>OX439001.1:1047500-2247500 GCA_949316495.1 Amphiduros pacificus | reverse complement strand
ATAACACTGATCTACACCAGAGTACGGGGTGTACCTGTGATAACACTGACCTACACCAGAGTACGGGGTGTACCTGTGATAACACTGACCTTCACCAGAGTAGGGGTGTACCTATGATAATACTGACCTACACCAGAGTATGGGGTGTACCTGTGATAACACTGACCTACACCATAGTACGGGGTGTACCTGTGATAACACTGACCTACACCAGAGTACGGGGTGTACCTGTGATAACACTGACCTACACCAGAGTAGGGGTGTACCTATGATAATACTGACCTACACCAGAGTATGGGGTGTACCTATGATAACACTGACCTACACCAGAGTACGGGGTGTACCTATGATAACACTGACCTACACCAGAGTACGGGGTGTACCTGTGATAACACTGACCTACACCAGAGTATGGGGTGTACCTGCACCAGAATATGGGGTGTACCTGCACCAGAATATGGAGTGTACCTGCACCAGAATATGGGGTGTACCTGCACCAGAATATGGGGTGTACCTGCACCAGAGTATGGGGTGTACCTGCACCAGAGTAAGGGGTGTACCTGCACCAGAGTAAGGAGTGTACCTACACCAGAGTACGGGGTGTACCTGCACCAGAGTACGGGGTGTACCTACACCAGAGTACGGGGTGTACCTACACCAGAGTATGGGGTGTACCTACACCAGAGTACGGGGTGTAGCTACACCAGAGTACGGGATGTACCTGTGATAACACTGACGTCACATCAATGATCATTCTCAGGTGCCTTTTTGTTATGACCTGTTTCTCAGATATTAGGAGGTGAATATTATCAATTACTATTTGTTTTATTCAGGGTTGGTTTGCCAGTATGCACGCCGTGACCTTGAATGTTTGATTGGATTTATTGGTGGCAATAAGGTGCGTTATCAGGGGTCTGATGGGTCACAGCTGATCAGAATAATAATTCGGCATTAATCCCTCACAATAATCCCATGCTCTTGTCTCTATTATTGTTAACTGACTCATTTCATATTTCCCTATTTCACACAAAAGTTAGATTTGTCTTTTAGCCCTATGGTTTGCTTATCATTTCTTTCTGATATCTAACCCTTCTTTTTTGTAGGATATTTAGTTTATCCTTAAAGTTTGACATTTAGTTTATCCTTTTAGTCTGATATTCAGGCTTTCCTTTTAGTCTGACACTTAGCTTATCCTTTTAGTCTGACATTTAGCTTATCCTTTTAGTCTGATATTCAGTCTTTCGTTTTAGTCTGATATTTAGCTTGTCCTTTTAGTCTGATATTTAGCCTTTCCTTTTAGTCTGATATTTAGCCTAACATTTTGGTCCAATATTTAGCCTTTCCTTTCTGCCTCTGTTCAAGACAGAACCGAGGCAGACCCAGGCAGACCAAGGAAGACCCAGGCAGACCAAAGCAGACCCAGGCAGACCCAGGCAGACCTAGGCAGTCCCAGGCAGACCCAGGCAGACCTAGGCAGACCCAAGCAGACCCAAGCAGACCCAAGCCTGGCTGAGCCAAATGTCAGAGCGTGTTATGGAAGAGCCACAAGTGTATAGAGGCTGGTCGGCACACATGGCTCATCGCTTGTACTACATCATCCACGACCCCTCTGTTGACGGGTACAATATCAGTTATTGCCTTCTTGTGACCTCTTTCAATTATACAGCTTCCCCTGGTAGCCCAGTTAACTCATATTCACAGCTTTCTTCCTGCTCTGTGAATAAAAGTCCATTCTGCCTTTGCCTTTGATAGTTGGACAGAAATGAGGAATGTACACTCCACTGTATAAAGCCTACTGCACTAAGCCTTTGAAATTCCAGCCAACAAAACACAGCACGTATATATGTACTCTTTCCATGATGTTGAAAATCACATTGTTTGAAACAATACAGTATAATTCGATCAAGCATGAACATGACAATAAAAGATCTCAGGCAACAGCTGTGTATCATGAGATAATACCAAGAGATGGTCGTGCGTGACCTTATTTGTTCACGCTTTTGCCAAATAAAGGTTTAGCTCCAACTGTTAAGCAGAATATGACATAAACAAAATGAGCAGTTTGATGGAGGCGAGTAATGTGGGAAGCAAAGTAAAGTGTGCGGTAGAGATTGTCCTGGTGGCCCTGTCACACCTCGGACAACGATGAGGATTTGTTATTAATGTATGGCGATGCCGCCAGAAGCTTTTGATGCCTACATTATGGATGATAGCCCGTCAGACGTCTGTCATAGTCGACAATACTTGTCACATGTCTGCTACTGATGCCTGACATGCCATCAAACCTGCATATCCTCCACACTTCCACCTCATTAACTGGCGGACCAGATGCCGGAGTGCCGGAGTGGTCCGCACAACCTACATGCTGCCAACGTCTCCACGTCCTGCCACGACAAACACCTTGCATGGGACCTCATTCTGGAAACATGGACCTCATTCTGGAAACATGGACCTCATTCTGGAAACATGGACCTCATTCTGGAAACATGGACCTCATTCTGGTAAACATGGACCTCATTCTGGAAACATGGACCTCATTCTGGAAACATGGACCTCATTCTGGTAAACATGGACCTCATTCTGGTAAACATGGACCTCATTCTGGAAATATGGACCTCATTCTGGAAACATGGACCTCATTCTGGAAATATGGACCTCATTCTGGAAATATGGTTTGCCTACCTTCTCTTTATGATAATAGCATTCATCTTTCAATATAAAAATATTGGTTGTACAAAGGGTCAAAATATTGAGTATTGAAAACCATGTCATATATATAATCTGATAATAAAGATTATCAAATATATGGGACTATTGTGATCTTTTCTAATCAAAGAGCAGCTTAAATGATAGCTGTGTGTTTGATCATCTACAAGGACATAACAATGTATATGGTAAGCCATGTCCATTCTTTTTGTCACGCTCCAGTTACATTTTTCTTGCTCCATTAAAGTATTTACATCTTATCATTGCAACAATACGGTAATGGTAATGGCAGTTGCCGCCTAATTTGTTCAACAAATATAGCAAATCTACGTCTCTAAGCTTAATGGACATTTATACTGTTTGGATAAATGGCAGTTATTACGATGTGAAATCAACAGATTGCAAGATATGCATCCAGTATGGATCCAGTTATGGAGTAATGCACTCACCACTGAGTCCAGATGCATTACATGACCAGCTATAATGGCACTGAAGTAGACATGTAACGAGATCCCGGTAACGTACCTGTGTATCTCTCATACAGGTAGAACTGGACATACGGACACAGGTGAGATGCTGACATACTGTGGTCAGTTATGCAAATGAGCTATTGATAAACCAATAGAACTGGTGGAAATGAGAGATATGGACATACCAAGGTGAGATATGAGCATACCAAGGTATGTGAGATAGGGACATACCAAGGTGAGATATGGACATAGCAAGGTACGTGAGAAATGGACATACCAAGGTACGTGAGAAACGGACATACCAAGGTATGTGAGATAGGGACATACCAAGGTACGTGAGATAGGGACATACCAAGGTACGTGAAATATGGACATACCAAGGTACGTGAGATATGGACATACCAAGGTACGTGAGATATGGACATACCAAGGTACGTGAGATAGGGACATACCAAGGTACATGAGATAGGTACATACCAAGGTGAGATAGGGACATACCAAGGTACGTGAGATAGGGACATACCAAGGTACGTGAGATATGGACATACCAAGGTACGTGAGATAGGGACATACCAAGGTGAGATATGGACATAGCAAGGTACGTGAGAAATGGACATACCAAGGTACGTGAGAAACGGACATACCAAGGTATGTGAGATAGGGACATACCAAGGTACGTGAGATAGGGACATACCAAGGTACGTGAAATATGGACATACCAAGGTACGTGAGATAGGGACATACCAAGGTACGTGAGATATGGACATACCAAGGTACGTGAGATAGGGACATACCAAGGTGAGATATGGACATACCAAGGTACGTGAGATATGGACATACCAAGGTACGTGAGATATGGACATACCAAGGTACGTGAGATAGGGACATACCAAGGTACATGAGATAGGGACATACCAAGGTACATGAGATAGGTACATACCAAGGTGAGATAGGGACATACCAAGGTACGTGAGATAGGGACATACCAAGGTACGTGAGATATGGACATACCAAGGTACGTGAGATAGGGACATACCAAGGTACATGAGATAGGTACATACCAAGGTGAGATAGGGACATACCAAGGTACGTGAGATAGGGACATACCAAGGTACGTGAGATAGGGACATACCAAGGTACGTGAGATATGGACATACCAAGGTACGTGAGATAGGGACATACCAAGGTACGTGAGATAGGGACATACCAAGGTACGTGAGAAATGGACATACCAAGGTACGCGAGATATGGACAGACCAAGGTATGTGAGATATGGACAGACCAAGGTATGTGAGATATGGACATACCAAGGTACGTGAGATATGGACATACCAAGGTACGTGAGATAAGGACATACCAAGGTACGTGAGATAGGGACATACCAAGGTACGTGAGATATGGACATACCAAGGTACGTGAGATATGGACATACCAAGGTACGTGAGATATGGACATACCAAGGTACGTGAGATAGGGACATACCAAGGTACGTGAGATATGGACATACCAAGGTACGTGAGATAGGGACATACCAAGGTACGTGAGATAGGGACATACCAAGGTGAGATATAGACATACCAAGGTACGTGAGATAGGGACATACCAAGGTGAGTGAGATATTGTGACGCATAATAATACGTAGGCTTCCACGTGGGTCTGTCAGAAGTGAACACACTATGGTTTGCAAGGCGCTGTATTAGCTGTGCTTATATATATATATATATTTACACTGTTACTGTAGTAGTCCCCAGCTGGGGGTGAGTTCTGGCTCTCTCCACTAGCACTGACATATATCTCTATTACACTATACCTGTGTTATTGCCTCGCTTCTTAATGGCCTGGCTTCTTAATGGCCTGGCTTCTTAATGGCCTTGCTGTGGAGTGCTGAGACAGGTGTAACAGACAGCATGCAGAGATGACAACATTTGACAACTTCCTGCTTGTACATGCTATCATGTCACTTGAATCAGATCACATGATATATCCCTGCCGAGCATGACACCACGCAGAGTGTCCTACTTTCTGTCTGATCCTGTTGGTACATTGTTCCATCAAGTCAGGGATGTTAGCACTGGCTCGTAGTCGCAGACTCGTAAAACACTGTCTGGCGAGTACACCTTCCTTCCCTTAATGCTAGCTCAACTGTCAAGAAGGTAATCATGATTTTTCATGAAGTATTGGTAAAAATGTCGTTTTATTAATCTTACATAACATGAAATGAAGTACATAAACCTAAAATAGTCCAAACATGAAATTAAGAAAAAAAATCTCAAAAATGGTTTAGGCTAGTACACTTTGATTCGGGCTAGTGCAAATCTCCACTCACTTGCCCAACTGCCTAGTGGCTTATAAACTAGCTGGCCTAGATTGCCATCTGGTGACGGATACCTCAGAGAAGAGAGAGAGGGAGTCAGTGCATGGCTTCCGAGGTTCCTGCGTCCTTCAGATGACCTTGAGGATGTGAGGCCCTCATTATTGTGGCTTGTCTCCGCCCCGATGCATGCAGCATGCAATGGCTTGCCATCTTTAGGCTGTAATGGATCCAAGGATGTATTATTGGCCGTCACTACTCTCAGCTTCAAAGCAAGATCTGACCTTGCCAAAATACTGCGCCATGTATTAGGCCAGAGTTACTCCACTCTATACTCAGCAGATAACCTTGTTTGAAACATTCTCCTCTACAGCACCTGATCTGACCTCGTTTAATGTAAACCACTTTATATACTGAGGATCTGACCTTTTTAAAGACATACCACTTCGCATCAAAGCTGACCTTTCTCAAGATGTTCCATTTTGTACTAAATGACCTGATGTTGCTTAATACAATCAAATTTGTATAGGAGGATTTGACCCTGTTCAGTTGAGAGCAAACAGCTATCTGGTCACACATAACTATGCCTCTATAAGGTCCCACATGAGCAGGGCATGGTTAAATACTGCACTGTGTGTGCATTGTGCCCCTTACAATCCTTGAAAACTTTATTTGAAATGAGCTGTTCTAGACTAAGAAAATAGAAAGTCACCTTTGCTTCAGGCCCAATAGATTTAGTAAAAGACATCTGTGATGTTCTGCTTCACTGTGCACATACAACAAGTAGAATGATGCTGGCGACACACTTTACTCACAATCATTTGTCACATTAAAGAAACCTTCAGCATTGAGTACTTCTTCTTTGACCCAAATTGTTCAGATATCTAAGACATTTACTGTACTCACAGCAGTTATGTCTCACCGCGCATGCAGTACCTATGGCTGAGTATGGCGGACACAGAGCAGCGGTCGGCTTGTCATCTGGCACGGCTGCAGACCTCAGTCATAACTACAGCTTACTGCCTCTTTACAATATCTACTGCGGAAGCATCTGTCATATCAACAGTGTAATAAGTCCAAGCGGACATGTAGACACCTGCAGGTGATCTGCCACAAAGGCAACACTGAACCTGAATCTAGTACGAGGCATGGACAGTCCTCCAGACCACATGACACATGACACAGATCACATGACACAGATCATATGACACAGATCACATGGCACAGATCACATGGCACAGATCAGATGACACAGATCATATGACACAGATCAGATGACACATATATGGCACAGATCACATGACACAGATCACATGACAGGAGCTAGGTACCTAATTTCACATGGAAAAGTGAGAATTGTTCCATATCTGTGTTATACTAATGATCATAGCTAGCCTAAACAAACACGACCTTGATAACCGGTGCTGGCGCTACCTGTCAAGATTGCATAGCAAGCCTAAACAAACACGACCTTGATAACCGGTGCTGGCGCTACCTGCCAAGATTGCATAGCCAGCCTAAACAAACACGACCTTGATAACCGGTGCTGGCGCTACCTGCCAAGATTGCATAGCCAGCCTAAACAAACACGACCTTGATAACTGGTGCTGGCACTACCTGTCAAGATTGCATAGCCAACCTAAACAAACACGACCTTGATAACCGGTGCTGGTGCTACCTGCCAAGATTGCATAGCTAACCTAAACAAACACGACCTTGATAACCGGTGCTGGCGCTACCTGCCAAGATTGCATAGCAAGCCTTAACAAATACGATCTTGATAACCGGTTCTGGCGCTACCTGCCAAGATTGCATAGCAAGCCTTAACAAATACGATCTTGATAACCGGTTCTGGCGCTACCTGCCAAGATTGCATAGCCAGCCTTAACAAACACGACCTTGATAACTGGTGCTGGCGCTACCTGCCAAGATTGCATAGCCAGCCTAAACAAACACGACCTTGATAACTGGTGCTGGCGCTACCTGTCAAGATTGCATAGCCAACCTAAACAAACACGACCTTGATAACCGGTGCTGGCGCTACCTGCCAAGATTGCATAGCCAGCTTAAACAAACACGACCTTGATAACTGGTGCTGGCGCTACCTGCCAAGATTGCATAGCCAGCCTAAACAAACACGACCTTGATAACTGGTGCTGGCGCTACCTGCCAAGATTGCATAGCCAACCTAAACAAACACGACCTTGATAACTGGTGCTGGCGCTACCTGCCAAGATTGCATAGCCAGCCTAAACAAACACGACCTTGATAACCGGTGCTGGTGCTACCTGCCAAGATTGCATAGCCATCCTTAACAAACACGACCTTGATAACCGGTGCTGGTGCTACCTGCCAAGATTGCATAGCCAACCTCAACAAACACGACCTTGATAACTGGTGCTGGCGCTACCTGCCAAGATTGCATAGCCAACCTAAACAAACACGACCTTGATAACTGGTGCTGGTGCTACCTGCCAAGATTGCATAGCCAGCCTAAACAAACACGACCTTGATAACCGGTGCTGGCGCTACCTGCCAAGATTGCATAGCCAGCCTAAACAAACACGACCTTGATAACTGGTGCTGGCGCTACCTGCCAAGATTGCATGCCTTGTTGTAGCAAACCCCATAGATCTGGAGGCTTCTCCAGAGTGGGATGGAGAGAGGGATGGGAGGACCGGGAGACCAAGCCAGCTGTTACCAACACCAAGAACAAGCCACCAAATTCCGACCAATCATGGGCCACACGAGTCGTCTGCCGCTCACTGTGACAGACACTAGACACAAACGTCGTCTACGGCAGGGAAAAAAAATAACTCGAGCTCCAATGTCAAGACCTTCGTAATCTGTAACCCTGGGTGTATAACAAGCTTGACCAGAGGCGCGCGGCGGCGTGTGGCGCAAACAAAAGGGCAGCGCAAAAACCATGCGTCGGTGCCATCCGTGCATTATAATGAAGACAGATCCATGAGAGCACATTCCTGTGCTGCGTTGGACGATGCCAACCTCTAACTACAGCCAGCTGTAAAGCATTAAACGTCCCCTCACAGTCCTCACAGGAGTAGGCCAATAATGCAATTGAGAAATTAAGAGAGAATTGCGCACTGTGGTGAATATTGGAGGGACGATAATGCTCGGGTAGCAATTGCCATCCTCCTCCCATCAATATTGGGCCAATAGTTGCGCCCCCTGGGGGCAGAGACAAACACTAGGGTGACTATCTCATACTCGTTACAAATTCCACTATATATGCAACCGCAGAAGGTCTCCAGATGCTGGCAGATTAGAAGAGAAACGTATTCAATTACCGCACTTGCTAGAACACATTTGTATCGGACCTGGACATGTGCAGTGACACACAGCAAATAATATTCACTGCAAATGATGCATTAATAAATTTGAATGGATAAATTGAATTAGTTCTGTTCTATTGGGGCAAATAAACAAAGTTATCCCATATTCTGTACACGAGTCACAAGAGGGAAGAGTGGAAAAAAACGGAAGGTAACAATTACATTTACATGGCACTTACTGCAGCACTGTCTGGTCATAGTGCTTGATAGAAACTGGCCTGGATTCAAACCTGGAATCCGTGGATGTCAAGGGAAATGCTCTACCAAGTGAGCCATTCCAGCCAGGATTAAAGGTTAATCAAGATAAATCAGAAGGTCAATTAAGATAAACGGGAAGGTCAATCAAGATAAATGACCTTTCATCCATATCTTGCTGCATTACTCTGTTGGCCACCATACCCATGTTCTCATGATAGTTTCTGCGCCCTGTGGAGGACAAGTGTTTGCATAGAACCAGTTTTCCTGTCTATTTGGATATATCTTATTCCTGTTCTGGTCAATCTGCAAAAAACCAGTTCCTGTTCCTGTCTATTGCCAAGAACCAGTTCCTGTATGTTTGCATATATTAGTTCAATTCTTGTCTATTTTACATACAAACAATTCCTGTTCCTGTCTATTTGCATATATCCAGTTCCTGTTCCTGTCTTTTTGTCTACAATTATTTCATGTGCCTCTCTATTTTCATGACAATCTCATGACTAAAGGCAAGGTTCTCAGTGCCCTGAACAAGGAAGTTCGCCCATATTGACCTCCACCCCCGCTACTACCAATCATCTATCTCGTCCCTCCTCAGCGTGAATGAATGAGGTCATGCATGGTGACATCACAATATTGTGCCCGGTATGAGGTAAGATAACTGAACAGAGCTATATAATAGTTAAGCGTGACCCAATGGAATATGAATCGTCTTATTTGACTCCATTTATGCAAAGGCAATCTCTCTGACCAATGATTAAATATAGTGGAGTTGTACAGTTCTGGTTCCGGTAAAGTAGTACAGTTCCTGTGTGTACTTTTCAATGGGGGGGAAAAAAAACATGGAGATCGGCAATCAGCCTATGAGCATATGAGCATCAGGCCCTGACTGTTTAACACTTAAACATTTATATAGAGGGAGCCCATTTATACCACAATTTCTACCACAGTTCCTTGCTGGGACCTGATCACTAAGCATACCACAAAACCGCACTTACATGAGTGCACTGCACTTAAATCCAATGGAAAAAATTCGCTTTATATGCTGCTACTCAACCGACATGTTGATCACATTTCACAAACGTTTCTAGCTTCTTCATAATACATGTAAATGGCGTAGTTTCTCGTATCTCACACCCCGAGACCCGGGCTGCCTTCCCCACCATATGGCCATTTGCATAGTCTCACTCGGCAGACTTTATGCCCATTTAGATGCGTTGCAGAGGACCGTTCCATTTGCACTAACCTGATATCAGGAGTTTGTATTTTGCTTCAACTCGGAGCTGTAAAGCACGGAGTTGGAATAAAGTATTATCTAACCTGGTTTGCAAGAAGACATATTCGGGCAGGATAGCTGTGTCATTACTAAATGGGCTTGTAGGCGGAGCTGGGGCCTATACTTGCCTGTTTCTATGTGATTTGCTGTGATTTCTGGCCGATATGTATGCAGGGTTCATTCTGAGCTGCCCAGACTGACCCAGGTCTTTGCTCTGACAGTAATGACTACTGCATTGCCTGGGAAACCAAAAACCTCAAATCCACTCCTTTGATTCCTGAGTAGCCACAGCATAATAACTAAACATTTCTGTGCTCTCTCTGCCTTTTATCAATCTTACTATCACGTTTAACAAATAAATCGCGGAAACATATACACATGTTATTTCGTATAATGAGAACCTCTCTTTTTTTTTCCTATATTTGTGATTACCACACTTGTATGTTGGACAAGTCAATACTTTGAGCAGATCAAAGAGTTCGTTCCCACTGCCTGGAGCGTGCAGTGGTCGCAGAGTTTTTGACGTTGCTGTCTAAGTGCGAGTCAGTATTGCCTCTTCATCTTGAAAAAAAAGCTACTCCCAAACTATTTGACCTCTCAGATGCCTGTGTGAAATCAGTATGACCTATTCAAATGCCAGTGTGTTATTGGGGTGACCTCTGGAGATAAAGAGGGCCGTGGTTATATTTGTGAGGCCTATTTGCCCGGCAAGACTCAAGACAGTGGCTTATTGGAGCAGAGGCAGACTGCCACTAATTGGTGGGCGAGAATAGAGGGCGCTCTATGCGGTACGCAGGCGCTACAAAAGGTCAGGCTCAAGGCGACACTAATTGCCATCGGGATATACAGACATATGTTAGAAATCAGACACAGACGAGACTACAGGGAGAGGACGCGAGACGGAATGTTTGCAAAGGACCAGATTGCTGTCTGGCCGAGTGGCTCATCTTATCAAGTTTATCTCCCACCTAAAAACTCATCTTATCTATCTTAACTTCCCGCGGCCATAACGTCCTGCAATTATCTCGAGTTCCCGGCCAGCTACTAATTCATCCCATGCAGGCAACCCATTCAGGCAGGTCGTTGCCACTCATATTTGACCAGACTTTTGATAACACATCAGTTGGTGAACCATATACCTGTGTCATGCAAGTTCTGGCCACCAGGGGGCATAATTACACAGAGGTCAATAACCATCATGATTTTTCAAAAGACAAAGAAGACAGAGCAAAGATATAGTTCATTTCTTTGGCTCGTGGCCTGTAAATCAGAGAGCGAGCCTTGTGAGTTGATTATTGGGTTGGCTGGGATGTGCCGTGATGCAGACATCACAGTGAGGTTGGTTTACAATGAATGGGGCAACCAGGGATTTGGCCACAATGACCTCCCAGGCTCGGCACTACCACCACAATGCCAACGCTCTGCAACGCGCCTTATACTACCACCCGCAAAGAGTAGCCATACTCCGAGCAGGGTTAACCTTCTCTCCTGTATTGTGCAGAGAACACAGGCAGTCTACCTCGCTCTAATTTACCGATGTGCCATTACAATTTCTTCCTTCCTCTCGGCCTGGGTGAGAGGGCCACACGTTGACTGAGAACGTTATCCACAGGAAGTCCGATCAAAGACAATGGAAGAATAGGGTGTGTGCAAACGTGGATAAGCTCCGGTCTGCTCCGGTCACTTATACTTTCTCCTGACTTCTCCAATCTTATTGTATTGAGAAGTGTGTGGGGTTTTGTGACTTTATATCTGCTTAGTATTACTATAGACAGAGTATACCGTATACGCCACCATAAACAATACCCGCACCATTCCGACCCTTGTCAGCTTCACTTCTGTGCAAGTCAATTAAATAAATGAAAAAGCACGCGAGCACAGGGTCAGGTTTCTCCACATTGCATGTAAACAATTACTGTCATTCTCAGACAGACTTTACAATGGAAAGCGTGTGCAACATTCTCAGCAAGGTTTCGTACTAAGCGTGTGCAACATTCTCAGCAAGGTTTCGTACTATGAATGCTCATACGAGTCGCATCTCAGCCCACAATACAGCATCCAGAATATTGCCACATGATGACATCTCCCGTTATATTACTTCCTGTCACATGACTTGTACGACTTCCTCTTGGAATGTTTTGTTAAGACTTTTATACAGTCTATCACAACATGTGTTTCACAAATTTCTATCAAATGGATTGATTTATCGATGCAACTAGATACCTTGAACAATTTAATTTGCACCTACTGCAAAATTTAATACAAAAGATGTGACTAGCATGGTTCAAATTTCATAAAAAGTTGTTAAGTTAATTTTGTAATAGACTGTGTATAGATATATATTGATATATAAGGACTGAAATGACAGTTTGGACACACACACACGCACACACACACACACGTTCTGACCTTTGACGTTCACAACTGTGCTCGGGAACACCAGATATATATAGCGGCCTGATCAATGAATTTCAATCATAGCATGTAATTAATATTATTATTGACAACAAGTATTCATGTTTAAATTATTAACATATTAATCAATGTACACAATGCATTAATCACCTTATAAACAGGCGAGAAGATATGAAACAGATTGGAGCTGTAATTAGTTTGTGCAATTTGATATCAAAGAATTCCCTTGGAACTCTATGATCTTGCTTTTTTCAAATATATCAATTATATTTTTACCAAACAAGCATCTCTGTTTTATATGTTAATAATATGGGCTGCGCATTATCATCAGAGCTGTGAATATCTACTCTGGGAACGAATGTAACATGAATGTGACTCAGTGGTGACAGGAATGTGACTCAGTGGTGGCAGGAATGTGACTCAGTGGTGGCATGAATGTGACTTAGTGGTGGCAGGAATGTGACTCAGTGGTGGCAGGAATGTGACTCGGTGGTGGCAGGAATGTGACTCAGTGGTGGCATGAATGTGACTCAGTGGTGGCAGGAATGTGACTCAGTGGTGGCAGGAATGTGACTCAGTGATGGCAGGAATGTGACTCAGTGGTGGCATGAATGTGACTCAGTGGTGGCAGGAATGTGACTCAGTGATGGCAGGAATGTGACTCAGTGGTGGCATGAATGTGACTCAGTGGTGGCAGGAATGTGACTTAGTGGTGGCAGGAATGTGACTCGTTGGTGGCAGGAATGTGACTCAGTGGTGGCAGGAATGTGACTCAGTGGTGGCAGGAATGTGACTTAGTGGTGGCAGGAATGTGACTCAGTGGTGGCAGGAATGTGACTTAGTGGTGGCAGGAATGTGACTCGGTGGTGGCAGGAATGTGACTCAGTGGTGGCAGGAATGTGACTCAGTGGTGGCAGGAATGTGACTCAGTGGTGGCAGGAATGTGACTCAGTGGTGGCAGGAATGTGACTCAGTGGTGGCAGGAATGTGACTCAGTGGTGGCATGAATGTGACTCAGTGGTGGCAGGAATGTGACTCAGTGGTGACAGGAATGTGACTCAGTGGTGGCAGGAATGTGACTCAGTGGTGGCATGAATGTGACTTAGTGGTGGCAGGAATGTGACTCGGTGGTGGCAGGAATGTGACTCAGTGGTGGCAGGAATGTGACTCAGTGGTGACAGGAATGTGACTCAGTGGTGGCAGGAATGTGACTCAGTGGTGGCATGAATGTGACTTAGTGGTGGCAGGAATGTGACTCAGTGGTGGCATGAATGTGACTCAGTGGTGGCAGGAATGTGACTCAGTGATGGCAGGAATGTGACTCAGTGGTGGCATGAATGTGACTCAGTGGTGGCAGGAATGTGACTCAGTGGTGGCAGGAATGTGACTCAGTGGTGGCAGGAATGTGACTTAGTGGTGGCAGGAATGTGACTCGGTGGTGGCAGGAATGTGACTCAGTGGTGGCAGGAATGTGACTCAGTGGTGGCAGGAATGTGACTCGTTGGTGGCATGAATGTGGATATAACAAAAAACTGATGGGAAAAAAGACTGGCAGGATGAATTTTTCACTCTTTAAGATGTAGAGATAGCATTAATGATTTAATATTTTAATTACTGCCAAGGGATAAAGCAGAATTATGTCAGGATTAATCTAAGTACACAATAATCCCATACACTTAACAGGTGCTGACAAGACGGTTCCTGCCAGAAATAATTACATAATTCCAGTGATTTACCCAGCAGAGCAAGGGGGGAAGAAACAGAATGCCATAATAAACTGCTTGAGGTGGAGGCTGGCTCAATGCTCAGCATATTTGAGAAGCATATGTTACAAGACCCACCATCAAGCCTTAAATAGTTTTTCTAGTTTGACTCGTTTTACATATTGTAATTATTTAACTACAACAGGGGTGGATTACGGGGATTTGTATGTGTCATTTTAATGTCTAATTTATGAAGAGCATCTACAGTATCAGTGTAACATTGCACTGGAGTGGTCCCCCTGGAGCTGCATGTTAAATGGTTTATTAGGATACTATACCATAATAAGCTGACCTTTAGCATTATGCCTGGCAAGTCACACGAACTTGCTTTTTTTTAAAGAAGAATCAGTCACAAACATGATTGAAATAAGGAATTTTAAGCATTTTTTCTTGAATATTTATTTATACGGACAAGTAGATCCTGAAAGGTTACGTTCCCAAAAGGGTATAGAGTTAAGGTCAAGGCCTATGTATTGCATAGAACAAATGATGGAATGGTAGACAGGTGTTGTATGTACGCCAATGGCCAGAGACAAACGATTAAGTATATAGATCTATATCTATATATAGGCAGGGAAATGAAACAAAAGTCTACAGTGCCTCAAAGGTTGCATGTATAGCTGACTGCCAGAATTATCCAGTTTCAGATCTGTGATCTGCCATGTCTCCAGGTGGCACCACGAGTACTGTCTATAATGCTCAGACAATATCGTACTCTTCATAATATTCAGGTTATATCACTTTAGGATATATGATACTTCATTAATGATTGCTGAATACAGATGTGTAAGATGTGCCAATAAAATGAATAAGATATGTTTTAATCTTCTCAAATGAATCACAGTTTGCACCATATAATGTCTAGGTGAGCATGTTTAGCAGTTGGTAATGATCTTCATATAAAACTCACAAGTGAGATTCATGACAGTGTGGGAGACAGTATAGATACGCATTACACCAGACATACATAACCATAATACTTAGGCTACAGAATATCAGCATGCATGATATTGTCATCAACATAAAGCAATGAAAAAAAAACAATATGATCTCCAAATTATACATAGGCCAAGACAAGCAATTTTGCAGTTTATCTTTGTAACACGCACACACACATATATTTATATATGTGTGTGTGTGTGTGTGTGTGTGTGTGTGTGTGTGTGTATATGTATATATGTATGTATAAACAATTCACGCTATGAGTGTCTCAAATATTTCTGTGGAAGAAAAGCCATAATGCCAATAAATGGTGAATGTTGGATCAACTTTGCCATCGCATAATAACGCAGTTGTGTATGGAGACAAGGCGTGTGGTCTAATTGCTTAAGCCATGAATGGGGCTCTTATCAATGTTAGGTGCACGTTAGCCGCGCCTGGTATAAACGTACTAATGGCATGTGCTGGCTGCCCATTGTTTGCACTCCCACTGTCTGTTCAATATTTCCTTGAGCAAATAAGACATGATTACCACGCCGCGGACAAATAAGAGAAAGGTGACGCGGAATTAAGACAGCGGCGTGGATGGACGCTGAGCGAGAAGGACCTCGTCTGACGGCGATCCCTATTACAACTATTACAACTATAATGTTGCATCCATCATCGTTCCGCGCCATTACAGAACGTCGGCGGGTATTATTCCTACTGTTGCAGATAATGTCGTTATTCCCACTTAGACGTTGTCTCTGCCTTCCCTCCCTGTATTCATGTGTCACTTCCTGTTCAGTTTTCAGTGTGAAGCAAAATTGTCAAGACAATTCCTGCGTACTGAGATATGACAGTCTCAGAGGCGCTCGATGTCTGCGACAAATATTTGTATAAGACCCGCAGCTCGCTCTGCATATAATGCCCACTCATCATGACAATTGTCATATCGGGGTGAAAACTCAACTTAATTTCACACATGTCTAGGCAGATCTGTGCTTATTGGCTTGTTTATTTTGCCAGTTTATCTGGCGAGATGAATATCGCTATCTCCTACAGACAGTAGTCAAGACAATTCGCAATAAAACGTTATCTGAAAATTGGACGCCACTCATATTAGGGTGGTTAGGGACGTGGATGAGAAACAAGGTGATGGCATAAGAAATAGAATGCATCGTCTTATTATGCCGACTGTCTTGGTCAATTCTGCGACATCTTCTCGATACGCCTGACCCCCCCGACCCCCCCTCCCACTCTGTGCGTACAAGGCAGGACATCTTCACCTCATCCAGTCGCCACAATTGCCTCCATATCTGTAAATGTTGTCACTCGCTTCAGTTGGCTATTGCCGCTGCCCAAGACAATTTGAGGCACACTGGGGTGAGATATGATTGTGTCTTGCGAGCTTGTCCCAGGCCCGCTATCTCCCCATTACATGTGTTCTCCCCAGATATGCTCTCTGTGTCCTTTCATTACAGATTACGTGCCCGCAGTCGCTCCGCGCAAACATCGGTCTTGCTGGCACAAATTGGCAGAGGATGGGTCTGACGCGGTGATACGGAGGCAGGCTCGTAGTCATCGGGGAGGACGCTTCATAATTGGCCACCCTAACTCCTCATCTCACAACATCACTACACAAACACAGGCTGTCTATGGCATCCCCACAAAACCCAGCCTTAACTGTCTCTGATCACAGCCACGGCCAGATACTGGGTCATACTACTGATCACAACCACGGTCAGATGCAAGGTCTTACTACTGATCACAGCCACGGTCAGATGCTAGGTCATACTACTGATCACAGCTACGGCCAGATACTGGGTCATACTACTGATCACAGCCACGGCCAGATGCTAGGTCATACTACTGATCACAGCCACGGCCAGATGCAAGGTCATACTACTGATCACAGCCACGGCCAGATGCAAGGTCATACTACTGATCACAGCCACAGCCAGATGCTAGGTCTTACTACTGATCACAGCCACAGCCAGATGCTAGGTCTTACTACTGATCACAGCCACGGCCAGATACTGGGTCATACTACTGATCACAGCCACAGCCAGATGCTAGGTCTTACTACTGATCACAGCCACGGCCAGATGCTAGGTCTTACTACTGATCACAGCCACGGCCAGATACTGGGTCATACCTCAGAGTACAGCCTTAAATGTGTCTCTGTTCACAGCCACGGCCAGATACTGGGTCATACTTCAGAGTACAGCCTTAAATGTGTCTCTGATCACAGCCACGGCCAGATACCGGGTCATACTTCAGAGTACAGCCAGATACTGGGTCATACTTCAGAGTAATACAGTCTACATCACTGTTACGACACACATCTCTAACCAGTCAGAGGCAAATATCCACTTGGCTATAGATGCTGTTTGTCTGTGATAAATCCTAATGACTAAGTGAAATATTCAGTTATTCTCAGTTTCTGATGAATGAATAGATAAAAGCAGATAGCTACATAGATATATTTTATAAATCAAAGTGCTCCTGACAACATGCATATTCACCTTTTCCCATTCAAAAAATGAAAAAAAAACAACAAAAAACACAAAAAACCAGTAGAATTATCACCACTGCAAGTTGTATGTATTGATTATTGAATATTCGTAGATTATTCCCTGATGAATATTCTATGCCTGATTAATGCATGATATTTGCATGTCGACTACTTAGTGGCTTTTTCCCCGTTATTTCCCCGTTCACACTGTACAGGGTAAAGCATATTTTGAGAGGCAAGTGATCCCATTATGATAAGTTGGGCCTTTTAAGCGAGTCCTCCCAGCGTGCTCATCCTGCCTGCCTCCGAATCCTCCCTCCATCCCACCCGGCATATCCCACTCGATATTGGTGACACATGGAAGTCTCATCATTTGGTCAGCAGGGCTCAAACTTAATGTCATCCGCCCGACAATGGCCCACATCGCTTCCCCATGCTTTAATTTATGTGTCTGTTTGTGTTGCCGTGGAAACAGTCATCAATCGTCGCCTAGGCCCTGACACAGACCAGTGCTTGTTGTCTACATGGTAACTGATGGATGGGCAGGACTGGGGTACAGGGGGTGTATGTACGCTGGGTATGCCACGCGGATGGTCAAACCCGGACCAGTGATGGTCAAACCTGGACCAGTGATGGTCAAACCCGGACCAGTGATGGTCAAACCCGGATCAGTGATGGTCAAACCAGGACCAGTGATGGTCAAACCCGGACCAGTGATGGTCAAACCCAGACCAGTGATGGTCAAACCCGGACCAGTGATGGTCAAACCCGGACCAGTGATGGTCAAACCCGGACCAGTGATGGTCAAACCTGGACCAGTGATGGTCAAACCCGGACCAGTGATGGTCAAACCCGGACCACTGATGGTCAAACCCGGACCAGTGATGGTCAAACCCGGACCAGTGATGGTCAAACCCAGACCAGTGATGGTCAAACCCGGACCAGTGATGGTCAATTCCGCACGTGATCACTACACATCCTGCCAGTGTGGTGTCATGTGACCAACATCACACCTCTCGGACATTTATAACGGTCAATAATTCTTACATTTGCTGTGATGTATGATGGGTCTGCAGTGGACAGTGGACGAGGAATAACATATTTCATTTGTAATAGGGGCTGTAATTCTTTCTCAGTCTGTCAGATTTGACATGAGGTTTCCGAATTCTGGTGCATGTCAGCTCTTGGAGTCAGACCAAAACTAGAGGCATATACAGATACTCCAGATTAGATATATTCTGTCTGAGTGACCACTGGTCAACTCCCATGGCCATTAAAGACAGAGTGTAAGCCTGGTAATAAGCCTGCTAGGATGGGCCATGTGTCTCCCGTAATATGACTCAACTACAGGCTTAATACCGGTGATGACACTGCTAGGAGAGGTCCTGCATCCAGGCTGAGACCACCCCCCACCCATATCTCATAAACAACACCCCCCTGACATCCCACAAACAACACCACCCTTATATCCCACAAACAACACCCCCTTTCAATATCCACAAACAATGCCCCCTTCAATATCCACAAACAACACCCCCCTCAATATCCACCAACATCCCCTCAATATCCACTAACACCCCCTCAATATCCACGAGCTCCCCTTCAATATCCATAAACAACACCCCCTCAATATCCACCAACACCCCCTCAATATCCACCAACACCCCCGTAATATCTACGACCCCCTCAATATCCACCAACACCCCCTCAATATCCACCAACACCCCCGTAATATCTACGACCCCCCTCAATATCTTCAAACAACCTCTCCCCAGTCCATGTCCCCAGACTGCTTCTATTCCATTGCCCCTCAATATCTATAAAGTGTATACTTCACACAAAGCAGCAAATTATCGGAGCGGAATCAGCATTATGTACCCATAAGGCATATAGGATATATATTGGTGGCTTTTATTGACACAAGCAGAATGCACGGGTCTTGCTACAATGCCATCTGTTGTGATCTCATCTGGACATAGAGTAGTGTTATTCTGGGACCAGTGAGAGGCGTTATGCTCTGGAGTGCACTAGGGGTCATCTGGACATTGATACTCCGGCTTGATACAAGCATTTGTAGGGGAGAACAATTGCCTCCTCTCAGATGCTTTCAGGGTTTAAATGTGCGAGTCTCCCTGTCAAATGTGGTGGCTGTGTGCAGAGGCAACATATCACAGAGGTGAACATACATGGACAGAATGACAAGCCATAGAACGTGTCATTTGTCTGACTTCCTCAAACCCATCTAAGGCTTTAAACCTTGTGGATACACTATACTTGCTCCTCCATACCTCACACCATAAAACCGCTTTATACCGCTGAAATATTTACACAGACGACCAGCGAATAAACAAAAATGAATAGTTTTATTGCCGCTTATTTGTTCTTGTTTGTTGCGAGGTTGTTATTTTATGCGGTTATTTGTCTATTCTATTTCACATTAAGCATCATCTGGTATAAATATTCCTGCCTCCTCATCTCCATCACCATGAGAAATGTGGCATATGACTGCCAAATATGGGAGGTCGATAAAAAACACACACATCAAGCTAAAACAGGCATAAATAGGTCGATTAGCGGTGAAATTCAAATATTTAACACTTGTATGGTGGAGTTGTGTTTATTTTCACATGAATGCATCATGAGGTGGTTCAATCTCTACCACATATGCCCTGTCACTCTGCCAACGGTGCTAATCTGCTGAAAGGAATACCAGACAATGCATGTTGAGTATTACCACTTTGCTTTCAATTGCTCTCTGTAGGTACGTGCCAAACTTCTTCATTAACTTCCACTCCAACTAAATGTTTTCTGTATTTAATATTTATATGAATTGATTGCCATTTTGTGTTAACTACTAACATTATGAGATTATGAGATAAAATGGCAATATTTCTGTCAAAGCCAGACACCGTGCATGCCAGTGGACAATGCATGTGTAGAGTAATAACCAATGAAAGGAGTTAAGCCAACGTACAGAATATCCATCTGAAATAAACCTCCATCTCAAATATAATGAGACAACATCTCAGATAAGCTAGCATAAAAATAAAGGCTCCATAAAAAATAAGGCTCCATAACCAATAAGGCTCCACTTCAAATAAGGCTACATCACAAATAAGGCTCCATCTCAAATAAGGCAACATCACAAATAATGCTCCATCTCAAATAAGGCTCCATAACAAATAAGACTCCATCACAAATAAGGCTCCATTTCAAATAAGGCTCCATCACAAATAAAGCTCAATCTCAAATGAGGATCCATCTCAAATAAGGCTCAATCTCAATTAAGGCTCCATCACAAATAAGGCTACATTTCAAATAAGGCTCCATCTCAAATAAGGCTACATCTCAAATGAGGCTACATATCAAATGAGGCTACATCTCAAATAAGGCTCCATCTCAAATAAAGCTCAATCTCAATTAAGGCTACATCTCAAATAAGGCTACATCTCAAATGAGGCTACATCTCAAATAAGGCTCCATCTCAAATAAAGCTCAATCTCAATTAAGGCTCCATCCCAAATAAGGCTCCATCTCAAATAAGGCTACATCTCAAATAAGGCTACATCACAAATGAGGCTACATCTCAAATAAGGCTCCATCTCAAATAAGGCTCCATCTCAAATAAAGTTTCATCTCAAATAAGGCTCAATCTCAATTAAGGCTCCATCACAAATAAGGCTCCATTTCAAATAAGGCTCCATCACAAATAAAGCTCAATCTCAATTAAGGCTCCATCTCAAATAAAGTTTCATCTCAAATAAAGTTTCATCTCAAATAAGGCTACATCTCAAATAAGGCGACATCTCAAATAAGGCTACATCTCAAATAAGGTTCCATCTCAAATAAAGTTCCATCTCAAATAAGGCTACATCTCAAATAAGGCGACATCTCAAATAAGGATTCATCACAAATAAGGATTCATCACAAATGAGGCTCCATCACGAATAAGGCTCCATCACAAATGAGGCTCCATCTCAAATAAGGCTACATCTCAAATAAGGCTCAATCTCAATTAAGGCTCCATCTCAAATAAGGCTCCATCTCAAATAAGGCTCCATCTCAAATATAGTTTCATCTCAAATACGGCTACATCTCAAATAAGGCTACATCTCAAATAAGGCTACATCTCAAATAAGGCTACATCTCAAATAAGGCTACATCTCAGATAAGGCGACATCTCAAATAAGGATTCATCACAAATAAGGATTCATCACAAATGAGGCTCCATCACAAATAAGGCTCCATCTAAGATGTGACTCAATCTGATGTAGGGATCAATGCAGATTAATTCTCTGAGTGGAATCAAGCCCTATCTTAATCAGCGGCCTTAACGGGGTGGACCAATAATGTCGGCAATTGTTGTATTGTTTGCAAGAACAAGGCAATAAATCATGCAAGACGTTCAATACATATCAGAACATTGCTTGACAAAAGCATTTATGGATGCAGGCAACTGTATGGAAAACTTTCAATTTTTGTAGCAGATATTTGTGCCCTAATGTTGAGCATTGTGTCTTTTTTGGCTTGCATCTAGTGTTAAATATATCAAACCTCAATTTAACCCTTGCTCACTCTGATATGAGAATTGATCATGATGACCATATTTTCCTATATTAGCATTGCTCCGGGATTAGCATTGCTCTGAGCTCAGGGATTAGCATTGCTCAGTGACCAGCTCGATAGGCTCCCGAGCCTTTCTGGTAACCTCCTTTATTTCATAATTGTACTGTTATAATTTTCTTTGTTATTGGAACTTATGTAATTATGAAATATTGGAAATAAACCTCATATCATATATCATATCATATCAGGGATTACCATTGCTCGGGGATTAGCATTGCTCAGGGTTGAGTGCTAGGGATTTCTTCTCCTTTGCCCCCATTAAGACGATGAGAATACATACAATATACACACAGAGAGGCAAGAGCTGTTTAAATATTTAGCATCATTCAGACACAACATATTACAGTAACATAAAAGAAACATTGATAAGAAGATGTGAGCTAGTATCTATTGCATGACCTTGAGGGTTTGCTGATGAGGACACGATTGTTCTGTCAGTCAGTGATAGCAGATATGTCTGTGTGATGAGACAGGAAGGTTTCGAGGCCAGCCCCCGAGAGTTTCTCAGACTATAGCATTGTCAATGTCGCACAGCTACACCAACCCGGAAGTAGAGAACGCCCGGAGCATTGCGGTGGGTTATACAAGCATGGAGGTGGGAGTCGTCGCAGCACGGCGGAGGCCTTGTCGCAATGTCTGTATGGATATCACCATAATCAGCCACTAGACACCGCGGACTGTGGACTCAGCACACGACACTGTGCACCTGCAAAACAGTTCTCAGAAGTGCACTGCCCTGGTGCAAGCAAACACAATGCCAACACCAGGTACAAATAAACATCACTGCACTGACGACAGTCATAGAGAGAGTGGCTGTTTGCCCAATAACTTTGGTTTTGTACATGTTATTGCATGGCAGTGTATTGTGACTTGTGTTTGGCCCTGCACCCAGACCCGCGGGGGGAGCGTTGCCCTGCCACACGCCCTATGCAGACCCACCCACTGAGAGAATAGTGGTCAATATGGACACACGGGTATCCTAGCATTGTGTCTGGGCCAGGCATCATCTAAACAGGGCGAGTCTGGCGTGGCAGCATGGTGGATACCAACCACTTTGTCAGATGGCTTTTATACACTGCCTTAGTAGCAGACACTGGGCAAGATGCACAATGTATGGCCATTCTCCCATATATATACACAGGGCTCTATGTATATATATATATATATATATATATATATATATATATATATATATATATATATATATATATATATATATATATATATATATATATATATATATAGATGGCCGGCATTGTCTTAAGGGGCGCTGATCGATATTCTTCTGCCTCGCCTTAGCCATCCTATACATCAGAACCATTGCTTTGCCTTAATGTCTCCTGCCGCATCCCTGGCCCAGCCTTAATGCTTACAGTGATACAGCAACAGTACTGCTCATATTAGTAACAATAAGCCCTGCTTCAGCAACCCTGTATCCACTGGCAACATCCCCCATCATAACATCATTCATTATCTTCATATCATCTTAATAACACAATGCTTCATCCATCGTATTCTCATCTTCATTATGATCTCCTTATAGCATTTGGATAATGAAACATTGTTTCACAGTAGAGTACAAATAATATTCTGGCATCATATCCAATTTCACCTTTTTCGAGCTGACACTAATCATATGTTAATCAATTTCTCAATACTACTCACATCAGTAATGTACACAGGACTCTGCCATTAACAAACATCTAATGAGTTGGACCCAAACATCTATTTGGTCATGCAATAATGTGACCAAATGCGGTCACGCACAGTTGTAGTTTGACCATATTGTGCTTTTCATGTGTGATCACGCAACAGTTTTGCATGACTAGGTAATGACATACAATGCCTATGCGTGAACTTATTTGTTCACATCAATGCGTGACCGAGTAGATGTTTGCCTTTAACTGACGACCAATGTGTCTATCTGCCAATACTGTGTATATCACACATTGCGATCTGAATAGTGAATTTGCTTTAGTATTTACAAAGATATGGAGGGACACATAGCGTATGACACCCGCCAGTCACGGTGCCATGCAGTGGAATAAATCTGGCTGATGGACCTTAGCGGTGCGGAGTTTATAGCCTGAGTGCTGTAAGTGATCGGGTCTCCCACTAAGATGGTCGGGATGAAGCAATGTAATGCATAGAGCATAGCTCACATAGGATATTGGCCCTCCAACATAATGAGGCTCATCCCTCTTTTTAGTGCTCATCGCCTTAACCCTTGTGTCGCGTCGGATCTGTCTGGCATTAACCCCTTACCTCAGCCCAGATCAAGATAATCTGAGAACACAACTTGAGGATTACTCTGGCTTAGTGGGCAGACATGACATATATATAATCTGTCTTCTTTAATCTCCCAGCACCAGACTGTACCATCCCCTTATAATGCTCACGGTCTATCAAAACACACACTTATCACCAAGCCGAGTCTCGGGCTTAAATTGCACACTTAATATAACGGTGATCTGGGCCTTATCTGTGGGAGATACTGCATACCTGAGATCATCATCAGCGTTTGTGAATCTTTGTCTAACTTAGGCCAAAAAAAAGAAGCTTGTTTCTGATTTCCGTATGCATCCAAATTCAAACCAGCTACCCTATAGTTTTTTTGGACTTTCTAGGTGAAAATATATAGTTTCAGTTATAATGTCATTAAAATATATCCATTTTCAATATATTTCATAACTTTTAACAAGAAAATAAAACAAAAATAAAACCTACCCCCCATCCTATTTCTTTCCAGACATGTTATCAGAAACAAGTTTATATTATATATTTTTTGGCCTTATCATAGGACTAACAGAGTGACATATTCACAGCCTGTATCTGCTGGAGATAATCTGCTTCCTGATATCAGCCTCAAAAGTTGCTTTAAGACAACATACGGATAGGAGTCTAAATATTCCCTGTATTGTAGCATCAGAGGAGGACAAAACTAACCCATGAGCACATAGGGTCTCTCCATTTCAGACAAAACTAACCCATGAGGACATAGGGTCTCTCCATTTCAGACAAAACTAACCCATGAGGACATAGGGTCTCTCCATTTCAGACAAAACTAACCCATGAAGACATAGGGTCTCTCCATTTCAGACAAAACTAATCCATGAGATTTATATGGGCGAGGCCTACATGCATTAACAGCAGAATTCATGTTCTGGGGATGAGGGTTAACACTCTGCATGCTTTGCAAAGAATAATGATTTGTATGCTACAGTATACACGGAGGTTGAACCAAACATGAACGAATATGGTAAGTTTGGTGTCTCAACTGTATGGGGAGATATGTATGTATATTCTATTTGATGATCTGACATGTGTTTGAACACACTAAGCCACTGCATTTGGTGAATGTGACCACAAAGGTCAAGGACCATGCATGAGTAAATGCAGTCACGCAACCATGCATGAATAAATGTAGTCACCAAGCATGCATGACCAAATGTAGTCATGCAACCTTGAAGAAATGGAGTCACGGACCATGCATGATCAAATGAAGTCATGCAAGCCTGAATGGCCTTGAATGATGGTTAAGTCCTTGTGCTTGAATGTATAGATGTATGGCTGTGACTGGCAATGTGTATATCTGGCCGAAGGATTGCGGGAGTGGCACTGATTAACACCCGCTATCTCCGTGGCAATCGCCACTAGCATCAACCTCATTTGACGGTGCCATCTTTGCCTGCGACTATGAATTGTTAATAACGGCTTTGGCATAACAGGTATAATCTGCGAGCGGATCTGGATCTGAATCAATACCCACTTTGCCCACGGTGTGGACAACACAACTCAGGCATTGTCCACACCATAACCTCCCCTTTACACCTTTGCACTTTGCATAAAATCTTTGACAGGTTCCCTACATTTGCACGCAGAGTATAATTGTACACCAAGGATATGGTACCTGATGAATTTTGAATCTGAGCTTGCAACTGACTCACTGCAGCTGACTGCATTCTAATCTTGCAGTGAAACAAATGTTTCACAAAATAAACAAGTAACTTGATAGTCACTTGACGGTAACAAGTTATCCCAAATGAATATATGTTAATCATATTTTTTTATGTGATTTCCTCAAAACCCGGAAGTATATAAAGCTTTAAACATCTTTCAGGCAGCAGCAGGATGATAATGATTATCTGAGGATTACCAGGACTACACAAGGAAATGTAGGTCAATGTCTGAGGAGATAATCCGATATTAGACTCAAGTTTCCTCCCTGGATGGGTGTGAAAAGGATTATATTTCAATATGAGAGAAATGTACACATATATTCTTCCCTGGTATAGCTTGAAACCAGGTGGTAGAAAGTCTGTTATTATCTCTACCAAGATATAACTTTCTTTTCAGTACAATTCAGTATATAAATATTATATACAAACATATGATATATATATATGGCATCAATTGATAAATCAACTTTGAACAATCTAAACATATGAATATCATAAAAGACACACAAGGACATTCTTAGAGCAGGATTGATGCAATTAATAAATTCTGTCTAATGATAAATCAATCTCTACATAGCAGAGTATCGGTATATATAATATACATATATGTATATATATATGACTGGTGGATGATGTGAGTAGCCTATTATCTGGTGGGGCTATCACAGTGTCTGCCAGCCTCAATCAGCTTATCACGGCCGGTTGTGTCGGTTCACCTGATGGCTTTATAGTATGACGGAGAGCATAAGAGACGGGTGGCATTGTACGGGGTCGGCCTGACTGCCATTTGGTGCTCTGTGATAAGTGATGCGGGGTCTGTCAGCATATTGGTCCCCCTTGTACATGTCCACTCTGCTCCCGTCAAGTCTCCATCACAGCCCTGTCACACACTACAGCGTCTTCCTCCCGTCCTTATCATCATCAACCATCCGCCTCCCCGCATCAGCAACCGGTCAAACTCCGCTCATTAAGAGTCCTACTGAGAGGAGAGATCAAAGAAGCTGTGCGCACCTTTAGTGCCGAGGTGGGTTCGCTGGGGGATTGGGGAGGGGTTCGCTGGGGGATCGGGGAGGGGTTCGCTGGGGGATTCGGCAGGGGTTCGCTGGTCGCCAAATTGAGTATTGGATTGTGATGAGCAGTTTGCGGGAATATGTCCTCGGCTTGACACGCATCTTCCCAGGCTGGCCTTGCAGCCTACAGATAGTAAACACTACCACTAAGTCTGCATTGATTTCTGGTGTTCATACTGGACAAGGAAGGCTTCTATGCAGGCCAGGGGGCAATGAAGGGCAGGGTGGAGGGAGTCATAAGAAACGTGTTGTAATATAGACTGGTCAGCTGCAGGCCTGAGGCAGGCACGTCTCTTGTAGCTTTCCTTCCCCCTCTCTCTCTCTCTCTCCTGCCATGCTATGGCCTCTCACCATGCTACACCATAACCTTTATGAATATCAGACCCTAGCACTGTGCAGACTTGCCTGCTAAACAATGCCTGCGTATCAGCCTGCGTATCTGCCTGCGTATCTGCCTGCGTATCTGCCTGCGAGCCTCTGCCTGCACTGTTTCATATGACACATTGAGTGGGCTAACCATTAGTTCAAACATGTCCGCAGTAATATTCCTGCCAATATGAGTGACCCCTGGGCATTCAGTCTACCAACCACTGTGGATAACCATCCATAAAAACTCAAACACTTGCTATATATTCTACCCTGCTATTTACACCACTCGCTGCCTAGCGTTTAGTGATTAGTGCATTGCATAGCGCTAATATCCAGATATCCATGTCGTTGGGAAACAGCTATATGTATATTGTATTGTAAACGAGAAGATCATGCATATCTCTTATAGACCTGTGTAGGGTTGCATCTGTGTGAATACACATCTTAACGTCTGGTAAGGTGACATCACTTTGATATTGTGTCTGTCTTTCATATCTTCATGCGCAACATCAATACTCTTGCATCCTTCAATCCCAAAGGATTAGTATGATGGGACACAGACAATATAGGAAAAAAACATCCTCCTCATTATAAGAAGTAGTAGGTCTTCAAAAGCTTCACTTGGCATTTTGCATAATAGCTCTATATCATTCACCTGGTGCTGTTTTGCAGATGGAAATTGTTTGAAGTATTCATTTCTAATTGTACTAAATGAAAATGGCTTATTGATTTTTTCCCATACCAATTTATTTAAAATCTATTTGATCATAAAGCTTGTTTTATTACAACTTGAATGGCAGTTTCTTTGTAAAAGCAATTAAGTGATGGATGGGGGTTGAGTGAGTCGCATCTGGCCACTCTGCAGTAGGTTTACACCCGAATCTACAGTAGGTTTACACCTGAATCTGCAGTAGGTTTACACCTGAATCTGCAGTAGGTTTACACCTGAATCTACAGTAGGTTTACACCTGAATCTGAAGCAGGTTTACACCTGAATCTACAGTAGGTTTACACCTGAATCTAAAGTAGGTTTACACCTGAATCTACAGGTTTACAGCTGAATCTACAGTAGGTTTACACCTGAATCTAAAGTAGGTTTACACCTGAATCTACAGTAGGTTTACAGCTGAATCTGCACTAGGTTTACACCTGAATCTACAGTAGGTTTACACCTGAATCTACAGTAGGTTTACACCTGAATCCACAGTAGGTTTACACCTGAATCTACAGTAGGTTTACACCTGAATCTACAGTAGGTTTACACCTGAATCTACAGTAGGTTTACACCTGAATCTACAGTAGGTTTACACCTGAATCTACAGTAGGTTTACACCTGAATCTAAAGCAGGTTTACACCTGAATCTACAGTAGGTTTACACCTGAATCTACAGTAGGTTTACACCTGAATCTACAGTAGGTTTACACCTGAATCTACAGTAGGTTTACACCTGAATCTACAGTAGGTTTACACCTGAATCTAAAGCAGGTTTACACCTGAATCTACAGTAGGTTTACACCTGAATCTACAGTAGGTTTACACCTGAATCTACAGTAGGTTTACACCTGAATCTACAGTAGGTTTACACCTGAATCTGCACTAGGTTTACACCTGAATCTACAGTAGGTTTACACCTGAATCTACAGTAGGTTTACACCTGAATCTAAAGCAGGTTTACACCTGAATCTACAGTAGGTTTACAGCTGAATCTACAGTAGGTTTACACCTGAATCTACAGTAGGTTTACACCTGAATCTACAGTAGGTTTACACCTGAATCTACAGTAGGTTTACACCTGAATCTACAGTAGGTTTACACCTGAATCTGCAGTAGGTTTACACCTGAAACTTAGTAAGTCATATCTCAGCACTCTGCACTAGGTTTACACCTGAATTTGAGTGAGTCTCATCCCAGCACTCTGCAGTAGGTTACATATGGATCTCATAAAGGCAACAGGTTGTTAACCCCATACATACTTCAACTATCTGAAAAGACTTATCTTGTGATGAGGTTTGTATATGATGTTCTGCATGTGTCCAGATCACGCCCAGTCTCAGAGACATGAGATGCATATGCATGCTTAGTTAACATTTGACCACATGCAGCCATATGAATGTCCTCTGCTACGTCCTATGAGATGTTAATCTCTCAGGGCATTACTGATAATCCCCTGGCCTAATTAGGCATGTTAATCTCTGTAATAATCTCTATAGCACTCATAATTACGGAGATGTAATGCGTCAAGCTTGATGAATGTATTCAGTTCTGTATATTAATAAATATGCTGTACCATAATACCGCCATCAATTATGAATCTCACTGTGTGTCGGCTGCAATTCTAACAATACGACGCCCTAATAAAGCCTGTATGGCTAATTTGATCAAATTCAACTTCAATGGTTTGTGCATATTAATGTTCGAATTATTTACTATCAGTCATCACAAGAAAATATACGGCGCTAATTTTTGTACATGATAGTACAATCACTAACTTCACTATGAACACCTGATATGGGGGAAAAAATCAATCAGAATTGTTGTTTACGAATTGTTAGACACGCGAGCCAGTCAACCTTAAAGTTGTAGTTTGATATGATGTCAATACAGAAAGGGAAGAGAAATAACTTATTGTTGTAGTAACCAGTTGGTAGTTTGCCAATCAGGTGTATTTCGATGAGACATCCTCGGAATAGAAGGGCTAAGTCTCTACCCCCCTGGGGTAAAATTCATGTTTGTCACCTGTCTCTATGCTGCGTCACAAATTCCTCTCTGAAGCAATCAATACTTCCGCAATCATTACAATCACATGTTGTTCTGTCACTCTAAAAGGTATGGATAGTCAAGTCTCTCATCTCGTGTACATACGATGGCATACTTAAATACCGCACTAAAACTATCAAAATCATACACTAACATATATAGAGTTTGTTTCACTACATTGTTGCTACATATTATTGATGTTATAGACCATCATTTAATGGTTACATTGCTTTATGATGGAAAAAAGACAGTTATGGTTGCGTCATTTTTATCTGTGATGGCAGTCTGTCAATTCCTATTCAACGTCTCAGTGAGTATAACTGTCATGAAAATATTATGTCCCCAAAACCACCCATGTTTAGCTTTTTTTTAAAAACTTTAACTTCCCACGATGTTAATGGAAGAAACAAACTATGCAGTGATGACACTGCTTGTAACCTACCTGTGTAGTTGGTGCTCCAGTGGAAGGCGTGTGTTCATGAATGCACAGACATTCACTTGTCACCATCTACAGTAAAGGTACCAGCATGCAAGTTCCTGTCACCCAAACAAATACACGTTGTCCCTATGTTGTTAATTCACACACACGTTATGCTCAGGGCGTGTGGTGAGGTTTTCACATCATATTTGTGGGTGTTAGTACCAGCTTTCATGAGATGCAGAGTAGACCATTTACTAGTCTCCCAGCCACCGTGTACTCTGTCTTCCCCATATACGTGGCCAGCGGTCGGCTGGTGCCTGCTACGGTAAACGATCCAACTGCAGACCCGATCGCTTTCTGTTCTGCTTCTCTTTGCCCGCTGACCTACTTAGCCGCCAAATATGGCCCGATGAAAGTCATACAATCATACATGCACTGCCTGTAGACTACTGGGAAGGCAAGCAGTCCGAGGAATAAATCAATAGTGTGCACTGAAGGCAGGGAGAAGCTGTTTATCCCCTGACGGTTGAGGCTGGTTGCCTGGTGTTATTGTAGCGGCTGCCATGTCTGCTTCCCATGCTGCCTCTATGCAGATTATGATGACGTAACCATTCCGTGTGTACTCTACTCACTGCCAGCACCAATCACGTGTCATCTGAGCATTGAGTGCGGGGCATTGCCTTATGTGACACACCTTACCTGGTTGCATACTTTCAACTTCATATCAATATATGTTCCCTAGATCTTCCTGTATCAGGTGAGATTACCCATGCGAAAAGGTACAACACAATTAAGGCTATACAAGACCAGATAGATGCCTGGCACCGAAACTCAATGCCCTATTCTTTTTGAAGAACTTAAATCTTTCTTTTGCACTCTCGCACAGGCATGATAACATAATAACCACAACGTTTAAGACAGTTACGGAATTGGTTAGAATAAGAATCAATGCTCAATCAGATATCCACCTTTCTCGTCCATTCAGCATTACCTATAATATAGGTTCTTGTCCCAGCCGAAAATTTAACCCCAGACCTTTAACTTGATAGACAATCAATCATCTCACCAAACTGATCCACGTCAGGACTCTCCTGTGCATTTCACTAGAAAAATAGTTTGGCGAGGTCCATGTATGTATATTTAGTTGAAAATTATAATTCAAAAGGTATTTCTAGAAGTTATATTTCAAAATGGCTGTATGGGCTATAATAATTTCTGTTGTGTAGATGTCATAATGTCTTTTGGTTTTAGGCCTCAAATGATTTCCTGAGGCAGAGAGACTGATTACAGTGCGGTTTCTATGTGGATATATATTCAACATGTATTTATAAAGTTGACTGGTACATTATTCTTTGTTATTAAATGTTTCATGTGTATTTTGAAAGGTTGTACCATCACAATGTATGATGCACAGCGTATGTTGATAATACAGCTTGATATATGATATGATTTGAATTGTTCTCTCCAAATTCTATATCACATTGTACTTACTCCTATTAAATTATTTATTTATATATATATATATATACATATATATATATATATATATATTAACAATGCTGCAGTCTCGATCAGAGGCAGATTCTCATCCATGTTTCCAGGTATAATACAATGCTTACTACGTGTTAGATTACTGCTAGTCTGGATTTGTTCATTAGATGAAATAATCAAAATCATATGTACATTGAGATTTTCATATGTATATCTGATATCAGTTTCCATGCTGAGGACAAAGAGAAATGCCGTGATGCAGTGAATGGTTTGAGATTGAGTTACCACACATTTTTAGGTCCAAATTGAACTATTTGCTATAAATTCCAAATGCATGGAGCTGTATTTGCAGATGCGAAATCTTACTAAAAGTTTTGTCTTTGTTCCACTTCTCTTGTGTATTGACCCCTTTCTCGTGGTTTTGATCACATGAATGTTTACTGTTAGACCCTCAACCGTGTCATACATGCCGGTCGACACGCATGGGTGATTTGGATCCTCCCCTCTACTCATGCGCAGCTGAATGTCATATATGTGTATGTGTATGTTTGACGGGGATCTGTTCCTTCCAGGGACATTCACAAACCAGCTCAGGTAACACAACTGAAAGGTGGTAGTGTACAGATGCTTTCAGCTGCTGATACAGTTATTGGGAAATTGGGTGTGGTCAACAGATGATACATAGTACAATCCCATTAAAAGATCAAGAAAAATGTACTCACACGCCACAAAGACTACACAGGAGCCATTAATGGTAGCACAATATCTAGCATAAACACATACTTCATTTTTTCACATGTGACCTCTTTGATGTGTTATTAGTTTATTACATGATGTGGCATTTTTACAGGTTTTGTTGAAAGAACTAAGGATGTATAAGACTGTATCTTTGGGTGAAAGGGATGGGAAGAACTCACCTGAGTGAGCCAGCCATTGTGATAGCTTTGATCCTTTATCTATGACAATATAAGGCTTTGGAGATATGAGATATTAGAGAGCGCATCTTCATGATATATGCCTGTAGCACGCGATGACATACAGTTTGAATAAGCAGAGCTAAGCATGACAGAGATAAGTTCCTCTTCCCACCAATGTCTAATGCTCAGCATGACTTGTTGATTTGTTCTATCTGCACTTAATGAGATATCTCGCTCTCCTTTAATCCTGGCCACAGATGTTACAATATTCTGCATGCTCTTTTCTTGGAAAACCACAGAAAAAATAAACATAGGAGAAATAAGGATTTACAAATATCACCCACTGCCTCAAAAGGTTATGTCATGTATCATCAATTGTTTTTGTCATAACATAAAGCTAAAACACAGATGAATGAAACAGGTGAACGAAATTGATTGATATAATAACTGATAATATTTACTATCTTAATAATTCTAAAAAAGCTTAATAAAGTTCAATCATTATAATGATAATTGTGGATGGCTTATAATATACATTTCCCGTTTTGATTTTTGAGATTAATATAAGCTAATATTATATCATCTGAATTATTTTGACTGTAATGCAGATGACATTGGATGATACATAATATGTTTCAAAGGATCATTTGGAAATTATCTTTGGACAATAGGCAACAATACAAATACACAGAATGTTTGTAAATTGGACCGTGGAAACACAACAACAGAGTATTAAAGCAGTTCAAAGCACAGTTATCTGTAAAAGTGCATTGCCACTAGGTGGCTACGAGTCTAGACCAGACTGTATGCGTCAAACATCGTGCCAAGGGTATTGCTGAAAATGACTGATACAATCTGTGAATAAAAATCAATGAGAACAAGGCAATATTCAAAGATGGTTGTCACTGGACTGTAAGATCATTGATTTAATCCGTTTAGGACATTTGCTCAGCATACAGATATTAACTGTAGTGTAGTGTTTTTTAATGGATCTAATAGGCTTTGATCTTATCTTATCTGTATAAAGATATGACAATTATACTTGATGTGATATATTTAGAAGTGACAGGAACACTAACATTTGGCCACTGCATGAACCTATCCAATTCATATCTAAGTCATTACTGTATCCCTAAATAACTATCTATAAACAAAATTCCAAATAATTGTGAACTTCAATATGGCTGATAAAGAAACTTAATCAAAAAGTTCTATTTGGCAGAAATAACATTAGACAAATAGCATTAAGAAATATCTAAACCATACAGATCAAGTGAATGGTATGGGCATTTAATGCTCAATCTATCTTGAATGCTCCTGTATTATTTGAATGCCAGCTCTTCAACATGAATGAGACACATTTTAGTAGTAGAGTCATTAGAATGCTGATAAATTGAATGGCTACAGGGACAAGATACTTATGTCCCGTCACAAACTTCACGTTCATTTCTTAAATAAACACATCCCCCTTGTCATAATACTGTAGCCTCGTTCTGGTGCGCCCAGGTCACGTGTCGCTGTGGGCAAGCGTCTGGAAGCTCTATCGATTTTAATACATTTTAAATTGGAAATTGACGCAGTGTTCTTATGGAGACGAGATTGTTGTCAGTCTGTACATGCCCGTGGAGGTTCATGGTTCATTGCCCAATTCATATGTTTTGTCAGCTTTGACCGAAAACACTATCAATAAGCCATTATGGAAATTCCTATTCCTCATTCAATTAACACTCTTGGTGTGAAAGAATCCATCTTCTTCCTGACAAATGAGCTCCATTTAGTGGCAATATATCTTTGAAGGCAAGGCCCTTTTATGCATGTGTGCTCAAGGTTGTGACCCGAACGTGACTGAATGGACCAAATGTCGAACTGACCTTCATGTTGTGACCTTGGGTAATTTGGATATGTTGGTTGCAATGGAAGGATCAGAAATCGATTCAATATATTCCGAGATTTATTTACTTTTCTCTGCTTTTACTGGGAGATGCAGAACTCGATGACATTGACAAGAATTCTGCAACAATTTTGTATTTTAGTAAAGTTTCTACCCAAAGAACCAGGAATTTGAATTTGGCAAAATACATGCACTCTGCTTGGATGGGCTCTGTTGACTAAAGTACTGCTCTGGACTAAATAATGGTTTCATTTTTTTAAAGATTTGAAACTAATGGACAAATCTCTTGTACATGAATTGGTTCGATATTTTGCAACTATTTAGCATATGTTAATGTACCTTCATTTTCATGGTTGATATTTATGTTGGAAGTAGCGCCTGGTCTCACGTGGGTCTCAGGCGGAAGCGGAAATCTGTCAAACCACATAGTGACAACTATACAGTTGTTACCAGAAGGGTCAGACCGATCCATTCCATTCAATAAGAATGCATTACAGACGCATTGCTTAAATTACCAGGGGAGGCAAAGTTTCTTTGACATGTTGGTCAGCCCTCGCGGCTCTGGTGGTTTTTCAGATAACTTGGCAAAGATAACGTTTTGGGGGGACATTTTATTCCGAGGGACACGCCACCAAAGGGGTACAGAGTCAGGCACTGTGTATGATCGACATAACCTAATATGGGACAGGGAGACAACATTGTTACAGAGGAGAAACGCTATAATTGAGGTGAAAGATGAGGGGGCTGATAGAGATGAACATCAAAATGAGGCTGGACACTTTTTGTCAAAAAAGAACTAAAACCATGACAACGGAAGTCATGGCAACCAGGTCCCCTATCTTCACTATCACCACTACCTCTTATCAACTGCTCAATAAACGTGTACCCGTCCCTACTTGTTAAAAGCGTTCAAGCTGCTCTGTCTGTCCTTTTATAATTGAAAAAATCACGATAAATACGTTTAAAAACACCACCAGCAAATTTAACTTCCGCTTTGTAGTTTGTGCAATGTAAAAGCCTATATTGTCTGTTGAGCTTTGATTTCTTTGCATTGTAATAGCATATGTCACCGAGTGTTGGGCACGTCTGTAGTCACATAGTCACATTTCATGTTTTTTAAAAGTAGTTATGCAACATAACACTTGGCTGAAAGCCTCCTTTGATCCACAGAGACAAACACAAGGCCAGATCCCACCCCATAAACAATATTCTAAAAGGCAAAACACTTTTATCTTTGTGTGTGGTGCCTCCATTCAGTGGTGCTACGTATGGTTATTCCTTAATGCAATGACACACCACATCGACCACCGCCTTCTGAAGCTGGTACCGCACATAATGTGCCCCGCTATTGTATTATATGGTATTTCCTAGGATGAAAACCAACCCATATGAATGCACAAATAAACCATTTAACCTTTAAAACAGTCAAGCCTTATGTTGTGTGAGACATTACTCCTATTCTTCTCATAGAATCAACACTATGATCTGGACCCGGCTTCATAGCGCAGACAAACCTCCTTTGCTGCTGATCTCAGATGAATATTGTAGATCACTGGGAAGTTAACATACTCTTATTTGGGTTTAGAAAAATCTATTAGATAAACAATTATTTCAACTATATAAGGTTAGGAGACAACAATTCCCGCATCTCTGATATGTTGTGATTTCATCAGTAATGCTGTTATCGGAAAGAAAATGATGGAAATAGCCTAGAAATCTACTTTATTTTTGTTTGTCATTTACTATTACATCAACCCCTCCTTATACATGACCAGTAGGCAACAATCGCCACATCTTGGACATTTTCATAATTTAGATATTGATGCTTCTTTAGGATAGGTGGAAATATGATGGAAATAGAATTGACATTCTTCCAAGCATGATGTGTTCCATAGGGAGTATTTTCTACTCAATAAAGCCAAAATACCGAGATAAATACAGCTATGGTGATGTACCTCTAGTCATGAGATCCCGGATGGATACACACTGACATAAAATCTCAAAGATGGTTATGGAATGTCTGAGAATGTCCACTTTGTTGCATATTGGAAAGTAATGCATGTTTATATAACTGGCAGCTTTAGTAGGCCTAATGCCAGTTTATAATGATGGTTCTTGCAATGTCTTGTAATAACATTGGCCTGGGGCACGAAGCAGTGCAACTGCCACTTGAAACACACAGTAAGGATGGAAGAGATTATCGCTCTTTTATCGCTCAGAGATTATCTATTCAGGTCAGAGGTTTGGCTCATCTGGCAGGTGTATGTGCACATGGAATAATCTGCCACAGTTATATGTGGTGACGTGTGTTATTAGTGAGGGAGCAGATGATCTGCGCAGTGGTGGAATCAGACAGTCCCACATCCTGATCAGCAGGGGTACGATGCCCCCCTCCTCGCCCCGCTGTGACCTCTGGGGGCCAGGGCAATATCACCAATAGACTTCTGACTATGATACAATATGCACGGTGGAACTGCCCCTGGCGCTCGGTTGGCTGACCAAGCCACCAAATTAAATACTTCCCCTCAATGTGTTTGTCCCAACCGTGAAACTTATACTTCTCCCAGGGGGCGCTATGTGAGTTGCCAAAAATCCAGTGTCGCAAACAAATAAACATTTCCTCTCTTCTTGTGGTTTGAATGCTGCAAAAGTTCTAGGCGTGAGTGCAGATTTGCTGGTCGATCGGTGAGCATTAGAAGGGAGCTTTCTATAGCATTGCACGGGGCCTGGGTACAGATAACATCAGCTAATTCTACCAGAACAATCTTTTTACGTGTCTTATCAGCTATTCTACATGGTAGTTTGGTCCCAGAGAGTTGGCCACACCGGCTCACTTCACCATTGTTAGTCTTGGTGCTCTACCAGACATGTCTCTGAAGGGCTCAACCAGGAGTTTTCCTCTTTTGGAAGGTTGCTTTTACACTTTACAGACATGGACGCAATGTTTTTTTAAAGGGTATAAACTTTGTTGCCCTGTTAAACAAGTGTTGATATTTATAAATCTAACTCATTGGGGATTTACAAATTATTACGATAGAAAATCAAAGGCCTTGGGGTTAAAAGCCTAGTTTAAACAATAACCTCATAAGCGTAACCAAATCTCGCAAGCTATTCCCGGGATTTTCCGAGACTTGGTTCACTGCGCACTTACATTCTCCATTTCGCTTTTAACCCATTTCTGCCTCATCGCAGAAGGGCAATCTAGTGGCGAAAAAGTCATGCTACCAAACTATGACATGGGTGATAAAACCATGGCTAATTAAATACACATTCATTTGTCAGATCTACTTGTTTTTGTTGTTTGTTTTTGTTGTTTGTTTTTGTTGTTTATTTTTGTTGTTTGTTTTTGTTGCTTGTTTTTGTTGCTTGTTTTTGTTGCTTGTTTTTGTTGCTTGTTTTTGTTGCTTGTTTTTTGTTGCTTGTTTTGGTCAGATTGACCTACATGCAAAAGACAGATATATGCACAGCAATATGGGACTAGAACTCCCAACCTCTGTGCATTCGATGTGTTAAATGTCATCAGTTTGAGTAACAGTGTAATTTTGGCGCCAAATTTATATCTCCAGACTTTTCAGAAACAAGGATTTAGAAAGAAAACATTTTTGAAATAAAGAGTGTCTCGGAAAAAGTTATTTGAACAGGACAGTTTAGTGTATTTTTTAATTATAAAGAAATCTAACCAAAATCTGGAACAGTTTCTCATAGTCGGATACAAAAGGGGGACTACAAGATTTTCTTAATTTATCTAGTAGAATTGGAGATAAATCAATTGAATTCTAAGCCTGTAGATGTGAATATTAGAAGGGAAGCCAAGCATACACACACACACACACATACACACACACACACACACACACACACACACACACACACACACAAAATCCTTATCAAAATCCTTGATCCGCCACTTATTCTTAATAAATTTAGATAAAATTACGAAAGAAACATTTACCTGCCTTTCTTGATAACACTAGCAGATTCCAGTAATACTATGAAGCAATGAAAATACCAAATAAAAGATTTTCTCAATCTCTCATATCTTGAAAACGTTTTTAATTCCCTCTGGATATATAGAAACTATAGATGCCTCTTTATACCAGAAAGTATATTGTTTATCCAAGAGAAAAATAACATTTTTAATATAAAATATAGACATACTGTTTGGTCGAAAACTTGCACTAAGCACACATGTAGTTTGATTTATATTAAGGCCATAAACAATGTTATCATAAGAGTTAATCTAATATTGAATTTTGACGCTGTGCGTCTGACGTGAATACGAAATCCCCTGGTGTGAAAAATGTGAGCCCCGCACATCCGGGGAGTCCACTTACCCCCTGCCATGCGCATGCGTGCACATCCTACCCCACACCTTCTGTGCAGATGACAAATGACTTTTCAACATGAAAAGTGAAAAACAGATCCAAGGGGGCCTGTTATCTGGTTTGTTCACCAGTCTGCGGCATCTCTTGACTCTTATTAAACAGGTTTGTTGCTGAGTGTTACACTATTCAACGCTGATATGATCCTGCTTCAAAAATTAGATCAAACAATTATTATAGAACTCTGCCTAGTGACTTTGGCTAGAATATATATATATTTGTAGAACCATTTTAATCTCATATATTGAATATTTGCCACATAAGGCCTATTGCTATTTGTCCTCCTCTCCCATTGATTTCAGTGTAGTTTTGCACTTCCCGTTGTACCCTTCCGGTGCATATTTTAAGGAACAAAAAAATTGCGACTGGCAGATTTAGCTTGGGAACACACATTTATACATTCAATTTTGATGACTTTCAAATAATCAATTAATATAAAGCAGAATATCATTTTTTTATTTAAACAGATTATTTCAAAACGAACATCCATCATTAATTTTCATCATATCTCTTCAATGTCAACTCTTTTTCTGTCTTATTTTAGATGTATATCTTTTTATTGAGTCTTGAGCCTAAAACGATTTTCCTAACAATAACAACAAAATCTCATGAATGTAACATGCATATACTCTTTGTGTAACAATATATGGTGGTTACGATGATTTGTTGTATTCCAGCTGATCTGTGTTTGCACTGGTTGACGGGTCAGTCCTTGAATTCCCCTTACGTCAATAGATCTCAGACCCATGATACCTCTCAGGTATCAAAACAAGTGCACCCTTTTGATATGGCACACCTGGTCTGTCAGCCGTCCAACATGCTGGCACTTACATATAGAGTATTTATAGCAAATGATCATTACCTCGTCCATATGCCATTTGAAGGTGACTTGACACGTGTACACATACACGAGGGTAGGGATTTTGCATTTTCGGTTTAGTTTTTATCTGTGCTGACATTACCAGTACTGCCTCTAAAATTAGAGGGTAACTTATTCTGTCATTCTGTCAGTTCATGTTAGGTCCACTGCCATATTGGATGCATTTTATTTGCCACATTGCATGACTTTTCTCGATCTGCAAATCTGGGTAAATATCGATAATTATCATTTTCAAAGCAATTGGATGGGAAGTCATAACATAACCAAAGAGCAAGTGTCCGCTCAGATCTAGGCGCCTTCAGCCAATATTTTCATATATTTCAGTTGTCTAACATCCCAACTAAACCGATCCTTATCTTTTATGTGAGTTTAAATAACAGCTGAATAAGATTGGTAACAGATAGAAAGATTGTTTCGCGACTTTTTCACTGAAGAACTGGTTCCTCTTGAGTTTCTGTTTTTCTGCACCAGACCATGTTATTATGGCGCACTTGGTAAGAACGCGAGCTAGTTAGCAACTGTTCCTCTTAAATAATCCAAAGGTCGTGATTTAAACTCTTCAGCCAAGTGACTTGAGATTGAATTCATGTTATAATCTTATCTTTGAGCTGAGGGCCATGCCTATTGCCCTGGTAAAAATGACCAGGTGGGTTGTCATGTTTAAGGACCTGCGACATGACAACAAGTAGGTCTCCTCATGAAATGACTGAAATAATGCTGAAGGTAATGTAAAAACCCCAAACAAACAAAGCCATGTCAGTATATGTCAAACCAAAGCTCATGGTGAGCTGCCAATTGGACCAGTCAATGAAAACTTGATCATTAAGCTCAAGAAATAGGGTTTTACCCCTGTCTATGTAATTTGACGTGTGAGTGGCAATATAAAGTTGACTTCCATGAAATAATTATTTTTGAGTTTTAATTAAATGCATTGTCAGTTTTATCATTTACTTAACATTCATCGAGAGTAAGAAAAAACTTGATAACTGCATCAGTCATGAGGTATAAAACTTCACCAAAATGATAAATTAATATCAAGTCTGTGTTATAGCAATACTTCCCTGAAGTTATCTTATCAGAAACATCCTGACTACATTATTTTATGTACCAATACTAAGTTCCATATTGAATTAATAATGAAAATAATATAAGTGCTACAACATGATCATGAATTTCCATGTTGCATTTATAATGAAAAAAGTCTTCAGTCAAACTCGCAGTGTCTCACAATGATAAATCCCCAACATTCCAATGAAATAACCCATTTGATAAATTTGGATGGCATCTGTAGTATATATCTTTTAAGCAGAAAACCATGATTTTATGGAACAATGATTTATTGTGTTTATTGTAGTTTATGTCTTGTTGGAATAAACTTATTATGATATATTTGAATCCAGCATATGAACTTATTATGATATATTTGAATCTAGTGTCAATGTTCTACAGCTGTAATTGAAAATCATGACACGTCAAAAGGTTCCATTTTATATTCTAATTGGGTCCCTATGACTTAATGGAGGTTGAAAATGTGGCCAATTTCTCTTCAGGAAACAACACATCATGCACCCTCAAACTGTGCCGATGAGTTATTGTTGGCTTCCTGATTGGTTTAACATGCAAAATACAGATAGGGCACCAGACTAAATTTGAACAATGCTGACCACTTCCGGTTTTGATGCTGCTGAACGGAATTTGTTTCACAGAGGCATGGTTGTGTGTCGGCTCACCTATAATAGCATGATTATAGTTCTATTTATGTACTTTGCGGTCTATCTGCTTTGCCGTTGTCGCTTAATCTTGACACTTATTCTTTTCATGATTGAAGTAGATAGAATTGTTCACTTTCACTGAACATCGTTGTCATCTCTATCTTCATCAAAAGCGCATCGGTTAATATACATGAAAAGAACTGTCACATGGGTTTCAAATCATATTAGACGTTTTAAACTTTTCAATATCTGAGCACATCTGCTCATATCATCACAGACTCGTAACAAAGGGACGAATATCGCACATGCGCACCGCAGGTGTCAATCATCAAAGAACTACATACACATCGCTACGTTGAAAATTTGAGACAGCTTTCCTGCCTTACTTATCCAGTTATGTTTTTCTTTCAGACAAGAATGCCATTGTTATATCCATTGTTAAGTCCTAAGAGGAATCATAATTCTAGTGAAAAATCCATGACAACATGTTTGATATGAATAGCATCAGTATGTTGCTTTCAGGATGTGTATACGTCATCATTGTCTGTGTTCCATTCAGGATGTGTATACGTCATCATTGTCTGTGTATCAAGGCTATGTGTATATATAGCCCTATATCATTACAAGATTGCAAGATTGGTGCATAATTGAAAGTCACTTCGAGATTTCCTTCCTTTTCTCCTTACCCAATAATCTTCAAAATGAGTGAAGACTTTCTTGATTTTATCAACCCTTAGGGCACGTAAACGAATAAACATGGAATATGTGAAGCGGAATACCTTTGTCCACAAAGTCTGCACATCGGCAAATCTGGGCAACAGTTTTCATTGGCTAATTGATGCATGATTAAATGAGTTACAAAGCTTATCGGTAATTAATGAATGCTGACAGAAGTTTGTGGCAATACGTCAGCGTGCAATCAGCCCGGCCTGATAGTATTAGGTGCCTGATTGTCTTTCATTTTATATGTCAATGCATGTTACTTTGATTTGTAAGGCCAACCAGGGACATTGTTCTGTTAAGACATTCTGATAAAGTAATCTGAGAACTACTAAAGGCATCCGGTGAATATCCTGAGACATGTCTATATTTAGCACATAATGTTTAGGTATTTAGACACAACAATTTAACACATTATATAAAGTCATTTAGACTCTTCATAAGACATGATGTTAAGGCATTCATACATATCTACTTTATTGTGTGGATGCACTCAAACATGCCGACTACAGACATGATGTCAAGGCATTTAGACACGTCTACTTCATACATGATGTCAAGGCATTTAGACACGTCTACATCATACATGATGTCAAGGCATTTAGACACGTCTACTTCATACATGATGTCAAGGCATTTAGACACGTCTACTTCATACATGATGTCAAGGCATTTAGACACGTCTACTTCATACATGATGTCAAGGCATTTAGATACGTCTGCTTCATACATGATGTCAAGGCATTTAGACACGTCTACTTCATACATGATGTCAAGGCATTTAGACACGTCTACTACAGACATGATGTGAAGGCATTTAGACACGTCTATTTCATACATGATGTCAAGGCATTTAGACACGTCTACTTCATACATGATGTCAAGGCATTTATACATGATGTGAAGACATTTAGACACGTCTACTTCATATATTATGTGAAGGCATTTAGACACGTCTGCTTCATACATGATGTGAAGGCATTTAGACACGTCTACTTCAGACATGATGTGAATGCATTTAGACACGTCTACATATAAAACAAGATGTTTAGGCATTCATATATGTCAACTACAGATATTATGTGAAGGCATTTAGACTCTTCTATTGAAAGTATATATGATATAATTTAATTCAAAGCACTGTGGAATTGGAGACATGATGTGAAGGCATTTAGACACGTCTACTACAGACATGATGTGAAGGCATTTAGACACGTCTATTTCATACATGATGTCAAGGCATTTAGACACGTCTACTTCATACATGATGTCAAGGCATTTAGACACGTCTACTTCATACATGATGTCAAGGCATTTAGACACGTCTGCTTCATACATGATGTGAAGACATTTAGACACGTCTACTTCATATATTATGTGAAGGCATTTAGACACGTCTGCTTCATACATGATGTCAAGGCATTTAGACACGTCTACTTCATACATGATGTCAAGGCATTTAGACACGTCTACTTCATACATGATGTCAAGGCATTTAGACACGTCTACTTCATACATGATGTCAAGGCATTTAGACACGTCTACTTCATACATGATGTCAAGGCATTTAGACACGTCTGCTTCATACATGATGTGAAGGCATTTAGACACGTCTACTTCACACATGATGTCAAGGCATTTAGACACGTCTACTTCATACATGATGTCAAGGCATTTAGACACGTCTACTTCATACATGATGTCAAGGCATTTAGATACGTCTGCTTCATACAAGATGTGAAGGCATTTAGACACGTCTACTTCATACATGATGTGGAGGCATTTAGACACGTCTACTTCAGACATGATGTGAAGACATTTAGAGACGTCTACTTCATACATGGTGTCAAGGCATTTAGAGACGTCTACTTCATACATGATGTCAAGACATTTAGACACGTCTACATCATACATGATGTCAAGGCATTTAGACACGTCTACTTCATACATGATGCCAAGGCATTTAGACACGTCTACTTCATATATTATGTGAAGGCATTTAGACACGTCTGCTTCATACATGATGTGAAGGCATTTAGACACGTCTACTTCAGACATGATGTGAATGCATTTAGACACGTCTACATATAAAACAAGATGTTTAGGCATTCATATATGTCAACTACAGATATTATGTGAAGGCATTTAGACTCTTCTATTGAAAGTATATATGATATAATTTAATTCAAAGCACTGTGGAATTGGAGACATGATGTCAAGGCATTTAGACACGTCTACTACAGACATGATGTGAAGGCATTTAGACACGTCTATTTCATACATGATGTCAAGGCATTTAGACACGTCTACTTCATACATGATGTCAAGGCATTTAGACACGTCTACTTCAGACATGATGTCAAGGCATTTAGACACGTCTGCTTCATACATGATGTGAAGACATTAAGACACGTCTACTTCATATATTATGTGAAGGCATTTAGACACGTCTGCTTCATACATGATGTGAAGGCATTTAGACACGTCTACTTCATACATGATGTCAAGGCATTTAGACACGTCTACTTCATACATGATGTCAAGGCATTTAGACACGTCTACTTCATACATGATGTCAAGGCATTTAGACACGTCTACTTCATACATGATGTCAAGGCATTTAGACACGTCTGCTTCATACATGATGTGAAGGCATTTAGACACGTCTACTTCACACATGATGTCAAGGCATTTAGACACGTCTACTTCATACATGATGTCAAGGCATTTAGACACGTCTACTTCATACATGATGTCAAGGCATTTAGATACGTCTGCTTCATACAAGATGTGAAGGCATTTAGACAAGTCTACTTCATACATGATGTGAAGGCATTTAGACACGTCTACTTCAGACATGATGTGAAGACATTTAGAGACGTCTACTTCATACATGGTGTCAAGGCATTTAGAGACGTCTACTTCATACATGATGTCAAGACATTTAGACACGTCTACATCATACATGATGTCAAGGCATTTAGACACGTCTACTTCATACATGATGCCAAGGCATTTAGACACGTCTACTTCATACATGATGTCAAGACATTTAGACACGTCTACTTCATACATGATGTCAAGGCATTTAGACACGTCTACTTCAGACATGATGTCAAGGCATTTAGACACGTCTATTTCATACATGATGTCAAGACATTTAGACACGTCTACTTCATATATTATGTGAATGCATTTAGACTCTTCTATTTAAAGTATATATGATATAATAGTATTCAAAGCACTGTGGAATTGGAGACATGATGTCAAGGCATTTAGACACGTCTACTTCATACATGATGTGAAGGCATTTAGACACGTCTACTTCGTACATGATGTGAAGGCATTTAGACACGTCTACTTCAGACATGATGTGAAGACATTTAGACACGTCTACTTCAGACATGATGTCAAGGCATTTAGACACGTCTACTTCATATATTATGTCAAGGCATTTAGACACGTCTACTTTATCATGCCGATGCATTTATGCCTTTTAGGCTTTGGACCGGCTAATCTAAGATATAATTGGAGGTGAACAGACAAGTCTATTTGAGATAATTTTAAGATTTATGTATTTTACAGAGGCGTCAAAACGGTGTCCAAAGTACAATAAGCCTTTCCTCAGAGCCAGAATTAGCCTCTGCTTGTCTGGACTTTGCGAGGGAAATTTGATCAGTCACAAAAGATTAATAACAAGATGTCTGGTTACCGAATTCATGTATACGGGAAAAAAACTACTTATACCTTCGATGCAATGCGTTATTTCCTTTGTGGTGATAAACATACGCACCACAGCTCTGATCCGTCTCAATGTGTGTCACTCTGCTGGTCACAATAAACAATCACAGAACGAGAGGGGTACAGCAGATAAAGGGGCTGGATTTGATCATAGAATTCTCTGACAAAGCTTATCATGGTATTCATTTCTCTGAATGTAAATATATTCAATATGACGTGAAAAAGAAATTTAAAGAAAAAATATCTATTTTACAGTGTTAAAAGGCCCAGCACGCTGACAGTGCTCTTATGTAGAATACTGCACGTGACAGTGCTCTTATGTAGAATACTGCACGTGATAGTGCTCTTATGTAGAATACTGCACACGACAGTGCTCTTATGTAGAATACTGCACACGACAGTGCTCTTATGTAGAATACTGCACACGACAGTGCTCTTATGTAGAATACTGCACGTGACAGTGCTCTAGTGTAGAATACTGCACACGACAGTGCTCTTATGTAGAATACTGCACGTGATAGTGCTCTTATGTAGAATACTGCACGTGATAGTGCTCTTATGTAGAATACTGCACGTGACAGTGCTATTATGTAGAATACTGCACGTGACAGTGCTATTATGTAGAATACTGCACGTGACAGTGCTCTTATGTAGAATACTGCACTTGACAGTGCTCTTATGTAGAATACTGCACGTGACAGTGTTATTATGTAGAATACTGCACGTGATAGTGCTCTTATGTAGAATACTGCACGTGACAGTGCTCTAGTGTAGAATACTGCACGTGACAGTGCTCTTATGTAGAATACTGCACGTGACTTACAGTGCTCTTATGTAGAATACTGCACGTGACAGTGCTCTAATGTAGAATACTGCACGTGACAGTGCTCTTATGTAGAATACTGCACGTGACAGTGCTCTTATATAGAATACTGCACGTGACAGTGCTCTTATATAGAATACTGCACGTGACAGTGCTCTAGTGTAGAAGACTGCACACGACAGTGCTCTTATGTAGAATACTGCACACGACAGTGCTCTTATGTAGAATACTGCACGTGACAGTGCTCTTGTGTTGAATACTGCACGTGACAGTGCTCTTGTGTTGAATACTGCACGTGACAGTGCTATTATGTAGAATACTGCACGTGACAGTGCTATTATGTAGAATACTGCACGTGACAGTGCTCTTATATAGAATACTGCACGTGACAGTGCTCTTATATAGAATACTGCACGTGACAGTGCTCTAGTGTAGAATACTGCACGTGACAGTGCTATTATGTAGAATACTGCACGTGACAGTGCTCTTATGTAGAATACTGCACGTGACAGTGCTCTTATGTGGAATAATGCACGTGACAGTGCTCTTATGTAGAATACTGCACGTGACAGTGCTATTATGTAGAATACTGCACGTGACAGTGCTCTTATGTAGAATACTGCACGTGACAGTGCTCTTATGTAGAATACTGCACGTGACAGTGCTCTTATGTAGAATACTGCACGTGACAGTGCTATTATGTAGAATACTGCACGTGACAGTGCTATTATGTAGAATACTGCACGTGACAGTGCTCTTATGTAGAATACTGCACGTGACAGTGCTCTTATGTAGAATACTGCACGTGACAGTGCTCTTATGTAGAATACTGCACGTGACAGTGCTATTATGTAGAATACTGCACGTGACAGTGCTCTTATGTAGAATACTGCACGTGACAGTGCTATAATGTGGAAACTTGTCATGAATAATGGAAGATTCTTTTTAGTTTTTGGTCTGTCATACAGACATTTCTTAGCATATTCAATGCTAGTAAGAGTGTAGATATTTCATTTAATCATGGTATTAGCCTGGTCTAAGCACGAGGAAAGAAAACAAAGGATTGCTATATTGCCTGTATTAAAATGTGATATATTATACACATTAATCCATCAACCAATATTTGAAACCTTCCCCTCCTTTTATGCAAATATACTTCATTGTATAGCGGCTGGTGGTTTGAGACATTGAGAAGCCTGTGTGGTGGTGACCAGTTTGGAATACAGGGTTGACAAAGGCTTATCTGTCGCCTGCACCTGGCCATACTAATGTCACATATGCCAGGCCTCATGAATAACAAATAAAACACTTCATGTGCCTGTGTAATCTCACCTCTCCCGCCAGGTGTCGCTCAGCAAAACGCCAATACTCAAAACACACAAAAATATGCAACAATAAACTTAAAAGATTATAAAAAGTCAATAGCTCACTAGATAAGTATATTATATATATATATATATAATGTATGCAATTCTAGTATAATTCTATTAAGTGTAAGTGTATATTTGACGTGTTGGAGAGGATATTATGCAAGGTATTGCTTAAGGTGACATATTGTCTGAGTGTGGAGTGCCTGGAAACTCGCTCCTTTCATTAGGAAAATTATATACCTTTATGGTACATTACTGGGGCGTATTCTGCTTATGTCTCATATCTATCAATGGCGGCTGCTAAATACATTTGCACTTTTAGGAAGGTGAGATCTATGTGAACATCAACAAGACCACAGACCTTCACCACTATCATATCTTTTATGGTGTTCCTCTTGCCCTCTGGGGTGAGTACATGCTTTTACAATTGCCCACAGTCACCCGTGTCCTTTTGTCAAATCAATTATCTTTATTCAAGCCATTTACACACCACTTATCTCACATGAGAGATGCCACATATATACTAAATCTGAACATTCTATAAGGGTTTATCCTGAAAAGTACCATAGGTCATAACATGCACACTTCTTTCATGAGATATTCCAGTTTTATTCTTTCATGTGCAAAGACCTTACATTTATATATCTATCATCTGTATCAATAATGCATGGTATATGCTATGATATATATATATTATATATATATATATATATATATATATATATATATATATATATATATATATCTATATGCAATATAGTAAAGATAATTAGTATTATGAGCCTTATCTTTGATATCAATCAAGCTGTTGTAAACTACACTGTACTATATATATTGGCGCATACACGTTTGTCAATGTTAGAACAGTATCTATGTTAACGATACATAAACTTCAGCCATAAGATTTGAAACCTACTGTTTCCAATTCAGTATATACCAATTTTTCATTATTCCAGGCTAAGAAAAATATCGGGGCTGTGCAAGATGTACAAGACGTAAATACAGAGAAGGAGAAAAAAACTCGTTAGAGGTCATTGCGGTTACAAGGAAGGGAAAGTGAGCGATAATGAGCTGAGGAAACCAGTGCGATGAGGGTCAGGTGAAATGAGAAGGCAAAATACACTAAGACCGTCCACGCCATTAACATGTATAATTAAAGCCTTTCAGTTTCCAGGGAGACGTGTCATGTAAAGGAATGGGGCCTTGGAAACTTGCTCCAGCGCTCATGTTGGAGAACCTCTCTCTATTTTCTCAGCCTTTTTGGCCAATTTTAGATTTTTAATTTTCATCCATATCATGATGTTAACCATACTCTCAAAAACCTTAACTGAAAGCATAGATCTTCAATTGTAGACCTATTGAGACCTAAAATAATCTTGAACACTCACTAATGAGAAGTATTTTCTTCAACACATTTTATTTGTATTGGAAGGTCATATGTTTTACGTGGCAAGGTCATATTGTATGGCGGCTTTCAGAGTGATTAGTAGACATACTCAGATTGTATACATATCAAGTATAACACATACGTTGATATGATGTAATCAGTACAAGGAGAAGCAGTATGTCACGTGATACATGTTTGGAGTGGATATATGGGGTTATAGCGGTGGTGAAGGTGATGGTGCAACATCATTGATTGTCTCAGCTAAGATGGACCTCAGGACAAAGCCTGCATGGGATGTAACTGTCAATATAGGGCCGCACACAAACCCCCGTGCTCACGCCCCAACAAGCATAGTCGGCAAGCAATCTCATCTAAACGTAGAATAAATTGTAGAAAATGCGACGTTTTTCTCCTGTTTAAAACAGATGTCACAGCAAAGGTTGGCAAATGACTTTGTCCAACCAGACAATGTAGTTTGAAAATGATGCACGAAAAAACGTTCTCTTGAGAGGGTGACAATCAGACAGGTATTGATAAGACGCCGGCTTCACAATGAGGCTAGACGGAAACGAGGCACACTGAACACCCGGATGATTACTGTGACTTCACGTGGAAAGTCACGTGAGAGGATCTTTGTCACAGCGCCCTCTAGTAGTCATTGTCTTACTTCTTTTTGGCTTGGAGCTTATAAGCACGGCTCGTCTCTGTGAATTAGTATAATGGAAGGAAAAGAGGGGAACGTGAAAATGGCTATACACACAGACAACAGATCCCATCCACATGTACCTGCCCCAAATATTATACATGTCACAATATACTTCTTTCATGTTATATCCCAAAGCTCCTCAAATCTTCTTCCAAGATCTGCAGGGTAGGTATAAAAAGCGGCTCATCGATCCTGGCATCCGAAACAGCTAATGAACATTGGCCGGTTCCTCCCATATTGGCTAGCGCTACTTGATATGCCCTTGGTCGCAAGATAAAAAGTAAATAGAAAATCATTTGATACCCACGTTTGCAAACGCACACAAAATTAAGTCCAATTTTCTATAAGGGCTAAACATACCAGAGAGACGTTTATCAGAGTTCAAGATAAAGATAGCCTGAAATTGATTTCCACATCACAATAGAGGATTTCTCACATCACAGAATACTCGCTGTGGAAGAACGCTCTACCATGGTAGATTCTCTGATCCCCGGGCCAAACATTCATGTTATATGTGTGTTAAAGCTTCACATATCTGATATATAATGCCGCCCTCTCACATTCATGTTATATGTGCGTTAAAGCTTCACATATCTGATATATAATGCTGCCCTCTCACATTCATGTTATATGTGTGCTAAAGCTTGACATATCTGATATATAATGCTGCCCTCTTACATTCATGTTATATGTGCGTTAAAGCTTCACATATCTGATATATAATGCTGCCCTCTCACATTCATGTTATATGTGCGTTAAAGCTTCACATATCTGATATATAATGCTGCCCTCTCACATTCATGTTATATGTGTGTTAAAGCTTCACATATCTGACGCCCTCTTACATTCATGTTATATGTGTGTTAAAGCTTCATATATCTGATATATAATGACGCCCTCTCACATTCAGGTTATATGTGTCCTAAAGCTTCATATATCTGATATATAATGACGCCCTCTTACATTCATGTTATATGTGTCCTAAAGCTTAACATATCTGATATATAATGCTGCCCTCTTACATTCATGTTATATGTGTCCTAAAGCTTAACATATCTGATATATAATGCTGCCCTCTCACATTCATGTTATATGTGTGTTAAAGCTTCACATATCTGATATATAATGCTGCCCTCTTACATTCATGTTATATGTGTGTTAAAGCTTCACATATCTGATATATAATGCTGCCCTCTCACATTCATGTTATATGTGTGTTAAAGCTTCACATATCTGATATATAATGCTGCCCTCTCACATTCATGTTATATGTGCGTTAAAGCTTCACATATCTGATATATAATGCTGCCCTCTCACATTCATGTTATATGTGTGTTAAAGCTTCACATATCTGATATATAATGCTGCCCTCTCACATTCATGTTATATGTGTGCTAAAGCTTCACATATCTGATATATAATGCTGCCCTCTTACATTCATGTTATATGTGTGTTAAAGCTTCACATATCTGATATATAATGCTGCCCTCTCACATTCATGTTATATGTGTGTTAAAGCTTCACATATCTGATATATAATGCTGCCCTCTTACATTCATGTTATATATGCGTTAAAGCTTCACATATCTGATATATAATGCTGCCCTCTCACATTCATGTTATATGTGCGTTAAAGCTTCACATATCTGATATATAATGCTGCCCTCTTACATTCATGTTTTATGTGCGTTAAAGCTTCACATATCTGATATATAATGACGCGCTCTGAAGGCTTGGTCTCACTGTAGCAAACAGGATTAGCAGATGATTTGCAGAATGGAAAATTGCCAAAGTTTTACACGTTCTATTTTGTTCACTTTTGTGCACTTTGAAGGAACAAATGAGATGCGCACAAGTTGAAAAAGAAAGCGGACAAGACCAAAGCGAACAACACGGATGAATACTGACATAGAACGAGGGTATTCAGGAGAAAACTTGCACAGAAAGCATACAAATACGGATATACACGGACAAGACGGATGTATTACAGACAGAACATGAATGAGAGGCTGACCAATACCGACATTCATTTTCTGTTCGCATCTTATTCTGACCGACTTCGTTCCTTGTTTGTGTCTTCTCCGTGCCTGTCCATTTCTTCTCCGTACCTTTTTCAAATTAATGCAGGATTCAATATCACCGAACACAGTCAGAGTATGTTGAAAATATTTTACAGACCAAAATGGACCAAAGTGGTCTTGCCCGGACTGCTCCGACCCCAAAACAAAGGAATTAAGAAGGACAAATGTATTGCCGTAGATGTCCGAATGGCCAAATTTTCCCGTCCGCTTTCATCCGCTTGGCCTGTTCGCTACAGTGAGACCGGCGCTTTACATTCATGTTGTATGTGCATTAAAGCTTCACACATCTGAATGAGAATTATTCGTTCTGATTCGATTTCAATTCACTGTACATGGTGAATCTAATGTGAAATGAAATATCAAATAAGTGGGAAGGTCTGAGGCAGTTAGCAGGGAAGGTGCGAGGGAGTTAGCAGGGAAGGTGCGAGGGAGTTAGCAGGGAAGGTGCGAGGGAGTTAGCAGGGAAGGTGTGAGGGAGTTAGCAGGGAAGGTGTGAGGGAGTTAGCAGGGAAGGTGCGAGGGAGTTAGCAGGGAAGGTGCGAGGGAGTTAGCAGGGAAGGTGCGAGGGAGTTAGCAGGGAAGGTCTGAGGGAGTTAGCAGGGAAGGTGTGAGGGAGTTAGCAGGGAAGGTGCGAGGGAGTTAGCAGGGAAGGTGCGAGGGAGTTAGCAGGGAAGGTGTGAGGGAGTTAGCAGGGAAGGCGTGAGGGAGTTAGCAGGGAAGGCGTGAGGGAGTTAGCAGGGAAGGCGTGAGGGAGTTAGCAGGGAAGGTGTGAGGGAGTTAGCAGGGAAGGTGTGAGGGAGTTAGCAGGGAAGGTGCGAGGGAGTTAGCAGGGAAGGTGCGAGGGAGTTAGCAGGGAAGGTGTGAGGGAGTTAGCAGGGAAGGTGCGAGGGAGTTAGCAGGGAAGGTGTGAGGGAGTTAGCAGTGAAGGTGTGAGGGAGTTAGCAGGGAAGGACTCAAGAACACAAAGTTGCTGTATTTTTCCAGTTACATCTTACGATAACATGTAAACTAACATTTGACTGCAGAAATACAGTGGTTGAGTAGAATGCACTGAGGTTGAGCAGTTTGTTATGTTGTTAAATCCATCGATATTTCATTTGGGTTTAGCACAAAATGGTGGACATGCCAGCGGGTAGTTTGGATTTTTTTCACAATTCTCAGTTTTGCCATGATCAGTAAAATAAAATAGCTAATGGGTGATGCGATATTTTATATAGTTTCTTTGGTTAATGGGCCGGCTTTGCCAACAAAGCATGTTATTTTATCTGGGCACAAATTAACAGTCGATCCCAAAATAGGCAAATATCACTGGTTATTTTCCTATTAGTCCACTGTATCTGTGTGTGACAACATCACTGATACATGCCTTGTTCTGGGTTGTTTATTGAGAGTGTTACAACAAAGCCTTGGTCAAAGCATCAGCAAATCGGCCAGTAGCCCCCAGGGTAGCAGGCAGGAAGGCGGGGTGGGGTACAATATCTCTCCCTACCTGCTCTGCCTAGGCCGTATATACTTCACTCTGACACCGTGTCCCTGACCGGTGTTTGTTTCCCAGTCCCCTGACTTAACTTCTCCGGACCTCTTCTCTATCATCATTGATCCCAGTCACTGAGGGCAATGTCCGCGCCTGCTACCCATACAACCAGACTGGACACTACGGCTACTGCCCTCTAGTGACCAAACCATTGATTACAAAGATCACGTGACCAAAGGACCGATGGGAGTTTGAATATTTATGACAGGAAATGCGGTTGAGCAGAGACTAACAGACAGACTGTGGTATATATGTTTTGTAGCTTGAGAAAAAACATTGCAATAATCCCTTGTTGCCTGAGCATATAAACACAGCATGATTTCCCAAACACGCCCCCTACCGAGCGCTAACAAGCTTAATTAATCATTCCACAACTGCCAGTGACGGTAGCTTCTCACACCAAAGAACACTCTCCAAGTATGTAACAGCGGGATGCTTCCAACACATATCCCAGTGTATCTCACTCTTGCCATTTCTATTAAAGGACTACAGTGGATTTGATGGATGACGTGGGTAGCACTTATATTTGTCCATTTATAATGCCAACAATCGTGATTTATCATATAAAAAATGATTTATCCATAAAAAATAGATAATTTTCAAGTTTTTTCCCAAGCTTTTTAAGGACCCATTAAGCAGTGCCTGATAATTGGCAATATGAGACTATGTTGTTTAAAACTTTATATAACTTTATAAAACAATTTATCTACAATTTATCTAAAGTAAAAATATATCGTGTCCAAACATTATATAAAAAAATGCCATAGAAATAAACTAGTTGAAAAAATACGGAGGTCATATGCACGGTCGATCAACAGCAAACCATTATATCATTCATTTATAATATGGCCAAGTCTATATATTAATATGATGATAATAACTTTGTACTTAAGATTATTGCTATTGATATCTGGCAGGGATCGTTCCGTATATCCTTGATGATGGAGATGGAGAGGTCATGTACTAAGCCACGCGGAGAAAGGCTGCTTTAATCCAAGATAATCCCTCATTCACATCAAAGCATATATTGGTGTAATCACTGATTGCAGTATAATTGTTCAAATTGAATTAAATCGTCTGTGATTAAGTTCAAATATGGTGAACAAAAAGAAACCTTTTTATCTCATGCTAAAAATTTGTTCCACCTTTCTCCCTGAAGACATGTTCAGGTTCATTTGAGTACTATCAAGCAAGTGAAGTGACGTTTATTCCACCTTGCAGTTTAGAGTTAAGTGATATATCTTAAGATAAGTGTCCGTAGGCCCAGTCTGGTTCCCAGCCCTATACAGCATGCGCCACACTTTTCTCTTGGGCTGGTGTCCGATCTTCATTTCCTCTTGTTTTCAATTAACGATTGCTATAAGGAATCACGTGTGAAAGGGAGTGCACGTGAACTGTTTGCCACATGAGATCAGGATATAAACAAAGTTCAATTAAATCGCAACCGGAATAAAAGCATTCAATAAAAATGACATTATAAACATTAAATGATTTAACAGTATTTTATCTATTTAAGTTATATTTAAATCACCATTTATCTCAAACTTGAAAACAAAAATCTGTGAGAGTGTTTAGAGTCGACTCAGGAGATGGTAGAATTATTCCGGAGACGTTAACGTTCTGTGGCAGACCCTTCTTAAAAGCTGATGCCACACACTAAAAATGAAGTGAAGGAATTCTGGGATTGCAATTATTGACAGCACTTCCTGTATTCAATGATAGTCGGAGGCTGATGAGATTCATTGTTGTTGTTATGTCAGGGGAGGAGGGGGTAGTGGTTGGGGGGTGGGGGTGGGGTGATGATATATTCTGTTCTTGCTTAAAGCTACTATATCACTGACATGCAAACCGATCCGTGGGTCTTGTGGCGGGGGTCCACGTTGTCGTTCTGGATCCGCCTGTGACAATGGATTCTCATAAATATATTGGCAGGTGTGGCGTGGCTGGTGTCTCACCATCTCAGTGTCTCGTGTCAATCCGCCATTTGTGACCAAAACTACAGGCCAAGAAACCATCAAAAAGCGGTGTCGCGATATTTGTTTCTTTTTCTAAAGAACACTGTGAAAAACAAAATAGGTATTACTCTTAGCCCATGTGACTGTGTGCCTCATAGTACCAAAGCAACAAAGACGAGGAAGTCAATTATCAGATACATGGTAGATATAAAGTGGTTAAGATGTTATATCGATTGCTATCTTAACACACATATTATACACTGTGAATAGTTGTTACTGTAGATTTGCTGTTTATTTACAGCAAAAGTTGTTGGCAATACAATTACCTGCAACTATTGATATATATTATCAGATACATGGTAGATATAAAGCGGTTAAGATGTTATATCGATTGCTACCTTAACACACATATTATACACTGTGAATAGTTGTTACTGTAGATTTGCTGTTTATTTACAGCAAAAGTTGTTGGCAATACAATTACCTGCAACTATTGCTATATATTAGCAGTATAAAAAAACGTTTATATATTCTGTACAGGTATCTTTTGAGAGATCCCAATAAATACCTTTATAACAATAGCTGTAGATTTAACAGTATGTTGTCATGATTTCCAGTACAAATGTTTGTTACATATGACAGACATATATACTATTATTTTAGATAGAATGGAAAGTGCTGTAAAAGCAGCAAAAGTTGCTTTATATATAAGGTTACATCTTACAATATAAATATGACCTAGTGGACACACTAGTTATAACTTAGCACATATATACTTCACATGCAACCTATAGAAGACAGCGTACATATTATTTTTCATCAAAAAGCCATAGACATCAAGATAGAAAGCCAAATGATTTGGCATGTTTTATACTACTAAGGACGTGGTTGTTCTGGCAGCGGATTCTAGGATCTAATGGAGGCGACCCTGCCTTGTTTCAAGCTAATCGTGGCGGGGCGGGCCTGTAGCTGCGGTAAGCAACATCAAGTGAGAGGTGATCCTAAGAGTCCCGCTAACTCCTGCCACTGACTCCGCCACTGATTGTCTCCCCCCCGTGAACGTGAGCTCCATGGACAATATCCTGCCCTCGCAGGTGAGACCACCATCACAGCCTTATTGCCCATCAACTTAAACGTATGTGAGATTTACGACACAAACATTAAGCGTGCTGGGCGATATTAGGCCTACCAGCTTGGAGCATGAAGTCAAGTAAAGGCTCGCGGTCAACCCGGGTATCGATTAACCAACACTGATGGCTAACTTGAGTTAAAACTTGGATTTCACCTTGGTTCTTCTGTCTCGTTGACCTTCCATGTTTGTTAGGAGATAAACTCTCTTGTTTGCTCGTTCCACCATGGAAAAGTCAAATTACTTCAGTCTGAGTCCAACTCTAATCGGCTTGGAGTGAGCACAGCTTTAAGCCAACTGCAGAGTTCAAAAAAAGGAGAAAAAAGGCACAGAGAAAGCACGTTGTATGTTTTATTTAAACTGATTGAAAATAAGTGAAACAATGGCGGTTGTGTGTCGGCCTCGTGGTTATATAAATAACTCAAATCTCGTTTCACGTGCCAGAATTGAGGAGCACCCATGCATCGGTTCTCGACTTATTGGCTTCTGTCGATAAGGCATTTTGGTGATTTTGGTCGGTAAAGGGTGGATGTTTGGGACCCCACACTGGGAGGCAATCACAACTTGCTCCCCACACCAGAGCATGGAGGCAGAGTCTGTAATTTGGACTTCTAACATGACAAATGGCGGCGGCGTTTATGGCGGCCATTCTCCTGTCTGGGACACCTTCGCACAAGCAAGGTCATTTTATCCTGATACATACGGGCCAAGTCAAACACCATTTTTCCAAAGCTTAATCAGAAAACACACCCCTTACCAGTAGTTCTACTAAGTGTGGTCAAATACTTTGTCATTAGGAGTGAAATAGCTGTGGCTTAGTTGCAAGTGATCAGCTCAATCAGGCCAGGTCTATTTGACCTCTTCTACTCAGTGAGCTCATGACCTGGTGGAAAGCAGTGGCCTGTGAGGTAGTCAGGCATAAACCTGTCAGAGTAGACCTGTGGCACAAAGTGAGTCAGGAATAGATGATTCTCAGATACAGACATATCAAGGAAGACTTAGGTAGGCAATGAGTCAGGAGAGTTGACTCCCAGATACAGACCTGTCAGAGTAGACCATAGTCTGTCAGTCAGGATTGGTTGACTCTCAGATACAGACCTATCAGAGTATAGGTAGTCAGTGAGTCAGGAGAGTTGACTCTCAGATACAGACCTATCAGAGTATAGGTAGTCAGTGAGTCAGGAGAGTTGACTCTTAGATACAGGCCTGTCAGAGTAGACCATAGTATGTCAGATAGAAACTGTTAACTCTGAGATACAAGCCAGTCAGAGTAAACCTTAAGGACACAGTCAGGAACGGTGGACTCTTAGCTACAGACCTGTCAGTGTAGACCAGAGTCTGTCAGTCAGGAATGGTTGAATAAATAAATGTTAATATGATACGTCCTAATGTCAAGGTCATACAAACACATGTGCCAGACAATAACACGTAACCCAAATATTTCTTATAGGCATTATATACCACAAATGTAAGACGCTTGAGACCTTTTGCAAACATGAAGTGAATCTATTAAGTTTGCCAAAAGAAGATGTTGGATGTGGTTGCCACATTGACTGCCAAATGTAACACTACATGCCATCTGCCATTTACCCCAAGTATCTATAATTATACAACAATGCTCATACAAACTCACACAAAGAGACTGAAAGACTAAATCCAGCTGACCAAGGCGATTACCACAGCATCACATGCATACACTGCTTAATATGGAGAGAAGCCCGGATTACCACAATTAATGTGTTGTCAATAAACTGGAATAGAGGGGAGAAATCGCCTGCACAGTTTCATTAAAAGCCATGCAGTGGACCACACACATATATTGATCCTCTGAGATTAATATCTGATCAAGTCCGATAAAGTATGGTGTGTTTTCTGCAGTTTGGTGTGCAGTCCAGTCAGTGGTTGTGCACACATTGGTTGGAGGGTGAGCAGCGGTACAATATCACACGCTCTGAATCTAGTATACGCTGATGAATGGTGCCAGTAACATATAGTGACATAATACTTCTAGGTAATATGACCAGCTCCACTCATCCTATCCAATCCAAACTCATAATGACATCACTAAGATGTTCTAGGCTTAACCTAAGTCATCTAATAAGTAAATAGAAGTATCTGGCTCATAGCAGGAGTCATGTTATTCAAGTCATTAAGTAAATATGTTCATTTGGCTCATAGCAGGAGTCAGGTTATTCAAGTCATTAAGTAAATATGTGCATTTGGCTCATAGCAGGAGTCAGGTTATTCAAGTCATTAAGTAAATATGTTCATTTGGCTCATAGCAGGAGTCATGCTGTTCTGTTTAACATTTCTGTTTGTGTACAGTTGCGATTTAAATGATTATTATTAATTCTATGATCCGGACACTGTCAATTTGTTACAACATAATAGATAACTATCATATATAAGGTCACAAAACCACTAGAACCCACAGAACAACTGAAACCCCTACAAAAATAAGTGATGCCTCGAGAACCTTGGAACATGGATATTCCTTTAGAGAAATGTATTTGGTTCAGGCTTTGACAAATTGCAACAATTACATCTCTCTGTAGTGGTAGAGTACAATAAATCAACAAGAAACATTATGATATTTGTTTTTTGCAAGAACTTTGTAAGTAAAAAACGTCATAAAATTAAACAATAACTGATCTGACATAAATACACAGAGGTCCGACGTGAAATATTTTCCTCTCATATTGTTTGGGAACATTGTATTCTCGTTGAGCTCAAACTAATTGTTAAGAACTTCTTATGAGAATCAACAAAAGATCAGTTTTTTTCCATTTATTTGCAAAGGCCCACATTCATGTGAAAATAAAATGACAGTCTAAGTCTGCCGTGTGGCTACTGAATTCACGATAGAGCACGTGTCCTTAAGAGGCACGTGTCTTGGTCAGTTCATTCAAATATAATATGTTAATATCTATGTATGTTTTTTTCAGCCCGAAGGTGGATCAATGTGTTCATCAGAATTTACAAAGTTGTCAAGACTATCACACATGATAAACGTTTTCTTGTTCTGTGTACGGCTGAAGGTTCTCCTGCAGTTCATGTCCCTTAAGCTTGTGTTGTGTGCAGATGTGTTCCCAGTTTGCTCCATATATTCTGCTTGCTGTTAAGTTATCTGCATTGTATCACAGTTAGACAATGGAGCCGCCTCCTGCCACAATAGAGACCTTAGGAGACAAAAAAGTGAAAAAAAACTTCCTTTTTCTTTGGTAATTAAAGAAGTCAGTAGGTTGAATGACACTGCATTGCACTCCCATCGTGAGTAGAGAAATGGCTTTGTCTTCTTTTAATGTTGAGACAATAAGTTGACATTTTGACTCACACCTGAGCATTTGTGTTCAAAATAAACAGTTTTTACTGGTGCTTGAGAAAATCCAACATATATCATGTTACAAAGTACAAAAGGCTGATTAATGTACAAACAAACAAGATAAACCTATTCTTTAATCATGTCAGTATATTTCATATATCAGCGCCATTGTTTTTGTTGATGTAAATTGCGCTCCCATGGTGTATACCATTGAGATATTGTAACCTGTAATATCTATAAATAAGAACCCCTAGTCAATATTCAAAAGGAGTATGTCATTGTGTCGCGGTGGCATGTCTCTTTCTAATCTGATATGGCCAAAATAATACTGAAAATATTGTTTATACAAAATGTAAAAAAACAAAATGATGGTTAATCCAAAGCCAAAAAACAGAAACAATTCAAATAAATGTGGTCCTGCTAGTAAAACATAAAATAACATTGTGAAACATTGTCCCAGAACCTGAATGCGCTAGTTTATATCTTCCATCTGGCCTTGGATAGAATTGTAACTTTTATAGGGATCTAATAGTTTACAATATGCAAACCAACAGAGAATTCAGTATAAAGTGAACTTGTAAAGTAATTGGTCAAATCTGTCCGAATAATGACACGCGCCATAATGGGCGCTACATCTCGAGCTACATCTCGAGTGTCATTTTATGATAGAGCGCTCCCTGGCGGCCACCAATCAACTCACTCCACACCAACACTTGTGCCATGTTAAACCAAACCAGTGTTATCCAGGCAATTTATGCCACATACTTATACTCTAATCTGTCCACATTATAATTGTTATTGTGTTCCACCAATTAAATAGTTTCACATTGGCTGGGCAAAGTTTTTTATGTGTTGGATAACAAAGTTGCGAACTATTATTTTATTTTATTTCATTTATTTTCCATTTTTACTTCTCCCAGAAACAACTTAGTCAATATAAAGATATATCTCAACCAGATTTTAAAGTTTGAATCTTTTCATAGAAACATCAGCACGTTCATAATTAACAAAAGCCTATAAATGTAATTATTTTTGTCAAAAGGTTAAAAGGTTAAACGTTTATAATGATGATCTCAAGCATTCTGCTATATAGTTAGATCAAAGACATATTTAACATACCACATCTTGAAATGTGAAAAGGTGCAGTTAAAAATCTCGCAATAAGGTGCAGCTTGCAATCACGCGATAAGGTGCCACTCGAAATCCCGCGATAAGGTGCCACTCGAAATCACGCGATAAGGTGCCACTCGAAATCACGCGATAAGGTATCACTCGAAATCACGCAATAAGGTATCACTCGAAATCACGCAATAAATTGCCACTCGAAATCCCGCGATAAGGTGCAGCTTGAAATCACGCGATAAGGGATATAATTGAACAGTGTGCAAGTCACACAAATGTAGCTAAGGTTTAACAAGTGATAATAGAGACATACAAATATGTTCATTGGCAAATGATATGGTTGAGACGATTGCAATATGATATTTGGGCAGTTCACGTTTTTGACAGTATGAAAGTCCCAACCTATATCAGTGGATTTGGAAAATATAATCAATATTCCAGTGATGCAGAATAATCTTAATGCTGCAATTGATGTATTTCATATAATATGAATAGCAATAATCAGTAGAATATTGTGTTCCCGACCGCACGAAGTTAGCATGATTTATGCCGCTACAGTGGATATTAGAACGCTCTGATGGGGAATTGACTATTTCAAATATGTATCACTAATATCTATCAACATGCTCTACTTGATTTAAATGCTACAGAAACATTGAAAAATAAAATAGAATCCACTGTGCCAATATCCAGAGTATACTCTATCTGTTGAGGTTCTCTGAAATGTCATGTTTATAATATACAAATGGTTAATGCATATCAGTAAAGATAACATGTATTGGAACAGTAACACTTCTTACGGTGTAGCATCACATTGCACAGTTCAAAAGTTTATTTCTGATTATGCCTGCTATAAGCAAACATTCATATGCACGTGACGTTTACTTCTGGTTATATATGATATAATTGAAGCTCTGTTTTCTGCATAAATACACTCCCGTTGATAAACTTTGTACCTAAGCATTTCTATACTTTATAAGTTAACTTTTGGTTATGTATGATTTAAGTTAGCACGCATATACTGCACACGTTTACTCATGTTCACTTGCACAAATATACCTACATATACAGCTTGTAAATGACATGTGCATGTAAACATTTTGACGACTCTAAAGTTGATGTCTGGTTATGCATGATGAGCATGTTGCTCTTCCTTTGCATTTCAGATGCCAGACATGTAATTTAGTTGTAAATATACTATAAGTCTTGAAAAGTATGTTATTGAATTGGTGTAATTTCCTGGTTTTGTATTACTGCAATAAACAATGAGCTAATATCTGGCCAATCGTACAGTGAAGCTCACACCATATATGAAATGAAATATCAGATAAATCTCCCGTGAAGGCCTTCCCTTGACAAGGAGTAAAATCTCAATATAAAAACACCAAGATTTAATACTACAGGGACATTTACCACCTACACCCAAAGGTCTGGGTAATTTCATTTTGTATTTGTACATCTGATTTTGCCGTGAGATATTGACCAAATAGGAGAAGCTGAGATTGCACGCAAACAGTCGCCAAGTTATCATCTGTAATTATATTTCAGGGGCATTATAGTATTGATTTTAGTTGTGTATGATATGAAGGTTTTCACACGAGGAGACGTGGAGCAAGACAAATACAACATTTGCCACAACATCATGACAGTCCAATTGCATTTGTTCAAACATATAAAATGTGTCTGAGGCACAGTTCAATATTGTATTACAAGGTTTTTTCATGCTACAAGTTTTAGATTCTATAAAGTTGACTTGACATAAATTTGCAGACACAATACACACACTTTTATGTTTATATACATACAGCAGAATGTGAAAATGTCAACTTAATAAACATCTTATGGAGGTGGACCTCAATCAGAGAGTTCTTTAGTTTGTCTGAAAGCCGTGCTACAAAGGACTTCCGTTCCACTTACAGGAAATCACATATTCTGAAAACCGCACACAGATTCTAGGCACATCAAGGATTCCTTATCCACGAATTTCAAGCACGTCACGCGTGACAATGAACGCGCTTGTCTGGTTAAGTGTTGTTCCCTGGCGCTGAAGACAGTAACATTTAACACAAGAAGATCAGTTTTCATCAGAGGGAAAAAAATCGACACTAGGTGGCGTACATTCTCGAGATCCCGTTCCCGCGTGGTCATAACGGTGTCTTCTAATTTTGATTCATTTACATCATAATGTTATAGCAATTATCCTGGCAATGCATGTGGAAAGGAGAGCTTTTAATGGGGCGATATGCGTGATAGTCGGGGTGCATGCAAGATCGTAGCCCAAACAAGTACAGGACGCCAGACGAGAAGAATTGTTGAAAAAAAACACAACCAAACTCAGAACACCAAAGATTGCGTGTGCAAGATTGGTGGAAAATTACTGTTTTTATGCCATGTTTTGTTGCTGTCGCAATACCATTAGATCCATAAAGTATGTAGCCCCCCAAGTAAAGATTATATTTACGGGGGCAATCAAATTGTGGGGGCTTGAGAAAGTTTGGAGCCGGGCATCTCAGAGGGGTGGCAACCTAACAAACGACCCCCCTCCGGCCGACAATGGCGTATACTCGAGACGACTTCAAAATCGCAATGGTTTGAACGATGATGAGCGATAATATAGGGCTAGTTGGTGTGGTGAGAGTGAAGCGGGTAAGAGCGTCCGGGCAGTGGGGGAAAGTTCAGGGCAATCTTAAGGGTAATGCCATGAGGTCTGGAGGGGGTAACAGAGTCAGAACCCCTCTGAGGTTCGAGGCTGATCAATGCTTACCGCCAAATATTACCTAAAGCGAGTCGGCCCCTGTCAATCAGGACGCACGTGGAGATTGCACACATATGCGGCCCCGGTCAATTTGGCAGTCGTGACGGGGCCCGGGTTACAAGACTTGTCTATTGACACCAAGGCCTCTAACTGACCCTACACCATGTAGACTTTTAATCAGCGCTGGGAGATGAAGCTGTATTCGATCAGAGTTCGATCTGCCACCCCTCACCTCCCTGCCCCGCCTGACCCCGCCTGATAGGTGACAACTACAAGCTAAATAACATTTGTGTGTGCTCCCCGGGCCGTGGCGCACGTTAACTCCGTCCGGGCCCGGCGATATAAGCAGGGCAAGCCGAGGTCCCTGTGCCGCGCACATAACCGCTGCTTTAACGGGCTCAGATTCTGTAAAGGGCAAAGCGCAGGTCGGAGGTTGTCTCAAAGGGGAGTGTCATTACAAAAGTGGTAATACCCCCGGCGTGACCGCCTCACTGCCGTCCTGGCTCACACTGGGTTCATACCAAACTGTCTCGGCATGATATAGCTCTGGTGTGTCCAGACCAACTCTCCCCACTGACTCGCGAGAGAGTAACTCTTACTAACCTCGCCAGAGCGACTCTTACTAACCAGTCTCTCCCCACTGACTCTACCTCGCCACAGAGTGACTCTTACTAACCAGTCTCTCCCCACTGACTCTACCTCGCCACAGAGTGACTCATACTAACCAGTCTCTCCCCACTGACTCTACCTCGCCACAGAGTGACTCTTACTAACCAGTCTCTCCCCACTGACTCTACCTCGCCACAGAGTGACTCTTACTAACCAATCTCTCCCCACTGACTCTACCTCGCCACAGAGTGACTCTTACTAACCAATCTCTCCCCAATGACTCTACCTCGCCACAGAGTGACTCTTACTAACCAATCTCTCCCCAATGACTCTACCTCGCCACAGAGTGACTCTTACTAACCAATCTCTCCCCACTGACTCCACCTCGCGACAGAGAAGAGATATTTAATATCTCTGCACAGAGTGATTCTTAATAATCGCCATTAATGGAGGTAATAACGAATCAATGTTAATACTTTAAATCTAGTTGCTATCTTTCTTATATGATGTGTTATATATATACATAAATATGCATATTATATTTCCGGTTCGGGGTTATTGTTATGATGCGTGAAGCCGTCTTTCCTAGATTTGATTGCTCAGTCTAAGTAGTGACTAATACATAATGGTATGTGTAAATAACATCCTGATCATACGGTCCATTAGGTGTGTGAATAACACATTACACTGTCCACAACATGCCCTGTGACTGACCTTGACACGTGTGTTCACCTCCCAGACGTGCGTCGAGCCCTGGCTGTGTTAACTTAATCATTTAATACTTCTAGAAGCAGCACGTCTGTCTGGCATCGGGCTAGCTGGCATCTCGCTAAGTGGGGCTGACGCAAACTAACCGCTAATTGCCACTAATCATGCCATTTTAAAAACACATTAAGTCTCTCTAAGATCTGTATTAATTTTTGCGCTGTACATAAGCATATACCACTAATGAATAATAGTTAACTCTAAAACATATATTTATGGTTGCCCATCTCATGAGGTTTTATGGAAACTCCCTTGAATAGGTTTCTAGTTACTATGATATAATTGCCTCATCTTTTTTCCTCAATAATTAACTTGTCCTAATCATAGGATATTGGATTTGTCCTTTTCCTGCGGTTTCTGACTCGCCCTTTTCCCGTGATATTAAGCTGGACCAACCTCAGTCAAATCTAAAATTCCCGTCTCCTTACATTTTATACCCTTAATATTCAATATTCAATTGTCAATATTGAGTGACAGTTGACTTGTCTTTCCACTTAGATAATTGGGTGGCCCCTTTCACTTGATATCATTATTTTTTGTATGTATATTTCTGTATACACACACATACACACACATACACATACACACACATACACACACATACACACACACACACACACACACACACACATATATATATATATATATATATATATATATATATATATATATATATATATATTGTATAAGTATATATATATATACTTTTTCCACCTGTTTTCTCAAAGTTTTCTCAATATTTATATATATGGTAATGTTCACAAAATGCACACTTTACGGAATGCATTATGTAGTTGTATTTCACTTGCCTCAGCCTTCTACTTCAATATGTATTTCTTATATATAGGATATTCTCAACCAGAATATTTACCTAAAAGTCTTCAAGTCTGACAACCTGAAATCTAAAAGCATATTGTGTGAATTTCTGCTGACATTCCTGCTTTGAAGTGTAAGGAAATGTGTGAAAATGTCAATATTACATTAAAAGAATGATGCCAACTTCAAAATTATCTATCCGGACCTGAAAGGAAACATGTATGAGTTGACTCCCACACATCAGAATCAAGATATCAGACCTCAAGCGATTTCTTATTTAAAAATTCCTAAAATGAGTGTATAAAGGTATAGATATAAATGCGCCTACCCTGTTAAGAAGCTTCCTGACGAAGGATGCAGGGAATGTGTGGTAGTAGAACATGGCTGGCTGGGCCCTGGTGGACGAGGATCTACAGGTGGGATACATTGCTAATGTATTGCTACGCTCCGTGACAGTGTGCAGAACTCACAGCTGGTTAAGCTCACTTCTCCTTTAGTCTATATCATCTGACCTCGCTACTCACTGTGCCATGCAAACCAAATCATCTATAATGATTATATGGAACATATCTGTCTCATTATGTGCCCGATATCAACACCATCAGTTTATATATTGGATGATATATCATACATTAGTCATGGACGCTGATCCAGTTTTCACATCCCTTATCATATTATAGGAATTATCATTTCCATTTATCAAAGCTTAATAACTGAATGTGAATAATCTCAGTGGTCAATCTCCGTCTGTCACAAGACATGGCCATGAATTATGCTAAGAAGGGCTTTCCTTGGTGTGGACTCCAGACTGTAACTTTTGACTATGTTAAAAGGTCACCAGGCTTTGTACTATGATATGGTCTAATATAGCATAGGTATATGTTGATTGCAACCTCATATAATATGCGATATTTGATCTGATATGTGTGTCAAATACACAGAGGAGTAGGAACAAATTAATCAAATGAGAATTAGTTCTACCCTAGAAAACTAGACAAGTCATCATCCAACTGTGAAAAACAGTATCTCCAATTCTACAATACTAATGGACACATAAGTTAGCTTATTGTCAATGTTTAAGACAATAAAACATATTATTCATTGTTCCACACTTTACTTGATCTTGTTGGTATGTATATTTGTAGTATATTGTCATGAGGCGTTATTCCCTTATAAAGGAAATAAGAAACTGTCAGAGGAATGTCTCTGCATGGTATGGAACCAGCATCGGAGATTACAACGTAGAATAGGATAGAGGCGAGTGCATGGGCATTTATTGTGCCAGCAGCAAAACCATTTATGATAGTGGCAGCCAAGCGTGTGACACGTAATATGCTTGACAGATTTGAATTAATCTTCTAGATTAAAAAAAATGTTTTCAGAGTCGGATTTCAAAAACAAACTGATCCTGTTCAAATATATGGTATCATTACATGATTAATATAGATGATATAATCACAACCATATAAACAACAATGTGGATGGAAATACTTAAATAATTAAAATATTTTTTCTGCTTACCACTTTGACAGGCGTATTGCCCTCACTGTTGACAAATCAATATTAAGAATAATATTAACATGTCTGTTAACATACCGAAATATAGACGAGTACATATCTTAAAATATCATGATATGAAGAATGCTTTATGTTGGTTTGGAATGACCTTTACTTCATGAAGTAATCTCCCAGCCATTGACTAAATATGTATTTCATTTTGCTAATGACACCATATAACCTTTTATGCTGATGTGTCGCGAAGAAATTGCTTCTTCAAGTTATTATCTTAGTCGTGATTTGCATCCAGTAATTAAGCCACAAAAGTATGACAGCAGAATATATACCTGTGATAAAGTACAGGCATGATGCAATGTATTAAATATGTCTTTTTTATAGTCATTATGTATAAAATCTGAATATGTACTGCATTGCATCGTACACCCACAAAAACAATATATATATATATATATATATATATATATATATATATATATATATATATATATATATATATATATATATATATATATATATATATATATATATATATATATAAACTAGCCACTATATATATATATATATAAACTAGCCACTATATATATATATATATATATATATATATATATATATATATATATATATATATATATATATATATATATATATATATATATATATATATATATATATATATATATAGTGGATAGTTTTCGCAATTAAAATCCTCAATAATTAATGTGTTTTGTCAAGCTAAATCTATCTGGTCCCAATGAGCTTAATGTAAACGTGACTGATAAAAAGGCATCATAATTGCTATGGAAACCAAGTTGACAATATGATTTATAATGCATTGGAGTTATCCCATCAGACACTGACTGTTTTGCATTTATTGAGCGAGGCTCTTTCCCTCCACCTTTTCTAGGTACATGTGTTCCGTCGTGTTAACATGGCTGAACACGCAACGCCAGAAAGATCAAGGGAAATTTGATGGCAGCCTACTTTTTTTCAAACCGTCATACACCTGGGTGTGAAAAAACACAGAGTAATCACGAATTGACCTGAACAAAAGGTGATAAACTCGATCAGCTGGAGACCATTAAGAATAAAGTAAATACAATTAACATTCAATCCTCAAGGTTTTACACAAATTGATTGAGAAAAAGGTCTGGGAGTCATAGGAATCCATTCCACCTAATGTCGACTCTGGACCTGTTTCTATACATTGATAGTGGTGCTGTATAAAAAGTAATTTTTGTTACTGAATGAAATAAAGAAACTTAATAACCACATATATGGACACTCTTGTTGAATTGAAATGCCGGCTGAGTTCTTAGTTTGATCTTCAATGTGCAAAGCTGTTTATATCAAGTCTAACATGATCTATCTTCTAACATATAATATCTTGTCATCCAGTCATCAGAGGGAAACTGTCATCCAGTCATCTAGGCCTTTGAAGCCACAGTGCGGTAGTCCACGTACTCCTTATCCATCAAACAGATGCTAGTTGACCACGCTCAACCTTCAACATGAGGGGTGAACCAGTTATGTAATGATATCAATTATCATCTTATCTTATGTTAGAGTTTGGGCAGAATGCTTCTGATGGGACTCTCAATCTCCATAAAATAAATACATGTTCCATTTTAAAAAATACACATAGTTTGTTTCCAAAATGAACCTAAAATGTATATTAATCTTTAAACATAAATAATGAATGCATTGCAATCTATGACAAATGTGGTAACATTTTTAACGTATATATTTCTTTGCTGTATGTACCACATCTGTAGGTTTGTTCAGTATATCTCTGCACTGTTGAGCATGGTGTCCTCTCATGTACAACATTGTATCCCTCTTTGCTTGACTTTAAGATTGCGGATCACAGCATTACCTTAGTGCTTAATGAAGGAGAAGGACACAGGGTATGTAACTATATAAAACAAATATTTGATGGAAACCACTTGGTATGCAACCTAGTTCTTAACAGACATTGCCTGTTTTATGAAGGAAATAGTGATACCACACACGTGTTAACTCTATGCACTATGATAAACAGGGAATCAGGAATATTATAGTGTTTAGAACTAATACATGTCACTCGATACATAGATAGGATTAGATTTAACTTCAAGCATTCCGATATTTGTTAGTTATAAAATTTGAGCTCATCTGGATGGGCACATGTTTTGCTTTGCCAGCGTCCACATGGATAGGTATGCTACGGTCTGGGGCTGGCCGGCCGGGACAAGCTGCTCACTGCCGGGCCAGAAGGGTCCACGTAGACAGAGAGAGACACAGCCCTCTATGGGAGTGCCAGGCCGCCCTCTGTAGTGTGAGTAGGGAGGGACGCCCTAATAGGTCTGGTTTGAGCAGTGGTCCACGTACAGAGAGAGACAGCCCTCTATGGGAGTGCAAGGCTGTCCTCTGTAGGGTGAGTAGGGAGGGACGCCCTAATAGGTCTGGTTTGAGTAGTGGTCCACGTACAGATAGAGACAGCCCTCTATGGGAGTGCCAGGCTGTCCTCTGTAGTGTGAGTAGGGAGGGACGCCCTAATAGGTCTGGTTTGAGCAGTGGTCCACGTACAGAGAGAGACAGCCCTCTATGGGAGTGCCAGGCTGCCCTCTGTAGTGTGAGTAGGGAGGGACGCCCTAATAGGTCTGGTTTGAGCAGTGGTCCACGTACAGAGAGACACAGCCCTCTATGGGAGTGCCAGGCCACCCTCTGTAGGGTGAGTAGGGAGGGACGCCCTTATAGGTCTGGTTTGAGTAGTGGTCCACGTACAGAGAGAGACAGCCCTCTATGGGAGTGCCAGGCTGTCCTCTGTAGGGTGAGTAGGGAGGGACGCCGTAATAGGTCTGGTTTGAGGAGTGGTCCACGTACAGAGAGAGACAGCCCTCTATGGGAGTGCCAGGCCGCCCTCTGTAGGGTGAGTAGGGAGGGATGCCCTAATAGGTCTGGTTTGAGAAGTGGTCCACGTAGAGAGAGAGACAGCCCTCTATGGGAGTGCCAGGCCGCCCTCTGTAGGGTGAGTAGGGAGGGACGCCCTAATAGGTCTGGTTTGAGGAGTGGTCCACGTACAGAGAGAGAGAGAGAGAGAGAGACAGCCCTCAATGGGAGTGCCAGGCCGCCCTCTGTAGGGTGAGTAGGGAGGGACGCCCTAATAGGTCTGGTTTGAGAAGTGGTCAACGTACAGAGAGAGACAGCCCTCTATGGGAGTGCCAGGCCGCCCTCTGTAGGGTGAGTAGGGAGGGACGCCGTAATAGGTCTGGTTTGAGGAGTGGTCCACGTACAGAGAGAGAGAGAGAGAGCCCTCTATGGGAGTGCCAGGCCGCCCTCTGTAGGGTGAGTAGGGAGGGACGCCCTAATAGGTCTGGTTTGAGGAGTGGTCCACGTACAGAGAGAGAGAGAGAGAGACAGCCCTCAATGGGAGTGCCAGGCCGCCCTCTGTAGGGTGAGTAGGGAGGGACGCCCTAATAGGTCTGGTTTGAGAAGTGGTCCACGTACAGAGAGAGACAGCCCTCTATGGGAGTGCCAGGCCGCCCTCTGTAGTGTGAGTAGGGAGGGACGCCCTAATAGGTCTGGTTTGAGCAGTGGTCCACGTACAGAGAGAGACAGCCCTCTATGGGAGTGCCAGGCGGCCCTCTGTAGGGTGAGTAGGGAGGGACGCCCTAATAGGTCTGGTTTGAGCAGTGGTCCACGTACAGAGAGAGAGAGAGACAGCCCTCTATGGGAGTGCCAGGCGGCCCTCTGTAGGGTGAGTAGGGAGGGATGCCCTAATAGGTCTGGTTTGAGAAGTGGTCCACGTACAGAGAGAGACAGCCCTCTATGGGAGTGCCACAAATACGACCAAATGGAGCTTGACAGATTGGAATGTTGTGTGAAAATGTGATAAACTGATGGCGATTTGCAATGTCAACTGAAATAAAGGACATTATCCCTGAGCTACCCAATAAGTGGTTAAAAGTATTGCTATTTTAATCTCATGCAATCTGCGGTTCTTTCTTATATAAGGTTGACATCTTTGAATCATGGAATTGTTTTCTTGTTGGCAGAGATCAATATCATAGCTATACTTTGAGAGTCCCCAAATACAGATCCAACATCAAGTTGTCTGACACTCCTCCAGAGGAGAGTCCCCGAGAGGAGAGTGTGGAAGCTCTAACTTTTGTGGTAAGACAGAAGGGAATGGTTGTGCGCTGCTTGGAGCGTGGTAAGTCTGGCACCCTCCAGTCTTGCACCTATTACGGTCAATCTGCAGTAGGGGACTTATGTGGTCCCGCACCTCCAGACCTGTGACTTCGAGGTCCGCCCTCAGCGTCTGCAGCGCGTTCGTTCGGGACGCATCGTGTCCAAGTAAATATCCATGTACATTTCTGGGGTCAACTGTGTACATTTCTTAGGTCAGGCTCTACCAACATGCCGCCAAATTGAAAAACAGCATATCTCCAGCAGACGACATTTGCCGTGCTCCGGGACGCTGCCTTGTCTAATTTCCTTGGCATCGATTTGATTCGCTCCCAACACAGATTTCATTTTACTCCCAAAATACAGCAAAACTGTAATGAAGCATCTTGGAGTTACACGAGTTTTCCTGCTAAGTGGCTAAAGCTACTCGCCATGTGAATTCGGTTTGCACACTTTCCTGACAAGTTGGGCTTACAGCGAGACATGAAATCTATAAACCGATAGCAAATGTGCAAGCCTTTTTCCCAGTTTAGACTTCATCAGCCAAGTTGGTTCTGACAAGATCTGTCTTGATAATATGGGTGGGGCGATAGGTACAACGAAACAGACTGACAAGACTCACACAGACTAGCAGTATCACAATCCAGCGGAGACTGATGCAAAGATTAAAAAATAACAGTCAGAAAGCCCCTCAGACAGGACATACAAAACCCACTAAGATATTATTCAGAATGCTCAAAGTGTTCATTTAAAAAACGATAAAAGGTGAATGGAAGGAACAACATGTTGTCCATTGTTATTAACGATAAATAATCGATCACGTTGAAGAGGGGAAAAAGTATAATTAAAACATGTTGAGTGAATTTTTCACATGGCCAATTTCGCCTGAGTGCTGTCTGAAACAGATTGATTATAAGATACTTATCGTGTGTTTTAACTAATGATTCTATTGTTTAATTTGATAATTATTTGTAAGGTGTTGACAATCTCCTAATTTCCTTCAAGATGAAATATGATCATATCCCACGTGACTTGTTGGAAAGATGGCTGACCTTTGTGGTGAGATTCAGATGCCAGCTTAACGTTGTTGATATGGTCAAGAGATATCACAGAAAACAGTCTCCTCTCAGAGATTGGAATAAACCCAATTGATATTTCCTCTGGATGAAGAGTGAGAGAGGAACCGGAAATAGAAGATAATGCTGAATAGGGCGATAAGTGGGGAGATGGGAAGTTAAGACAGAAAGCCAGGCGGAAGTTTGAAGTGCCTACCGGAAGTCTGGGTGTTCACGTTGAAATGATACTGGGAAAAACAGAAAAGATAGATTTACCAATAAAAGACTGATGAGAAAATGAATCGGCGTTCCCACCGAAAAATGATTAAAGGGGTAGTGTGGGAAATAGAAAAGAAATCTATGCAGTTTGTTTGATGGGAGAGAGTTTTTATAGTTGGCGGTTGGATGTCTATCAGTGTGGGGTTGAGTTGAATGGCCCTATGTGATGGATGGTGTAGGGATAGCTCACTGTCTGTTTACCTCAATACAGCTGCCAAGGTTTGCAAATGTTTGACGGACAAGATCGCATTCCTCTTTTGACAATCGTACTTGGCAGGCATCTAAGGTGTCCACGGGCACACACACGTTACTTAGTCTGACAAACACACTGCTTTGTCAAGTCAGCCGCAAATTTTGCGGGTCAAGAAATGATTATACAAGCGAAGATGGCAGACCCACGGGCTGCTTTATACCGATTTATGGACTCTTAAGTGTTAGGGAAGGCTTTTCGATTTTCTGTCTTGGCTTTGTGTGAAGTTTGGAAGAATGCTTGGTGTAGAGTGTGTCACTGACTTGCTTTGGGAGAAATTGTGTTTGTCCTAGGGGACATGGCTTAATGTCCACCTAGTCTGGGTCCCCATCACAGATTTCACACCATTCCTCTTAGAATGTGGCAATTACTTATGACATAAACTAGGTCAGTCACGTGATCATCTTTCTATCATCACGTGACAATCTTAGTTACTGTTGCTCGTTCCTTGTGTCAGTATCAATGCCGAATGCAAATGACATTGCAAGCATGACGCTTTCTAAATTTCTTGACAAATATTTCTTAAAATGGCAATTAAAAATTCAACAAACATAAAGTCAATTATCTATATGATATAAAACTAATTATCACAACGTTCATCAAATAGTTTTTTTAGTTCAAGTAAGTAATTAATGCCACGCCCTATCGAATGACGTCATTACATAAAATAACAAGGAACGCATCGTAGAACTATTTTCCATCTTCAACCATTCCCATATGGTAAAGTAAAGCAGAAAAACTTACATATATGTAGCGCTCATTCCAGACAATGTCTGCTCATAGCGGTTGAGAGTAACTGGCCAGCATTGAAACCGGGAATCCCTGGATCTCAAGGTGAATACTCTACCAATTGAGCTGTTTCAGCCAGATAATATATAGACACGGTACGGATTAAAAAAATTCCTCAATATTTGTTGGTTACTTATCACGTGACTTCCGGTGGTAAGAGGATCTAGAGGAGACATAATACAATGATGATGTAATATGGTTGCAACCCAACAAATGTTAAATCAAAGTTTAAATGATGATAGTCAATAATATTTGATAACATTAAGTTTGGTCCCTGAAGAATGGTTGAACTTAGTATGCACGTAGACCGTTCTAATAAACAACGTTTCCACGAAAGGATATTCAAAGACAATAGGTTAAGTAACAAGATTCAACCAGTATTTTGGGGCCGTATTGAAATTCTATCGATTAACATCTAGGATCCTGAGTATGTAAGCCTAGAACTGTGTTCATGAGGCAAGCCTGGAACTGTGTCCATGAGGCAAGCCTAGAACTGTGTTCATGAGGCAAGCCTAGAACTGTGTTCATGAGGCAAGCCTAGAACTGTGTTCATGAGGCAAGCCTAGAACTGTGTTCATGAGGCCAGCCTGGAACTGGGTTCATGAGGCCAGCCTGGAACTGTGTTCATGAGGCCAGCCTGGAACTGTGTCCATGAGGCAAGCCTAGAACTGTGTTCATGAGGCCAGCCTGGAACTGTGTCCATGAGGTCAGCCCCGAACTGTGTTCATGAGGCCAGCCTGGAACTTTTGGCCAGCCTGGAACTGGGTTCATGAGGTCAGCCTGGAACTGTGTTCAAGAGGCCAGCCTGGAACTGTGTCCATGAGGCAAGCCTAGAACTGTGTTCATGAGGCCAGCCTGGAACTGGGTTCATGAGGCAAGCCTGGAACTGGGTTCATGAGGTCAGCCTGGAACTGTGTTCATGAGGCCAGCCTGGAACTGTGTTCATGAGGCCAGCCTGGAACTTTTGGCCAGCCTGGAACGGGGTCATGAGGTCAGCCTGGAACTGTGTTCATGAGGCCAGCCTGGAACTGTGTCCATGAGGTCAGCCTGGAACTGTGTTCATGAGGCCAGCCTGGAACTGGGTTCATGAGGCCAGCCTGGAACTGGGTCCATGAGGCCAGCCTCGAACTGTGTTCATGAGGCCAGCCTCGAACTGTGTTCATGAGGCCAGCCTGGAACTGTGTTCATGAGGCCAGCCTGGAACTGTGTCCATGAGGCAAGCCTAGAACTGTGTCCATGAGGTCAGCCTGGAACTGTGTTCATGAGGCCAGCCTGGAACTTTTGGCCAGCCTGGAAAGAATGATGATGAGTAATCAACGCCTCTGCCTCTGTGTTAGTCAATTAATCCATGGCAGGAAAATATAATAGACCTTGCTAATTTGCGATTATGCATTTTGTTGTGAATCCCTGTTCTAGGCATTGCTGAACAACACATCCATCAGAGGGATGGTTGGTGACAGAAACCACCAATTGTACCTACAGATATAGTTGTGCAAAGTTGACAGAAGGTTCTAATGTAAAACATACTTGTGTGCGCATAAATACTGAAAAAAAAACATATTTAATCAAAACTGGATGTGTCTTGCATAAATGTCTTTTCTGGATTTGGTATGACGTTGCATACCTTGTTATTTTATGTAAGGACGTCATTTAAAAGTGAAGGTGTCGCCATTAACATTGTGCATTGAAAAACTATATTTGGTGCATGTGCAATCAGATCTTGACCAAAGAAAGGTCCATTTATTCACTTTAATGGACAGAACATTATCAAAAAGGTGTAAATAACATATTTAATATGTTGTTATTTATACTGCTGTACTATTCTGTGTTCAGTGACTCAGTAAAAGTAAAAGTAAACAGTTGTATGTTTATATAGGGTTTGTTCCCATCTCTCCGTCCATTGCACTCAGATCCCACATAGCCATGGACAACCTATGGGACATTTGTCAAGGTCAAGGTCACAGCATAGTGGGATGCCGTCCGCCATTGTTTGTCGATGTTTGTATTGACTTCCGGTGTGGGTGATGTATGCCCGGAGAAGGTCCCCACAATACCGACCTGCTGACATCAGCAGAATACAGCTTGCCTGAAGGTTAACTTCTCTGGCGGACTTTCTGGCGGACGTCTTTCTCTTGTATATAACCATATATCATGTTGTAACAATAAACACATGCTTGGCAAGTGTGTTCACTTAGCACAATAGACCTGTCTCTTCTTTGTGTGCTTATTTACGTTGAACATTATGATATATATCATAATGGGTAACTACATATATATCGCTATATATATATATATATATATATATATATATATATCGCTATATATATATATATATATCGCTATATATATATATATTGCTATATATATAAATATATATATATATATATATATATATATATATATATATATATATTTATTCTATGATCACTGTGTATTCTGTGCTGTGATTGGTCAATTCCTGGTCACATGAGCTTCTCTAAATTGTTTTATTGACCAGATGCATTATATTGCACGTCAATATACTTTCCACTGCACTGATGGGGAATTCCATGACGTCACCATACAGACAAACTCGTCCTTTTCAGTTCTCACTTTTAGAATTAAACCAATAATGGCAGTAATTAACACAGTGATCATAGAATAAAACAAATATGGACCTGGGTGTCGTGCAATATGACTTTTTATGGAAGGTCCATAAAAAGTCATATTGCACTCCACCCAGGTCCATATTTGTATAATATATATATATATATATATATATATATATATATATATATATATATATATATATATATATATATATATATATATATATATATATATATATATATTTCGCTCCTGGCTGAGTGCATGTATAAATAAACAGGGATCTATTTTAAGAAGTTGAGCAGTTTTCCTGTACTCTTAGGGAAACAAATCAAGTAGTTCCTCAGGACGATCTACCACCAGAGGACACTCACTACCAACATCCTTAAACTGCCTAACGTGCAACAGAACCCATCACTTTTCATTTCAGTTCAGAATCTTCAGCACAAGAAGTTTTAATGAAATTGTTTAAAATGTGTGTTTCCTATTGTAAAGTAATATATATTATCAACATATTTAATCACTTTAATTCCAATAAATATATAGTTTTAATCTAATGCGATATGAGTTATCATAACAATTCTGGACTTGCTATTTTCATAAAGTTCACCAGAAGGTTGTTCTATAACAATGCTCACTGCCAGATTCACAATGTCCAGCTTAATGGCATAAAGTGAGTATATGACAACGCTATCATTTCTTGCCAGATTCTGCTCAGATGCAGCAACTCTATTATAGGCACGCTGTGACAACACCCTGTTAACTCAGCCGTGGGCAGTGGTATGGACAGCCCCACAAACTGAAGCAAGCCACTCAGAGCGGAACATGTACATTATAGATTAGGATCATCCTCAACAAATAACTAATCTTCAGCTAAAGTATTCTTCCAGATGAAACTATCATTTGTAAGACTCATTTTACGCTTGGATTGAACTGGCCAAGCAGCTATCGCTTGTCATATGATTGCTGAATAAAACATAACTTCCTTCCGCCGCCCGTGACAATGCTTGATTGGCAGCTGTAGAGTTGGAAACATAAAACACATCTGCGGAGACATTCGCGGCTGTATAAGACATCCGCTCCCAGATATTTACGTATTGCGCAATTGTTTATGATAAAAGAACAATAGACACCACGTGATCCATTTTGGCCTTCGTTTATTGGCCATTAGGAGATTGTGGTTATTGCTCTTGATTCCATAGATCAGCGAGGTCGCATTCACAGCGGATATGAGACTGCTTATCTGACCCGGAAGCCACGTGACTATCAAATTACGTCTCGCTCCAAATCGCGTTGCTCCGAGATGTGCCTTTTTGCAACTTTCCATATGCTTTAAGTTTGTAGTTTCAAAAACACGGGTACAATATTGGAGCTATTTATCATGTGGGTACTCAAAGAAAACTCGAGTGAGAAGCAGTCTCATGCACGCAAAAAGACCTTTATGTGGGTCTGGTAACTTGGGGGCATTCTAAATATCAGAACAGTTTACAGAACACGTGGAATTCCGTTAGAGATCGTGCCTGGAAGGCTGTGAGTTGGCTTGGCAAGAGAAGGCGATGTATGCGAGGAGTAAGTCGGCCTGATAGCCGTAATGAAGGAGATGAACCTTGGTGATTTTTGCGGAGGCTGTGTATCTAGTCTTGCCTGCGTTGCTACTCAGGCCTTAGTGGACCCAGCCTGCCTACAAGTAAAGCTACTCTCCGCTCCATTGATCTGGGAAGCTCTCAGACTCAGACTGGGGCATGGAACAAGCGGGGCTGGGTGCCAGACTATCCCAAGGGTCGGAGCTCTATTATTCTCACATTGTCCCTCTTGGCCCTTCCATGCCTAATGTCAACCCAGACACTTCACAGACCCAACACCGATACCTTACAATTAACCGCTCACAGGACCTCGCCTATTGGCAAAGTCTTAAACACTCTCAAATTTCTGTGGCCCTTCAAGATAAAATATGGCTTTGCTGGGCAGCAAGAACTCAATGTGAGGCTGATGGGGCTCAAAGTATTAACTTGCAACAAAGACACATAGGTGGTCAATAGGACAGCTGACAGGACTGGCTGGCTCAGCCAAAACAGGAACCCACACGTTAAGCACTGGACAAGCCGGAAACGCCGTGTGGAAATAGTTTCTCTAAATAAACACCCTATATATGTAGTGGGTACTGCGTATTTACCTGTAGATAATTGCTCCATTTGTCAACCGATATCTTACTCACCAAAAGCCTCCTATTTATTGTAACTTCTTGCTGACCATCAGAACTGACGCTTGCGAAGTTTGGATGTGTTGTACTTAGGGTGTTGTCCTAAAATGGCCACGAGGGGGCGTCATGTGCCAGCATATCCCTTATCCATGTTCTACAAGAAAAAATGCATCTATAAATTAAGAAAATCTCTTTAAAAATTCAGCCAAGCTCCCTAAAACTTTTATCATCCCAATCTGAGCCACAGGAAGAGCCGGTTTTAACATTGCTTCATTTTAATTGATACAAAAAGCATCGTGATGGGGCCGGGAAATCGGGGGATTGTTCTACGGGCTTCTGGAGGTCCGGCCGGATTCTAGACTTGGATTAAGCGGGATTATACTGGACATATCCCTGCAGGATTAAGCTTGGTTTCAGACTGGCGTGTGATGTAGCCCAGGGGGAGGGCACAAGGGGGCAGGGGGTGAGGCAGGGGGGCAGGAGGGACAGGAGGGGCAGGGTGTTGTTATAAGCTAACAGGTCACGCTACTGTGCTCAACACTCAGTCCCAGACATCTCCGCATGAATATTGGCAGCTCTAAATAAAAAAGACATATTGCTTTACTGAATTCTGACATAATACCGGAAATAAGTTGTCCATCAAACATGGCGGCATACCTCATCTTTCAGGATGGCACACACCAGATATAAGAAGCTCCACTCTGTATATGTACGAGCCATGAAATATGATATACTCTCAAGTCTTGTATAGGAAACATTATATACCAGCTGGTATAATACTCTGTAAATCTTTATTGAAACTGTATTATGATAAATCTGCAGGTTATATTTCCCTCCCATTGTTTTCTCATAACAAAACATTTTTATATTCTGCTAAAGAAAGTTGTAACTTAATCCTTCAGACACCAAGTCGAGTATCAGATGATGTTCATTTTATTATTTTGTTGGGGTTTAAATACACAGCTCCAGTCAAGATTTAATACTTCTTTTATTGTCTGTCTTGATCATCTGTACTGTTTACCTTAATCATCTCTCCTGTCTACCTTGATCATCTGTACAGTCTGCCTTGATCATCTGTACTGTCTACCTTGATCATCTGTACTGTCTACCTTGATCATCTGTACTGTCTACCTTGATCATCTGTACTGTCTACCTTGTTCATCTGTACTGTCTACCTTGATCACCTGTACAGTCTACCTTGATCACCTGCACAGTCTAATGTGGTCATCTGTACTGTCTACCTTGATCACCTGTACAGTCTACCTTGTTCATCTGTACTGTCTACCTTGATCATCTGTACAGTCTACCTTGATCATCTGTACTGTCTACCTTGATCACCTGTACAGTCTACCTTGATCATCTGTACTGTCTACCTTGATCATCTGTACAGTCTGCCTTGATCATCTGTACTGTCTACCTTGATCATCTGTACAGTCTACCTTGACCATCTGTACTGTCTACCTTGATCACCTGTACAGTCTACCTTGATCATCTGTACTGTCTACCTTGATCATCTGTACAGTCTACCTTGTTCATCTGTACTGTCTACCTTGATCATCTGTATAGTCTACCTTGTTCATCTGTACAGTCTACCTTGATCACCTGTACAGTCTACCTTGTTCATCTGTACTGTCTATCTTGATCACCTGTACAGTCTACCTTGATCATCTGTACTGTCTACCTTGTTCATCTGTACAGTCTACCTTGTTCATCTGTACAGTCTACCTTGATCATTTGTACTGTCTACCTAGATCATGTTAACGTCATTTCCACTGTGTTCCCTCAGGTTTGCATGTTGTTTTACCATTGTCACCAGGAAGTGCTGTAAAACCACCATTTGGCCACTTGATTTGTGCATCCACATGTAATTATTGATGAATTCTTAGCCACTGATTGTAGAAAGTGCACTCTTGGAGTGCCCAGTGCTTCCGGTATACACTGCCCAGGTCAGGAAGACTGGGTTACGGTGGAAGGCAATCACCAACAATAAAAGCCACAAACTGCATCTGTGTCTGCGCATTGAAGTGCATCTCGCCAAAAAAAGAACCATTAAGACAAACATATTGGCAACAAAACTTCTAAAAGCAAAAACGAAAAAAACCCAATATCAATAGCTTTGCGAAGAAAATCTAAGATTGTTTTGCCTTTAGGGCTGGATATTTGAGGTTTCACCATATTAGGCTGTATGTCTATGGAATGTCACTGTATTATCGCCCATGCAATTCATTTTGGCGGCCATCTTTTGGGCAGTTTTCTGTCAATTGGTGGCCACTGGTCATTAAGATTGAAATGGGTGAAAAGCGAATTGGAGTGTGTGACCGAGCTACTGTAGTCAGCAAAACATCGTAGGCTTGGCTCATGAGATTTAGTCAAACGTTTAATATCATTACATTTTCCTTTGGATTCCTATCATATCAATTTGCAAATTCCGCATGAGCTTAACATTTAAGCTATTGTCAGCATAACTTTGATCTTCTCCTCTAAAACTACTGGTTGGAGTTCTTAGGTATGGTAGGAAAGATGTATTTTCCAATTCTATCTATTTCCCATGAGGCTCAGATCGTTTTCCAATTTGTTATGCTTTTTTATTGAAAAATCTAATTGCTATCACTGAGTTTTCAAGGATGCTGCCATTTTGAATAACATTTCAAATATTGGCCAATGAGAGCCGAGAAAACAAGTTGGGGTAAAATATAATACGTAACATTCATTTTAATGGGTCTAAATTATCATCTGCTCAAGTGTGCTTTAGAAAAGGATTTAAATGATCATTTATGAGGCAATTTTCATGAAATGTTCACAAATATTACAAAAAAAGCAATGATCAGCTTAGCTCTGAGGCCACTGGCCTATGTTTTTATTCCCCACTTGTTTAACAAGAAGGCATTGCATTATTACTTTAGTGACCGTTCCATATGCCAGACATGATATTCCGGTCCACACTATTATATCTAATCATAATAAAGTAATGGATGACCTTTTCTTTGTTTAGTACTATTGACATCATCGGCATGATTGAAAGGACATTTACTTAGGAATACGTTATATAGGTCCCTAATGAAGACACTCTGGCCGAGAAATATTGATAATATTCCAGGCTGATTAAAAAACAAAAAGGAAATTGCACAAGTTGATATTGAATAAGAAGTAAGAAAAATATCCAGACAACTCTCAATGACAGGAAATAAATTGATAATTTTTTGCAGAGGAAAGTAATATCTTTGTACGTAATATGGTAGTTAAGGTGATGTGAGATGGAATATACTTTGATATCTGGTGGAAAGTTGGGAGTAGTAGACTGATGTAGTAATTAGATATCTATGTAGAATAATACAGACACAGTAGAACAATGCAGTAGTTAGATAGCCAAGTAGAATGATGCAGTAGTTAGACAGCCAAGTAGAACGATACAGTAGTCAGACAGTCAAGTAGAGCGGTGCAGTAGTTAGACAGCCAAGTAGAACGATACAGTAGTCAGACAGCCAAGTAGAGCGGTGCAGTAGTTAGACAGCCAAGTAGAACGATACAGTAGTCAGACAGCCAAGTAGAGCGGTGCAGTAGTTAGACAGTCAAGTAGAGCGGTGCAGTAGTTAGACAGCCAAGTAGAACGATACAGTAGTCAGACAGCCAAGTAGAGCGGTGCAGTAGTTAGACAGCCAAGTAGAGTGATGCAGTAGTTAGACAGCCAAGTAGAGCGGTGCAGTAGTTAGTCAGCCAAGTAGGACGGTGCAATATTTTAGTAGGCAGACAGTAGTTAGACAGCCGAGTAGGAAGGTGCAGTATTTGAGTAGGCAGACAGTAGTTAGACAGCCAAGTAGAGCGGTGCTGTATTTTAGCAGGCAGACAGCAGTTAGACAGCCAAGTAGAGCGGTGCAGTATTTTAGTAGGCAGACAGTAGTTAGACAGCCAAGTAGAGCGGTGCAGTATTTGAGTAGGCAGACAGCAGTTAGACAGCCAAGTAGAGCGGTGCAGTATTTGAGTAGGCAGACAGCAGTTAGACAGCCAAGTAGAGCGGTGCAGTATTTTAGTAGGCAGACAGTAGTTAGACAGCCAAGTAGAGCGGTGCAGTATTTGTGTAGGCAGACAGTAGTTAGACAGCCGATTAGGACGGTGCAGTATTTGAGTAGGCAGACAGTAGTTAGACAGCCAAGTAGGACGGTGCAGTATTTTAGTAGGCAGACAGTATTTAGACAGCCAAGTAGAGCGGTGCAGTATTTTAGTAGGCAGACAGTATTTAGACAGCCTAGTAGAGCGGTGCAGTATTTGAGTAGGCAGACAGTATTTAGACAGCCAAGTAGAGCGGTGCAGTATTTGAGTAGGCAGACAGTATTTAGACAGCCTAGTAGAGCGGTGCAGTATTTGAGTAGGCAGACAGTAGTTAGACAGCCTAGTAGAGCGGTGCAGTATTTTAGTAGGCAGACAGTAGTTAGACAGCCAAGTAGAACAGTGCAGTATTTGAGTAGGCAGACAGTATTTAGACAGCCTAGTAGAGCGGTGCAGTATTTGAGTAGGCAGACAGTAGTTAGACAGCCAAGTAGAACAGTGCAGTATTTGAGTAGGCAGACAGTAGTTAGACAGCCAAGTAGAGCGGTGCAGTATTTTAGTAGGCAGACAGTATTTAGACAGCCTAGTAGAGCGGTGCTGTATTTGAGTAGGCAGACAGTAGTTAGACAGCCAAGTAGAACAGTGCAGTATTTGAGTAGGCAGACAGTAGTTAGACAGCCAAGTAGAGCGGTGCAGTATTTTAGTAGGCAGACAGTATTTAGACAGCCTAGTAGAGCGGTGCTGTATTTGAGTAGGCAGACAGTAGTTAGACAGCCAAGTAGAGCGGTGCAGTATTTTAGTAGGCAGACAGTAGTTAGACAGCCAAGTAGAGCGGTGCAGTATTTGAGTAGGCAGACAGTAGTTAGACAGCCAAGTAGAGCGGTGCAGTATTTTAGTAGGCAGACAGTAGTTAGACAGCCAAGTAGAGCGGTGCAGTATTTTAGTAGGCAGACAGTAGTTAGACAGCCAAGTAGAGCGGTGCTGTATTTTAGTAGGCAGACAGTAGTTAGACAGCCTAGTAGAGCCGTGCAGTATTTTAGTAGGCAGACAGTAGTTAGACAGCCAAGTAGGACGGTGCAGTATTTGAGTAGGCAGACAGCAGTTAGACAGCCTAGTAGAGCGGTGCAGTATTTTAGTAGGCAGACAGTAGTTAGACAGCCAAGTAGGACGGTGCAGTATTTTAGTAGGCAGACAGTATTTAGACAGCCTAGTAGAGCGGTGCAGTATTTTAGTAGGCAGACAGTAGTTAGACAGCCAAGTAGGACGGTGCAGTATTTTAGTAGGCAGACAGTATTTAGACAGCCTAGTAGAGCGGTGCAGTATTTTAGTAGGCAGACAGTATTTAGACAGCCAAGTAGAGCGGTGCAGTATTTGAGTAGGCAGACAGTATTTAGACAGCCTAGTAGAGCGGTGCAGTATTTGAGTAGGCAGACAGTAGTTAGACAGCCAAGTAGAGCGGTGCAGTATTTCAGTAGGCAGACAGTAGTTAGACAGCCTAGTAGAGCCGTGCAGTATTTTAGTAGGCAGACAGTAGTTAGACATGCTGGCGGAGTGTTGCAGTGGTGAGACCGTCTGGTGAGTTTTAGGTGAGTTGATGTATTTATCCAGGCCAGTCAATCAATAAGCAATCACTGTGCCCCAAACTTCTGACAAGATATCTACTGACAAATCAGCCGCCCTTTCCACAAATTGTATGCATTGTATTTCCATTTTGGACTCGATTACTGTGGTAAGGCGTATTATTCATACGCAGGGTGCTTGTCAACATTGGCTCACTCATTTGCAGTGCTCACTTAGGGCGGGGTGCACGGACAAGGAGGATTGGAGAAATTGAAAATGAGAGGAGGGAAATGATTTCAACATTGGCTATGGCAGATACTGACATTGTTTTCGGACGGGTGGTGGTGCAAGATGCAGCAGATGGGAAATAACTCATTGTTGTAACTTTAAGAGATAGGGGTTTCTTTAATGTTTAGAAAGCTGACGTACAGACGTCTTTCTGTAATGTCACATAATGTTTTATAAAATGCTATTATCAAATCTCTGAGGCTAGAAGGTTAATCTTGCTGCATTGCAGTATAAGCCGAGAATATGAGAAGAATGATATTTCATGGAAACTCAGAAAACTTGGCACCTGTTTGACATATTATAAAACGAAATAGCTCAACATCTGTTTAACCCCATTTAAAGGTGTGTTATGATAGCTTGGACTCTTGTTGATAACAAGTACATCTAGCTTATGTAAGCTTAGAATCTAGTTGAGAACAAGTAAATCTAGGTTATGTAAGCTTAGAATCTAGTTGAGGACAAGTATATTTAGGTTACGTAAGCTTAGAATCTAGTTGAGGACAAGTATATTTAGGTTATGTAAGCTTAGAATCTAGTTGAGGACAAGTATATTTAGGTTATGTAAGCTTAGAATCTAGTTGAGGACAAGTATATTTAGGTTATGTAATCTTAGAATCTAGTTGAGGACAAGTATATTTAGGTTATGTAAGCTTAGAATCTAGTTGAGGACAAGTATATTTAGGTTATGTAAGCTTAGAATCTAGTTGAGAACAAGTAAATCTAGGTTATGTAAGCTTAGAATCTAGTTGAGAACAAGTATATTTAGGTTACGTAAGCTTAGAATCTAGTTGAGAACAAGTAAATTTAGGTTATGATAGCTTAGAATCTAGTTGATAACAGGTAAATTTGGGTTATGATAACTCAGGATCTTTTAACCTTTATGGAGAATAGTGAGGGCGATGCATTGAGTGTCGAGTTGTCATAATGCCCTGCCACCGCCTGATCTCAGGAGAGCCACTACCACCAGCGCCATCTGGTGGGGAAATAGAGGTCAGCCAGATATAGAAATCGACTGCCTGAGTTACTCATTGAGCACATAATGTTGCCTCAGATCACAGACAGAGGCATTCATGCCACCGGGACACAATGCTGTACATTCTGTAAAGAGTGTCTGGGGATCTTTATTTGGCGATATTACATGCCATTATTGGTTCAAACAGGGCAGTGAGGGAATATACGTATATATTGCAATGTACTGTATATTCGAAGTATGTATTAATATACCAGCCAGGAATTAACCTCAGCATCCAGAGGAAGAAATACTCATATAGCCACAGAGCTAAATCCTCTCACACTAGACTGAGATATATCATCCTGAACACTGCACCAACCATGGTCCTACGGTTTTATCACACTCTGTCTCTATATCTCTGTGCACATTTCTGGAATAAATGATAACAGCAAGAGCAATGTTTTATGATAATATTATCCCCAAAAAAGAAAGAAAAAAAAATCCCTCATGATAATATTGTCCAAAAAAAATTAAAATAAAAGTTGTTTAAGTTTGTGCCCCGCCCCAAAAATAATAATGAGTTCTGCATTGGGATGATTTGCGAGAGTAGTTTGGGGCAAGGGTGATTTGCAAAAAACATAGCTAATAGATGCATATAACCCTTTTAAGGTATGGTATAAGTAGCAGTACTGGCTTTTTATGTGATAGAAAGTATCCTTTTTACAATAATGTCGCAAAATTCCTGCATGATCGGTTTCTGGCAAGTCGTAACTGCCCTGAATCTATTTCTCCTCTGAGTTTCCAGATATGAATGCTCGTCAACCATAAAAGGATTTCTTACCTCAATCCAGTTCCCCTCAACAAATTACCAAAGACAGTATTTTGTGTAATCCTGTCTGTGTACTACCGTAAACAAAGGATCCGTCACGATTTGACCATCAGGTCAGATAAAAGCCTGCCAACGAGACGACCGTAAACCTGGGCTTTAGATCTACGGTTTGGTTCACGTTTTCCTGATAATATATCATTGATGATTAAAAAGTGGTTGAAAGCATGTTCAGAGCCAAGTTGGATGTACAGTGTACAAAAGATGGGCGATAATTAGATGTATTCTTTATGTGACAAATGGATATTGCTAATATATATTTGCAGTGTTTAAGTGGAAATGAACAAGAAATGCTGCCTTCAGTAAATGGATTGAGAAATGTTTTGATTGAGACAAGTCTGTAGTTCCCAAAATATTGCCTGGGCGAAATATGCTGAACTCTGTTTGGACAGATATATAATTACATTCCAAGTACACGTCCTGTGTATAATGGTTTTGTATATCTTCTGACTGGATCAGCTGATCAAGGATAACGTTCCCCATGTCTGGTAGCCTTACTGTATCAATGATCACCTTATCTTCAACCCCAATGGCCTGATTCGCTTACCTTCAATATTAAAGATCAGATTCACTTATCCTGACCCTTAATGACCCCATTCACGTATCCTGACGGACTCAGAGGTGTCAGAAAATATGAAGGTTGCAATAATTAAGCCACTACTAAAGAAACTGGGTCTGGAACTCATTGAAAATAATTACAGACCTGTCTCGAATTTAACCTATGTCTCGAAGCTGACCGAAAGGGCGGCAGCAGACCAGCTTATATCTTATCTGATAAAAAATGACCTGACTGATAAGTTTCAATCGGCATACAAGAAGTTTCATAGCACAGAAACTGCGCTCTTAAGAGTCCAAAATGACATCCTAAGGGACATAGACATGAAGAAAACCGTAATACTACTTCTACTGGACCTATCGGCGGCATTTGATACGATCGATCATCAACTGCTGTTGGATAGGATGGAATCAAGATATGGCGTCAGAGGACAAGCACTAGCCTGGATAAAATCCTATTTATTAGACAGACAGCAGTGTGTAAAAATTGGAAACATTAGGTCCAAATCCAAGCCAATTAAATCTGGGGTCCCTCAAGGGTCGGTACTTGGGCCTATACTCTTCACACTATACATGTCACCCCTGACAGACATTCTGACAAAATATGACCTGAAATATCATATTTATGTGGATGACACTCAGATTTACATACCTATGGATCACTCTTCAAAGCAGGAGTGTGAATTGGGCAAACTTAAACTAGAAAACTGTGTGGCTGAGGTTAGGGCATTTCTGATATCAAACAAAATGAAAATTAATGATGGTAAAACTGAGATGTTATCATGTTATGATGGTTATGGCACTTCCAAGCCTTCTGGCATCACCACTATTAAGGTTGGTGACTCACACATATCACCATCCTCTACCATCACCGACCTGGGAATCGTTTTTGATGAAAAAATGGATATGAAAGCACAAATAAGGAAAATGTGCAAAAAAGGTTATTATCATATCAGAAATATATCATCCATTAGAAGATGCCTGGATGAGAAAACAGCCATAACTCTAACTCATGCTTTTGTTACTTCGACTCTGGACTACGGAAACGGCCTACTTGCTGGCCTTCCTAAATCAGAAATAAAAAAACTACAATACATTCAAAACTCAGCAGCCAGAGTCGTGGGTAAGATGAGAAAATATGATCACATCTCAGAGAAGCTGAAGGAATTACATTGGCTGCCAATAGGCGCCAGAATTGAGTTCAAAATCATTCTGATGGTTTGGAAGGCTCTGAATGGGAAGGCGCCATCTTACATAAACGACCTCCTACAAATAAAAATGGGGGATAGAAACCTGCGTTCGAACAATGGTACATTTTTGTGCGTTCCCCATACGCGTCTGAGGTCAGTAGGGGATAGGGCATTTTCATCAGTTGGTCCAAAACTATGGAATTGCCTCCCTCAGGACCTCAGGATCTGTACATCAGCTGACCTCTTCAAGAGCAAGCTGAAAACATACCTTTTCAAAACTCGCGTTTTGAATAAAGCGCTATGAACAGAATTATCTGGTATTCAGCGCTATATAAGTTTTATTATTATTATTATTATTATTATCCTCACCCTTAATGACCCAATTCACGTATCCTGACCCTTAATGACCCCATTCACGTATCCTGACCCTTAATGACCCCATTCACTTATCCTGCATGACCCTTAATGACCCCATTCACGTATCCTCACCCTTAATGACCCAATTCACGTATCCTGACCCTTAATGACCCCATTCACGTATCCTGACCCTTAATGACCCCATTCACGTATCCTCACCCTTAATGACCCCATTCACGTATCCTCACCCTTAATGACCCAATTCCATCGCCTTCAACCTGAATAATTTGATCTCCCCTGTATGTTCCAATGGCTTCCTGTCCACGTTGATGTTTGGTTTATTTCCCCAATACTTTTCAAGAATACTTCATTTGTCCCTGAAAAATACTTGAAACTAAACAGAGAATACAATCTGGTTTAAGATATCAGACGGTAGGAAATAAGGGTTAATATATAAATAATATGCAGAATGTCAAGGGTAAAATGCCGGTTCATGGAATATAAAATTGCAAGTAAAAAATGGGTAAAAAATCAAGTACTAAATGCAAAAAAATAGGTTGCAAAGGGTAAAAACATCGGGCTTCGCATTGCCATTTTTAGAGATAAAAATGCTATTTGCTACTGACTGAGGAGTACCAATTTGAGAGTTTCTGTTGTCCATCTTTGAGGGGGATTGCCGGATTTAGATACAGGGACCTCCCAGGACGATCTGCCCCCTTGTTACCGCGGACAGGGGCCATCATCTCAGTCTGACACACATATTCCACTGCTATATTCTATATATATGATGTATGGGATCGATCATATCTGAACTGAATGCAACTCACCACAAATGATTGGCTGCATGAAAGAAATCATTTCTCCTATCACCCAAAACAGGGAGCGGATCACAGCAGAACATACAGGGCCCTGAGGAAGACATACTGTACAGATGATATTGTTTGATGCTGTAAGGAGCGTGGCATATCACCACTGTAAGGAGCATGCCACATCAGCGCTGTAAGGAGCGTGGCACATCACCAAGAGTAGCATTAGCGTGTAATAACTGTTGGCAGGCAGGTCTGTGATATTTACTACAGACACGCTGATAGAAACTTCCATAAAAACCAGACATATCGGCCAGGATGGATGAATGGGAGAGCCAGAGCTAGCCATCAATATGACGGCTTAAAGCTGAGATAATATACTGATGATGGGCACTGTGTTATGTCAGCAGGGGCTGCTGAGACAGGCCAGAGATGCCCAAGCTTCCCCTTCTCCCCAGCTAACATAGCCAATACCGAATATAAACCTGCACAACAGCACCACAAGAGAGCATCGCCGGTCATTAAAACAAAGCCAACTTGCTATAATTTGATCATTTGATTTTGGACTAAAGCAGCATAAAATCGGTTATCAATAATAACTTGTTTTCCACATTTTAACAACTTTTCTCTTTTATTGTAACTGTGTATACCAGTTTGGACTTATCACTGCAATTGGCCCATAAAAACGCATATAAATGCACAACTTTGGTCATGTTTTATAGAAGTATAAATATATAGAAATGTGATCATAAATTTCCCCAGAGCGTGATCTGAACCGACCGATCTATAAATCTGTTGTTACTTTGTTTTAACACATGATACATCTTCCATTTTTAAAAATATGTCGGAACCTATAACCGTTTACAGTGAGTAAATTGCGAAGATGGCGAGTCGTTTGAGCTGGTTTAGCTGGTTGAGTGTTGGTTTGGCAGGCAGTAGGTAGTTTGAGAAGGCAGTAGGTAGTTTGAGCAGGCAGTGGGTAGTTTGAGCAGGCAGTAGGTAATTTGAGCAGGCAGTAGGTAGTTTGAGCAGGCAGTGGGTAGTTTGAGCAGGCAGTGGGTAGTTTGAGCAGGCAGTAGGTAGTTTGAACAGGCAGTAGGTAGTTTGAGCAGGCAGTAAGTAGTTTGAGCAGGCAGTAGGTAATTTGAGCAGGCAGTAGGTAGTTTGAGCAGGCAGTTGGTAGTTTAAGCAGGCAGTGGGTAGTTTGAGCAAGCAGTAGGTAGTTTGAGCAAGCAGTAGGTAATTTGAGCAGGCAGTAGGTAGTTTGAGCAGGCAGTAGGTAGTTTGAGCAAGCAGTAGGTAATTTGAGCAGGCAACAATAACAATAACAATAACAATATAATTTATTTTGACAACACATGGCTGATCAAAGTACATGGTAATATATGATACATTTTTAAAATAAATATGAAGAACATGGTGACTATATACATTTGTAGTTTGGCATTCCACAAGTATCAATGAATTATTCGAATGTTTTCAGGCAATATTGTATGAGGCTACCATCTGCTCGCTTGGTTCTTGTTTTCACAGTTACTCTGCTTTTTGCATGTCTTGTATTGTACTTGTTTTCCCTAACTGGTGGTAGTAAGTAGTGGAGAGGGTGTGATGGTTCTTTAATTTTCCTATACAAGTTCTTACATAGCTGTATGCGTCTGTCTTCTAATGTGGTTTGAGCAGGCAGTAGGTAATTTGAGCAGGCAGTAGGTAGTTTAAGCAGGCAGTAGGTAGTTTGAGCAAGCAGTAGGTAGTTTGAGCAGGTAGTAGGTAGTTTGAGCAGGCAGTAGGTAGTTTGAACAGGCAGTAGGTAGTTTGAGCAAGCAGTAGGTAGTTTGAGCAGGCAGTAGGTAGTTTGAGCAAGCAGTAGGTAACTTGAGCAGGCAGTAGGTAGTTTACCCAGGCAGTAGGTAGTTTGAGCAAGCAGTAGGTAATTTGAGCAGACAGTAGGTAGTTTGAGCAAGCAGTAGGTAATTTGAGCAGGCAGTAGGTAGTTTAAGCAGGCAGTAGGTAGTTTGAGCAAGCAGTAGGTAGTTTGAGCAGGTAGTAGGTAGTTTGAGCAGGTAGTAGGTAGTTTGAGCAGGCAGTAGGTAGTTTGAGCAAGCAGTAGGTAATTTGAGCAGGCAGTAGGTAGTTTAAGCAGGCAGTAGGTAGTTTGAGCAAGCAGTAGGTAATTTGAGCAGGCAGTAGGTAGTTTGAGCAAGCAGTAGGTAGTTTGAGCAAGCAGTAGGTAATTTGAGCAGGCAGTAGGTAGTTTAAGCAGTCAGTAGGTAGTTTGAGCAAGCAGTAGGTAGTTTGAGCAGGTAGTAGGTAGTTTGAGCAGGCAGTAGGTAATTTGAGCAGGCAGTAGGTAATTTGAGCAGGCAGTAGGTAGTTTGAACAGGAAGTCAGTAGCCGTTTACAGTGAGTAATTTGCGATGATAGTGAGTCGTTTGAGATTGTTAGGTGACTTTGAGCAGGCTGTGAGTACTTTGAGCAGGCGGTGAGTACTTTGAGCATGCGGTGAGTACTTTGAGCAGGCTGTGAGTACTTTGAGCAGGCAGTGAGTACTTTGAGCAGCCAGTGAGTAATTTGAGAAGGAGTCAATAGTTTGTGAAGGCAGTGAATATTTCAGCAGGTAGTGAATAGTTGAGCAGTCCGTTAGTACTTTATGTTTGTCAGCTTATTCACCTTGCACCCAGTAGAGAGAGAGAGTCTACTCTCTCCATGGTCTCAGATACCCTCATCAGGGCAGACCAGCACAGCCAACCACCTCATCTATTGCATCTCGCCATGTAAGTTGCATATAAATGCAATTTGTCTGACGACAAGTGTGGTCCTGTGGGGCAAAGTGGGACTCTGTCAACTCCTCAGTCCCGACACCACGTCCTTTACTGCACCTCCTTCAAATATCGCTTCTCTCGTTAGCATAATGACGTCCTTGGGCTGTCAGAAGCGCGCGTATGGGATGGTAATCTAACGCAAGATGCAGACTTTACTTTAGACACCAAAAATATGATGGCCGACGTTGAGAGATTGTAGATATTGGGCACATGTCAAACCGGGTGATGCTCACAGCTTCTATCCATATTCCATATTTGCATGATGAAAACTCTTTTTCTGACTCAAAATAGAATTACACGAAACAGCTACAATCCATTCTTGTGTTCAGTGTCATTTGTAGATATTCAAACCATTACATCACAGCTTTTATTCATTTTATTACATGAGCACAGTAATATTTATAGTGATTTTATTTACTTATTTGAAGAATATTATGCTTTCATAAAAAATCATAATGTTCATGTGAGATTTATAATAATTCACTTCTAAATAACAATCTTTAAGTTATTTGACTTTGTAAAATATATCTATATTTCAAAATAATATAACGATAGTATTTATAATTTTAGTGTTATCTATGTTATTCATGGAAAATTTTCATTTATATAAGAGGTTTGCGTAATTTCACAGCGGAAGCCAGCACTGCGAGGAGAGAGGCTGTAATATTTCAGTAAGTGGAGTGGTTCACATGGTGGAATCAGCGATAGATTGCCGAGGAAGGCTTAATAAATCTCTCCTTAGTCACGGTGAGTTATAAGTGGCACGGCGGGATCGATCCCCCCTCCTCCACCACCAGGGACCCAACCCCATTACTTACCCTCCATGTCACCAGGGGGCACTCGCAAACTTACAACATTTAAAAACTGAAATATGTGGCAACTTGCCAGGACAATCACGCTTCACTGATTCCAACTTTGGTCATGAAGTGTACATTGTAACCATAATTTAATTTTGTGCCAGTACTAGTCATCAAACAAAATGCTTGACTCAACAACACTCTTCATATCATAATACAATATCATATGACACATTATTTTAAGCAAGAATATCACAATGCCACACAGTTTAACCTGATTCTAAGATTGGTTGATAATATACCATTCACTTAATATTACTGCAATAAAAACAAAAAACAAAAAATGTCCGATACATTAATTTCTATTTTGTATTTTAGGCCTTTATTAGATGGACATCTCAAGGTAAACAATTCTTTGCTTAGTTTCGATTTTCACAATAGAAAATAACGTTTTATGATTTTGAACAGATAAACTACTATGAAGATGATTTGAAGATCACTGTGTGCTCATTCCTGATTTGATCATCTCCTTTATAGAGTATATTTCTGGCTGTAATAGGACTGGGTGTAAATGCCCTACCCTTTACGAAGAGGAACAATGTGCCGCACTTTTTCGATTGAATAATATCAAGTTTGTCTATTTCACCCCTGTTTGTCTATTTTCTTCTGTGTGCCTATTTCACCCCTGTTTGTCTATTTCACCTCTGTATGTCTATTTCAACTCTGTTTGTCTGTTTCAACTCTGTTTTTCTATTTAAACTCTGCTTGTCTATTTCACCTGTGTTTTTCTATTTCTCTTCTGTTTGTCTATTTCGCTTCTGTATGTCTATCTCACCTTTGTTTGTCTATTTCTTTTCTGTTTGTCTATTTCTTATCTGTTTGCCTATTTCACCTCTGTTTGTCTATTTTAACACTATCCAATGCATCACTGTCGTATATTATCTGATATATGTAATATATAATTGCACTGAAAGAATAAATCCTTTATAATACTTCTTATAGCCTTGCACAGAATGTTCCATTTCTATATTGGTCTGATTATATTTTTAGAGTTTTTGATGGACTACTTGATGAGATATTGAGGTTTGAGAGAGAGAGGGGGACAAGGCTGAGAAGCTGGGAGATACATTTATCAGAGAGGTCCTGTGAAGGCTTGAGTAATGCATGTCATGCGAGAGGGCAAAGCTAGCTGGGCTTCACTTCCATAGATTAGCCAATATCTCATCAGCTGCCTACCCGTTACAACGACCAACTTATTGAAAACAGGTGCCATTTTGGGCCCATTTACTGGCGCACTTCTCCCCTTAGACTGTGAATTGTTTTGACACTTTGGAGTGGGGCTTCATCTCAGTCTGGGCATATCGCAAGCATCAAAACTGGTCCTGTCACACATGGAGAGTGAGCCTGCTCCATTCCCACCCAAACCCAGCCCCACAAAAGACAGTATAACCAACTCAGACATTGAGAACTTTACAGTCTTTTTCCAGAGCAGGGTAATGTTCCAGCCGGCCGACTGTCGGAGAGATATAGATTTCAAATTGAAAAGGTCTAATGCGACGTTTTATGGACAAACGCTGCTTCGCTATCAGACGGCTCCTCGTCAAGATGAAATATTTACAAAGTGCGACATTAACACTTAGACGGCACTTGTGGTGTGAAGTGCGAGCATTTGGCGCTGTCCACTGCCCGGATGTGCTGGTGTCACGAGGCAGAATGGCCGCGTTTACTTTGCCCTTTACTTGTGACACGTGCCTCTTGATGTGCGTCCAGCTTTCCTGCAGGTCTCAGGGGGGACACACCCAGTGGCCCTCTCCACCATATACTCTACATCTCCCCTCCATTTACTACAGGTCTCAGGGGGGACACACCCAGTGGCCGTCTCCACCATATATTCCACATCTCCCCTCCATTGACTGCAGGTCTCAGGGGGGACACACGCCGTGGCCGTCTCCGCCATATACTCCACATCTCCCCTCCAATGACTGCAGGTCTCAGGGGGGACACACCCAGTGGCCGTCTCCACCATATACTCCACATCTCCCCTCCATTGACTGCAGGTCTCAGGGGGAACACACCCAGTGGCCGTCTCCACCATATACTCCACATCTCCCCTCCATTGACTGCAGGTCTCAGGGGGGACACACCCAGTGGTCGTCTCCACCATATACTCTACATCTCCCCTCCATTGACTGCAGGTCTCAGGGGGGACACACCCAGTGGCCGTCTCCACCATATACTCCACATCTCCCCTCCAATGACTGCAGGTCTCAGGGGGGACACACCCAGTGGCCCTCTCTGCCATATACTCCACATCCCCCCTCCATTGACTGCAGGTCTCCACCATATACTCCACATCTCCCCTCCATTGACTGCAGGTCTCAGGGGGGACACACCCAGTGGCCTTCTCTGCCACATATTCTATATCTTCCCTCCATTGACTGCAGGTCTCAGGGGGGACACACCCAGTGGTCGTCTCCACCATATACTCCACATCTCCCCTCCATTGACTGCAGGTCTCAGGGGGGACACACCCAGTGGTCGTCTCCACCATATACTCCACATCTCCCCTCCAATGACTGCAGGTCTCAGGGGGGACACACCCAGTGGCCGTCTCCACCATATACTCCACATCTCCCCTCCATTGACTGCAGGTCTCAGGGGGGACACACCCAGTGGTCGTCTCCACCATATACTCCACATCTCCCCTACAATGACTGCAGGTCTCAGGGGGACACACCCAGTGGCCGTCTCCGCCATATACTCCACATCTCCCCTCCATTGACTGCAGGTCTCAGGGGGGACACACCCAGTGGCCGTCTCCACCATATACTCCACATCTCCCCTCCATTGACTGCAGGTCTCAAGGGGAACACACCCAGTGGCCGTCTCCACCATATACTCCACATCTCCCCTCCATTGACTGCAGGTCTCAGGGGGGACACACCCAGTGGCCTTCTCTGCCACATATTCTATATCTCCCCTCCATTGACTGGTCTAAATTATATGGATCTTTGACATTCTGAAAAGCTAAGATAGTGCCGAAGCTGTTTGATCAATTCACTGTCAATTCTCCCTTTTGTCTCATACAACTAAAGGGATGAGAACTGAAATCACAACCTTGGATGAGAACATTTTTAAAGTGGTTTGATTTTACTTTCATGGCCGAAAAGTCTGGCTATTTCTGTTTTGTACCATCCAATCTTTAAATTTAGTGTTTCAAAACTTCGCCTCGCCTTACATTGATTAATATTTCAGCCCAAATCTTAGAGGACTTGTATGAAAATCAAAAAAGTCTGTGATCCAGTTGAGGGAATTATGGAAATGAACATTGTCCCACAGAATACTATATTAATTCTCTGTTCAGCTGGATGTGACAATGCCTTGTATTTCTTTGCAAATAAAATGAGCAATTGAGCAACAAGGGGCACAAAATTTGTAAACTTTCCAGGGAATAATCTTATTCATCGGGTGTTCCACCACTCAATCACAGACACATTTCTATTGGAACACAAATTACAACTTCTTGAAAGAAATATTGCCAGAAAACAAAATATAAAGTTTAGAGTTCCCTAAAAAGCTTTGTTATCTTAGCATTGTAATGATTTTATCTTTTAATTCTGGGATCTATCTTACTGTTTTGAATATGGCATCTGTGTTTCAGGCCATTAGTTTATATTCAGTTATACTATTTAGAGACACATCGCTGAGATCAAGCCTGTGCTTATTTTGTTTGCAGACAGCTGATGGAATGGAGCAGTCTTGTGTTGTGGCTGTTTTAAGGGTGTCAACTGACAGACTCATCTGACAGACAGTTGTCTCATCTGACAGACAGTTGTCTCATCTGACAGACAGTTATCTCATCTGAAAGACAGTTGTCTCATCTGACAGACAGTTGTCTCATCTGAAAGACAGTTGTCCCATCTGACAGACAGTTGTCTCATCTGACAGACAGTTGTCTCATCTGACTGACAGTTGTCAACCTCATGACCTCAATCTCATGTCAACCTCATGACTTCTGTCATATACCGCTGCACCTACTTTCAGTTTGTTATGGGTGTGCCCATGTCAACCTTATGACTTCTGTCATATACCGCCGCGTCTACTTTTAGTTTGTTATGTGTTCTCATGTCAACCTTATGACTTCTGTCATATTCGGCCGTGCCTACTTTTAATTTGTTATGGGTCTGCCCATGTCAACCTCATGACTTCTGTCATATACCGCCGCACCTACCGCGCCTACTTTTAGTTTGTTATGGGTGTGCCCATGTCAACCTCATGACTTCTGTCATATACCGCCGTGCCTACTTTTAGTTTGTTATGGGTGTGCCCATGTCAACCTCATGACTTCTGTCATATACCACCGTGCCTACTTTTAGTTTGTTTTGGGTGTGCCCGTGTCAACCTCATGACTTCTGTCATATACCGCCGTGCCTACTTTTAGTTTGTTATGTGTGTGCCCATGTCAACCTTATGACTTCTGTCATATACCGCTGCACCTACCGCGCCTACTTTTCGTTTGTTATGGGTGTGCCCATGTCAACCTTATGACTTCTGTCATATACCGCCGTGCCTACTTTTAGTTTGTTATGGGTGTGCCCATGTCAACCTCATGACTTCTGTCATATAAAACCGTGCCTACTTTTAGTTTGTTTTGGGTGTGCCCATGTCAACCTCATGACTTCTGTCATATACCGCTGCACCTACCGCGCCTACTTTTCGTTTGTTATGGGTGTGCCCATGTCAACCTTATGACTTCTGTCATATACCGCCGTGCCTACTTTTAGTTTGTTTTGGGTGTGCCCGTGTCAACCTTATGACTTCTGTCATATACCGCCGTGCCTACTTTTAGTTTGTTTTGGGTGTGCCCGTGTCAACCTTATGACTTCTGTCACTTGTGATAGTTTCCTGACTGAAAGTTGATCTCAGAATAGCTGTAGTATCGTGTCGGAGACAATTTACCTCTAGTTCCTTTATAAACTAGAATTACCGCTTCCTTACCGAGATGTAATATCAGCACATTCCACCTTCTATAACCGTGAGAACGGGTATCATATGAACACTCTTTATTTCTTATATTTTGTAGGTGCTTCCTGCCTTCTCAAGGTCAAATAAGACACTAATAAAGCCAACATCAAAGTTGGAAAGAACAGAGCAATGGAATCAAAGGGAAACTGGAACAAATAGAAAGAGCAATGGAATCAAAGGGAAACTGGAGGAAATGGAAGAGCAATGGAATCAAATGGAAAGAGCAATGGAATCAAAGGAAAAGAGAAAATGGATCAAATGGAAAGAGCAATAGATCAAATGGAAAGAGCAATGGAATCAAAGGGAAAGAGAAAATGGATCAAATGGAAAGAGCAATGGATCAAATGGAAAGAGCAAAATCAAAGGAAAAGAGCAATGGATCAAAGGTAAAGAGTAATGGAATCAAAGGAATCAAAGGAGATTTCAGATGATGAAACACTATATAACGTTTAAAAATCTGTGTTTACATTATAATATAGTGCTTGAATCGGATACAGATAAGATGATCAAGTACTAAGTGCAAATGCCGGATCAGAACATCTCACCTACAGTTCTGGTAAATCTAAAGTAATAGGGATGATGCCGTTCTCGTGAGAGACGGTAAAAAGTAAACAATGATAGGAAACAAAATATTTTCCCATTCTTGTTTCTTCTATTCAACGTGAAGGCATTTGTCAGGTAATTATTGTACAAAAAAACCAAAGGAACGAATCCCTGACAGAAATATGAGTGTCGAAATTTAACCTTCAAAAATCGGATTTCTGTAATTCAAGATTTAGGAATCATTTTCAATACAGCAGATTGCTAGGGTTTAGAAATACCAACTGAAATGTTGTATTTGCTTGTTCAGAACTGAGTATGGAATTTTCATTTCTCATTAGCATTGCTTTAGGATTATTGCACGCTTTTGCAACAATCTAAAAATTATTTTGCAAATAACTGGAACTTGAGACAATTACGATTCCAGTCCTTAGATCCTTATATAACGCTGTATAACCACTTGTCCATATACTCTGTGAATCCTATATCCTGAAATCATTCTATTGACACTCATTTGTATATAAGGAGATAAAACGATTGATTTAATAATAACTTGAATGTCTTTCTCTAGTGAACTGTGTCAGTTTGACTCAGCATGATTATAGTATGACATTTTACGAATACCAATTTATCGTTGTTTTTCAGTTAAGTATTTGATTGAAATGTCAATTTTGATGTGTCTTGGCTGCCTAAATCTATTTTCAGAATGATTTATCAGAAGGACTTTGATAGAATCATACTAGTCCATTGATTGATTGATTTAATCTACATAACACAAACCAAGACCTTTGCTAACGAGTCCTGGGGCAGGGGACTGGAATCACACTAATGGATTTTCACCTTTTTCAATCATGCCTCACAAATGCGTTCAATCCAACTGGGAATCGAACCCTTGCCGCCCAGAGTGTAACTAAACATTATACTACTAAGCTAACCCCCAATATCTTGTTGGATGAAAATTGTTGGTTAACCTTTCATTTCATTTAATGATTTCCTAATGATTAGTTTTTTGTGTGTCTGTATTAATGACCTTTTCAATACTCTTTAGATTACATCGGTTGTAAACCCCGTCGCTCGGTCTTCTTGTTATCTGCCGTAATTGCCTTACATTTAATATCATTCGAAATTTGGAATTCCCCATGTCATAGATACTTGTTTTGTTCATCAAGATATTATCCAATCAGAATTAACCAACATCGGGTTTGAACGAGATGCTAACCAATCAGGACAGAGCAGAATCTTTATGAGCAGTCATTCCACCAATCAGTGCACAGCCCGATTTGTTTGAATAGTCATAACTTGCGGCCGATCCTGAATGCAATTATTTACCATTGACGGCACGGATTGCTATGGAGAGAATTCCTGTAATAGAGGGTAGGCTCAATCACGCCAGATAGATAACTGTCACCCGGACTAAACGCCCTACTCTTTTTGAAGATGAACTGGGGATCTTTATTTTGCAATATCGCACAGACATGATACCACAAAACACACCTATTGCTAATTAAAACTAGCCGGGGAGACAAAAAACTAATTTAAAGATGTAGTACAAACCGAGAATCAAAAGCAAAACATTGAATTGACACAGATGTTTCATCGCCTGGAATATTTTATTCAAATACAAATATACTACAGATATTTTTATAGTACGTCTTTGACACTAAAGGAAAAAACTTAAACATAAACCGTAAGAAATACATCTCGATTCCTTTTATCCCGGACCTGATTATAACATTTCACATTTCTAACTTTGAAATTACTTTTTCAAAACTGTCTGGGAGTTTCAAATGAAAAGGTTACAAGTTTGTTTTTTAATACCATTACATGTAAGATGAAGAGAAAAAAGTCAAGTTATATTTGCAATGAATATGGCTCTTGAAATTCAGCACCTGTAGCGAGGGGTGGACGGTGTGCTAAATTCAATTTCTAAACCCACAATAGCGTCGGGAAGTGTTATAAAACTGGTCTATAACCTTAACGAAGAGGGGAGTCCCACGGAGCGCATAAGAGGGCACACTCCGGGCAGCGGGGTAAATAACAATGTGTTGTAGGCAATGAGACGGGACATTTACAATTAGATTGCAACGATCAGATGCGGATTTAGGCCGCCAGAGGTCACCCCTGTGGCCACTAGCCTCGTCTTCACCAACCTAATTCTACTATACAGAGCTATCCTCATTGCCTTTGCCTCTCGTATGAGATGTATCGTATCTTCTTCTCTCTTGTCCAAAGAATTGCCCTTTACCGAGAAATCACTTTATCCTTCGTGACGTAAATTAATAGGTTTTGTGAGGATTGCTAGTGATCGTTTTGTCGTAATTGCCTGGTACTTGCTCTCAAAAAGCGATATTTTGCCTTTGCCTTGTACAGTGTCTTTCCCTTTTAGTGTTTGCTGTTGCAAACGTGTAAAATACACAGAATGTTTACCTGCAATTTTCGTAGATAATTGACCACTTTGTCCCTAATCACACATACATGTGTTTTAGTAATACGAAGTCAAATCACTGTTCGATCGATGGCTGAAATAAACATATTTAGCTATGATGTTATATGCATATGCATGTACTTTGATGGTCTTTCTAAAAATCTAATTTGATGTTCGCCTTTGTTTCTTAGCGGTTTACGTCACTTTCAGCACTTCATGACGAGACCTACTTCTGGCAGATGCAGCGCTGCCTCACTGAATTACCATGTTGTATTTATAAGGACAACTGTTTACCCTTCAGGTACAGGCCTCACCTCACATGAGAACAACTATAACATGAATGCAATCTCGGCATACCTGGGAACTGAACCCAGGACCTTTGGATCATCACAGAGGAACTGGTGCTAATAGGCTTGTGTTCTAACCACTTGTATCCCGGTCTGTGCCCACATGGCCATTTGAAGAGCACCTAAAGATGCACATTTCGCATATCCTGGTTTTCGTCTATTGTTTTAAATAAATAAACTTCCTGTAATTAGAGAACTAATCCAAACTGAATTGTCCTCATCATGTGCAGCATCAAATTCATAGATATGTCATAAAATGTTCAGGTTTTCAATAGGCTTTTATTCTATTAGAGAATATATTCAATTCAGATATTGGAGGAATAAACGATGCGCTCTTAGTAAGGGACTGACCATTCATTGTCCAGGAGGGGGGGGGGGGAGGGTTCTCAAACGGAGAAACCCATAAATGGTTCTCAGTGAGATGTCGTTTACAATACTGTCTTCCCAGTAATGCCATTTACCATATTTATTTTCTGGAACCTTTAAGAGATCAAATTGCATTTTGCAACCGTCAACATTAGTGCTTTTATTACATTGCATGGCAAATTCTCAGAAAAAACATTAATTTCCTCCAACCCCTCTCCTGAATAATCAATGGTATATCCCTGATTGGATGTGGAAGTCTACAAATACTGGCTCATATTTTTCTGCAATAGTTATGCTTTTGAATTTATATAAAAACGAATATTTATCTCATACTTGGTGCTTCAAGAGGGTGTTGTGCACCTATGAGATATTCTTTTGCAGATCACCCCTCTGCCGAACTACTTTCACAGATCACCCCTCTGCCGAACTACTTTCGCAGATCACCCATGTGCCAAACTACTTTTGCAAATCATCCTTGGTCCAAATGACGAGTGAGATCCTTCCACCAGAATCAACAAAAGAGATCTGTCAGGCTGAACACTGCATGAACCCATGCTCTTGACTTTATCTCATATTTATCTACCGCAGATGGTTTATATGCCAGACCAGTGTTAACATTGTAAAAAGTACAGAAAAGAACATGTGAGTGCAGTGTTCAGGCTGGCAGATCTCTCACGTTGGTTCTGGTGGAAGGATCTCACAATATAGAGTGGCACTATGCCCACCTCTTAATGACATATAATAAATTGTATGTTGTAATGACGTCATTGAGTGTGACGTCATTAAAAAGGGGCGTGGCATTGTTTATGTTGTTTGACACACACAACATAGGTCCACACATGTTGCACTGTTTTCCTCTCTGTTTTGCTTTAAATAGATTGGACATCAAACCAAAACCTTTATCTCATACCTATCTGTAGGAGTTAAGTATAAGATTAAGTCAAGAACAAAGGTTCGTGCAGTGTTCAGGCTGACAGATCTCTCTCGTTGGTTCTGGTGGAAGGATCTCACTCGTCCTTCGGACTCTTGAGATCCTTCCACCAGAACCAACTTGAGAGATCTGCCAGCCTGAACACTGCACTCACATGTTCTTGCCTTAGTATATAACAAATTGACGATTCTGATAAAACCTGCTACGCGTCCAAATAATTACAATCATTTGAGCTGCATTTCAACTTACTCAAAATAAGGCAGGATGTTAATATTGGCGACATACCATCACTAAAATACAAAGCTAAATTGCTTGCATATGTTAAAATCTGATCTCCAAATATAATTTAAAGCATATTATGTATATAATATTGTTATGGAACTACCCCCGTGTAACATTTATTGCCTTTGCTGATTCATATTTAAAAGCGATTTATACCTCAGTGATGCGCGTATTGATGCGATTTCAAATGAATACGAGCATGCCGATTATTTGTAACGTATTGATTAGTTGGAACTATTTTGCGTCGGCCATCTTTAGACTGGTCCCCCATCGAGTGTCAAGAACATCATGTATATACACAGATGGCGGCAACCAGTCTATGGCTGTACGCGCCATTTTCGGGTCACGTGACGGGGTCAAATGAGGTGCGCTTTGTTTACAAATGTTTTTAACGATAAATATCTTGTTTCATGTATCATTTTTTTAAAAATACAGTAGTTGTCTGAGGTATAAAAACAAAACATGCCTCGTCGGGTCAGCTGTGTGAGCGGATTCAGTTCGTTGGTGATGGCGGACGGATACCCTTCGCCTTCGGCTCAGGGTATCCTTTCGCAATCACCAACGAACTGAATCCGCTCACCCAGCTTCCCGACTCGGTATGTTTTGTTATAAGATTTGAGCTCAACACAGTTTGTACGCACAAAATAGTTCGAAGAACCTACTTTCTAGATGCTAAATGCAATAAAATTGATCCATGAGAAATGCTTTTGCTCTGTATTTATGATAAATAGTTTTATTTGAATATTTCATTAAGTGGACATATTAAATTATCTTAATTTATTTATGTCCTAATTAATTTGATATAACCTCTGCTCATCACTGTGGCATTTGCATCGGAGGATCTATCCCTGAACCAAACAAAATGATTGGTCCTCCAAAACTATACTTTCTGAGTTATCAAAATATATGTCACTGCATGGCATGAGAGGATGCCCCTTCTCAGAGTGCCTGCCATATGATGTGGGATATAAGTTGGATATTAGGCTGGGAATCTCCATGTGTTTTCACAGAATAATGTTCCCAGAATGCTTTAGTCCACACTAGTCTGCATGTAATCCATAACGGAGGTTTTCTCTGTGAGAAAATGTGTTTCAGGGAAAAAATGGCCATGGGAAGTTCAACCTGTCTCATATTGCTGTCGTGCCTTGCTGTTATTTTCCACATAACGGAAACAAAATGTCTTGTCAATGTTATCCAGAAACTGCACTGTTATTGAAAAGTGTAACTTCAAAAGTTGAAAGTGCTATTTTTCCAAATGTATTGGTCATTAATGCCCAGAAAACCAATTCCTGTCAGCAGCCTTGTTTGCCACCAGGTGTCGCACGCTGTCATCATGCATATCGCAGCGACACCTCGTGATTAACATTTTCTTTTGGAATCAATATGTCTCACATCTGACAATAATGCACACTCCAAGTGATATTTATAATCAACAAAAAGCGTTTATAACAATTCAAATGTCCACAAAGTGTAAACAAGATCAGTCATATATGTCATCTGTATAGCTGTATGACCATCCGAACACTTTTCCATTCTAAAACAAGCGACGAATTTATGAGGAGGTTATTTTCATTCCTGTCAATAAAGTTTTATTGTTGATTAAAAATACCCGAAGGTATGCCCTAAAAATATCTCTTAGTATTGGCATATTTTGAAAATGCTTGTGTTATTGATTTCATATTTCTGTAGAGAGGTTAGCGAATCTTGGGTGCAGTCTTATGAATGGTTCCTGGCGCCTGTTTAGTTTAGGCCAAGATGTTCGCCTTGTCTGCCTTTCCATGTAGTTCCATATTTGGCTCCCAGGGGGCACGCCCCTGGACGCCATTACAGTCATCATAACGATGACAAATTTATCCCTGCAACGACCACACAATATTTCCCAACCATTGTTTCCATCTGTAACGCTGCTTATTGTGTCTCGGCGATGGAAAATATTGGATAAAAACGCCCAAAACGCCCCAAGGGAGGCTTTTGATGTGGCAAAGATGGTCATATAACTTTATATTTGTGTATATTTGTGAAATTTCCCTTGGCAAATACACCCACATGACTTCCGTATCCTGTCCTCCCTCTTAGGTCACACAAAATTGCAAGATTTTAATGCTTCCCACACATTTCCCGGCATTTTCCATTTTTTGCATTCCAAAATACTTGTATGTCTCTTACAAACAATGAGAAACCATCTGGTAGAAACATGTTTAAGTAACCCCTTAATTGATTTTTTCACGTACTAAAACATACCCAGGATTCCCTACAGTAAACACAACAAGTACAGTCTGCTACAAGTTTGTTCTCCCGATTCAAGTGAGGTGCTTGTAGTTGGTAGTCTGCCAGCATAACTCACACTACACAGAGATGGCGGGACCCGCGGCGCAATGGTAAGATATCGGCCTCCTTTGTTGGTTGCCGAGGTTCGGTCTTTGTCTGGGACAAGGTCTTGTGCAATTTGGAAGAGAGAATTCTACTCTAATGAGTTAATACATTGTCCTTAACAGTTAACGATATTTGCGGTTTTCATTAGTTTGATGAAATACGTGAAAATATGGTATTGGGAAAGAGGAGGGCATTTAGTACCAGTGGCAGACCACAATTATTTCTCGGAAAAATAGGTCATAAAGTGTATAATCTTTCTGACCTGTTAGAGAAGAAAGTGACTCTAATAACACACGAAGGACGCCACAAAACTGTGAAGGGATTGAGAACGAGGCTGCATGTACCAACACAGGTTTCATGTTTAAGCTTTGGAACCGTTCCATGCGATTGATGTACTTTGTTTTACCATCGGTCCATTACTGCCATTCGGTTTGGAAAGCTTTTTTTCTGATCATGAGAGTAAAATAAACATTGTTTACTTGTTTATCAAGCAGAAAACATGTGCTGTGACGTACACTGGCTGTGTATAGACACCAAACAGAAAAATGACATTTTATACATGAATATCTTTCATATTATAAAGGTTTATATAACATGGGATGACAAGCCGTGGGTTGAGATAATGTGAGAGAACTAATTCTGATCTGAACCTACTGTGATTTACAAATTGATTAAAAGCAAATCTTTCCGGAGAGATGAGTGCACACAAAGCAAAAAGCTGACTGATAAAGAAACAAATAATATTGTTTTGTCCTTGAGGAGAAAAACCATCATTGCTTGACATCACAAAATCACATTTGCAGATTATTTTCTACATGCAGAGAACACAAACAGTTGCAAAATATCAGAGGGCATGGAGAGGCCTGGCTGTGTAAGTACACACAGAAACAAAGCGAGGGGCAGAATGACTCATCTACCTGCAGTGTCAATACGGTATGTCATCTCTGGGGGCCATAGCTGAGAGGGGGCCCTTCAAAAAGGTTAATGCTCCCATTCAATCTCTGCCAGGAACAAGAAGTGGTTTCCACAAACTCTTACTTTCCACTCAAGTACTCTCATTACATTTTATTGTATACATTGAATGAATCTGTGCAGAGACTTATGATAAACAATAAATGTCATCCTGTCTTAAGTTTGCTCTTAATTACACTGCTTTGTTAGGACCAACCTTATTATATAAGGAATTTAGTTGTACCAACCTCTCATGACCTCAAATAGATAAGCGAATTATTAAAATAACAACTGTGTGAACCAAACAAATTGCAATAATATCTAGAAGAAATTTATAAGGTGAGCCTCATTGAAAGAGAGGACTAGAAATAACAGTAAGTATTCTTATGTTAAAGTGTATATTATTTCATACATTGGCACGTCATAAGCGGCGTATATACATGTATAGGTTCTGTAAAGCTGTGAGTTATCTTATTGCGGTGTGACATTTGGCTGCTAATCACAGAGAGAATTCTTCATGAGGAGATGGTCATTTGAAACCAACATATTGGCATTGGCGCCAGGAGCACCAGTCAAAACGGACAGAGGGCGAACACAGGACAATCCCATAGATCACATATACATATACATATATATATATATATATATATATATATATATATATATATATATATATATATATATATATATATATATATATATATATATATATATATATATATATATATATATATATATATATATATATATATATATATATATATATATATATATATATAGACAGTATTAAGACCAAGATATATATATATATATATATATATATATATATATATATATATATATATATATATATATATATATATATATATATATATATATATATATATATATATATATATATATATATATATATATTTTGGTCTTAATACTGTCTATTGTGAGTAAAAATTGTCATAAAGTTGAATAAAGTCATATTTTTCAAGTTCTCGGGTGATAAGACACAATGGATTGTCAGTAACGCACATTGCACCTTTGATCTCATGGCGTCACAACTCCATTAGTTATATTCCAAGCTGACACCAAAGCTTGTCGTATAAATAACAGATGTAAATTATGTAAATTATCTGTGTAATGATAAAAGAACATCTTCAGAAAAACTGCTTTACAAAAAAGAAAATAGCAACTGTAATGTATTTGTTTAATGACTCATATCTTTGTAATGTATTTATTTAATGACTCATATCGTTGTAGTGTATTTGTTTAATGACTCATATCGTTGTAATGTATTTATTTAATGACTCATATCGTTGTAATGTATTTGTTTAATGACTCATATCGTTGTAGTGTATTTGTTTAATGACTCATATCGTTGTAGTGTATTTGTTTAATGACTCATATCGTTGTAATGTATTTGTTTAATGACTCATATCGTTGTAGTGTATTTGTTTAATGACTCATATCGTTGTAGTGTATTTGTTTAATGACTCGGGTCGCTGTAATGTATTTATTTAATGACTCAGGTCGCTGTAATGTATTTATTTAATGACTCATATCGTTGTAATGTATTTATTTAATGACTCGGGTCGCTGTAATGTATTTATTTAATGACTCATATCGTTGTAATGTATTTATTTAATGACTCATATCGTTGTAATGTATTTGTTTAATGACTCATATCGTTGTAATGTATTTATTTAATGACTCATATCGTTGTAGTGTATTTATTTAATGACTCATATCGTTGTAATGTATTTGTTTAATGACTCATATCGTTGTAGTGTATTTGTTTAATGACTCATATCGTTGTAGTGTATTTGTTTAATGACTCATATCGTTGTAATGTATTTATTTGATGACTCGGGTCGCTGTAATGTATTTATTTAATGACTCATATTGTTGTAATGTATTTGTTTAATGACTCGGGTCGCTGTAATGTATTTGTTTAATGACTCATATCGTTGTAGTGTATTTATTTAATGACTCATATCGTTGTAATGTATTTGTTTAATGACTCATATCGTTGTAGTGTATTTATTTAATGACTCATATCGTTGTGTATTTGTTTAATGACTTGGGTCGCTGTAATGTATTTGTTTAATGACTCATATCGTTGTAGTGTATTTGTTTAATGACTCGGGTCGCTGTAATGTATTTATTTAATGACTCAGGTCGCTGTATTGTATTTATTTAATGACTCATATCGTTGTAATGTATTTATTTAATGACTCGGGTCGCTGTAATGTATTTATTTAATGACTCATATCGTTGTAATGTATTTGTTTAATGACTCGGGTCGCTGTAATGTATTTATTTAATGACTCATATCGTTGTAATGTATTTATTTAATGACTCGGGTCGCTGTAATGTATTTATTTAATGACTCATATCGTTGTAATGTATTTATTTAATGACTCGGGTCGCTGTAATGTATTTATTTAATGACTCATATTGTTGTAATGTATTTGTTTAATGACTCGGGTCGCTGTAATGTATTTGTTTAATGACTCATATCGTTGTAGTGTATTTATTTAATGACTCATATCGTTGTAATGTATTTGTTTAATGACTCATATCGTTGTAGTGTATTTATTTAATGACTCATATCGTTGTAATGTATTTGTTTAATGACTCATATCGTTGTAATGTATTTGTTTAATGACTCATATCGTTGTAGTGTATTTGTTTAATGACTCGGGTCGCTGTAATGTATTTATTTAATAACTCAGGTCGCTGAGCTTACCATCCAGAAATGAATATAGTATTTTCAATTTAATACAACATTTCTCTATTTGAAATTTGTGATATTTCCCTGATAAATTATGGCTACCAATCAATTTGAATAAGGGATGGACCAACCATATGGATCAGCTGGTGTGGAGGGAAAGAAAGATTCACATCTGATTTACCGGGAGAGGACAATATCAACATATTCACCAAAATGTATACGGATTTCAATACGTCTCTTTCAAACTGACATCTTTTCATATTCTATGAGTTCGGGATCAACACGCCAAAATAATTCCTTTATATTTGATCAAGCTATTTCCATAAGCCTATTTGTTTCAGATATACCAAAACAGGAACTATCTAGCAATCATTCTTTGAATAATGCATGGTATTCAAAGCTTTTCTTATTCAAATATGAAACTGAAACATCATTAGAAATTTCAACCATCACTAGAAATGGCAGACATAGGGATATGACCTTTTTACTACTCAGAATACATCTACAAATGATATGTGATCGAATGTCAACCTTCTTAGGCTATTTTGATCAAATATTGCCAGTGACCTTGAAGTGACCTTTCAATGACCTTGAAAATAGAAAGCCTATTTCCACGAAATTATCTGCATGTTTTATTATCCTATCATCTACATCTTTCAAATACGAGCTCGTAGAGTCCTTATTCATCAAAATCTGTTCATAATCAACAATTTGAGAGCAATTTATAGTTTTGTGGTCAGTCTACAAGGGTAAAACAGATTTAAATACTATAATACTAAGTTTTTTTGAAATAATATAAAAATGCCAGCTCATTGGGGGTTAGTTTATGAAAATATATAGAATACTGCACAGTAAAAATACATTAATACTAAAAAGAAATTGAAAAAAAAGTCAATTTCAAGATTTATTATGAAGCTAAAATGATTAAAAATAGCTTAAATCGGTAAGGTTACAAAAGTGACAAATTGACGGACTTTAATTTGACCTCACATTTATTTTTGAGATATTAGATAAATTAAATATTAATCTCATTTCAGAAAATAATCAGCAATAAGTTGCTCTTATCATAATAATACCTAAAATAGAAGAAATATTCCCTGAAAAATATGAGAAAATTAGTCATGAATAGAAATGTTTAAAAAAAGAATATAATAAAAAATATATTGAATGTAGAGTCAATTAGGTTATAACATTTTGATAATTTTGAAAAAAAATGGCATTCTAGGTTGAAATGGCATTCTATGTGGTCGAACACGGCCAAAATTAAATGTCACTGAAAGTGCTCTGCAGGGTGCTTTCTGGACGTCGGCTCCTCCCACTGCCATAAACCCATTACATGCGCTATGTCACTCATTCTCGCTGATGTAATATATCAACAATTATGATATTTCCAATGTTGTACCACGTGACTTTATCTCTCTGCGTGTTAATTGATTCATCATGTTAAAACACTGAGGGATTTTATGACATCTGACATCTCACCCTGTCATGAGATCTATTCCTTTATTTTTTATAGGTTTACACGATTTATTTTACATGTGTTTGGATAGTTTCATCAAATGTTATCCTTTTAAGAATTGTTGCATTATTTCTATCAGGAATCATGTCACATTCGTTTGTCTCCCCATGAGATGATTGCATTAATCACGTGCCCATATATGTGGTTGTAACTCTGTAAGTTTCATATTTGACAATAATCAGTTTTACAGCATATCTTTAACAGACGACAGGATATTAAAACATTCTCAGTCAAGTAGACGGCTAAAGGAAGACATGAAAGTGTGAAATGCTTTGAAATGAAAACAATCCATTTTGGGGATTTAAACTCTCCAAACTTGCTAAATTTTGAAGGGCAATAAAGAAACATAATATTGGATATTTTTGTTGAGTATAAAGCGAGAATATGGCAATAAATCTTGATGTGTCCTCAGAAGCAAATACTTGTAAATGCCTCAAATAGTAGCGTTTATAACAACTTACATTCATTGTAATCCTGGGATTTGAGACAATGGAGAAATTAAAATGCCTTCTGAGCCTCTGCTCGCAGGCCCAACTTATCAGATCAGTTTTGAAAGCTTTTAAACAACAAATATAAAGCACATTTATTCTGTAAGAATTTTATGTGGTTTCTGATTGGTCTTGGGAAACATATTCTGTGGATAAATGGTGAAGATTGAAGCCTCAGTTTCCCTCCAATGGCGTTTTTATTTGCTGACGGATGCCCACATGGGGGAGAGACATAAAGTGGTAGCCGTCCATACTGTGTGAGACAAACACACCAATACAGCGGGGACGGAGGAGTGTGCTGGCTGGAGGGTGCGTCCCCAAACCGAGGCTGTCATGGCTGAATGGTTAGGACATCTCTGACGTAACTTGCAAAAATGTTTTTGCATTAACAGGGGTAGAGGTCTGAAAGGTTTATTCGTATCTTGAAGTCATTTTATGTTCCGAACGATATTTTCTTCATGCAAATTAGAATAATAAAAACATCAATGTCACAGATGGCTTAAATGTTCGGAAGGCAGCAAAATGGGTTAATCTCTTCTGTTTATTCTATATTCAAATGCACCTGACCACGAAATCATGTTGCACAAAAGCATACATTGACATTTATTGAACTTTCATTTGACCCAATCAATAAGAAGCTGACCTTACAGCTCGGTCAGATAGGATGTTTACCTATCTGAACTTCATCCTTCTAATATATCCTACAATAAGGCCAAATATCATCATGTTTGTCCAAACTTTATTATCTCTTGTTCAATTTATTTCCAAGAAAAGAGGAAGAGTCAGGAAAAACCCATGATGTTGACAAGAGTTAACCTGATACAGAAATTAATTGTCTTAACTTGTATCACGTTTTCTTGGACACTGCTTGACACGACATGACATGGCGAGAAGGACGCCAAGCAACAGTGCCACCTAACGGTATCCAGGCGCAACCGGATATAGGTCAATTTCCTGTCTCTGATAGACTGGCAGAGCTCGCTGCGCAGTGATATAAGATCGTCTCTCTCCATTTGGACATATCCTCCATTAGGTCACGTGGCATCCAGCAGTAAATGGTGTCAGATGATAAAGTACATACAATTATTCAATAAACCTCTTGCAGAATAAAACTGCTGTACAGCGAATATAATTGTAGGAAGTTGTCTTTTACTGAATTTATCATATTAACACATGCCAGTTATGTTTAGGGGTTACTTCACTGGAGATTCATTATTAGGCGCAAAGAAATTTAGAATCCAAGGCCATAAAATCCAAGGCCAATTTATATTTTCTTTCTTGACATTTCACTAATTCACATATGTTTTCTGTGGTGTGAAAGGGTTAGAGCAACTTAATATCACTCAATGTAAATGATCTTCATATTCTAAAGGCATAAATGCTTGCATCACATTACATTCATGTGTCAACATTAACTCTTCAAAATAATGGAAGAGATTGTCACAATAATTCCATTCCCATGTTATGCTCACACTGGCAATAAATACATTGTGTATGTTGAATTTACCATGTCTTTTCTTTATAATATTCTTTTAAGTAAGAATGATTTGATTATTAAATCATATCCTTAAATAGAGCATCCGGGATGCCATGAGTATCTAATCTGGTATGACGAACAAGTAATAATCTCACAATCTATAGTTCAATATTATGAACATAAAAGTCAAAACAGAATATTAATCTTTAACTGTCAATTTGTTATTTTACTCTATCATTACTCTCTCAATTTGTTATTTTACTCTATCATTACTCTATCTAATTGTGTTTGACCACACGGGGCGATACAAATGCATGACTCAAAATGTTTCTAACCCATTTTAGATGTTCACACTGTCTGTGCCTATGCTCCAACCCAGTTAAAGCTGTAACGACCACCAGGTGGCTCTGAGTTTTGGTGCTAGTAGGTTTTCAGGTAGATGTTTGATGCATTAGAATGTAGGAGATACAGCAGAATGTTGCTGCACGACGTGGCATGGTCTTCTGCCTCAGAATCTTACACCTTGTATCTCTATTAGATCCAAGAGAGGTGCTCCATTTAAGCATGTTGATGTGTTGATTACTGAGTTAAAGGCTTTATGATATTGTCTCACAACAACATCTACAAGCTGTAGGCATACACCGCACCAGCATTCTTCTGTTTGTTATAGTCTTTTTACATAATATTTATTTTCTTAAGAAAATCCACATCCGTTATTTTTAATTTTTTTTATTTAAAATATCAACTGTACGTCATATTCATAGTTAAGTCAAAGGCGACTGCACATGCTGAATATTTTCTCACTGACTTCTTTTTTAATTCCTTTTCCCAAATTAAATTTTGACAAGCATTGGTGCACTGCTGATTTTAAAATTCTTTATCCCCCTTTAGAGTTAATTATTTTTTTCCTAAAAGTACCTGCTTTCATATGCGATTTGCTGACTTCAGACCTCTCCTTTATCCATTACAGAAGTTGTTTTTACTAATATTAGCCAAACCATTGACCTTGACCTTGAGTTTGGCTGACTTTGGACACCCTCCCATCTCCTTACAGGAGTTACATTAAAACTGTAAACTCTCGTAGACCTGTACAGGTGTTTTCTGCTGACTTTGATCATTTTCTACACAGGCCCTATACATACTTTAGAAATTGTTTGGACATATACAAGAGATACACAGGCATTCATATGGTCAGCACGGGAGATATACTGCTTTTACTATAGGGGTAATGTCAGCCCGAATGCAAGTCCCCTTTAACCTATAGCAACCCTGGTAGTGTGTGGCTGTGTGAGAGGTTTACACCTTACATTCCCCTATCTAGGTGGCAGTCACCTTCCCACCCATACAGCATGTCCCAGGTCATTTCCTCTGCGCATTTCACTGGTTTATGCCATGAGAGAGCAGACAGATGGTTCACTGCCCAACTTAATGCGCTGTTTATTCACCACCAAAAAGACCGCCCAACAATACCACAAAGCCGCTGAGAGTGAGAACGGAAAAGGAGGAGACTGGAGCCGAGAGCTTACCTGGAAGGCCTGAGGGCCTGGGAGGGAGGCTGGGAGGGAGGCTGGGAGGCAGGCCGCCCGCTCTAATTGTAAAGTCCTTAGTGGCCTGATGGTAGCGGACAGTGATCTGGTGTCTCAGCTAACGCCTGTCAGGACCTGACGCCCGGCTCATCACACTAAACCACCGGAGAAGGTCAGTACAGTCCACCAGAGTGACTGCTAGAGTTAGTCCTAGAGTGGCTCCTAGAGTGGCTCCTACAGTGACTCCTAGAGTGGCTCCCAGAGTGACTCCTAGAGTGGATCCCAGAGTGACTCCTAGGGTGGCTACTAGAGTGGCTTCTAGAGTGGCTCCTACAGTGACTGCTAGAGTGGCTCCTAGAGTGACTCCGAGAGTGGATCCTGGAGTGGCTCCTAGAGTGGCTCCTAGAGTGACTCCTAGAGTGGTTCTAGAGTGGCTCCTAAAGTGACTCCTAGAGTGAGTCCTAGATTGGCTCCTAGAGTGGTTCTAGAGTGGCTAATATATTGCTCCTCGAGTGTCTCATAGAATTGGCTCATGGAGTAGCTCCTAGAGTGGTCCTAGAGTGTCCATTACAGAGTCCAGACATATTCCCTTCTGTATTATCACAGTGATATCTCTGCGCATCTAGTTACGCTTCCAAAAACACCGCATTCTCTGTCACTAAAGTGTGTACCACAAAAGCCGCTTGGTGTGATGTTTATGACTTAATTGACGGTAAGACAGCCCGTGGAGAGGTGTTGTAGATGCCGTGAGGATATGCAGACTCCGGGATCGCGGGACATCCAAGTGAAGATTCCGGGCACTGAGAAGCGGCCCTCCGTCTGCCCGCCCCGCGCTCAAATCACGACCCACAGCCAAATTAGATTACAGGCGATCCATACCACCATCAACCACCAAATGCCTTTTTCTTTGCTGAAAAATCGTGATTGAGAAAACGAAGGACAAACATTAGGCCCTTATGGGGCGACGTGAGTGATCAGCGGGGCTGGCGACAGAGGGCGCAGGACGTGGCTTGCACATTTGTTGCCAGATATAAAGACCCCCCCAGTTTCCTACCTTCACATCGCTCCTCCGCTGCCAGCCACTCATTATCACCCTCACAACAAGGTGAGTCTCTACAACAATGTATCACGGCAAAAATAACTAGCTGAATTTATGTATAGTTAAAAGAGCCACGACAATAGCGAATAAAGGTATAAATGTTTGGGGTATGGGTGAAGGGCCTCATATGGTGATTAAGAGGAAATGTGCGAGGGTATCAGCGGATTTCTGTCCTTTATCTGGTGCAGATTTGATAACGGCCTGGCCATCATAACAGTTTCTTTCTCAGCAGATAAGAGTGTGTGGTAATGTCAGGATACTCAAGATGAGGGAGCTCCATAATTCACAGCAGTATAGTAGCGCCCCCTGGACCCTGTGCTTAGTGGCGCCCCCTTGACCCTGTGATTAGTGGTGCCCCCTTGACCCTATGCTTAGTGGCGCCCCCTGGATCCTGTGCTTAGTGACGCCCCTGGACCCTGTGCTTAATGGAGCCCCCTGGACCCTGTGCTTAGTGGTGCCCCTGGACCCTGTGCTTAGTGGCGCCCCCTGGACCCTGTGCTTAGTGGTGCCCCCAGGACCCTGTGCTTGGTAGTACCCCTGGACCCTGTGCTTAGTGGTGCCCCCTGGACCTCGTGTTTAGTGGCGCATCTGGACCCTGCGCTTGGTGAAACCCCTACACACAGTACTTAGTGGCGCCCCCTACACACAGTACTTAGTGGTGCCCCCTACACACAGTATTTAGTGGTGCCCCCTACACACAGTACTTAGTTGTGCCCCCCGGAACCTGTGCTTTCTGGACACGCCTTTATATCTGATCATTCTACATGTAAATGTCTTGCCCCAACTCTCATGGGAGAGGTTTCTCTTACTGCAGAAAAAGGTGTTATTGTTGACAACAAATTTGCATTTAATATACACTCGTCATAGAGGTGTCACAATATGTAAAGGAATGTGTTATAGCTAAAATGGGTCAAATTAAGCCTATTGCAACTGGCACTGTGTTCAATGAAGCCTATTGCAACTTGCACTGTGTTCAGTGAAGCCTATTGCAACTTGCACTGTGTTCAATGAAGCCTGTTGCAACTTGTAGTGTGTTCAATGAAGCCTATTGCAACTTGCACTGTGTTCAATGAAGCCTATTGCAACTTGTAGTGTGTTCAATGAAGCCTATTGCAACTTGTAGTGTGTTCAATGAAGCCTATTGCAACTTGCAGTGTGTTCAGTGAAAGTGTTTCTGCTTTGAATTGGTCCGGAAAAAGGTGATAGATCTTGTATTAGGTTCAATGAAGCTGTTATCACAGCTTGTATCACAATGGGTCGAAGGAAGGTGTCACAGCTTGCAATGGGTCAAAGGAAGGTATCACAGCTTGCAATGGGTGAAAGGAAGGTGTCACAGCTTGCAATGGGTGAAAGGAAGGTGTCACAGCTTGCAATGGGTGAAAGGAAGGTGTCACAGCTTGCAATGGGTCGAAGGAAGGTGTCACAGCTTGCAATGGGTCAAAGTAAGGTATCACAGCTTGCAATGGGTCAAAGGAAGGTGTCACAGCTTGCAATGGGTCAAAGGAAGGTGTCACAGCTTGCAATGGGTCAAAGGAAGGTGTCACAGCTTGCAATGGGTCAAAAGAAGGTGTCACAGCTTGCAATGGGTCGAAGGAAGGTGTCACAGCTTGCACTGGGTCAAAGGAAGGTGTCACAGCTTGCAATGGGTCAAAGGAAGGTGTCACAGCTTGCACTGGGTCAAAGGAAGGTGTCACAGCTTGCACTGGGTCAAAGGAAGGTGTCACAGCTTGCAATGGGTCAAAGGAAGGTGTCACAGCTTGCAATGGGTCGAAGGAAGGTATCACAGCTTGCAATGGGCTAAATGAAAGTGTTATAACTTACACTTATAACAATGGGTTAAAGGAAGGTGTCACACTTGAAATGGGTTATATGAAGGTGCAAAAGATTGCAATGGATTCAATGAAGGTATCACAGATTGTAATGGGCTAAATGAAAGTGTTACAACTTGCAATGGGTTAAATGAAGGTGTCACGCTTGCAATGGGTTAAATGAAGGTGTCACGCTTGCAATGGGTTAAATGAAGGTGCCACAGTTTACAAAACGTCCCGATAAATGTGTTACAGATTTTCAATTGGTCTGATGAAGGTGGTACAATTTGCAATGGGTCCAGTGAAGATACTAGAGATTGCAACGTGTCCAATGACGATGCTAGAGATTACAATGGGTCCAGTGAAGATGCTAGAGATTACAATCGGTCCAGTGAAGATACTAGAGATTGCAATGTGTCCAATGACGATGCTAGAGATTACAATGGGTCCAGTGAAGATGCTAGAGATTACAATGGGTCCAGTGAAGATGCTAGAGATTACAATCGGTCCAGTGAAGATACTAGAGATTGCAATGTGTCCAATGACGATGCTAGAGATTACAATGTGTCCAGTGAAGATACTAGAGATTGCAATGTGTCCAATGACGATGCTAGAGATTACAATGTGTCCAGTGAAGATGCTAGAGATTACAATGGGTCCAGTGAAGATGCTAGAGATTACAATGGGTCCAGTGAAGATGCTAGAGATTACAATGGGTCCAGTGAAGATGCTAGAGATTACAATCGGTCCAGTGAAGATGCTAGAGATTACAATCGGTCCAGTGAAGATACTAGAGATTACAATGGGTCCAGTGAAGATGCTAGAGATTACAATCGGTCCAGTGAAGATGCTAGAGATTACAATCGGTCCAGTGCAGATGCTAGAGATTACAATGGGTCCAGTGAAGATGCTAGAGATTACAATCGGTCCAGTGAAGATGCTAGAGATTACAATCGGTCCAGTGAAGATACTAGAGATTGCAATGTGTCCAATGACGATGCTAGAGATTACAATGTGTCCAGTGAAGATGCTAGAGATTACAATGGGTCCAGTGAAGATGCTAGAGATTACAATCGGTCCAGTGAAGATGCTAGAGATTACAATCGGTCCAGTGAAGATGCTAGAGATTGCAATGTGTCCAATGACGATGCTAGAGATTACAATGGGTCCAGTGAAGATGCTAGAGATTACAATGGGTCCAGTGAAGATGCTAGAGATTACAATGGGTCCAGTGAAGATGCTAGAGATTGCAATGGGTCCAGTGCAGATGCTAGAGATTACAATGGGTCCACTGCAAGTTTTATAACTTCTAATTGGTTAAATGACGGTGTTATATGTACGGCCTAATTCAGCCGAGGTCTCCAGCAACTGCAACATTCTGGATACAAAGTAAATAAACTTAATCGATACATATTCCAGAATAATTTATTTTATATAATTACATATTCACTTTTTCCTGAATGAATAATGGTTCAAGCCCTTTTCTGCAGTAGTGAATTTACAAATCCTTTGTCGCTCGACATGGTAATATTACATTTCATACAGGAGGAACTGTTTGCACAGAACTTTTAGCAATCACCGTTCTCTGGAGTGGAAGATCTCATTTTCGTTCGATTCAATCGGGCAGCGCGTCCACCATTCTTCATATTTGGGCATGAAGGGGGCTTCTTACCCAGATCTTCTTGTCTCCAACTGACACGTGGTGACCCGTGTTTGTTCTTGTTGCCATGGCAACATCCAGTACAATGCCTGCCACCAGGAGGCGCTGACATGACTTGATGATATCAATTAATTAAGTGCAGGGACCAGGAGGAGAGCTTGTGATTACTTATTTACAATGAGGGGTTTGTTTGGGATTGGTGCGGTGAGGCAGATCCACACTTATGCTGACTGCTGGCTGCGGCCAAATGCTGCTAAAAACTCCTCGTCACAAACAGAATGCTGATCAGGAGTGAAAACGAGGCTGAGACGAGAGTGAGGCTGAGTAGATGACCTTGACCCAGGTGGGGATATGGAGGCACAGAGAGCACCATAGATGGTCATAGATCTTGTAGTCAAGTAGCAGTGCGGGGTGGTTACACTGCACGCAGGCTGTCAAGCCATGGACGGAGCCTGCGTGGCTGTCTATCTGCTGTAAGGGAGTGTTGCTGGCAGGATCCCGCCTGCTTGCCTTGGCCTGCGTACCTCCATCATGCCACACAAGGTAAGCAGGTTATCATGTGTATGATGACACATAGCGATTTAGTATCAGCTGTAGCCTGCGTACTAGGGCCTATGATGGCTCAGGTGCCTGCTGTAGTCTCGCCCATCCCCTAATATCACCCACCCTTCATCACAAGGTATGTACACACAGCGCAATCCTTTATTCACATATTAGCGTTATGATAAGCTAGGAACATCCACATTGAACCAGTGCCAACCTGAGGATAAGGCCAATCAGACATAATCATGTGTACAACACACTTAAATCAATGACATTACAAGTTAGCGGCAAGCAGGTTGATGGTAGATTTACATTAGATTCAATATTGTTGCATGCTTCACTGGATCTGAAGCAGGCAATCACAGCCCTACTGTCACAGAAGGCAAATTACTGTCTATAAATAGTTCCAGTAAATTCCCAGCTGATGGATGAAGCTAACTTAAGGAAATCTTAATGAAAATGATGGATAGCATTTTGGTAAAGCGATACATCGTTTGATATCTGTGTGATATATGCCAGTGCCAGATTTGTGAATTAGGTCATGTCAATGTTGATTTGGGATTTATATTAATGCAGCGAATGTTATGGTTGTCACTTGATCTCTGTTGCACCCCATTCGCATATATGCTACGGTTTGGTTTACAACACCATCGCATTAATAACTTATCTAATATGCTGGTCTTAAGATTGCATTAATGAAGATTATAATTACTCTCACCTTATTTGTCCTTAGAATATCACAAAGTAGAACTTAAGGTGACATCTAATAAGATTCAAACTGAACCAATAATTTGTGTCGGTTCCTGGAATAAAGTATCTGCCTGTTTTATTTGATTAAATTTTCATTCTGACAATGTCTTCAAGAGTAAACATGCATTGTGACCAAAAGGCGTCTTCTAGGTAAAATATCACTTTGGTAGATTCAAGCATAAAACGCCAATCTAATGTAATGAGCTCTCCACGAGGCTTTTGATATTGGCCTTTCAGCGTGTGAGGTTGGAGGGTCGGGGGCATATAATACGACTGGTAGCAGGTGGTAGCTCCTCTCTAGCTAACAGACATAATCTGCTTCTATTCATAAACTAATGTCTCTTGTTATTTTTTTTTGGTAAAATACCCTATAGATTTAAGTTTCTGATATAGAAATACTATCAAAGTATTATTAGGTTTTTACTCATCATTTTATGGCATTTTAGGCATTTAAGGCATTCCAGGAATTTCAGGAATTATAATGCATTTACCAAGCATCATACATATAAAGAGTTGAAATACATAAACAACTTGACATCTATAAAGCCATTGCCTTGTTATATCACTAGAACATGCACTGATATCTGTGTTGACATCATTCCCCAGGTTAACTCCAGTTATATTGGCCATAACGCTATCACAGCTGATCTTTTACCATGTCTGACCATGGTCGATCTTCAGCATGCTCTTCAACTTTAATCCCACCATCCTTAGTCCATGATTTCACCATGCTAAGCCCATCATTTTAACATGCTCCACTTTTAACTCCACCATGCTCGGCCTATGATTTCACCATGCTTAGCCCATGATTTCACCATCAAAGAGTTTTTGATCGCAGTTTTACGTATTTAATAATTGTCTGATTGATTTTTTTGAAATATCAAAAAAGCCTAGAATTTTATGCAGTATCAGAATATCATACCGTTTCTTACTTTTCGTCGAAAGTAAATTTTCTTTATTTATTCACTGTGTAAATTTGGTCAATATTTGAAATAAGTTTGAATCTGGAAAATTTTCAGGTTTTTATTGCTGTATTGTGCATATTGATAGGTCAATTATTTGAGAAATTAAGATCATAAGTGTTTAGAAACAGGAAGTAGATTCTAAACATTGACAATCCTGGGTGGAAGGGTTATTTGTGCATGCGTGTTGATTTCACCATACTCAGCCTTTGATTTGACAATACTCAGCCTTTGATTTCATTCTCCTCAGCCTTTGATTTCACAATACTCAGCCTTTGATTTCATTCTACTCAGCCTTTGATTTCACAATATTCATCTTCTGGTGGTAGTTTAACGTGGAAGTGAAACTTTTAATTTGTTTATCACACACACACACAAACCGGTACTGTTTATCACACACACACACACACACACATATACACACACACACACACAAACTGGTACTGTTTGAGTTTGAGCATTGTCGATATGTAAGCATTTTTCTGAATTAACGAAAATCTTTAGCTTGTAACAATCATGGGAGGTTAAAAAAGCTGAACAGGGGTCATTCGATAGAAGATGCGTCTTATGCTAAAATCTAAATCATCAATTGAACATTTTTTCAACAAACTTGACTTAGCTGACCAGTGATCTGGTGCAAACAACTATTAAGTAAAGTTTTGCTAACAATGGGGCACCTTCAGGTTAGTACACTGTGAGTCTTAACACCCTTACAGACCCCAACAGCTTGTACTCATGTACCGCAATCACAACCAGCACTTTTAGCAAAACACAATAATCCTGGCAGGTGTATTTTGGTTGATTTCAGGCAGATAGCTCATTTGTATCACAGTGACCACCTTCATTCAAATATGCCCCATAATATTTGCATTACATCTTGTGGCCTCTTTGATTTTATAAAACCTTTAAAGATCCTTAAAATTGAACGGAAATGTTCACTTTAGACGTATTACAGTAAGTGCTAATAATCTGTAGCATTAGTTACTGCAGATGCATTGCAGTTGAAGGTGCTATTAATTTACAGCTGTAAATCTAGAACTCAGGTTACTTTAGACGTATTGCAGTTGAAGGTGCTATTAATTTACAGCTGTAAATCTAGAACTCAGGTTACTTTAGACGTATTGCAGTTGAAGGTGCTATTAATTTACAGCTGTAAATCTAGAACTCAGGTTACTTTAGGCGTATTAAAGTTGAAGGTGCTATTAATTTACAGCTGTAAATCTAGAACTCAGGTTACTTTAGGCGTATTGCAGTTGAAGGTGCTATTAATTTACAGCTGTAAATCTAGAACTCGGGTTACTTTAGGCGTATTGCAGTTGAAGGTGCTATTAATTTACAGCTGTAAATCTAGAACTCAGGTTACTTTAGACGTATTGCAGTTGAAGGTGCTATTAATTTACAGCTGTAAATCTAGAACTCAGGTTACTTTAGACGTATTGCAGTTGAAGGTGCTATTAATTTACAGCTGTAAATCTAGAACTCAGGTTACTTTTGACGTATTGCAGTTGAAGGTGCTATTAATTTACAGCTGTAAATCTAGAACTCAGGTTACTTTAGACGTATTGCAGTTGAAGGTGCTATTAATTTACAGCTGTAAATCTAGAACTCAGGTTACTTTAGGCGTAATGCAGTTGAAGGTGCTATTAATTTACAGCTGTAAATCTAGAACTCAGGTTACTTTAGACGTATTGCAGTTGAAGGTGCTATTAATTTACAGCTGTAAATCTAGAACTCAGGTTACTTAAGACGTATTGCAGTTGAAGGTGCTATTAATTTACAGCTGTAAATCTAGAACTCAGGTTACTTTAGACGTATTGCGGTTGAAGGTGCTATTAATTTACAGCTGTAAATCTAGAACTCAGGTTACTTTAGACGTATTGCAGTTGAAAGTGCTATTAATTTACAGCTGTAAATCTAGAACTCAGGTTACTTTAGACGTATTAAAGTTGAAGGTGCTATTAATTTACAGCTGTAAATCTAGAACTCAGGTTACTTTAGACGTATTGCAGTTGAAGGTGCTATTAATTTACAGCTGTAAATCTAGAACTCAGGTTACTTTAGATGTATTAACGTTAGGGGGAACAGAGACACTTCATGCAGAGGATCACAACTGTATGAAATGTGTTGTTGACTGTTGCTAAGATACCAAAAGTGCATGACGTCACTATTTCATTGATAAATAGCCACACCACCATTATGACGTCATTGATCCTTCAACTGCATGAAATAGTGCATCATTATAACCCACCAAAACCAACTAAATAAATACCATATATTGGTTCAGATGGGATCAATGCTTATAAATACACATGAAAACATCATGTATTGATCTTTTATGACTAATCCATTAGCCAGTAGTTGCTGCATTAGACCTCATCACTGCCCAGTGATACAAAATTAGAAGTAAATTAAACTTCATATTTCTGAAAATTTCCCACGCTTTTTATGACAAAATTGAGAAGTTTTGCAAGTTTAATTACCACAATTTAAGAACAGGTTTACTCCAAATATTATTCTATTTAGTTTAAATAGAGGGAATTTTGATTAATGGTCTATATTTTGAGATATCTAACTTTCTTCAAATTCAAGTAAAAAATTACCAAATGGTGTAAAAAATTTACATTTATTTGAATCATTTTATTTACAAAAACACAAATTACTTGAGTTATAAGACATATTTTAAAATTCTGTCTATTTAAACTAAATAACACCATTCTAGCTAAAGATTAATGCCTTGGTTCTGGAGATTGCTAGTGTAGTTATGCCCAAAAATGTTTTTCAAGTAAGCTCTATCCTTTCTTTAATTGTTACAAAAAAAACATCTTTTTCTTATTTTTGCTTCAATTTTGAATCTAAAATGATTGAAAATGATAAAATTTAAAAAACAAATTAAATATCTAATCAAAAGGAAAATCCATCTCTCAGCATTTGATACATTTAAGACTGAAATCTGTTTTGTAGTTATTTTCATACAAAGCAATTATCTTGCACCATGTCATTTTTTGGGGTTCAAATGACTTTTTTTGGCGGGAAAAAAGAACTTTAGAAGACACTGTTCCCCCTAACGTTAAAGTTGAAGGTGCTATTAATTTACAGCTGTAAATCTAGAACTCAGGTTACTTTAGACGTATTGCAGTTGAAGGTGCTATTAATTTACAGCTGTAAATCTAGAACTCAGGTTACTTTAGGCGTATTGCAGTTGAAGGTGCTATTAATTTACAGCTGTAAATCTAGAACTCAGGTTACTTTAGACGTATTAAAGTTGAAGGTGCTATTAATTTATAGCTGTAAATCTAGAACTCAGGTTACTTTAGACGTATTGCAGTTGAAGGTGCTATTAATTTACAGCTGTAAATCTAGAACTCAGGTTACTTTAGACGTAATGCAGTTGAAGGTGCTATTAATTTACAGCTGTACATCTAGAACTCAGTGCTATCAATTTACAGCATTGTTTGTTGTGGATGCAGTCAACTTGTGCTGTACAATAAGAGTAAATTTACTGTAACAACTATTTAGAGTGTATAGCTAACAGGTCTCCAATATGCGAAAAATCCTCTGTCAGTCTGTCCATCAACTTTGATCTCCTCTGAAACTGCTATTCAGAGTACTATTAGTAGGCAAGATGTTGTATTTTCAGGGGACAAATTACATCTATCTTCCATTAGGCTCAGATTCTGAAAATCTAATAGCTATCAGTTCTGAAAATCTAATAGCTATCACTGAGTTATCAATACTGCATTTTGAATAACATCACACATATTAGAGAATTGAGAAATGAGAATTGAGATGCCAAACAGAAAGTGCTAAGGTATCTTGGAAATTTCACAGAACCTTTACCAAACCTTTGACAGTAACTAGGAACCTGTGATATGTAACCTGACATAAATGGAATCAAATAATGTTACTTGACAAAATGTCTTGGTCACTCACCATCGGCCTTAGCATTATATAGTTCTTTCTGTTGATAGAGAATGAATCATAGATAACAGGGCTTTTGGATTCGTGGAAATTATCTCTGAATATGGTTTAGATAAGTATGATATATACATATATATACATATATATGTGGTCATGGGAGATATACGGTTTCTATATGATCTGGATATGGCCAAAATATGGCTTGAATAGAGTTTGAATAAGGCCTCAACTTTGCAGTGCTTTGAGGAGAACTCAATTAATACAATGATACAGACTAAAATAACAAAGCGAGATTTAATAACAGCGCAATGTTCAAATCATGACAGCAATCAGAGTACACAGTAACATTGAGTGCAGCATTAATTATCTGCTCAATTAGGGGAGAGTAAAGCGACAGTTCATGAATCCCTGTGATGATATTATGACAGGGAACCCGCTTGGATGATATCATATTATGATAGGGGACCCGCTTGCACAAAATAACCCTAAACAAGGGTCTTACCAAATCAAACTTATTCATTCCAAAATCTGTTTCAGCATAGATTAACGCATGTTTCAGCCTATTATCGTTGACACTTAAGCCTTGTAACACATTCCCTTGATTAGGAGGAGAGGGTGACATATGCTGACCGTTTAGAGCGATATAGAGATATGAAATTAGTCTTCTCATGACTCATACAATGTACATATATGCTACTGATGTATTCTAAAATGCCTTTATAATATTAAGCCAGTGAAGCTATTCTATACTGTGCATACCATGAGGTTATTTGCACTATGCATACCATGAGGTTATTTGCACTGTACACACCATGAAGTTATATTTTGTACTATGCAAACTATGAGAAAATGTTTTGTACTATGCAAACTATGAGATTATGTTTTGTACTATGCAAACTATGAGATTATGTTTTGTACTATGCAAACTATGAGATTATGTTTTGTACTATGCAAAATATGAAGTTATGTTTTGTACTATGCAAACCATGAAGTTATATTTTGTACTATGCAAAATATGAAGTTATGTTTTGTACTATGCAAACTATGAAGTTATGTTTTGTACTATGCAAACTATGAAGTTATATTTTGTACTATGCAAACTATGAGATTATGTTTTGTACTATGCAAACTATGAGATTATGTTTTGTACTATGCAAACTATGAGATTATGTTTTGTACTATGCAAACTATGAAGTTATGTTTTGTACTATGCATACCATGAAGATATACATTGTATAGTATGAAACAATATTTTGCACTACACACACTATGAAACTGTTGATATATGACATATAATATGAAACTATGGTGAACTATTTAGTGAATACTTATTTTATTTAGTTAATACTATGAACAATTTATGTCTATTTAAAGCGCTAATCAACTTTTTAAAAGTCTATATTTAATGATACAATCCCAGTATAATGTATGGGCCATGGATGCCCTGTATTCCCTGTATATCACTCAGCACCGCTTATATATAACACTTAGAGTAAGGCTTGTGCTTTGTATGCAGACTCAGCACCGCTTATAAATACTACACTTAGAGTAAGGCGTGTGCTTTGTATGCAGACTCAGCACCGCTTATATATATATACTACACTTAGAGTAAGGCTTGTGCTTTGTATGCAGACTCAGCACCGCTTATATATATATACTACACTTAGAGTAAGGCTTGTGCTTTGTATGCAGACTCAGCACCGCTTATATATACTACACTTAAAGTAAGGCTTGTGCTTTGTATGCAGACTCAGCACCGCTAATATATACTACACTTAGAGTAAAGCTTGTGCTTTGTATGCAGACTCAGCACCGCTTATATATACTACACTTAGAGTAAAGCTTTGTGCTTTGTATGCAGACTCAGCACCGCTTATATATAACACTTAGAGTAAGGCTTGTGCTTTGTATGCAGACTCAGCACCGCTTATATATACTACACTTAGAGTAAGGCTTGTGCTTTGTATGCAGACTCAGCACCGCTTATATATATACTACACTTAGAGTAAGGCTTGTGCTTTGTATGAAGACTCAGCACCGCTTATATATATATACTACACTTAGAGTAAGGCGTGTGCTTTGTATGCAGACTCAGCACCGCTTATATATACCACACTTAGAGTAAGGCTTGTGCTTTGTATGTAGACTCAGCACCGCTTATATACCACACTTAGAGTAAGGCTTGTGCTTTGTATGAAGACTCAGCACCGCTTATATATACCACACTTAGAGTAAGGCTTGTGCTTTGTATGCAGACTTAGCACCGCTTATATATATATACTACACTTAGAGTAAGGCTTGTGCTTTGTATGAAGACTCAGCACCGCTTATATATACCACACTTAGAGTAAAGCTTTGTGCTTTGTATGCAGACTTAACACCGCTTATATATATATATATACTACACTTAGAGTAAGGCTTGTGCTTTGTATGAAGACTCAGCACCGCTTATATATATACTACACTTAGAGTAAGGCTTGTGCTTTGTATAAAGACTCAGCACCGCTTATATATATACTACACTTAGAGTAAGGCTTGTGCTTTGTATGCAGACTCAGCACCGCTTATATATACCACACTTAGAGTAAGGCTTGTGCTTTGTATGCAGACTCAGCACCGCTTATATATACTAGACTTAGAGTAAGGCTTGTGCTTTGTATGCAGACTCAGCACCGCTTATATATACCACACTTAGAGTAAGGCTTGTGCTTTGTATGCAGACTCAGCACCACTTATATATACCACACTTAGAGTAAGGCTTGTGCTTTGTATGCAGACTCAGCACCGCTTATATATACCACACTTAGAGTAAGGCTTGTGCTTTGTATGCTGACTCAGCACTGCTTATATATACCACACTTAGAGTAAAGCTTTGTGCTTTGTATGCAGACTTAGCACCGCTTATATATATATACTACACTTAGAGTAAGGCTTGTGCTTTGTATGAAGACTCAGCACCGCTTATATATATACTACACTTAGAGTAAGGCTTGTGCTTTGTATGAAGACTCAGCACCGCTTATATATATACTACACTTAGAGTAAGGCTTGTGCTTTGTATGCAGACTCAGCACCGCTTATATATACCACACTTAGAGTAAGGCTTGTGCTTTGTATGCAGACTCAGCACCGCTTATATATACTTGACTTAGAGTAAGGCTTGTGCTTTGTATGCAGACTCAGCACCGCTTATATATATACTACACTTAGAGTAAGGCTTGTGCTTTGTATGCAGACTCAGCACCGCTTATATATACTACACTTAGAGTAAGGCTTGTGCTTTGTATGCAGACTCAGCACCGCTTATATATACTTGACTTAGAGTAAGGCTTGTGCTTTGTATGCAGACTCAGCACCGCTTATATATATACTACACTTAGAGTAAGGCTTGTGCTTTGTATGCAGACTCAGCACCGCTTATATATACTACACTTAGAGTAAGGCTTGTGCTTTGTATGCAGACTCAGCACCGCTTATATATATACTACACTTAGAGTAAGGCTTGTGCTTTGTATGCAGACTCAGCACCGCTTATATATATATACTACACTTAGAGTAAGGCTTGTGCTTTGTATGAAGACTTCTGTAGAAAGGTTGAAGGCTGTCATATCAGCCACATCAGCAGGATTACCTGGCACTCTGTACCTTTGTGGTGAATGTGTTAATGAGTACTGCTTTTATACATACCACTTTAATCTATGATAATCGTACATGCATTATTTTGCCAAAGATTCATTATTCGTTTCTCTGTAGCTTGATTTAACTTAATTTGTTGAATAGGTTGTTTATTCTATCGGTTAGTGATATGATGGATGTCAGCTTGGTTGTATGGTGGATTGTTCATAGGGTAGGTTGGGTATCTGTGAGAAAGATATCCAAATGAATTGGCGATATGTGAGATTGGTTATATGAGAGATTGGTTATATGAGAGATTGGTTATATGAGAGATTGGTTATATGACAGATTGGTTATATGAGAGATTAGTTATATGACAGATTGGTTATATGACAGATTAGTTATATGAGAGATTGGTTATATGAGAGATTGGTTATATGAGAGATTGGTTATATGAGAGATTGGTTATATGACATATTGATTATATGAGAGATTGGTTATATGAGAGATTGGTTATACGACAGATTAGTTATATGGGAGATTGGTTATATGAGAGATTGGTTATATGATAGATTGGTTATATGACAGATTGGTTATATGACAGATTGGTTATATGAGAGATTGATTATATGACAGATTGGTTATATGACAGATTAGTTATATGAGAGATTGGTTATATGAGAGATTAGTTATATGAGAGATTGGTTATATGAGAGATTGGTTATATGAGAGATTGGTTATATGAGAGATTGGTTATATGAGAGATTGGTTATATGACATATTGATTATATGACATATCAATTATATAACAGATTGGTTATATGACGTATTAATTATATAACAGATTGATTATATGACAGATTGATTATATGACAGATCGGTTTAATTTTGTCTGAGTATTTCAATTGCTAAACTATACTATTTAGAGGAACTTCTTTAGTGGTATTTTACAGTTTTTAAGATAAGCATAGCAAGGTTTTCTGAAGTGATGGGGGAGACATTTACTGTCATTCTGTCCATGATCTTCTCTGAAACTACTGGTCGGAGGTCTTAGCTGTTAGTGGGTAAGATATGGTATTTGTAGGGGAGCAATTCTATCTACTTTTAATGAGGCTCAAAACTATTTAATCTTTTCATGACTTTTTGAAAAAGAATCTTATAGCTCTCATTGAATTGTCAAGGGGGTTACCATTCTGAATAACATGTGTAATGTGCATTTTTATTGGCTGTAATTATCACCTACCCAAGTCTGCACTGGAAAAGGACTAAAAGATTTCAAATTGCAGGTATTTTCAGAAAAACTTTCTAAACATCACAATAAAAACTCCGATCAGCATAGCTCTAATGCCACTGGCCTATTTTCAAATATATTCACCCAAAAAGTGATAAAGAGCTATCAGATACTTTTTGGGTGTACACCAGAAAACACCTTTATTGTCTTTAGAGGGGGGTACAGGGTGGGTTCCGTGTTTAGTAAGAAGAGGGAAGGAAATTATGAGATTTTGGAATCGTGTTTTACAAATAGATGACTCGAGAATTACATGAAATATATTTGAATATGACTACAAGCCTTGCAAAGATAATTGGTGTTCCAAGCATATTTAACAAGGCAAATTTACCAAATTGTTTCAATAACAAGATACCCTGTGATGTTGAGAATCTTAACATAATAAATACGGATTTATATGAAACAGAATGGAAGAATAACCTTGGTTGAAAACACAAACTGAGATTATGTGAAATACTGATTATCTTGATACTGTAGAAGCTTTATTTCTCAACTAAGATGTGGTGTTCTCCCATTAGAGGTTGAGATTGGTAGATTTAGAAATTAAAAGTTAAATCAAAGAGTGTGACAAATGTAGACTACAATTTGTCAAAGATGAATTTCATTTTGTTTGTAAATGTGATGCATATAAGGAATACAGAGCAGAATTATATTTTAGCATTTCTAAGAAGAATGACAATTTTACAGTATCTAGTGATCAAGAGAAATTTATTTATGTAGTGGGAAAGGAATGGAAATCATTAAGCACATATGGAGAGAAAGCCTGGATGAAAAGGAAAGATATGATGTACAAATGATAACCTTTTATTGATTTGTGAAGTTTTATTGATATGTGAAATTATTTATGTCATTATGTACCTGTAAGTAACCATACAAGCTCCATAAGGTACTGAAAGTATTTATAATAATGTAATATGTATCAACTGACTGATATGTCCTCAGGGGCTGGGAAAAACTTCACCAAGAATACAAAGTATGTTATTATGAATTCCTGTTAGTATAATAAAGATATCAATCAATCAATCAATCAATCACATCACAATCAATTTATTTGAGATTTTCTTACCCTTCCCACCAGTGTCTGTACAATAGCCTGGCGCCCATCTTCGGTTCATGAGCTGTCTGTAATGATAAGAATAGGTTCGATCTCAGCCATGTATCTATATATATATTATTACTATATAAATAAACGAAGGGCATGAAACCTCTTGAACCAAATTTCTGTCAATCTACTTTTTCAAATCAGATTAAATATAGTTATGTACATCCTAAAATTTAAAGAATATGATCCATTTAATGCTAAGATAGCAATGCATTTTTAGAAAGCATAAACTTTACCTTATGTGTTTATTTAAAATATTTCTTTCATAGAGTTGAAAATTGTATTCCAAGAGAAATGAGAAAAACCTGGTGATTGAGTGGTGGAACACCCTGTAAATAATATTATCCTCTAAGAAATTTACATATTTGATGTCTCCTTTTGTTCAATTACTCATAATAGTTTCAAAGAACTAAAAGGCATAGTCACACCCTATTGGGCACAGATTATAGTATCCTGTGGGACACTTTTGATTTCCATAATTCCCTCAACTGGATCTCAGACCTTTCAAATTTAAGTGATCTCAGATTTGGCAGAAATATCAATCAAGATAAGGCTATACTAAGTTTTAAAACACTGAATTGAAGGGTAGGATGGCATAGATCAGAAATATCCACACTTTACTGTTAAAAGTAATAACATTGTACATGAATTAGAAATGTTCTTATCCAAAGGTGTGATTTCAGCTTTCATCCCTTTAGTTGAATATGACAGAAGGGAATTGACCACACATTTTCTACATCATCTTAACTTTTCAGATTCCCTATGGTGTTTTGATGCCTATCAGATAATGCAAAAAATACCCTCAAGTTTCTCCAAATGAATAGGGCACTGAATCCCAGTAATAGGCTTCTAACGGACTTATTATAGGTCGCTAATATGAACAAATGAACTAATCATAAGAAGTATTGTGGTTCCTTTAGGACATTACCATCCTATGACAGACTCCTTACTATAGCCATAGGTAATATCATTTGGACAGGTTTCTGGCTGTTTCTGCACCCAGGTATATTACAGGTACCCTCCCGTCTATATCATTGACTTTACTATAGTGCCCCTGACATGTGTCACTGACGGCTACAACCAGCTTCATCCATACTTAAATAGCTTTAAAGTCAGATAGAAGCCTGTCACTGGCCCTCAATGCCCTTCCCTTCTCATAAAATGAGTAGGGATCTTTCATTTGTTTAAAGGTTGTCATTTTAATACAAACTGCGGCCTTCGATAAATAGGCATTGAGCATGAGTTGAAGTAAAAAGAACTCATTAGTAAATATCCACCTTCCTCGATCACGCAGCATGATCCAAGTGTAAGTTGGGATCAGGATTCAAACCCAGGACCTTTAGGCATGGAAGATAGATGTTCAACAACTGAGCCACGGGAGATTTACCTCTTAAATTTGGTCTTCCGGAAACACGTATAAAGAAATGTAACCTACACTAATACAATGACCATATCATTGGTCTGCCTATGAATTTCCCTGGTTCTGCATGTGATTGTTTTTGTGTGGGGCAAACCTCACTGTGTCGGCCATGCTCAGAATGAGTTTGTCCTGTAAGACAGGAAGGTCAATGACCTGCTTGGGCAAAGCAAGGTCCAAAGCAAGCAGGCACAATATTTCTCTCAGGATTTGGGGCTTTGCTCAGTGAACCTCTATGCCCTTGTTTGACCTCTATTTGCCATAGGTCAAGTACATTTATGACGCTTGACACCTTCTTGAGTTATGAACGTTTTTAACAGTGGTTTTTTCTGCAGTTTTTCCCCACACTTATGGAAAGATTCATTTTCTAAGTTGTATTAGACATTTTAATCTTGCACTGATATTTTAGTACGCATTTCTTAGGAATAATTGTCATATACACCTGTTAACGTCTTGTATGGTGTAAAAATTAGCTGACAGGAATATTTGAGTGGGCCCTATGCAATTTGCAGTGTAAATATTTCAATAAAATCTTGATGAACTGCACCGATGTATAAGTGAAATATAAATGGTGGCGTCTGTCCTGTATATGACATTAGCTGACCGAGACCGGACCCTGAGATTTGGCTGACTGGGGCCCTATCCTCGTCCTGGTCCTAGTCCTCACAATAATTCAATCTATCCCTGTCTAATCTGCTTTAACGTTAAGATGGATCACGTGACGTGGATCACAGGGCTTTACCAACTACCCCTGACTGGCCGCGGTAGCCGGCACGGTGTGATCCCAACTGTCTCTGAATGCCTTAAGTTGGACGAGGAGAAAGCCGCCAGGTGTCGCTTCAATGACAGCTATGAAGGAAAATGTCAATGCAAAATTCTATTACCTACAAAATGGTACTGTTTTGTGATGGATGACGTGTACCATTTGAAGTAGAAAGGTCGCTTTCTTCTTTAATTCCATATCGATGCGCCGTGGAATATACGTTGACACTGCGGTGAGCGGTGAAATGAAATTAGTCTGAGTTTTGGACTTGTACTACCATCCTCAATTGGGCAGTAATCAAATGGCATACAATTAATAAAAACCTGAAGCAAACTGATTAATATGTTAACAGTTGAAAGCTTTCTTAAGATATTTATTTTGATATTTTTCTAAATCATTGCAATCAGGAAAAACAGCATTTTCTTCCATAATAAATGTGACATATTTAATACGTCAGTACCAATATTATCATATAATATAACATAATTAATACAGTAAGTTAATACCAATTTTGGTCCTTGTGTAAGAACAAATAACTTATTTTTCTACACATTCTAAAATTATCTGTTAATATGATTTAAAATAATGTTTCATTCGCCCGATTTGAAGCATTACTATGCTTATTGTAGGCATTGAGCACTGTGAGTTAGTTTCAAAATAACCAATGTCTTAAGACCAATTTAAATCACATTCAATTATGTAGTTTCATGATATATTCATTGCATTGTCATATAAGGAAGATTTACCTAAAATACTAGTCATTTGAGACTATAAGACCCCGCGATGATATCGTGCAGTCATATATACATGTACATGTATGTGAACTTAATACTGATTAGCTAGGAAGTATCGGGACATCACCTGCCGATCTATCCAATCAGCGCCCGAGGCCCACATACAAACAGGAAGCAGTTAATCGACAGAACCCGATTAAGGCAGAGAGACGCCGGAACTGGTACAATGATTTTCCAGCGTCTTTTGAATCTCCCAAATATAAGATTTCCCGATAGGATACAGAGCTCTTATAAAATGGAAGACTGGTCCAGGGTTGCATTTCTTGGAGATCTTCCGCTCACAGGTGCTAGCTCTCATTGGCTGGCCAGATATATTCAGAGACCCAGAAACTCATGCGGACAGTGTATAGTTGACTGGGGAGTTAGATGCACGTCGGGGACAACTCATAACCTTCAAGGTTAGTTTCCTTACTAACTCTAAATGATCAGAGCATTTAACTTCTTCGGACCGCAGACCAATTACAATGCCAATGTAACAGGCAAAGTTATTAATCTGAAGATTTGGGTGTTACAATAGTAGACATGGAGGTTAATACAATACTAGACATGGAGGTTAATACAATAGTAGACATGGAGGTTAATGCAATAGTAGACATGGCGGTTAATACAATAGTAGACATGGAGGTTAATACAATACTAGACATGGAGGTTAATACAATAGTAGAGATGGAGGTTAATACAATAGTAGACATGGCGGTTAATACAATAGTAGACATGGAGGTTAATACAATACTAGACATGGAGGTTAATACAATAGTAGAGATGGAGGTTAATACAATAGTAGACATGGCGGTTAATACAATAGTAGACATGGAGGTTAATGCAATAGTAGACATGGAGGTTAATACAATACTAGACATGGAGGTTAATACAATAGTAGACATGGGGGTTAATACAATACTAGACATGGAGGTTAATACAATAGTAGACATGGCGGTTAATACAATAGTAGACATGGAGGTTAATACAATAGTAGACATGGAGGTTAATACAATACTAGACATGGAGGTTAATACAATAGTAGACATGGGGGTTAATACAATAGTAGACGTGGAGGTTAATACAATACTAGACATGGAGGTTAATACAATAGTAGACATGAAGGTTAATACAATATTAGACATGAAGGTTAATACAATAGTAGACATGAAGGTTAATACAATAGTAGACATGAAGGTTAATACAATAGTAGACATGGAGGTTAATACAATAATAGACATGAAGGTTAATACAATAGTAGACATGGAGGTTAATACAATAGTAGACATGGGGGTTAATACGATAGGACACATGGAGGTTAATACAATAGTAGACATGGAGGTTAATACAATAGTAGACATGGGGGTTAATACGATAGGACACATGGAGGTTAATACAATAGTAGAGATGGAGGTTAATACAATAGTAGACATGGAGGTTAATACAATAGTAGACATGGGGGTTAATACAACAGTAGACATGGAGGTTAATACAATAGTAGACATGGAAGTTAATGCAATAGAAGACATGGGGGTTAATACAATAGTAGACATGGAGGTTAATACAATAGTAGACATGAAGGTTAATACAATAGTAGACATGAAGGTTAATACAATAGAAGACATGGCGGTTAATGCAATAGTAGACATGGAGGTTAATACAATAGTAGACATGGAGGTTAATACAATAGTAGACATGGAGGTTAATACAATAGTAGACATGGAGGTTAATACAATAGTAGACATGAAGGTTAATACAATAGTAGACATGGCGGTTAATGCAATAGTAGACATGGAGGTTAATACAATAGTAGACATGAAGGTTAATACAATAGTAGACATGAAGGTTAATACAATAGAAGACATGGGGGTTAATACAATAGTAGACATGGAGGTTAATACAATAGTAGACATGAAGGTTAATACAATAGTAGACATGAAGGTTAATACAATAGAAGACATGGAGGTTAATACAACAGTAGACATGGAGGTTAATACAATAGTAGAGATGAAGGTTAATACAACAGTAGAGATGGAGGTTAATACAATAGTAGAGATGGAGGTAAGTAAAATAGGAGACATGAAGGTTAACAAGATAGTAGAGATGAAGGTTAATGCAATAGTAGACATGGAGGTTAATACAATAGAAGACATGGAAGTTAATAAGATAGTAGAGATGGAGGTTAATACAATAATATACATGGAAGTTAATACAATAGTAGACATGGGGGTTAATACAGCAGTAGACATGGAGGTTAATACAATAGTAGACATGGCGGTTAATGCAATAGTAGACATGGGGGTTAGTACAATAGTAGACATGAAGGTTAATACAATAGTAGAGATGGAGGTTAATACAATAGTAGACATGGGGGTTAGTACAATAGTAGACATGAAGGTTAATACAATAGTAGAGATGGAGGTTAATACAATAGTAGACATGGCGGTTAATGCAATAGTAGACATGGGGGTTAGTACAATAGTAGACATGAAGGTTAATACAATAGTAGACATGGAGGTTAATACAATAGTAGACATGGGGGTTAGTACAATAGTAGACATGAAGGTTAATACAATAGTAGAGATGGAGGTTAATACAATAGTAGACATGGAGGTTAATACAATAGTAGACATGGCGGTTAATGCAATAGTAGACATGGCGGTTAATACAATAGTAGACATGGCGGTTAATGCAATAGTAGACATGGGGGTTAATACAATAGTAGACATGGCGGTTAGTACAATAGTAGACATGAAGGTTAATACAATAGTAGACATGAAGGTTAATACAATAGAAGACATGGGGGTTAATACAATAGTAGACATGGAGGTTAATACAATAGTAGACATGAAGGTTAATACAATAGTAGAGATGGAGGTTAATACAATAGTAGACATGGGGGTTAATACAATAGTAGACATGAAGGTTAATACAATAGTAGACATGAAGGTTAATACAATAGAAGACATGGAGGTTAATACAACAGTAGACATGGAGGTTAATACAATAGTAGAGATGAAGGTTAATACAACAGTAGAGATGGAGGTTAATACAATAGTAGAGATGGAGGTAAGTAAAATAGGAGACATGAAGGTTAACAAGATAGTAGAGATGAAGGTTAATACAATAGTAGACATGGAGGTTAATACAATAGAAGACATGGAAGTTAATAAGATAGTAGAGATGGAGGTTAATACAATAATATACATGGAAGTTAATACAATAGTAGACATGGAGGTTAATACAATAGTAGACATGGAGGTTAATACAATAGTAGAGATGGGGGTTAATACAATAGTAGACATGGGGGTTAATACAATAGTAGACATGGAGGTTAATACAATACTAGACATGGAGGTTAATACAATAATAGACATGGAGGTTAATACAATAGTAGACATGGAGGTTAATACAATATTAGACATGGAGGTTAATACAATAGTAGACATGGAGGTTAATACAATAGTAGACATGGGGGTTAATACAATAGTAGACATGGGGTTAATACAATAGTAGACATGGAGGTTAATACAATACTAGACATGGAGGTTAATACAAAAGAAGACATGGGGGTTAATACAATAGTAGACATGAATGTTAATACAATACTAGACATGGAGGTTAATACAAAAGAAGACATGGGGGTTAATACAATAGTAGACATGAAGGTTAATACAATAGTAGAGATGGAGGTTAATACAATAGTAGACATGGGGGTTAATACAACAGTAGACATGGAGGTTAATGCAATAGTAGACATGGAGGTTAATACAATAGTAGACATGGAGGTTAATGCAATAGTAGACATGGAGGTTAATACAATAGTAGACATGGAGGTTCATGCAATAGAAGACATGAAGGTTAATACAATAGAGGAGATGGGGGTTAATACAATAGTAGACATGGAGGTTAATACAATAGTAGACATGGGGGTTAATACAATAGTAGACATGGAGGTTAATACAATAGAAGACATGGGGGTTAATACAATAGTAGACATGGAGGTTAATACAATAGAAGACATGAAGGTTAATACAATAGTAGACATGGAGGTTAATACAATAGTAGAGATGAAGGTTAATACAACAGTAGAGATGGAGGTTAATACAATAGTAGAGATGGAGGTAAGTAAAATAGGAGACATGAAGGTTAACAAGATAGTAGAGATGAAGGTTAATACAATAGTAGACATGGAGGTTAATACAATAGAAGACATGGAAGTTAATAAGATAGTAGACATGGAGGTTAATACAATAGTAGACATGGGGGTTAATACAATAGTAGACATGAAGGTTAATACAATATTAGACATGGAGGGTAATACAAAAGTAGACATGAAGGTTAATACAATAGTAGACATGGAAGTTAATACAATATTAGACATGGGGGTTAATACAATAGTAGACATGGAGGTTAATACAATACTAGACATGGAGGTTAATACAATAATAGACATGGAGGTTAATACAATAGTAGACATGGAGGTTAATACAATATTAGACATGGAGGTTAATACAATATTAGACATGAAGGTTAATACAATAGTAGACATGGGGGTTAATACAATAGTAGACATGGGGGTTAATACAATAGTAGACATGGGGTTAATACAATAGTAGGCATGGAGGTTAATACAATACTAGACATGGAGGTTAATACAAAAGAAGACATGGGGGTTAATACAATAGTAGACATGAAGGTTAATACAATACTAGACATGGAGGTTAATACAAAAGAAGACATGGGGGTTAATACAATAGTAGACATGAAGGTTAATACAATAGTAGAGATGGAGGTTAATACAATAGTAGACATGGGGGTTAATACAACAGTAGACATGGAGGTTAATGCAATAGTAGACATGGAGGTTAATACAATAGTAGACATGGAGGTTAATACAATAGTAGACATGGAGGTTAATACAATAGTAGACATGAAGGTTAATATACTAGTAGACATGGGGGTTAATACAATAGTAGACATGGAGGTTAATACAATAGTAGACATGGGGGTTAATACAACAGTAGACATGGAGGTTAATGCAATAGTAGACATGGAGGTTAATACAATAGTAGACATGGAGGTTAATACAATAGTAGACATGGAGGTTAATACAATATTAGACATGAAGGTTAATACAATAGTAGACATGGAGGTTAATACAACAGTAGACATGGGGGTTAATACAATAGTAGACATGGAGGTTAATGCAATAGTAGACATGGAGGTTAATACAACAGTAGACATGGGGGTTAATACAATAGTAGACATGGAGGTTAATGCAATAGTAGACATGGAGGTTAATACAATAGTAGACATGGAGGTTAATACAATAGTAGACATGGAGGTTAATACAATAGTAGACATGAAGGTTAATATACTAGTAGACATGGGGGTTAATACAATAGTAGACATGGAGGTTAATACAATAGTAGACATGGAGGTTAATACAAAAGAAGACATGGGGGTTAATACAATAGTAGACATGAAGGTTAATACAATAGTAGAGATGGAGGTTAATACAATAGTAGACATGGAGGTTAATACAATAGTAGACATGAAGGTTAATATACTAGTAGACATGGAGGTTAATACAATAGTAGACATGGAGGTTAATACAATATTAGACATGAAGGTTAATACAATAGTAGACATGGAGGTTAATACAACAGTAGACATGGGGGTTAATACAATAGTAGACATGGAGGTTCATGCAATAGTAGACATGGAGGTTAATACAAAAGAAGACATGGGGGTTAATACAATAGTAGACATGAAGGTTAATACAATAGTAGAGATGGAGGTTAATACAATAGTAGACATGGGGGTTAATACAATAGTAGACATGAAGGTTAATACAATAGTAGAGATGGAGGTTAATACAATAGGAGACATGGAGGTTAATACAATAGTAGACATGAAGGTTAATACAATAGTAGAGATGGAGGTTAATACAATAGGAGACATGGAGGTTAATACAATAGTAGACATGAAGGTTAATACAATAGTAGACATGGGGGTTAATACAATAGTAGCCATGAAGGTTAATACAATAGTAGAGATGGAGGTTAATACAATAGTAGACATGGGGGTTAATACAACAGTAGACATGGAGGTTAATGCAATAGTAGACATGGAGGTTAATACAAAAGAAGACATGGGGGTTAATACAATAGTAGACATGGGGGTTAATACAACAGTAGACATGGAGGTTAATGCAATAGTAGACATGGAGGTTAATACAAAAGAAGACATGGGGGTTAATACAATAGTAGACATGAAGGTTAATACAATAGTAGAGATGGAGGTTAATACAATAGTAGACATGGGGGTTAATACAACAGTAGACATGGAGGTTAATGCAATAGTAGACATGGAGGTTAATACAATAGTAGACATGGAGGTTAATACAATAGTAGACATGAAGGTTAATATACTAGAAGACATGGGGGTTAATACAATAGTAGACATGGGGGTTAATACAATAGTAGACATGGAGGTTAATACAATAGTACACATGGGGGTTAATACAACAGTAGACATGGAGGTTAATGCAATAGTAGACATGGAGGTTAATACAATAGTAGACATGGGGGTTAATACAATAGTAGACATGAAGGTTAATACAATAGTAGACATGAATGTTAATACAATAGTAGACATGGGAGTTAATACAATAGTAGTCATGGAGGTTAATACAATAGTAGACATGGGGGTTAATACAATAGTAGACATGAAGATTAATACAATAGTAGAGATGGAGGTTAATACAATAGTAGACATGGGGGTTAATACAACAGTAGACATGGAGGTTAATGCAATAGTAGACATGGAGGTTAATACAATAGTAGACATGGAGGTTAATACAATAGTAGACATGAAGGTTAATATACTAGAAGACATGGGGGTTAATACAATAGTAGACATGGGGGTTAATACAATAGTAGACATGGAGGTTAATACAATAGTAGACATGGGGGTTAATACAACAGTAGACATGGAGGTTAATGCAATAGTAGACATGGAGGTTAATACAATACTAGTCATGGAGGTTAATACAATAGTAGACATGGGGGTTAATACAATAGTAGACATGGAGGTTAATACAATAGTAGACATGGGGGTTAATACAACAGTAGACATGGAGGTTAATACAATAGTAGACATGGCGGTTAATACAATAGTAGACATGGAGGTTAATACAATAGTAGACATGGAGGTTAATACAATAGTAGACATGGAGGTTAATACAATAGTAGACATGGGGGTTAATACAATAGTAGACATGGAGGTTAATACAATAGTAGACATGGAGGTTAATACAATAGTAGACATGGAGGTTAATACAATAGTAGACATGGGGGTTAATACAATAGTAGACATGGAGGTTAATGCAATAGTAGACATGGAGGTTAATACAATAGAAGACATGGAAGTTAATACAACAGTAGACATGGAGGTTAATGCAATAGTAGACATGGAGGTTAATACAATAGTAGACATGGAGGTTAATACAATAGTAGACATGAAGGTTAATATACTAGAAGACATGGGGGTTAATACAATAGTAGACATGGGGGTTAATACAATAGTAGACATGGAGGTTAATACAATAGTAGACATGGGGGTTAATACAACAGTAGACATGGAGGTTAATGCAATAGTAGACATGGAGGTTAATACAATACTAGTCATGGAGGTTAATACAATAGTAGACATGGGGGTTAATACAATAGTAGACATGGAGGTTAATACAATAGTAGACATGGAGGTTAATACAATAGTAGACATGGAGGTTAATACAATAGTAGACATGGAGGTTAATACAATAGTAGACATGGGGGTTAATACAATAGTAGACATGGAGGTTAATACAATAGTAGACATGGAGGTTAATACAATAGTAGACATGGAGGTTAATACAATAGTAGACATGGGGGTTAATACAATAGTAGACATGGGGGTTAGTACAATAGCAGACATGGAGGTTAATACAATAGTAGACATGGAGGTTAATACAATAGTAGACATGGGGTTAATACAATAGTAGACATGGGGGTTAATACAATAGTAGACATGGAGGTTAATACAATAGTAGACATGGAGGTTAATACAATAGTAGACATGGGGGTTAATACAATAGTAGACATGGAGGTTAATATAATAGTAGACATGAAGGTTAATACAACAGTAGACATGGGGGTTAATACAATAGTAGACATGGAGGTTAATACAATAGCAGACATGGAGGTTAATACAATAGTAGACATGGAGGTTAATACAATAGTATACATGGAGGTTAATACAATAGTAGACATGTAAACATTAAATATAAATACTAATTGTAGACATGGAGACATTGTCCACTGATGTGGTCTCGATGATTATGACTTCTTGTTCATTAAGCTGTAATATATACGATTGTTTAATTGAGAACAATTCATCAATGCGTTGATGAGTTTGGTTGCTTGTTGCTCTTTCATCTATCGTGAATCCTCACGTGTCCAAGTGTCCTGATAGTTTCATCATATGGAACAATTAGTACTTATATGCAGTATAAAGAGACCCTCCGTTCTTCCACCTCACATCAGAGCTGGTCTCAGTAGTGATACAAACTCCATCTTCAGACACTTCCTGGTACAAATTGTATACATTTGATAATAGTAACAGCAATTTTTTAACATGATTGTTTTGAGGGAGAAGCAACAGATATATATGCAGATATGTAAGCACACTTTTTGTAATTCTCCAATCTGACAGCGTATTCCATCTTGAGAGCGGATTTGAAAGTTTTGTGTGTTTTATATTTGTCCTATCTATTTTTTCTATAACTTAACTGAATACTTCTGTTATGATTTGTTTTCAAGACATAAATTGAAGGACAAACACTTTTTGATGGCTAAAATAAATAGAAAGAATCTAGAAATGCAAGAATTTTTTTATGCCCTGTCAATCTACGAAACTTGAATGGTTATTTTTGGGAAAAATTTTACTCGTGTTCATTGTGTCATATCTGGCCTTGTAATGACGCTAAGTGCACCCTATAGATGTGCATGAGCCAAAGTTTGTTTAAGTTTGCGTCACTACTAATACAAACTCCCCAAATATATCAAACTCTGGTGTAAATAGTATTGCTCAGTGGGGTTTTATATTGGAACTAATTTGTTTGCACCCAATAAACCCGTTAGACAAAACCTGGGCTACTGGGAACAACACATCTGAAATAACATTGCAATATGTTAATCAATGTAGATAATCGACTGGAGTGATGAGATTAGAATAATACTGAGAGACAATACAGGATCAGAACTTGAGATATTGCAAATGAATAATAATTATTATGACAATACTTAGGAGTCAATACTTAGGAGTCGATACAAGATTAAAGCGATGATGTGCATGTTTTGAATGAAGAGAGAGTGTGGAGGTAATAAATATTCCGAAACTTAAGAAATTAGTTCAGTTTTGGATATTATATATTTGAGTTTTACACATGGACCGTGTAGTATTTTGGAGTACCCTTTGGTAAACGAGTGGCGCATTGATTTCAAGGCCGAAAAGTAGATCGGCAGCGAGGAGCTCTCAGTAATATAGTTCCTCTTCAGTTGTAGACAAATAACTTGAAATCAAACACAACTCAGAAGATGACAAAATAAAATTAAGACCGATGAGACTGTGACTAATTTCTTGTGTCTATTTGCAGCCTAGAGGCATGGCGGGGATGGTGGTTGCCGCGTTCTGCTGCCTGACCGTGACTGTGACGGTGCTCTCGGAGGAGACGCCAGTACGAACCAACACGCAGTACGGCACACTGGTGGGTACCCGCCGCGTAGTGGACCTCAACATGCCCGAAAGTACGTCATCTTATGATAAATGTTGATATATATACTTATATCGATGTAATCCCTCCAAATAAATGACTTTATGATGTGAATTTATGATGTGACAACATGATAAATGAATGAGGGCCATAAAATCGCAATTATAAATACATTGGCCTTAAGAATATATAATGTTTAATATTGAAATCTTCATTTTATCTTTTGTCAATATGTCGAAATATGTCAAAGCATCTTTTATTGCCTTTGATTGAAATATTCTTTGAAGATGATTAAATCATAATAATGAAACAATTCTTCAGGATGTTAGAAACTGTAGGTTTACAGATAGATAATAAATGGCCTGTCTGAGGGGTCCTAGAACGAAGATTGACTCTTCCATAATAACTACAACATGGCCGATAAATAGGGAAATAAAGCAATTATTATATCTGTGGTTCCCAGTGGACTGGCTTCTGGGATGTATCATGTTCTCACTGTGACCAATAACTGGCGTAGTCTACAGAGTAAAGGGTTATAGGCCATTATTCATCCCAGTGGAAAATTCAACGTCAATGACAAAGTCAACCCCAGGATAAAGAAAACCTCAGTAATATATATAGTCAACCCCCAGTAATAAAGTCAACTCCCAGTAATAAAGTCAGCCCCCAGTAGTAAAGTCAGCCCCCAGTAATAAAGAGATGATATATCCAGAGGATAGACCCAGAGGATAGACCCAGATGATAGATCCAGAGGATAGACCCAGAGGATAGACCCAGAGGATAGATCCAGAGGATAGATCCAGAGGATAGATCCAGAAGATAGATCCAGAGGATAGACTCAGAGGATAGACTCAGAGGATAGACCCAGACGATAGACCCAGACGATAGACCAAGAGGATAGACCAAGAGGATAGACCCAGAGGATAGACCCAGAGGATAGACTCAGAGGATAGACTCAGAGGATAGACCCAGAGGATAGACTTAGAGGATAGACTCAGAGGATAGATTTAGAGGATAGATTTAGAGGATAGACTTAGAGGATAGACTCAGAGGATAGATTTAATGGATAGATTTAGAGGATAGACCCAGAGGATAGATCCAGAGATAGACCCAAAGGATAGACCCAGAGGATAGACTCAGATGATAGACTCAGAGAATAGACTCAGATGATACACTTAGAGTATAGACTCAGATGATAGACTCAGACGATAGACTCAGACGATAGACTCAGAGGATAGACTCAGAGGATAGACTCAGAGGATAGACCCAGAGGATAGACTCAGAGGATAGACTTAGAGAATAGACTCAGACGATAGGCTCAGAGGATAGACTCAGAGGATAGACCCAGAGGATAGACTCAGAGGATAGACTTAGAGAATAGACTTAGAGAATAGGCTTAGAGGTTAGACTCAAAGGATAGACTCAGAGGATAAACTCAGAGGATAGACTCAGAGGTGAGACTCAGAGGTGAGACTCAGAGAATAGACTCGGAGAATAGACTCAGAAAATAGACTCAGAGAATAGACTCAGAGGATAGACTCAGAGGATAGACCCAGAGGTTAGACTTAGAGGATAGACCCAGAGGTTAGACTTAGAGGTTGGACTTAGAGGTTAGACTAGTCCTTCTTTACGCCCATTTTGAACTGATAGACAATTTTGTTGATATGAAAAGCTTCATCTGTCGACGATTCCAGATAAATGTTATGTAGCGCAGTAAGCAGGGCTGGTTTCTCTCCATTTCCCACTCACACATTCTTTTAGCAAAGGTCTGGTTTCTATAAGCGTAGACAAGCAATATTTGAGATTGATATGACCCAGGCACTCCATTGATCCTGATATGACAAAGTGATGTATGTCTCTGTATCTTCAAGTCATGTCGGAAACAGTGGACGAGTATCTGGGTATACCCTATGCAGCGCCACCTACCGGAAACAGACGATTAGAGGTCAGCCTGGTATTAATTGTCTCAGCAAATTATATTAATTATAAATTACGTTGTATCAATTTTAATCTCAAATATTTTCTTTGGTAAGAGTTTCAAACCATAAACATTCACAGTCATATCTCCAGTCTGATATATTGAAGATATTGTCTGATTCTGTAGCCTCCCGTGAATCCGCCATCTTGGTCCGGGGAGAGAGACGCTACTAAACACGGAAACGTCTGCCCCCAGGAAAGCAACTTCCAGGTACGCCACGCCCAAACCTATATGCCAGGATGAATTGATGAAATAGTGTTCACACCATATATATTTCAAAGTTCATTTTGTAGTTGAACTAGTTTGAACAAATGCTATGCATATGGTGTTCTGAATTTTGATATATCAATACATAAATATATTCTTCCCAAGAAATGTAACAGATGAGAAATATTTTGGAGAAGAAAAACTTGATTAGATGGGTAATAAATATATGAACAATAGCAACTTTTTGGTAACAAAAAGACTGGAAAAACCTCTATATGAGGCAAAGGCAGAAACATATATCTCAACTTCACCTTATTTCACCTTCACGTGCAGGGCATTATGTCTCAGTGGAAGGTTTCAATATTTACCAATCTTTAACTTAAAGTTTAACAAACTAAGAAACAAGTAACATTTACTGATGGCACATTTTGTTCCAGCACACAGAGGAACAATACCAGAGCGAAGACTGCCTATACCTCAACATATACACGCCGTGGAAGGTCAGTCCCCTCAGGTTTAATACTGCAATATATAGAAGTTCACTATATCAAGATATACAACAGAGCGTCTTCTCAAGATAAAAAAAACTATTATTCTCAGTCTAACTTGTAAAAATATGACATAAGGAAAACCTTTAAATAACGCCACTTCATGACGTACTGAGTCCCTTGAAATAAAATACTGAACATCGAGAGGAAAGTCTTTGGTATGGAACAGGCGATGGGGGTTAATTGGGTTGAATAGGGGAGAATAGTGAAAGCACTTCCACTTACTGTATTAGGATCATATATATATATATATAGTAGTGCTCTCTTTAATCATTGAATAATTCAATAAATCATCTCTGAGCACCATCGATGGATATTGAAGTCCACTTGTCATGAGGATCGCTATTATTCGGTGTTTATACAACCCCTGAGACGTCACCTTGACCTTCCAGTGTTTATATAACCCCTGAGATGTCACCTTGGCCTCCAAGTGTTTATATAACCCCTGAGATGTCACCTTGACCTTCTTTATATGTCATGGTTCCTCTGTACACTGCCGCGTCCACGCTCTCTCATTTCACATCTGCGTACAAATAGAAACATTACAGAAAGAAGCTAACATTTCTCATATAACTCTCTGTGGAGGTCACCTTAATTACCCTACTCGAGATGATCAATATATAAGTGTCAATATATCAGCGTGGACTGCCCACTGAAAGCAACCAACAAGAACTCATACTATACTCTCCTAACCTTACCCGAATCCAATCACTTCATCATGTTAGTCAAAAAGAAACAAACATCTCTTTTATTTTTAGCATTTCCTGTCTCCTTTAAAATATAAATTCCCAATATTTCTTATTTTGTCAAGTTGAATTAGGATAGTGGGTTGTGATTGTGTGTAATTTGTGTTTTGTTCCAGGCCGACCGTCCCAAGATGGTGTATCCGGTCATGGTGTTCATCCACGGGGGCTCCTATCTCTACGGATCCGGAAATAGGTACAACGGCACTGCACTTGCGCAGTACGGCGTTATCCTGGTTGCCATTAACTACAGACTCGGAGCCCTGGGTATGTCACCATTGATATAGATTATAAGACTAATGTGAATTTACCCAAATTCCACAAGAAAGTTTTGTGCTAATTAATTTTGAAAGGTTTTATTTGAGAAGAATAGGTTTTAATGTGTAATATATAAAGGTAATATGTATATATGATTTAATAATCGGGAACAATAATCACAATACATGCAGGATATGCTTATTGTGGACAATAACTGGACCCCAGTGTCTGGTATGATATTTAGAGATGCAGTCCCGCGCAACTCTCGCAAATTGACACCCAAGATGAGATCAGAGCAGTCCCATCTGGTCACCATCCATCATGGACGCCATTCTGATCCCAGCCCATCAATGTCTCGCAGATTGCAGTGTTTGGCTTTAGTAGGTTTATCAAGATGTCTGTATTGATTGGTGTTTTGCTGTGCAGGTTTCTTGACGACTGGTAACGATAACCTGATGGGTAACTACGGTCTGATGGACCAAGTCCAGGCCCTACATTGGCTGCGGGACAACATCGCCCACTTCCGGGGAGACCACACCAAGATCACCATATTCGGCAGCAGTGCAGGGGGCGCCAGTGTCGGCCTACTCTTATTTTCTCCTCCAGCTAAAGGTATATGTAAAAATGGCTCCTATTAAGAATGCATACATAATGGATGTAAGCATACATGGAAAGCATGCCAAGGAATTTATCTGTACAATTCTGACTATTTATTCCCGGCTTAGGATGATGTTACAGGATGATGGCTGCATGTTACATAAATGTAATTATACGTATTTTATGAAAGGTTTGACGAATATCTTACAGGAGTGGAGACAATTTAGATCTGTATGAGACACTTCTACAATCATGTCTCATAAGTGGCATTCAAATTTCCCGGAAATTTTGTTTGATTAACATGTAAAAGAATATATGTAATAGAAAAACAGAAGAATTATTTTGAAACAAAATTATTTGTTGTTGTTGATACTGAATACAGAAGACCATCACTAAAATTGGGGGACGTTGAACATGATATATGTACAGTAAAAGACTTCCTATTGCAGTGGGTACATAGTGTCACTTTTACCCTCAAAATAAATGGCGCCAAAATAGAACACATTCTCAATTTCCTACATATATTCATAAAACGATACAAGCATCTCCCACATATTGCTGAAATAAATGAAAAAAACTGCAGAAAGATATCGGCTTTTCAATGAGAAATCCATTTATGTCTACATTTAATACATATGCTATCAGTTATATTCTATTGATATTTGGTCCATTAGATGAAACAATATCTGACATTTTGAGAGTTTGTACCATAACAACTTATAAGTGGTCATTTTCTTGAAACTGCACTTATATTTCAAATATATAAATGGGATGAATTTAGAGTCTGTTAATTTTCATCTTTTCACCTATCATATATTCAAACAAACCTAGCTTTTTTATCAATCTTGCAAATTGAGAGACTTTATTTTCAGTGTCTACTGAGTATTAATGGGCTTTACTTTGCATTATAATATGTACTGTCATAAATTAACCACACACTTCTAAGCTAACATTACCAGTTTTATTTCATAGGGGTTCAGGATATCATTATCCTTCTCTAATTTCCTTTAAACTTTGATCCCATATATATAAATTGTTCTCATAATGTTTGGATTTTGATGATTGAGGACTATTTATTCTCGTATTTGAAAGAGTACATAAAATTAAGCTGTTTTCATTTTCAAAATGATTTATATTAGGGTACTTCAAGATAAGTGGCACAATTTTATGAAAGTAGACTTAATAGGTCCACATTCAGTGACTCATCATTTATAGATGCATCTCACATAGTAAAACATTATAGGCCTATGTCTGTCATTTCTGTTGATGTGATTTCTCATTTCTGATGATTTCTTTGTGACTGTAGGTCTATTTCATGGTATTATCGCCCAGAGCGGGACAGCCAATGCCATGTGGGCGACGCATTCTGACACGCACCTGCTGCAGAGCAATGTTCAGAAGTTAGCGCAGGGCTTCAGCTGCTACGGCGGAACCACGGACCAACACTTCGTGCAATGCCTCAAACAGGTCGACTGGAAGAAGTTCAAATGGAAAAATGTGTGCGGGGTAGGTCTACATATAACGAAATCTGTCTGATCTGTTGCATAAGGTCATATATTTGCTTTCATAGCTTTTGCTGGTTACTGAAGAAAACATAAGATGCAGTTGCAATGAGTAACTTGACACAGCACAGTTACAATGAGTAACTTGACATAGTTAATAATTGTAACTAATAAGTAGGTATAATTATGATGAGTAACTTCAATTGTTTTAAGATACTACGAGAAATAGGTTGAGAAACTATGAAACTATGAATAAGAAACCATGTGAAATTGAATGAGAAACTAGGTACAAATACAGGTGATAGTTCCAAAGTCTCGATGAATTCTAATTGTGCAGGCTTCATTTAAACCTGTCCGGTGACGAATTTGGATATATCAATACATAAATATATAGTGAAGCACTATAGGAACATGATATTTTCCCACAATTCAAATCTCAGTCTCAAGAGAGGAACAGTTTGAATACATTGTTATGCCATTATTTCAGATATTGCATTGTACAGAAGTAGACCCGCTATTCAAGCCTGTGATAGACGGTCGATTACTCCACAAGTCTCCTGCAGAGTATCTGAGAGGATCATCCTACCCGCCCATGGCCTACATGACTGGCACGGTCAGGGCCGAATTCGGTACGAACCATCTTACTACTCTCTAAACAGCTCATACATCAGGGCCGAGTTCGGTACGAACCATCTTACTACTCTCTAAACAGCTCATACATCAGGGCCGAATTCGGTACGAACCATCTTACTACTCTCTAAACCACTCATACATCAGACATGGCGAAGGAATTTGACTCATTTAAAGAAATGTGGAAGGATTTTGACTCATTGACAGAAATGTGGAATGATTTTGACTCATTTAAAGAAATGTGGAAGGATTTTGACTCATTGACAGAAATGTGGAAGGATATTGACTCATTTACAGATATGTGGCTGGCCGAAATAGCTCAATTGGTAGAGTATTTGCCTTGAGTTCCGGGAAATCCCGATTCGAATCCTGGCCAGCTACTATTAACCGCTATGAGCAGATATTGTCTGAAATCAGCGGTATATAAATGTCAGCTTTACTTTTTTACTTTCCTCTTTTATGTTGAAGGAAATTGACTCTTTGACAGATATATTGAAATATATTGACTCCTGAACAGATATTAAAATGTGTCAATGCGTCAACCAAGATAAATATTCCTTTGCTTGACATGATGCTGATTTTTAGAAATTCCAACCTTTTTGGAAAGATTCATGACGTGTTGTGTCTGACAGAGGATAAACCACCGCACTTAGATACACTTAGTCTGGTCACCGACCAGGCTGCGGGATTAACATTTTCATATACTCCAATGGTACCCCTATATTTAAATCAATGCGCCCCTTTCTGAGTGGACGTTAAACACGTGACTGAATTCTCTTGAACAGATAACACGTCATACTAGTTCAGATTAACTACAAAGCCAATGAACTGTACAGATTTGCAATTAGAAAGTAATCAAACATACAATCTGTTTATGTCACGTGACAATGCCACTGAGAGGAATGACCTTGATTTGTATTGTTCTGAACATAAAGGCAGTTACGTAAGTCACATAAGTTATAAGGTCAGCTCTAGTAACTTGCACTAAATGGTTCCTCGAAAACAATGTGTTGCCGTGGCAACCCTTCTTGTGGACACGCAGTACAAAGTAGTTGTTGATATGAGAGTGTCTTATATAGAAAAAATGTTTGACCTGTGCCATTATCCCCTCTGTCATACACAAGTAAATGCATCTAAGCTGAATACACACCCTTGGGTGGAGACTTTTCTCATCCAGCATCAAGTTGAGAATTATGCCTTCATAAAGTGTTTCAAAATTAAATCTCGCCTTACATTGAGTCATATTCGGCTCAAATCAAAGGGCACATTTTATAAAAATCAGAAATACGCTAAAATAAAAAAGCATCTCAGAGAATGTGAGAACCAGAAAAAACAACATGAGAACAAGAGAAAACAGTTATCATATTAAAAAATATATATATATATGTGAGATTTCCTCCAAGTCTGCTGCAGGTGACACGCAGGTGACACGCAGGTGACACGCAGGTCGACTGTGTTCATCAGTACTGTAAATGTTGTTCACCTAGAGAAGAGGGCAAATATTCCTAACCAAATTTCGGTGGTGAAACGTACTGAAATATTTTTTGAAAGTAACTAGGAATCGACTTTTTTTTCTAATTTTCCAATTTTCTAAAGATGACATCCCATACAGATACATGTTAATGTATCTAAAGTGGGAACGTATTTTTTAGTGCCTGCTGACTGTTTCTGTACCTCATTTGAGACCATATAACACTGTGCAACCAAAACAGGCATATGATTTGACAACGAGGTGGCGCCACTGTGTCGTATCCGGCAAATCCTGATGTCAAAGAGTCTTTCCCAACCTCTCTACTGGTACTTTCCTTGTCCAATCTTCCCATCCATATACACACTCATATTACATTGCAAGTTTTTATACCTAAACATAACTGCTTCTGTCACGTGATTTATTTCTGTTTGGCTGTTGGGGTATTAGCTGCAAGGATATATGTTTTCATTTATTTATGAATGAGTTTGGATTTTTTTAAAGGATTCCAGTCGAAAGTTTATATGTATTACATTATTTGTGATGAACAAAGGTTTTATTTGATAAAGTTAGTATTTATATTATTTCATAATGTCTGTGTATATAAACCCCATGTTAATTATTCCGTTCTACCTGAGTCCCAGGTAAGGTACGATGGGCAGTGCATGGTATGCCTGGAAACACGGAGCTTTTGTGAAGGACATAACACAATGTCCACATGTCCATCCAAACTCCATTACATTAATTCGGAATTAATACAGTGGAGGTTGAATTCAGGAACATAGTTTTAACAACTTTTAAATGTAATGTACAGCTATGTCGCCATTTTTTAATAAAAAGATATCAAGACATCATATAGACCAAATATGATTTTCTTCCTGATAAATTATAATGCTCATCACAAATATATCTGTATGAGTGTAGTACATGATCACTGGAAACTGCAAATGAGAAGGATCTATTTTTGTGAACGTAGACAATTTTCCTGGGTTGTTTTTAAACGTTTTAAATTTTGACATAACAAACAAGTACTTCTTCAAGTAAACTTGCCACCAGAGGACACTCAAAACCAACTGCCTTTATTATAAATTCCTTAAAACAAAAATTGTTATTGCAGGTGATTATTACAGTGCTAACTATACGCGGGAGGATTTGTACGCGGAGGTGGACAGTTTCCTGTCACATCGCTACCCTCACTCCCCGGCTGTGCTCAATATCATCAAGTATGAGTACACAGACTGGACCCGGGCTCGCTCCCCAGAGTATAACTGCAGCAGGCGATATATGAACGACAGATACCAGCGAGCACAGGTAAGTACAGTCAGCGACATCAAAGCCGCGGTCATAGGTAAATACAGTCAGCGACATCAAAGCTGCGAGCAAGGTAAATACAGCCAGTAACATGAAAGCTGCCAGCACAGGTATATACAGTCAGTGACACAGGTAAATACAGTCAACGACATGACAGCTATGAGCACAGGTAAATAAATGAATCATGAGTTTAATCTCGGCATGGCCGAGCACAGGTAAATAAATACAGCATGAAAATTGCATGTGACATGTAAACTGCGATTCAATTGATCAATTGCTTGAAGATGTTTATCACGTTGTTTCGTCTCAGACAACACCCTGGACACAATTGTTTGTAAGCGTAGATGTATCTAAGGGCTCTGAAAATGTTTTGATATCATCTGCAGCTTTCATCTCGCTTACTGTACACAAGTGAAGGGTACACATCTGGGGTAGAAGATCTCCAGATTTAACTGTTGATCTGATTATCCCCCAAAAGACTTACTTATTTAAATTTTGTTGATTGACAGCACTAGCCGTTTTTTTCTGAACTCTTGTATCTGCATACAAAATTAATATAATATATAACCGTGACTATTTAATATGCGAGAATATAGATAAGTAGGGATTTCATCCATAATGAGGTCAAAGGAGATTGAGGTCAAAGGAGATTGAGGTCAAAGGAGATTGAGGTCAAAGGAGATTCCGTGTGTCCGTGTGTCCGCGTGTCTGCGTGTCCGAACTTTCCAGATGATAACAGGAGAACCATTTGACGGATTACTTTGATATTGCACAGGATTATGTAAGTCCTTAATATCTTGCATGGGATTGCATATGGTTGACCTTGACCTAGTTCTCAAGGTCACAGGAGCAATTTTGTGTCTCTGCAGTACTTGCTGGTTTCCGGATGATATGTTGAGAACTATTTGGTATTTGGCTTTGATATCACACATGATTATGTGTCCCCCAACTCCCTTGTATGGGATTGCTGATGAATGACCTTGACCGATTTCTCAAGGTCACAGGTCACAGGAGCAATTTTGTGTCTCTGCAGTACTTGCTGGTTTCTGAATGATATATTGAGGACTATTTGGTATTTGGCTTTGATATCACACATGATTATGTGTCCCCCAACTCCCTTGTATGGGATTACTGGTGAATGACCTTGATTAGTCTCTTTAGGTCACAAGAGATATTTTATATAATTATGGTTTCCCGATGATAAAAGGAGAACCGTTTAATGGATTACTTTGATCTTGCACAGGGTTATGTTAATCCTATATACCTTGCATATGATTGACCTTGACCTTGGTCTCGAGGTCACATGAGCAGTTTTTTTCTCAAGGTCACAGGAAATATTTTGTATCATTATAATTTCTGGTTGATAAAAGGAGAACTGTTTGATGGATTACTTCGATATTGCACAGTATGTCATATATTTTTGCCCTAATACTGGAGGAATTGAGCAGTACTTGGTGGTTTTTCTCAAGAACAGATTGCTATGGCCCATTGTTATCTTTTATTCATTTACAAGGACCACAATCTCATATCGCTACCTCATTACACCATAGTTTATGCACCCATTTGACTTTGCCACCATGGTGGGTCGACATATGAGCTTTGCTCTTTTATTTAGTTTGCCTTTCTCATACATTTATTTCATTCAGTAAATCCAAAACATTCCATATACCCAGGCATGCGCATAATGTATGCTTCCTGTTAATGTTTCCCCGCTGAAAATGAGCCACATTTATACCAGTGTATATGGATAATACTATAACAATGGTGAGTGTTCATCTTGTGTCAATCCTGACATCATCTCTTCAGATGGTAACAAGTCTACACATGGTGGTCAAATTTCCTTTCTTTGTCAAACAATTGGCGATTTGATCACTTATTGGTTATATACGAAACATGGTTATGTAAAAACGGTATATTTATGTGATTTTCTCCAGAGAAGGGTCCCTTTGAACCAAGGGTTTCTCAGTTTCTGCAACGTTTGTATCACTTTAATAGAACTGATAGAAAAATAGCCTTATTTTTGTTGAAAAAGCCGCATGTTAAGACTGCCTAATAATCCTAGATGGCCGTCCCAACTAGCACAGTTGGTAGAGCATTGGATCTATGCCTTTGTTAGTTATATAATTGGAGGATGGGAGGTGGTGGGTTTGTCTCTACTACCGGCAGTGCTTCTTTCACTCTGCATAAAAGGCTAAAAGGTCGAGCTGATTTGGTCATTATTCTTGAAGGGTTATAAACAGACCACGTTTTTATACCCAAAGCTGTCAGATGTCATGTTCTTGTAAAAGCTATGCTTTTTTGTTTAGAGTTGGAAAACGTAAAAAGCATAAACATAAAAGAAAGTTTACCTGTTAAACACCATATTTTGCTCAATGATGTAATATTACACAAATCGTTCTCTCACAAGGCTTTGTTCATGGCACAATTGGTTAGAGCACCAGCTTATTAGCACTAGTTCTTCTGAGATTATTCAAAGGTCGTGGGTTCTACTCTCGGCCATATCAAAATTGCTGACAAAAAGAGGAATGTCTTACGTCAGGGTACCAGACGTAGATATTAAAAATATGAGTTATAAAATGTCCAGACATATTTTATATATTTAACTTGAACTCATAAAACAGAAAATCATAATAAAACAAAGAAAGCCAGTGCTGGAGTGGTGCACATTTTTCTGGAGAAGTCAAATGGAAAGTCGGCCGATAGGATGTTAGTTTCATAGGTAGCTAATGTGTTGATATGTACTCAATAAGTTCACTCATAACAGAAATCAAGATGGCCAAATGCTGGGTGAGAATGTGCTTGATTTTTCCAAAGGGTAGTAAACGTCATGTGACAGTGAGGTAGCATATATCTGCTCAAAGTAGGTCTCGTCACGAAATGAATGAAATAATGTTGGCATTGATGTGAAAACTAAAACAAACAAATAAAAAAAAAGATATACCTGGGTTGAGATAATTGATCCGGTTGTTCACATTGCACTGGAAGCCCCAGTGTATGTTGACATGGGATATGAATCTGACAGCTACACATGTGGTGTTAATGAGATTATATTAGATTGCAAATAACATTGAAAGCATATATTTTGCACAACACACCTTACTTGACAAGCATGTTCTTTAATAATTACCTTTTGGGCCCCCTGTAAGTACATGTGGATATAGCTGCAAAATATAATCTGTCTGTTTGTCCTTACACATCCCGGCGTTATTGATCACTTATTCTGAGCTGCAGCTCGACAGGCCAAAATCAAATAAAAAATCTGTAGAATGCTTTAGCATTTTGTTTAAGATATCTGTAAAAATCTAATAAAAAATGTCTCTAATTTAGAAAGGCCAATATTATGCAACGAGGGAGCATATATATCTGGGAGCTCATAGTAAACTCCATCCCACAATCCATTATAATGATGTCAGATAGGAAGCACATTGAGGACATTTTGTAGATTCAACCTCTGCCTTATTGTGATGACATGAAGGTCAGTCCAAGGTCGTGTGGTACTCAGTCCCGATCCTTTCAATTCAATAACAATATGTTTTCTTTACATTTGTCTGTCTTTTCATTAATAATAATATCAAACTCATTGCTCGTGGCAGCTGGATGTTTTGACCAAGGCCATGACCCTTTAAAGGCGGTTTTCTGCAGGTGGTCTTCTGGCAATATTTTCTAATCAAATTGAAACATAATCTTAAGACAGAGACGGCAAGGCATTTTCAATCTCAGCAATACGTAAACAGTTCTTCAATTGTAATACTAAAGCTACTAAAGCTAAGAACTAAATTCTATATGATGTTAGATCTTCAAAAGAGCCACTTAGCGAAAATAAATTGTGACAGAATTTCAATTCCTGAGATTTAAGCTCTGCTGACTGAGAGGAGGGTAAGATGTTGTATTTTCAGGGGACCAATTCTATTTGTTTTCCTTTAGCTCAGGATGCTTTTCATTTTTAATGGTTTTTGTAAAAATCTAGTAGCTGTAACTGAAATGTCAAGGAGGTTGCCATTTTGAATATAATGACAAATATCATTCAATGAGAATCAAGATAAGAACGAATTCAATATGTAACGTGCACTGGCAATATTAACATCTTCTCAAGTCTGTTCTGGGAAAGGATGATCATCTATGAAGCCCTTTATAGGAATTTCCAGAAATTGTTCACATACAAAGCAAGGATTAGCATAAGTTGGCCATTGACCCATTTTTATGATAAGCATTTGAAAGTTATCACTGGGAGATTACTTCCGTGAGAAAGAGACAATTAAACAGACAACGAAACAGCAAACTATAAATGTAGAACAGACTTAAAATCATTGATAATTCTATCAAAAATCAATGGTATAGTCAATAAAACAGCCAATGGTAGTCAATGGTGTAGTCAATGGGATAATCAATGGTATAGTCAATGGGATAGTCAATGGTGTAGTCAATGGGATAGTCAATGGGATATTCAATGGCATAGTCAATGGGATAGTCAATGGGATATTCAATGGGATAGTCAATGGTATATTCAATGGGATTTTCAATGGTATAGGCAATGGGATTGTCAATGGTATAGGCAATGGGATAGCCAATGGGATAGTCAATGGTATAGTCAATGGGATAGTCAATGGTATAGTCAATGGGATAGTCAATGGTATAGTCAATGGGATAGTCAATGGGATAGTCAATGGGATAGTCAACGGGATATTCAACGGGATTGTCAATGGGATAGTCAATGGGATAGTCAATGGGATAGTCAATGGTATAGTCAATGGGATAGTCAATGGGATAGTCAATGGGATAGGCAATGGGATAGTCAATGGGATAGTCAATGGGATAGTCAATGGGATAGTCAATGGGATAGTCAATGGTATAGTCAATGGGATAGTCAATGGTATAGTCAATGGGATAGTCAACGGGATATTCAACGGGATTGTCAATGGGATAGTCAATGGGATAGTCAATGGGATAGTCAATGGTATAGTCAATGGGATAGTCAATGGGATAGTCAATGGGATAGTCAATGGGATAGTCAATGGGATAGTCAATGGGATAGTCAACGGGATATTCAACGGGATTGTCAATGGGATAGTCAATGGTATAGTCAATGGGATAGTCAATGGGATAGTCAATGGGATAGTCAATGGGATAGTCAATGGGATAGTTAATGGGATAGTCAATGGGATAGTCAATGGGATAGTCAATGGGATAGTCAATGGGATAGTCAATGGGATAGTCAATGGGATAGTCAATGATAAGTGGTTGAAAAGAGAATCTCAATACGTTCATTACATATCAATGATCACATAAATCACAATGATATTTCTTGAGTTGTTGACCCAATGTTGTGTGTTGTTTTGCTGGCAGGTGTTATCAGACATTGTTGTTTTGTTGGCAGGTGTTATCAGACATTGTTGTTTTGTTGGCAGGTGTTATCAGAGATTGTTGTTTTGTTGACAGGTGTTATCAGACATTGTTGTTTTGTTGGCAGGTGTTATCAGACATTGTTGTTTTGTTGGCAGGTGTTATCAGACATTGTTGTTTTGTTGGCAGGTGTTATCAGACATTGTTGTTTTGTTGGCAGGTGTTATCAGACATTGTTGTTTTGTTGACAGGTGTTATCAGACATTGTTGTTTTGTTGGCAGGTGTTATCAGACATTGTTGTTTTGTTGGCAGGTGTTATCAGACATTGTTGTTTTGTTGGCAGGTGTTTTCAGACATTGTTGTTTTGCTGGCAGGTGTTATCAGACATTGTTGTTTTGCTGGCAGGTGTTATCAGAGATTGTTGTTTTGTTGACAGGTGTTATCAGAGATTGTTGTTTTGTTGACAGGTGTTATCAGACATTGTTGTTTTGTTGGCAGGTGTTATCAGACATTGTTGTTTTGCTGGCAGGTGTTATCAGACATTGTTGTTTTGCTGGCAGGTGTTATCAGACATTGTTGTTTTGTTGGCAGGTGTTATCAGACCTGGGTCTGGTTGCCCCTACAGATGCCATGGCCCATCAGCTCTCCCAGCGTCCCGGGATGCGCGTCTATCTCTACCACGTCAACAATGACATCTCCTACCACTCCGTCGAGCTCAACTACGTCTTCGGGGTGCCCTTTGCTGGAGGTGATGTGGACGAGATGGGCATCATCAAACAGTTCAACGAATCCGATAAAGACATAGCAGTCATGTTCATGAAACTGTGGACAGACTTTGCCAAACATGGGTAGGTTGATATAGTCACCTTTCCAAACATGTGTAGGTTGATATTGTTACATTGCCAAACATGGGAAGGTTGATATTGCTACATTGCCAAACATGGGTAGGTTGATATTGTCACATTGCCAAACATGGGTAGGTTGATATAGTCACCTTTCCAAACATGGGAAGGTTGATATTGCTACATTGCCAAACATGGGTAGGTTGATATTGCTACATTGCCAAACATGGGAAGGTTGATATTGCTACATTGCCAAACATGGGTAGGTTGATATTGTCACATTGCATAACATGGGTAGGTTGATATTGTTACATTGCCAAACATGGGAAGGTTGATATTGCTACATTGCCAAACATGGGTAGGTTGATATTGTCACATTGCCAAACATGGGTAGGTTGATATAGTCACCTTTACAAACATGGGTAGGTTGATATTGTCACATTGCCAAACATGGGTAGGTTGATATTGTCACATTGCCAAACATGGGTCGGTTGATATTGTCACATTGCCAAACATGGGTAGGTTGATATTGTCACATTGCCAAACATGGGTAGGTTGTTAGAGACACAATGCCAAACATGGGTAGGTTGATATAGTCCTATTGCCAAACAGGGGTAGGTTTTCATAGTCACAATGCCGTAGGAATCAATAATGAGTGGTCGTAGTTTGCGGGTTATATCGTTATGATTATCCAACTCGATTCACAATCTGTAAGCATGATAAGAAACGCTTTGATATGCTTTAACACAAATAAAATTCATGTTACTTTTACATTTGTTCATATTTCTGTGCCAATTCGTCGGAAATTTAAATTTACTTCTACTTTGTTAGAGACATGTCACCATCGTGTGACTGGGGTATTATTGCTGTATGTTGATATGACGGTAGGAGTCCCTGGAGTATACAATAACCATAGGCTTCCCGTCATAACCATGCAACTCACGCTTACACTGGCAGGGGTATTGTTACACTGTCCACCAGAGGCACAAGTAAACTTGATAGCTTCACCACGTCGCCCTCTGGTGGAGATTGTGGTAATGTGATACGACCTGTTGATGAATACGATAATAGTTAATTTGCTCAATGTGTTATGTGTTTCGTTAAAGGAATCCGACGCCAGATACGGGCACTTTGGGGCATAAGTGGGCCCACGTGACCCCCAACAATATGGACTATCTTTATATCAAGGGACTCCACACAGAAATGGGTCATCACCTACGCGGACGCAAGGTGGCGCTGTGGAATAGCCTCGTTTCCACATTACAGGAAGAGGAACTCGCAAAAAAGAAACCCGAATTCTTTGCTTCGCAGACGTGGGTGTTTTTTGGCCTCGCCATGATCCTGTTTGCGGTGGTTGTTTTGCTGGCGTGCATTATACTGCATGGCAACAGGAAAAGTAAAAAGTACAGTCAGTTGTTACGAGGTAACAGCACAACAAGTAACTCTTACTCAGTCAATTTATAGATCTTAAAAGGAATAAAAATTGTTTTGAAGACATTCTGGAGATAAATTCTGATAAATCTTACATGTGTTCAACCTAGAAATAAAGAAAAAAAACTCCTAAATTATGTAAACGTTCGAATGTCAACTTGAATAAGTTTTCCAATTTCTGATTGTAAAAATATCTGTAAATAAGTGAGGGATGTCCTTGACCCATACCACATGATCGCACAAAATGTGACTTATCACTTTTATATTGTCATGTGACTTGTCATGTGACTTGTCACTTTGTTCTTGATCTTCACGTGACGAGTTATATTGTTCAACGAAGCGAGCGTGACCTGTCACATTGTATCAAGAGTGGTTAAGTGATTCATATATTAGGGTTATGAACCAATAGACCAACTTGTCACATTATATTTTGATCTTTGTGCGACTTACCACGCGAACCAATCAATATAATTGTTTTTTTCACATCATATCATCACCGGAGTCACTCATCACGTTGAGCTCTGATCAGGATATGACCTGTAATATTACACACATGGAGATAAATGAATCAAATGTCAAATCACACATGAATATTATAGAGGTATTGTCACATGACATATTTGTCACATGACATTTTTGTCACATGACATTTTTGTCACATGACATCTTTGTCATGTGACATCTTTGTCATGTGACATATTTCTCACGTGACATATTTGTCACATGACATATTTGTCACATGACATATTTGTCACATGACATATTTGTCACATGACATATTTGTCACATGACATATTTGTCACATGACATATTTGGCACATGACATCTTTGTCACATGACATATTTGTCACATGACATCTTTGTCACGTGACATCTTTGTCACATGACATCTTTGTCACATGACATCTTTGTCACATGACATCTTTGTCACATGACTTCACAATGCTGTTTAAACTTCACATGACATATCACATTGTCTTATTGATTTCACATGACTTATCACTTCTCATATGACTTTCAGAGCACAAGAAGACTTGTTAGTAAATCACTGACCCAGATTACACATTGCTGGTACAAGGTACAGACTTATATTCTAGACTGTGTCTGTCAACCGCACCTGCTTTGTGATTGTCACATAGTTTTAGCTGGACGTCATGTGTATAGGCTAATTAATGTCAAACATATTCACTGAATCTGATTTTGAATCGTTGAATATGATATTGAAACACTGAATGAACCACACCTAAACGTACAAGTAGAACTTTTGTCATTCCCATAAGATTGTGTCATTCAGATGTAAGTTGAAAATGATTGGTTTTTCTCCGGATCCCGATTATGGATGGTGTGAATCAGTGTTACGAGGTTCAGTCATAAATAATGAATGGAAAATTTAAAGTATGTTAAGACTTGAAGAAAGGGAGAGAAAAAAGACAAAGATGTTAAAAAGCACATCAGGATAATGTGTCCCAGTCTATTAAATCAGATCTAATTGAACAAACCAATCATTCTTGTCAGAGAACAATCAAACACCACTGGTTTATAATTAGTATTGTTCAGTCAAATTCATTATATGAAGTGTGTGTCTTACACGAAGTGAAGTGTCAGTGTTCATTTCATGAGAGCGCCAATAGGTAATGAACTCACTTTAATATTTCAACATGTGTTACTTATTGCCTTAGTAGCTGTTATTATTTATTCACATCTCACATTAGTATATGAAGAAAGTAATCAGGAAGAGTATAATGATGTATCTACACAGGTACAATCCACACAACCTAACCCTGTCACTATACAGTACTATATAGTATCATTATCATCTATTCAAACTAATGGTATAATTTGGTGTACATATATATATATGTACATATAAACATTCTTTTGACAATACATTCTGACTAAAATAAAATCAATTTTCACAAAGCACAAGTTTCACATAGAATATATATATATTCTCTTTGTGTGTCATTTGTCATTTCTACAGTCAATAATGTGTTAAATCATATCAGTCTTAGAGTGCTCTATATGTGACAAGGTATGGAGCGTGAACCAATGGTCATCCAATGTATCTACTTCATACAACTGAATCTATCATCATATTTCTGTTGTATATATATTATTGGGATGTGATGTTTAAACGTTTTCATTGTTTTCATGTTTAAACAATTGGCTCTCCTCGTATTGGTAAATGATATTAAAAAAATAAATGCACACTTATAATTAAGTAATGTGACAGAATGGTACTATATCAATTGCGTGATATGGTATTTTAACCTCCAAGTTACTGAAACGCATTATGTAAATGATAAAGTATATTGCCAATCAATGATATATGTGAATTAATTGGTCATAGATTTGATTATGTGTTTGGCCGTATAATGAAGTGGAGTTTGAGCATAAGTAATTGCATACATTTATTCAGTGATTAAATGGTTAGTGGATTATTGGATAAGTGGATTATTGGAAACAAGAAGCAGAGACTTGTGAAGCTTCCCAGCGTGGGAAGTCCCTCCCCCAATATATAACGCAATAGATTTGTTTTCCAACATATCGTAGAATTAATTCAATTAATTCCTAAACCTTTTACACCAGTTTGAATAATACAGATGAAACCATGAAGGGGCCTCCCACAAGTTAATATATAACTGCCAACTCCAGGTCACGTGGTATACATTATTGTAAGAATGCTTATGATACAGTATGGCCAAAACATATCACTATTCAGCTTGGTAAAAGGCGTTCTAATGTTCCGATTACTGGTACGCATAGCATAAAAGTCTTAATTCAAATATATATTTAAATACATGAATATTTCCATTTAAGAAATGCGCATTTTACATAAATTGATAAAAAAAGTACGGGTTAACAGTTGACTATACCCGTGGTAATGTGGGCCACAGGACTGATATCGCACTCAGGTTGACCGGTACAACAATCCAATGACCGGTACAACAATCCACTGACCGGTACAACAAGCCACTGACCGGTACAACAAGCCCCTGACCGGTACAACAATCCAATGACCGGTACAACAATCCAATGACCGGTACAACAAGCCCCTGACTGGTACAACATGCCACTGACCGGTACAACAAGCCACTGACCGGTACAACAATCCACTGACCCGTACAACAATCCACTGACCGGTACAGCAATCCACTGACTACAACAAGTCACTGACTGGTTCAACAAGGGCCTTCTGACATTTGGAATGAACTTAAGTTATAAATGTTATATATATATACATATAGTCACCATGTGATCAGCAGGGCGCGATATCTATAATCGTTAATTACAATATTTAATCTGTAAACAACATACCAGAATGCATTTATTGGTGATGGTGAAATTTGTAAAATGTCACAAGGAGGAACCTGTATAAATGTTGTTAAAGTGAAAATACAAAACATAATATGCTGTACATTGTACTGATGTACAAATTAATGTCCTCGGCAGGTGTAAAATATCAGATAAAAAGGACCCTAATAGCTTTACCTATATCACATTAGTGAAGCTAGTTAGACTAAGCAACCAAGCTTGGCATTGCTCAGATGAAACATTATTTCTTGAAGATAATTTAGAAAAAACGCTCTTTTTATTCTCATCACAGTTTTGTATTGTTGTACTTTCACAGGAAATTGGTTAAGAGCAGATTGTTTGGGTTCAGTGGGGCAGCAATCAAGCTGTCAGACTTACAGATTGCTGAGCTGCCACATAGATATCCATTTTCGGGAGTATATTATCTAGACACGATAGGCAGTACTTTACAAACAAGCTTTACATGTATATTTACATGTTCAAAACCTGCGCCATGTTTGTTGGGATACTATATGTAAATTAATGCAAATAATGCCAATTTGCCTGATTTAATTGGATGTCATGTATGTGGAGATTGATGGAGCCCCATTTGCTCTGCTCATTTACGTCCTCGCAGTCAGGAACGTGACCACGTCGCTGCCAACTCTCCACCAAATAATTGGAAGTGGTGTCTCGCGAGCGGGGACCCGCAGAATCTTGGAGGGCCCATAATGGCGGCTGCGTTTCCCGCGCTCTTCTATGTTATGCTGATAGCACATTATGTTGTCGTCTCTACATAGGCACAGTCTGACATTTACACGATCACGTGGCGGGGGACAACGCAACTAACATGCTCCAAGATAGGAAAAAAACTAAAATCTCAGTGAAATAAAAAAACATGTCTCACTCAAGGAACCCTTTCCTTGTTTGGCCTAGTGGCACCGGAAATGTATGTTATCAAACTCATTCACGTAAGATATACATATATATATATATATATATATAAATATATTTTGATAACCACGTGTGTATGTCAATGAGTAGTATCACATTGTTGTGTATAATGGGATAGCGCATATTATGTGTAACCATTTTGTTTAGTTATTGCCATTTTGGACATCATAAGATTGTCCTAAACAATGTACATATAATCCTCATATGAACTTTATGTTAACATATGCTTAATGAGATAATAGTGTAACTTTTGCAAAAGTTAACAGGAAGATCGGATGGTAAATGCCTTTTAATTGAATAAAAAGATTGATTTGATTTGTTCTTGAATGTGAATCTTCACGTGTTATTTCCTGAAGAGAGATTTGATCCACATGTTTTACTTCCACTGAGCCACAGGAACCCATTTGTTCAGTTATCGGGGCACCATAAGGATATAGTTGGAATAAATGCCAATCCCCAGACTGGTTGGTGACCTGATTAAATCACTCCAAGTCAGGTGGATTCTCATTAACAGGCATGTTGATAACCTTAGATGTATTGTCATGTACAGAATAATTATGAATAACAGCCTAAGAAATGTTATTAAATTATGTTATTTAAAGTGATTTAGGTCCCAACAGCTCCTGTCCAATTTCATTCACGGGTGAAGATTGTTAACATCAAATATATTGTTTTTGGTTTTTAAGCACTCATTTCGAAGTGTTAAGCTTGAAATTCAAACATTTGAAGACCTATATGACATATTCATAATTCACATTCTTACTTTCCTAGATTTGGTGAAATTTGTGATAATATCCTGTCCAATCTAACAGAATTCCCACATGGTTATGTAAATATTGCAGATTGTTATGTACCAACCCAATATATAAATGTCATGTGACTAATAAACAGTTATAATAAAATATCACAAAGATGTGTTTTGTCTTGCTCAGTTATTCATTTTTAAATCAATATTTATTTGTTTACAACATGAGGAACGCATTGTTTAATTTTAAGTCTCCTATTTAATAGAAATACTCAGATATAATCATTAACACATAATATCGTATAATCCCCTATCTTTCCAACAATATATAACAGCACATTTTGTTGATGTGCAAAATGCAAGTAAATGATATATTGGACATTTTCCTATGATATATAATTTTAAGATATGTTGAGTTAAAACTGGGCAGTTAGTTCCTCATATAAATGAACATTACCAGGTAAAAGTTGTTTTCTGTTACACGAGGCAAATAGAGTGTCCGATTTTTTCTTTGACCTTCAAATCTTGTACCCCGATTTGAATCCATACTGGGAAGTCAAGCTGATTAATGCTTACAAACCTGAAGTATTTTCCATGTCTTAATCATGCTTAGAATCTCAGCCGTACTCAGACTTTAGATACAGCAGCCATCTCTTGTGAATAATTTTACTTTGCCCATACATTCCATTCAGAACTTTAGGGAAAGTGTATGAAAGCAACTCCCCATAACAATATACAAACTGTGAAATCAGTTTATCAATTATTGGTACTAATCATAGTTATTTGATAGATATCTTTCTAAACTTGGGGATATTATGCTTTGAGGCTATTAGTGCGAATATTCCTTATTTTGAGCACACCCAGCATGAGCACAAACGCTCATTGCCCTATTAAATTGGTATGTAAGCCTCGTTGTGATGTCAGATTTGTACGTAAGCCTCGTTGTGATGTCAAATTTGTAGGTAAGCCTCGTTGTGATGTCAAATTTGTATGTCAGCCTCATTGTTATGTCAAATTTTTATGTCAGCCTCGTTGTGATGTCAGATTAGTACGTAAGCCTCGTTGTAATGTCAAATTTGTATGTAAGCCTCATTGTAATGTCAAATTTGTATGTCAGCCTCGTTGTGATGTCAGATCTGTACGTAAGCCTCGTTGTAATGTCAAATTTGTATGTAAGCCTCATTGTAATGTCAAATTTGTATGTAAGCCTCGTTGTAATGTCAAATTCGTATGTCAGCCTCGTTGTGATGTCAGATTTGTACGTAAGCCTCGTTGTAATGTCAAATTTGTATGTCAGCCTCGTTGTAATGTCAAATGTGTACATAAGCCTCGTTGTGATGTCAAAGGATAAATCTAGTGTCTTGAGAAAAATGGTGTCTACTTGGCCTTGCAGTATGTAGAGCTAACGCTCATGCTCCTTTATTTCGCATTTTGGTCTTTGTTAATCATTATATAATCTGACAAAGCATCGTTCACAATAGATGTTCCATAGTGCGGTGTATTCATCTACACAATTCAATATACAGGAATCAAGGGAATTAAAGTTCTATTTTGCTGCGGGTCTTTATTAGCGTCTGCTGTGAGACAGTGGCCTCGTTTTGACCCTGTTAATACTTCCTGGTCTCGCCCAGCCCATATGGCTATGGAAGGAAACAGGAGACAGGAGAACCAGGACTCTTATTACATATCGCATATATTCACAATCACATTGTACAGTACAGCTAGCGACAATAAATGCTTTGAGAGACAGTCTTATTACCAACGTTCCACCCACCTGTTAATCTTCATGTGTCAAGCCACAATCGTTCAATGCTTTTCATAGTAAGTGCAGTTTTGCTTTGTGATTGCAAATGGACTTTGGTTGCTCTAAAACTGGGAAGCAGCACTGAGGTCGCTTGCAGCTTTGATGTCGCCTGCTGTACCACATCTGCCACATTGGCAAAGTGACCAGACACAGTTGATCCAGGCTTACGTCTAATCATCAGGTGTATTACTTTCTTGTGTCAAAAACTATTTCTTTACTTTATTATTTTGTTTAGGGTGAGGGGCCTTAAGATTTAAATAAAAGAAAACATATAAATATACATTTCATATTTTCATACAGCACAACTGCTTGACAATAAAAAAAAACACAAACTGCATAAATTCGAAAGTCAGTTTACTACATTTATCACATATATTTTATGAAAATAAGTTTTGCTGAATCCAACCTTTCTTTGTCCAAATGCTTACAATTTGATATGGCTTATTCCCCAAACATTGTATATTGTTTACAGCATTTAAAACCAAAGAAGAATTCCCTCTTTCCTGTTTTGTTCAGTCAGTTTTGGCCATTCAAAATATTTAAAATGTTTAGATAGTATGAATATTTTTAAAATAAAGTTATAGTTTTTGCTTCATTCCACATGTACCCTTTTCATGTTAGAACACTGTGAATTAAAGAAGGGTTCATCAATGAAAAACAATCTGCGCTTCATGCAGAAAGCGTTAGTATGTGGCAATGGCAGTTATTATATCTGTCCATTATTGTGTTTGTGTCCTCAGCTGGACGATTCCAGGCCTTCTTCCGGAATGAAGCCTCCCTTAATGTATGTCCTTGACCTTACCATAATACACTTATCATTTGTCTACATAGTTATATTATGGACATCGCAAAAAGCAGTGTTTCCTGGCGAGGATATCAAAAACCGTCAATAGAAACACTTTTACTGACAACCTTTCAAATTGGATTGCAAATTATATTTCAATTTAGTATATTTTATAAGTATATAACAGATATTACAGAATAAAATAGGTCATACCTTTGTATATTTCTTATCTTTATCATAGACAGTGCAGAATAGAGACCATACTTTCTTACATTGTATAGATCCATCATGTGCAGCACTGAATAAAGTCTATTTCATAATGTACAAAATGTTCTTTATATTTCAGAATGTGTAAAAGAAGTTAGGTAATGCATTTATAAACTATACAAATGTATCCTTGACCTTGCAGAAAAAAGTAGGTCATGGCATCATGTATTTTCTATTTCATGCATTACTTAAGCAGGGTCAAATTCTAATTATTCAACTTTACTACAGGAGCATGAAACAGATTACATACAAAACAGACAACTGCTTCCACTAATGAACATGCTCCCGGGGCACAGGTCGTTATTGCAAAACAAATATTCCCAAAAGTAACATGAATCGGCTTGAAATATTCAGAGTCAATAGCATGCCAAAATTCTGCAGAAGAAACAGGGTTAAAGAAGCTACACTGCATTCATTTCATGGACCAGAATATAGGTAGAAAGCTACAAAACCACCACATACAATGGTACAGGGAACCACGACGACCCAAATTATTATTGAACAAAAAACTATAAAAGCACATTACATGTTTTTCCCTTAAGCCAAAATACCTGACAAAAAGAAGAAAGTCTCAGGTTAGGGTACCAGCAATAAAGATTAAAAATATGAGTTAGGTTTCTGCTGAGAACACTTGCTTGCTGAGATTAGTACTCAGATTTACAATGTTTTCACATGTCTGAGATAGTGGGCAAATCACTGCAAACACAACTGAGCATTATTACTACACATATTTCTTCATGCATATTGTGGTTTTATTAAAATAAATAATGATTGCAATGTTTGATTTTTTTAGATATAGAAATTGTAATTCTGACAATTCAAATATTGACAATTGATGATCTTGAATATTGTTTTGGAGTAGATAATATCCCAATCTGATGGAATGTATTTAAGAATAAGCATTGTTTGCAAGTATCTATTAAGGGTTGATGAATTGTTACAACACGTTTGATTGGGTCAGCCCATGTTTATTTTGAAATATGGATCTAGTGAGCAATCTTTGCCATGAGTAAAGGTCAAAGCATTTCATCAGACCTGTGAGACACATGTCGATGCTTAAACATTTGGAACTATTGCATTGCACTGGATATATTCATACATGCTCAAGGTTGGCCTCATAATAAACTGACTCAAAGTTTAAAATCCATGATAAAAAATTGAAATTGGCTCCTTGCTATAGTTTCTTTGTAAACATGTCTGTTTGTTTGTTTGTTTATTTAGGTTTTACATCGCTTTCAACATTATTTCAGCTATTCGTGATGAGACCTACTTGTAGCAGATATAGTCCTGCCTCCCGGTAACAGATTTACAAGGACAACGGGGCCTCAGCTCATGTGTAAAATTGCATCATGGTATGGCCGGGGATCGAACCCACAACCTTTGGATCAACACAGAGAAACTGCGCCATGGCCTGTGGCCCGTAAACATGTCTGAGCTCAAATAAAATCAGAATATGAAGAAGAAAAAACATATTCAATTCTATATGTTCTGGCATGACTATAGCTCAAACATTACCCCAATATGAAGATTTCATATTTGTTTTCTGTTTGAAGTCATTAATATTCATATTTTCTGTGTTTACAAAAAACAATCAAATTATATCTGTAAAAAAAATTCTTCTGACTTGCATATTGCTCAGTTAGAACATCAATATTAAGATTTCATCTTTTCTTCGGTATTAAGTCATGCAATAAACAAATCAATTTATGTTTCTGAAGTGCATATCACTCATACAGAACCCCAATATGAAGATTTCACCTTCAGCATAAAAATAATACTTTTCCTGACAGGTATTCGAACCCCGTACCTTTAGCATGGAAGACAGACATCTTAACCAATGAGCCATGTATAACCAATGACAGCTTTGTATAATATTTGGGGTCACAGCATTGTATAAAAATAGAAATTAGCTCAGTTAAGTTACAATTGATTTCCTAATGTGTCACTGCTCAAAAAAACAAAAAAACAAATATGTTGATGCCATCTTTGATTTCTATATAAACACATTTTATTTTTTTTCTGTATTTTCTCCATTTGCAACAAAAAATAAAATTAAAAAAAAATCAAATCAAATCAAATCAAAATATAAAAATAAATAAATAAATCATATGTAGAAATATGATCCCAACATGAAGATTTCACCTTTGTTATTTTTGTATCAACAGAAAGTATACAATTCTATATGTTCTGATGTGCTTATTGCTAAAATAAAACTTCAAAATGACAACTTTGTCTTCAGCATGAAAAAAAACAATATAATAGAAAATGAAAAATAAAAATACTTGTCCCAACCTAGACCTTTAGCATGGGAGACAGATATCTTACCCACTGTGCCATGTTGAAAAGTATGAATTGACTTTCTCACTTGTATATCACACAAATAGTCAATATCTTCATCACTTTATCAAGTTATTTTATGAAGGAAGATATTCAGTAATATTACACAGCAGATTTAACTTAAATTATAGTCTATATTTTAAATTATAGTCTATATTTTCCCAAAAATATGTTTGTCGAAGATGATATCAAAAGTAATACAAATAGATAAAAAGAAGTAGATATATGTACCTCATGTCTCATTTAAATCAAAGACACCATTTTAGTTGATTCTCTGTAGGTAGGTATTAACATGTAATTATTAACATTGAATATGAGGTGTGTCATATAATGCCCAGCCCAGGCACATTTGATATATTTAACTTGGACTGAAAGTTGAAATAAAACAAAAAATGTCAGTGACTGAAGTGGTGCATATTTTTCTAGAGAAGTCATGTGGAGAGTAGTCCGGATGGATGTTAGTTTCATAGGGAGCTAATGTGTTGATATGTACTCAATGAGTTCACTCATAACAAAAATCAAGATGGCCGAATGCTGGTTGAGTATGTGCTTGATTTCTCTTAAGGGAAGTACACGTCATGCAAGGAAAACAAATGACACAGATGTAAACAATATAAATATCACTATAGCACAAATAACATGGATGCAAACAATATTAACAATTCTTAAATCTTTAGTAAAACTTAAGTGATAAAGGAAATGCGTAAAAATGTTATCATGTTGCAAATGAGATATTGTTTAGATGAAAAAATAGCTAGCACCCTGGTACATGCTTTTGTTACATAAACACTTGACTACAGACATTCCATCTTATCAGGACTACCAAAATGTGACATAGCCAAACTACTAAAATCATGACCATATAACAGGCAAATTGAAGATGTTGCACTGGCTACCGGTGGAAGCTTGTATATATTTTTAAATAGCCCTTCGTGCATGGAAGGTGCATAATGGGTTTGCACCAGAATACCTATCTCAACTATTAAAATCCAAATGACCACCTAGAAATCTACGATAATTAAATAAAAAACGAATATGTGTGGTGACAGGGAGTATATGCTCCAAAACTGTTGATTTGTTTGTTTATTTGTTTGGGGTTTTACATCACTTTCAACATTATTTCAGTTATTTCGTGATGAGACCTACTTGTAGCAGATATAGTGCTGCTTCACTGAATTGTCATGTCGCAGGTCCTTGACATGACAACCCACCCGGTCACAGATTTACAAGGACAACGGGTTAACCCTTTGGCACAGGCCTCAGCTCATGTGGGAAATTGTATCATGAGTTCAATCCCGGCACGGCCGGGGTTCGAACCCACGACCTTTGGATCACCACAGAGAAACTGGTGCTAATAAGCTGGCGCCCTAACCAACTGCGCCACGGCCCGTGGCCCCAAAACTGTTGAATGCCCTGCGCCTGCAAGTGAGAAATTGTAATTCTTTAGTGGGCTTCAAATCAAAATTGAAGACCCTACTATATATGTAACATTATATACTAAAGTGCAATGAGCAGACATAGTCTGAAATAGCACAATACAAGTATTGTATTATTATTTTATATATTTAAACTGCAATATATCAAAAACTGCAGAACAAAGTAAGCCATACTTGACACCTTTTATAACCACGCCAAACATTGTTTGGAATAATGCAAAGATTACTGTTATAACAAAACTACTTATTGTACAGAATGAAATAGTCCAACCTGCATATCATTCATAACAGTCAGCACTGATAAAACAATGCACTAAACTGTATAGAATTATAACCATACACTGTGCAGAACTATTACCATACACTGTACAGATATATTACCATTCACTGTATAGAATTATTACCATACACTGTACAAAATTATTACCATACACTGTATAGAATTATAACCATACACCGTACAAAATTATTACCATACACTGTATAGAATTATTACCATACACTGTATAGAATTATTACCATACACTGTATAGAATTATTACCATTCACTGTATAGAATTATTACCATACACTGTACAGAACTATTACCATACACTGTACAGAAATATTACCATACACTGTATAGAATTATTACCATTCACTGTATAGAATTATTATCATACACTGTGCAGAACTATTACCATACACTGTACAGAACTATTACCATTCACTGTATAGAATTATTACCATACACTGTACAGAATTATTACCATACACTGTATAGAATTATTACCATACACTGTATAGAATTATTACCATTCACTGTATAGAATTATTACCATACACTGTACAGAACTATTACCAATACACTGTACAGAAATATTACCATTCACTGTATAGAATTATTACCATACACTGTACAAAAATATTACCATACACTGTATAGAATTATAACCATACACTGTATAGAATTATTACCATACACTGTATAGAATTATTACCATTCACTGTATAGAATTATTACCATACACTGTACAGAACTATTACCATACACTGTACAGAATTTTCACCATACACTGTACAGAATTATTACCATACAATTTTCAAATTCTTGCATAATTGTCAAAGAAAGTATTACAGACAGTACAGAGGAACGTCATACCTGCATATCATTCATAAATGTGCCATGGACAGTACATTGTACAGTAAGAAATGACTGCATATATGTCTTAACAGTACCATACAGTTTCGGGACATGGGCAGTTTGTTCCATTATCGGGGGTGGGGATGGGTGGTGCCATGTTATGCCACATTTTCTTCAAGTATATATCTCTGAACTGACTTGATCTGCGGGTGCGATGATGATTGTAGCAGGTCAATGCGATGGCATCTGACAAGCACCTGTCTGCTCTGGAGGTTACACCTATTCTATGGCGGAAGTAGCTTCTCTTTGTTTGAGTGAGTTTCGTCTGTGGTAGGTATTTATTATAAGTTCTCTATCATTTCTTGATCAACACTTTGTTTTACTATCCTGAATTTATAACAATGCTCTGTGTTCCAAATATGACACATTTTGTCTTTTTACTATTTTGTATAATTTTGTATTATTTAGTGTGTCGATCCATGATGAATAGAAGCAGACCCTGACGTGACTGAAGGGCTACTTCATGTCCTATGTAAGCAACATCTAATTCCTTTCCTTTTAGTGTAACAGTCTGTGTGGTATGAGATGATGTGATGTTTATATGAAATACACTTTATTATCTGCATTCAAGAATTACGTGGTAGGTAGATTTATTTCTAAGAAGTAAACATTACAAATATCATATCCTCTCTGAGGGATACATTTGGAATATATATATATATATATATATATATATATATATATATATATATATATATATATATATATATATATATATCTGTGTTACATATGTTATAGGCATTTCATGTGTGCTAATTAATTCAAATTGACGGTTCGTGTTTGAATATCATGACGTAATTTTCACAAGCTTAAGTAATCTTTACCCAATGTAAACCACACCTACAGCTAACCTTTATACGGCACTGACTATGGAAAGATAAAAGGTTAAAGATGTTGGCTGATTACTTACACGTCATGTCACAGTCATTGGTAACTCTCTATATCTGTCTAGAATGGCAGCCTGCTTAACTCTACTTACTTTTTAAAAATAAATTATCTGAAGAAATTGACTTCGGAAAAATTAAATTGTCCCAATATTTGTTCTCTGTGTTACAATATCTAGGTTTACAATGATATCTGTTAAATATTTGTAACATCTAGATATCATGAAAATGGAACTGTTCCAGCGAACATTGGCTTTGAAGTAAAAAAAAATCAGTTTTCCATAATGTATTGTTCATATTGATCAAATAGAAATATAGGAAAAAATGACTTATTTTAGTTTGCATCAAGGAGACATACGCATGCTCTACATGGTGTCAGTAGTATCAACATATCATACTACTGATGTCAGCATGCCAATACATAGTACGAAAATCCATTAAATGTACGAAAATACATTACTGACAGGCATGAGAAAGACCATTACATTACAGACAGGCATGAGAAAGACCAATACATGACTGACAGACATGGGAAAGACCAACACAGGAATGTGAAAGACCAATATATGAATGACAGACATGGGAAAGACCAACACAGGAATGTGAAAGACCAATATATGAATGACAGACATGGGAAAGACCAACACAGGAATGTGAAAGACCAATATATGAATGACAGACATGGGAAAGACCAACACAGGAATGTGAAAGACCAATATATGAATGACAGACATGGGAAAGACCAACACAGGAATGTGAAAGACCAATATATGAATGACAGACATGGGAAAGACCAACACAGGAATGTGAAAGACCAATATATGAATGACAGACATGGGAAAGACCAACACAGGAATGTGAAAGACCAATATATGACGGATAGTTTCAAACCCGGGAAGATGCAAATAATTAATATTGGAGTGTACTATTCTTTAAATGATTGGTTTAACGGAACAAAGTTATTGGCGATGAAAAAAAGCCGCCTACTAAATGTGTATTTCAGATAAACTGAAAACTCATTATTCACTTTTCGAAAACAGTACACAATAATGTGTGTGTGTATTATCATTCAGGCTGGAAACTCACATTGATAAGCTTCATGTTACCAGAAGTAATTAGTTTGAGACGCCACCCCTTCGGCCACCAGGGGGTGCTGTCATCGCTGTCGTCACTACCACCCTTCCAACCAGATGAAGCCGTAAAGCGGTGCCTGGATCACCTGGCCGCCGAGGCTGCACCTTTGATATAGCTTCATTAGAGCTTTGATTACCTCCAGGCTAACCTCATCACAGGTGTATTGGACCGGATATTGCACCGTTTGTCCCACTCTCATAGGTTGTTTGGTGACGCTGCTCACTTCGGTTCTTTACCGCCACAACTCGTAGAGCCAATCATGAACTGAATACAGAAGGTATCTTGCCAACAGTCATCGTCATTTAACCATTAGATTAGATGTAGCGTTTGTGTGTCACGATTTGCGATCACGATTCACATTATCGCCTTGGTTGCATGGTTTCTACCTATATGGCCATTTCCCAACAACACTTAATTATGATAATTACTCAGTATTACGAGTTAGGCCCTGAAGAGAATTTGATGTAAAATTTGAACAACTTTCGGCCATCTTGATTTCAGTTCTTTCACAGTTTGGTTTGGCTCTCTTTATCACTAGTGATTTTTACCATTAATGCAATAGGTGTGAATGCATTCGCAAAATTCTCCCTCTACACTTATGATATCACCATACACTGGTTCCATTCCAAAGACTTTCCTCACAATGTTTCCTAATTTATCTTGGAGGAATTACACATCATAGAATTCCAACATAGATTTTAGCGCCTTATCAATTTCTTTTTGCATGAACCCTTTTCCCCCACGCCATTGGTAAATGTTTACGAGGCCACGGGCCATGGCGCAGTTGGTTAGAGCACCAGCTTACTAGCACCAGTTCCTCTGTGGTGATCCAAAGGTCCTGGGTTCGATCCCCGGCCAAACCAAGATTGAATTCATGATACAATTTCACACATGAGCTGAGGCCCATGCTAAAGGGTTAACCCGTTGTCCTTGTAAATCTGTGACCGGGTGGGTTGTCATGTCAAGGACCTGCGACATGACAATTCAGTGAGGCAGCACTATATCTGTTACAAGTAGGTCTCATCACGAAATGACTGAAATAATGTTGAAAGTGATGTAAAACCCCAAACAAACAAGCAAAACAAAAAAAATAATTTACTATGTTTTGCTATTCACATATCTGAGTTGGTATATATAGAATATCAAGCTGATATGATTATTAAGAAATATCTGATTCCACATTACCATTATCCATGATCGGATTATAATGAAAATAGCTCTTGCTAACAAGTATCCACTTCTATAAATAAACGATAACTCAATAAAATGTTCGCTAGCTTATATCGCAATTATCAATTTCATAAGAAAAAATCTCAGTTTTCTTCCTGGCATTGTTCCCCAGAATTAACCTATCTATTTATGGTCAAATTGCGTAAATTGATATGCGATAGGTTTTGACAATCTTTTAAATGACATAACGTGTCCAAGGTCATTGCTACTACTTTTTCAAAATGCCAACATTCAATTTATATAACAACATCTCAGTTGTAATGACAAAGACATCAATGGACGAAAAATGATGTAGGTGTGTCCTTATGATCTTCAATAATTATAATCATAGTGTGTAATGCAAAATGAGTGATTCACATTTGTCTTAATTCCTGTTCTACCTATAACTGTTTACTTTAGGAAATGATATCGCTGAAGGCGAAGCCCATAACCTCATACAGATGCTGGACAAACCAGCGCATTGAGGTGCAAGGTCAGGTCTGTGAGCAATAGAGGACATGACACCATGAGCAATAGAGGACTCTCCTACCATGAGCAACAGAGGACTTGCCTACCATGAGCAATAGCGGACATGCCTACCATGAGCAATAGAGGATTCTCCTACCATGAGCAACAGAGGACTTGCCTACCATGAGCAATAGCGGACATGCCTACCATGAACAATAGAGGACTCTCCTACCATGAGCAACAGAGGACTTGCCTACCATGAGCAATAGAGGACATGCCCACCATGAACAATAGAGGACTTGCCTACCATGAGCAATAGAGGACATGCCTACCATGAGCAATAGAGGACATGCTCCCATGAGAAATAGAGGACATGCCTACCGTGAGCAATAGAGGACATGCCTACCATGAGCAATAGAGGACATGCCCACCATGAGCAATAGAGGACATGCCTGCCATGAGCAATAGAGGACATGCCTATCATGAGCAATAGAGGACATGCCTACCATGAACAACAGAGGACTTGCCTACCATGAGCAATAGCGGACATGCCTACCATGAACAATAGAGGACTCTCCTACCATGAGCAACAGAGGACTTGCCTACCATGAGCAATAGAGGACATGCCTACCATGAGCAATTGAGGACATGCCTACCATGAGCAATAGAGGACATGCCTACCATGAACAATAGAGGACATGCTCCCATGAGAAATAGAGGACATGCCTACCGTGAGCAATAGAGGACTCTCCTACCATGAGCAACAGAGGACATGCCCACCATGAGCAATAGAGGACTCTCCTACCATGAGCAACAGAGGACTTGCCTACCATGAGCAATAGCGGACATGCCTACCATGAACAATAGATGACTTGCCTACCATGAACAATAGAGGACATGCTCCCATGAGAAATAGAGGACATGCCTACCGTGAGCAATCGAGGATATGCCTACCATGAGCAATAGAGGACATGCCTACCATGAACAATAGAGGACATGCTCCCATGAGAAATAGAGGACATGCCTACCATGAGCAATAGAGGACATGCCTACCATGAGCAATAGAGGACATGCCCACCATGAGCAATAGAGGACATGCCTGCCATGAGCAATAGAGGACATGCCTATCATGAGCAATAGAGGACATGCCTACCATGAACAATAGATGACTTGCCTACCATGAGCAATAGAGGACATGCCTACCATGAGCAATAGAGGACATGCCTACCGTGAGCAATAGAGGACATGCCTACCATGAGCAATAGAGGACATGCCCCCATGAGCAATAGAGGACATGCCTGCCATGAGCAATAGAGGACATGCCTACCATGAGCAATAGAGGACATGCCCCCATGAGCAATGGAGGACATGCCTACCATGAGCAATAGAGGACATGCCTACCATGAGCAATAGAGGACATGCCTACCATGAGAAATAGAGGACATGCCTACCATGAGCAATAGAGGACATGCCTACCATGAGCAATAGAGGACATGCCCACCATGAGCAATTGAGGACATGCCCACAATGAGCAATAGAGGACATGCCTGCCATGAACAATAGAGGACATGCCTACCATGAGCAATAGAGGACATGCCTACCATGAGCAATAGAGGACATGCCTGCCATGAGCAATAGAGGACATGCCTACCATGAGCAATAGAGGACATGCCTCCCATGAGCAATAGAGGACTTGCCGACCATGAGCAATAGAGGACATGCCTACCATGAACAATAGATGACTTAGCTACCATGAGCAATAGAGGACATGCCTACCATGATCAATAGAGGACATGCCTACCGTGAGCAATACAGGACATGCCTACCATGAGCAATAGAGGACATGCCCACCATGAGCAATAGAGGACATGCCTACCGTGAGCAATAGAGGACATGCCTACCGTGAGCAATAGAGGACATGCCTACCATGAGCAATAGAGGACATGCCTACCATGAGCAATATAGGACATGCCTACCATGAGCAATGGAGGACATGCCCACCATGAGCAATAGAGGACATGCCTGCCATGAGCAATAGAGGACATGCCCACCATGAGCAATAGAGGACATGCCTACCATGAGCAATACAGGACATGCCCACCATAAGCAATAGAGGACATGCCCACAATGAGCAATAGAGGACATGCCTACCATGGGCAATAGAGGACATGCCTACCATGAGCAATAGAGGACATGCCCACAATGAGCAATAGAGGACATGCCTACCATGAGCAATAGAGGACATGCCTACCTGAGCAATAGAGGACATGCCCACCATGAGGAATAGAGGACATGCCTACCATGAGCAATACAGGACATGCCTACCATGAACAATAGTGGACATGCCCACCATGAGCAATAGAGGACATGCCTACCATGGGCAATAGAGGACATGCCTACCATGAGCAATAGAGGACATGCCCACAATGAGCAATAGAGGACATGCCTACCATGAGCAATAGAGGACATGCCTACCGTGAGCAATAGAGGACATGCCCACCATGAGGAATAGAGGACATGCCTACCATGAGCAATAGAGGACATGCGTACCATGAGCAATAGAGGACATGCCCACCATGAGCAATAGAGGACATGCCTACCATGAGCAATACAGGACATACCTACCATGAGCAATAGAAGACATGCCTACCGTGAGCAATAGAGGACATGCCTACCATGAGCAATAGAGGACATGCCTACCGTGAGCAATAGAGGACATGCCCACAATGAGCAATAGAGGACATGCCTACCATGAGCAATAGAGGACATGCCTACCGTGAGCAATAGAGGACATGCCTACCATGAGCAATAGAGGACATGCCTCCCATGAGCAATAGAGGACTTGCCGACCATGAGCAATAGAGGACATGCCTACCATGAACAATAGAGGACATGCCTACCATGAACAATAGAGGACATGCCCACCATGAGGAATAGAGGACATGCCTACCATGAGCAATAGAGGACATGGCTACCATGAGCAATAGAGGACATGCCCACCATGAGCAATAGAGGACATGCCCACCGTGAGCAATAGAGGACATGCCTACCATGAGCAATAGAGGACATGCCTACCATGAGCAATAGATGACATGCCTACCGTGAGCAATAGAGGACATGCCCACCGTGAGCGATAGAGGACATGCCCACCATGAGCAATAGAGGACATGCCTGCCATGAGCAATAGAGGACATGCCCACCATGAGCAATAGAGGACATGCCCACCATGAGCAATAGTGGACATGCCTGCCATGAGCAATACAGGACATGCCTATCATGAGCAATAGAGGACATGCCTACCATGAGCAATATAGGACATGCCTACCATGAGCAATAGAGGACTTGCCGACCATGAGCAATAGAGGACATGCCTACCATGAGCAATAGAGGACATGCCTACCGTGAGCAATACAGGACATGCCTACCATGGGCAATAGAGGACATGCCTACCATGAGCAATAGAGGACATGCCTACCATGAGCAATAGAGGACATGCCTACCATGAGCAATAGATGACATGCGTACCATGAGCAATAGAGGACATGCGTACCATGAGCAATAGAGGACATGCCCACCATGAGCAATAGAGGACATGCCCACCATGAGCAATAGAGGACATGCCTACCATGAGCAATACAGGACATGCCTACCATGGGCAATAGAGGACATGCCTACCATGAGCAATAGAGGACATGCCTACCATGAGCAATAGATGACATGCCTACCATGAGCGATAGAGGACATGCGTACCATGAGCGATAGTGTACACTCACATGTTGTTGCAGACATTGCCCAAGCCTGGATCCAGTCATCCTCGCTATATAGTACCTGTTTGGATACATTATCCTTGTTCAATATGAATGATCTTTTAACTTCCTTATGATTACTAAGTTATGATTGTGGCCAGGGGACCTGAGTGCTATTTCCTTATTAGCGAGTATTACATCAACGCAATTGTTTTCTTGCACTAATATCAACTATTGCTTTCTTTATATTAAGTAAATAAGGAATGGTTTACATGTACATAATATAGCCATTGTTGCCAGCCATTGTTGTCTTTCTAAACTAATCATTAACGTCAGTAGTCAAACCCACACTAGGGGTTATCCAGTATATTCTGGTTTTAATTATGCCTTATGTAATTATTGCGGAAATATTTAGAAAAATAAATATATCCACCATATTTGGACAAACCCATTGAGGTCACCACTCTGACAATGGAAGAAATCTAGTACCTACATTAATATTTGTAACCCATCTCAGACATTCATTCATTAAGATTCAGACATTCATTCATTAGTTTGATTAGATAATTGAACTATGTGGAAAGACAGATCAAGAAAGTGGAGACTTCACCCCCTGTGATACCACAACTGGTTCTCTGAGAATTGAGTTATGGTTGACTGATTTCATCAATTATCGCCCTCTCTGTTAGACTGCGCACGTGCACGTGTTGCCGGGCGCTGGCTGTGAACACCCAAAGGAGCGCGCCCCCCGTGCCTGATGAAGGGCGCACTCCTCACACCCGGGCACTCTAATCAATCTCAGCCACAACTTCACAGACGCTGAGAACCTCTCTCACGGGCTCTTCAGTCTATCATAAGAGTCTTCTGGGCTATTACAAGTGATCCACTGACAGTTAAAAATGACCAGCCCAATTTGAGAGATCTTGAAGGGATATTGTAATTTCCTCTTCTTGTAAACATATTTTCAGGTTCTGTGGTTAGAATGTAAACAATTTGATACAATATGTCAAATTATTCATTTTGATACACAAAAACCTGTTGCGGTAATGTAACAGTTATTGATGTTGTTACGACAATAATATGATAGCTGGCTTCCCGGAAGTTATACCTCGAGGTTTCTGGTGTCTACAGCTAAAACTGACAAATACCAGTCCCTACTTCCCGATTGTCCAACTTCTGATGGTCCAAATCCTAATGTTAGAACTTTAGTGGCCCAGAGTGTCATAGTGCAATATAGTTCAACATCTAATGGTCCGCTTCTAGTGGCCCAGCTCATGATGTGAGAATTCTAGTGGCCCAGTGCCTCATAGTGCAATGCTTCAACTTCTAATTGTCGTCAAAGTGTATTTGTTGCATTTGCTGCATTCGATTATCGTGGACCACTCGCCGGTGAGAAGGTTGACTTAGCGCAAACTATAATCCGTGTCCCTGGTAACCCCTGGTAACCCCTGGTAACCCCTGGTAACCCTTGTCACCCATCGTAACCCTGGAAACCTCTGCCAGAGATGTGACACCGAGTTCAGGGACGGATTAAATGCAGCAGATTTAAGAGGACAAACCTTGAGAGGTAAGCAATGCAATGGGTCGTGAGTTGCTCAAGGGAAAATAATTCTGCCCAATATTATACTGTTAAGGAGCTGTTCTGGGACCGCCGCATTCCACAATGCCTGTGCTTGTAATATCCCACAATGCCTGTGCTTGTAATATCCCACAATGCCTGTGTTTGTAATATCCCACAATGCCTGTGCTTGTTTTATCCCACAATGCCTGTGCTTGTAATATCCCACAATGCCACTGCTTGTAATATCCCACAATGCCACTGCTTGTAATATCCCACAATGCCACTGCTTGTAATATCCCACAATGCCTGTGCTTGTAGTATCCCACAATGCCACTGCTTGTAATATCTCACAATGCATGTGCTTGTAATATCCCACAATGCCACTGCTTGTAATATCCCACAATGCCACTGCTTGTAATATCCCACAATGCCTGTGCTTGTAATATCCCACAATGCCACTGCTTGTAATATCCCACAATGCCACTGCTTGTAATATCCCACAATGCCTGTGCTTGTAATATCCCACAATGCCTGTGCTTGTAATATCCCACAATGCCTGTGCTTGTAATATCCCACAATGCCTGTGTTTGTAATATCCCACAATGCCACTGCTTGTAATATCCCACAATGCCACTGCTTGTAATATCCCACAATGCCTGTGCTTGTAATATCCCACAATGCCTGTGCTTGTAATATCCCACAATGCCTGTGCTTGTAATATCCCACAATGCCTGTGCTTGTAATATCCCACAATGCCGCTGCTTGTAATATCCCACAATGCCTGTGCTTGTAATATCCCACAATGCCACTGCTTGTAATATTTCACAATGCCTGTGCTTGTAATATCTCACAATGCCTGTGCTTGTAATATCTCACAATGCATGTGCTTGTAATATCCCACTATGCCTGTGTTTGTAATATCCCATAATGCCTGTGCTTGTAATATCCCACAATGCCTGTGCTTGTAGTATCCCACAATGCCACTGCTTGTAATATCCCACAATGCCTGTGCTTGTAATATCCCATAATGCCTGTGCTTGTAATATCCAACAATGCCTGTGCTTGTAATATCTCACAATGCCTGTGCTTGTAATATCCCACAATGCCTGTGCTTGTAATATCTCACAATGCCTGTGCTTGTAATATCCCACAATGCCTGTGCTTGTAATATCCAACAATGCCTGTGCTTGTAATATTCCACAATGCCACTGCTTGTAGTATCCCACAATGCCTGTGCTTGTAATATCTCACAATGCATGTGCTTGTAATATCCCACTATGCCTGTGTTTGTAATATCCCATAATGCCTGTGCTTGTAATATCCCACAATGCCTGTGCTTGTAGTATCCCACAATGCCTGTGCTTGTAGTATCCCACAATGCCACTGCTTGTAATATCCCACAATGCCACTGCTTGTAATATCCCACAATGCCTGTGCTTGTAATATCCCACAATGCCTGTGCTTGTAATATCCCATAATGCCTGTGCTTGTAATATCCAACAATGCCTGTGCTTGTAATATCCCACAATGCCTGTGTTTGTAGTATCCCACAATGCCTGTGCTTGTAGTATCCCACAATGCCTGTGCTTGTAATATCCCACAATGCCTGTGCTTGTAATATCCCACAATGCCTGTGCTTGTAATATTCCACAATGCCACTGCTTGTAATATTTCACAATGCCTGTGCTTGTAATATCTCACAATGCATGTGCTTGTAATATCCCACTATGCCTGTGTTTGTAATATCCCATAATGCCTGTGCTTGTAATATCCCACAATGCCTGTGCTTGTAATATTTCACAATGCATGTGCTTGTAATATCCCACTATGCCTGTGCTTGTAATATCCCACTATGCCTGTGTTTGTAATATCCCATAATGCCTGTGCTTGTAATATCCCACAATGCCTGTGCTTGTAATATCTCACAATGCATGTGCTTGTAATATCCCACTATGCCTGTGTTTGTAATATCCCATAATGCCTGTGCTTGTAATATCCCACAATGCCTGTGCTTGTAATATTTCACAATGCCTGTGCTTGTAGTATCCCACAATGCCACTGTTTGTAATATCCCACAATGCCACTGCTTGTAATATCCCACAATGCCACTGCTTGTAATATCCCACAATGCCTGTGCTTGTAGTATCCCACAATGCCTGTGCTTGTAGTATCCCACAATGCCTGTGCTTGTAATATCCCACAATGCCACTGCTTGTAATATCCCACAATGCCTGTGCTTGTAATATTCCACAATGCCACTGCTTGTAATATTTCACAATGCCTGTGCTTGTAATATCTCACAATGCATGTGCTTGTAATATCCCACAATGCCACTGCTTGTAATATCCCACAATGCCTGTGCTTGTAATATCCCACAATGCCTGTGCTTGTAGTATCCCACAATGCCTGTGCTTGTAATATCCCACAATGCCTGTGCTTGTAGTATCCCACAATGCCTGTGCTTGTAGTATCCCACAATGCCACTGCTTGTAATATCCCACAATGCCACTGCTTGTAATATCCCACAATGCCTGTGCTTGTAGTATCCCACAATGCCTGTGCTTGTAGTATCCCACAATGCCTGTGCTTGTAATATCCCACAATGCCTGTGCTTGTAATATCTCACAATGCCTGTGCTTGTAATATCCCACAATGCCTGTGCTTGTAATATCCCACAATGCCTGTGCTTGTAATATCCCACAATGCCACTGCTTGTAATATCCCACAATGCCACTGCTTGTAATATCCCACAATGCCTGTGCTTGTAGTATCCCACAATGCCTGTGCTTGTAGTATCCCACAATGCCTGTGCTTGTAATATCCCACAATGCCACTGCTTGTAATATCCCACAATGCCTGTGCTTGTAATATTCCACAATGCCACTGCTTGTAATATTTCACAATGCCTGTGCTTGTAATATCTCACAATGCATGTGCTTGTAATATCCCACAATGCCACTGCTTGTAATATCCCACAATGCCTGTGCTTGTAATATCCCACAATGCCTGTGCTTGTAGTATCCCACAATGCCTGTGCTTGTAATATCCCACAATGCCACTGCTTGTAATATCCCACAATGCCTGTGCTTGTAGTATCCCACAATGCCACTGCTTGTAATATCCCACAATGCCACTGCTTGTAATATCCCACAATGCCACTGCTTGTAATATCCCACAATGCCACTGCTTGTAATATCCCACAATGCCTGTGCTTGTAATATCCCACAATGCCTGTGCTTGTAATATCCCACTATGCCTGTGTTTGTAATATCCCACTATGCCTGTGTTTGTAATATCCCATAATGCCTGTGCTTGTAATATCCCACAATGCCTGTGCTTGTAGTATCCCACAATGCCACTGCTTGTAATATCCCACAATGCCACTGCTTGTAATATCCCACAATGCCACTGCTTGTAATATCCCACAATGCCTGTGCTTGTAGTATCCCACAATGCCACTGCTTGTAATATCCCACAATGCCACTGCTTGTAATATCTCACAATGCCTGTGCTTGTAATATCCCATAATGCCTGTGCTTGTAATATCCAACAATGCCTGTGCTTGTAATATCTCACAATGCCTGTGCTTGTAATATCCCACAATGCCTGTGCTTGTAATATCTCACAATGCCTGTGCTTGTAATATTCCACAATGCCACTGCTTGTAATATCCCACAATGCCTGTGCTTGTAATATCCCACAATGCCACTGCTTGTAATATCCCACAATGCCTGTGCTTGTAATATCCCACAATGCCTGTGCTTGTAATATCTCACAATGCCTGTGCTTGTAATATTCCACAATGCCACTGCTTGTAATATCCCACAATGCCTGTGCTTGTAATATCCCACAATGCCTGTGCTTGTAATATCCCACAATGCCTGTGCTTGTAATATCCCACAATGCCACTGCTTGTAATATTCCACAATGCCACTGCTTGTAATATCCCACAATGCCTGTGCTTGTAATATCTCACAATGCCTGTGCTTGTAATATCTCACAATGCCACTGCTTGTAATATTCCACAATGCCACTGCTTGTAATATCCCACAATGCCTGTGCTTGTAATATCCCACAATGCCTGTGCTTGTAATATCCCACAATGCCTGTGCTTGTAATATCCCACAATGCCACTGCTTGTAATATTCCACAATGCCACTGCTTGTAATATCCCACAATGCCACTGCTTGTAATATCCCACAATGCCTGTGCTTGTAATATCCCACAATGCCTGTGCTTGTAATATCCCACAATGCCACTGCTTGTAATATTCCACAATGCCACTGCTTGTAATATCCCACAATGCCTGTGCTTGTAATATCCCACAATGCCTGTGCTTGTAATATCTCACAATGCCACTGCTTGTAATATTCCACAATGCCACTGCTTGTAATATCCCACAATGCCTGTGCTTGTAATATCCCACAATGCCTGTGTTTGTAATATCCCACAATGCCACTGCTTGTAATATCCCACAATGCCTGTGCTTGTAATATCCCACAATGCCTGTGCTTGTAATATCCCACAATGCCACTGTTTGTAATATCTCACAATGCCTGTGCTTGTAATATCCCACAATGCCTGTGCTTGTAATATCCCACAATGCCACTGCTTGTAATATTCCACAATGCCACTGCTTGTAATATCCCACAATGCCTGTGCTTGTAATATCCCACAATGCCTGTGTTTGTAATATCCCACAATGCCACTGCTTGTAATATCCCACAATGCCTGTGCTTGTAATATCCCACAATGCCTGTGCTTGTAATATTCCACAATGCCACTGCTTGTAATATTTCACAATGCCACTGCTTGTAATATCCCACAATGCCTGTGCTTGTAATATCTCACAATGCATGTGCTTGTAATATCCCACAATGCCACTGCTTGTAATATCCCACAATGCCTGTGCTTGTAATATCCCACAATGCCACTGCTTGTAATATCCCACAATGCCACTGCTTGTAATATCCCACAATGCCTGTGCTTGTAATATCCCACAATGCCACTGCTTGTAATATCCCACAATGCCACTGCTTGTAATATCCCACAATGCCACTGCTTGTAATATCCCACAATGCCTGTGCTTGTAGTATCCCACAATGCCTGTGCTTGTAGTATCCCACAATGCCTGTGCTTGTAATATCCCACAATGCCACTGCTTGTAATATCCCACAATGCCTGTGCTTGTAATATTCCACAATGCCACTGCTTGTAATATTTCACAATGCCTGTGCTTGTAATATCTCACAATGCATGTGCTTGTAATATCCCACAATGCCACTGCTTGTAATATCCCACAATGCCTGTGCTTGTAATATCCCACAATGCCTGTGCTTGTAGTATCCCACAATGCCTGTGCTTGTAATATCCCACAATGCCTGTGCTTGTAGTATCCCACAATGCCTGTGCTTGTAGTATCCCACAATGCCACTGCTTGTAATATCCCACAATGCCACTGCTTGTAATATCCCACAATGCCACTGCTTGTAATATCCCACAATGCCACTGCTTGTAATATCCCACAATGCCTGTGCTTGTAATATCCCACAATGCCTGTGCTTGTAATATCCCACTATGCCTGTGTTTGTAATATCCCATAATGCCTGTGCTTGTAATATCCCACAATGCCTGTGCTTGTAGTATCCCACAATGCCACTGCTTGTAATATTCCACAATGCCACTGCTTGTAATATCCCACAATGCCTGTGCTTGTAATATCCCACAATGCCTGTGCTTGTAGTATCCCACAATGCCACTGCTTGTAATATCCCACAATGCCACTGCTTGTAATATCCCACAATGCCACTGCTTGTAATATCCCACAATGCCTGTGCTTGTAATATCCCACAATGCCTGTGCTTGTAATATCCCACAATGCCTGTGTTTGTAATATGCCACAATGCCACTGCTTGTAATATCCCACAATGCCTGTGCTTGTAATATCCCACAATGCCTGTGCTTGTAATATCCCACAATGCCACTGCTTGTAATATCCCACAATGCCTGTGCTTGTAATATCCCACAATGCCACTGCTTGTAATATCCCACAATGCCACTGCTTGTAATATCCCACAATGCCTGTGCTTGTAATATCTCACAATGCCTGTGCTTGTAATATCCCACAATGCCACTGCTTGTAATGTCCCACAATGCCTGTGTTTGTAATATCCCACAATGCCACTGCTTGTAATATCCCACAATGCCACTGCTTGTAATATCCCACAATGCCACTGCTTGTAATATCCCACAATGCCACTGCTTGTAATATCCCACAATGCCACTGCTTGTAATATCCCACAATGCCTGTGCTTGTAATATCCCACAATGCCTGTGCTTGTAATATCCCACAATGCCTGTGCTTGTAATATCCCACAATGCCACTGCTTGTAATATCCCACAATGCCACTGCTTGTAATATCCCACAATGCCACTGCTTGTAATATCTCACAATGCCTGTGCTTGTAATATCCCACAATGCCACTGCTTGTAATATCCCACAATGCCACTGCTTGTAATATCCCACAATGCCTGTGCTTGTAATATCCCACAATGCCTGTGCTTGTAATATCCCACAATGCCACTGCTTGTAATGTCCCACAATGCCTGTGTTTGTAATATCCCACAATGCCACTGCTTGTAATATCCCACAATGCCACTGCTTGTAATATCCCACAATGCCACTGCTTGTAATATCCCACAATGCCACTGCTTGTAATATCCCACAATGCCACTGCTTGTAATATCCCACAATGCCACTGCTTGTAATATCCCACAATGCCTGTGCTTGTAATATCCCACAATGCCTGTGCTTGTAATATCCCACAATGCCTGTGCTTGTAATATCCCACAATGCCACTGCTTGTAATATCCCACAATGCCACTGCTTGTAATATCCCACAATGCCACTGCTTGTAATATCTCACAATGCCTGTGCTTGTAATATCCCACAATGCCACTGCTTGTAATATCCCACAATGCCACTGCTTGTAATATCCCACAATGCCTGTGCTTGTAATATCCCACAATGCCACTGCTTGTAATATCCCACAATGCCACTGCTTGTAATATCCCACAATGCCACTGCTTGTAATATCTCACAATGCCTGTGCTTGTAATATCCCACAATGCCACTGCTTGTAATATCCCACAATGCCTGTGCTTGTAATATCCCACAATGCCTGTGCTTGTAATATCCCACAATGCCTGTGCTTATAATATATGTAATATGTGCTTGAGGTAAGCAATGCAATGGGTCGTGAGTTACTCAAGGGAAAATAATTCTGCCCAATATTATACTGTTAAGGAGCTGTTCTTGGACCGCCGCATTCGCCCATAATGCCTCACCTATTGTAGATAAAGAAAATATCCCACAATGCCTGTAATATCCCACAATGCCACTGCGTGTGATATCCCACAATGCCTGTGTTTGTAATATCCCACAATGCCTGTGCTTGTAATATCCCACAATGCCACTGCTTGTAGTATCCCACAATGCCTGTGTTTGTAATATCCCACAATGCCTGTGCTTGTAATATCCCACAATGCCACTGCTTGTAATATCCCACAATGCCTGTGTTTGTAATATCCCACAATGCCTGTGCTTGTAATATCCCACAATGCCACTGCTTGTAATATTCCACAATGCCACTGCTTGTAATATCCCACAATGCTTGTAATATCCCACAATGCCTGTGCTTGTAATATCCCACAATGCCACTGCTTGTAATATTCCACAATGCCAGTGCTTGTAATATTCCACAATGCCTGTGCTTGTAATATCCCACAATGCCTGTGCTTGTAATATCCCACAATGCCACTGCTTGTAATATCCCACAATGCCTGTGCTTGTAATATTCCACAATGCCTGTGCTTGTAATATCCCACAATGCCTGTGCTTGTAATATCCCACAATGCCACTGCTTGTAATATTCCACAATGCCACTGCTTGTAATATCCCACAATGCCTGTGCTTGTAATATCCCACAATGCCTGTGCTTGTAATATCCCACAATGCCTGTGCTTGTAATATCCCACAATGCCACTGCTTGTAATATTCCACAATGCCACTGCGTGTGATATCCCACAATGCCTGTGCTTGTAATATCCCACAATGCATGTGCTTGTAATATCCCACAATGCCACTGCTTGTAATATCCCACAATGCCTGTGTTTGTAATATCCCACAATGCCTGTGCTTGTAATATCCCACAATGCCACTGCTTGTAATATTCCACAATGCCACTGCTTGTAATATCCCACAATGCCTGTGCTTGTAATATCCCACAATGCCACTGCTTGTAATATTCCACAATGCCACTGCTTGTAATATCCCACAATGCCACTGCTTGTAATATTCCACAATGCCACTGCTTGTAATATCCCACAATGCCTGTGCTTGTAATATCCCACAATGCCTGTGCTTGTAATATCCCACAATGCCACTGCTTGTAATATCCCACAATGCCACTGCTTGTAATATCCCACAATGCCACTGCTTGTAATATCCCACAATGCCACTGCTTGTAATATCTCACAATGCCACTGCTTGTAATATCCCACAATGCCACTGCTTGTAATATCTCACAATGCCTGTGCTTGTAATATCCCACAATGCCTGTGCTTGTAGTATCCCACAATGCCTGTGCTTGTAGTATCCCACAATGCCACTGCTTGTAATATCCCACAATGCCTGTGCTTGTAATATCCCACAATGCCTGTGCTTGTAGTATCCCACAATGCCACTGCTTGTAATATCCCACAATGCCTGTGCTTGTAATATCCCACAATGCCACTGTTTGTAATATCCCACAATGCCTGTGCTTGTAATATTCCACAATGCCACTGCTTGTAATATCCCACAATGCCTGTGCTTGTAATATTCCACAATGCCACTGCTTGTAATATCCCACAATGCCTGTGCTTGTAATATCCCACAATGCCACTGCTTGTAATATCCCACAATGCCACTGCTTGTAATATCCCACAATGCCACTGCTTGTAATATCCCACAATGCCACTGCTTGTAATATCCCACAATGCCTGTGCTTGTAATATCCCACAATGCCTGTGCTTGTAATATCCCACAATGCCACTGCTTGTAATATCCCACAATGCCTGTGCTTGTAATATTCCACAATGCCACTGCTTGTAATATCCCACAATGCCTGTGCTTGTAATATCCCACAATGCCTGTGCTTGTAATATCCCACAATGCCACTGCTTGTAATATCCCACAATGCCACTGCTTGTAATATCCCACAATGCCACTGCTTGTAATATCCCACAATGCCACTGCTTGTAATATCTCACAATGCCACTGCTTGTAATATCCCACAATGCCACTGCTTGTAATATCCCACAATGCCACTGCTTGTAATATCTCACAATGCCTGTGCTTGTAATATCCCACAATGCCTGTGCTTGTAGTATCCCACAATGCCTGTGCTTGTAGTATCCCACAATGCCACTGCTTGTAATATCCCACAATGCCACTGCTTGTAATATCCCACAATGCCACTGCTTGTAATATCCCACAATGCCACTGCTTGTAATATCCCACAATGCCTGTGCTTGTAGTATCCCACAATGCCTGTGCTTGTAATATCCCACAATGCCACTGCTTGTAATATCCCACAATGCCACTGTTTGTAATATCTCACAATGCCTGTGCTTGTAATATCCCACAATGCCTGTGCTTGTAATATCTCACAATGCCACTGCTTGTAATATCCCACAATGCCACTGCTTGTAATATCTCACAATGCCACTGCTTGTAATATCCCACAATGCCACTGCTTGTAATATCCCACAATGCCACTGCTTGTAATATCCCACAATGCCACTGCTTGTAATATCCCACAATGCCTGTGCTTGTAATATCCCACAATGCCTGTGCTTGTAGTATCCCACAATGCCTGTGCTTGTAATATCCCACAATGCCACTGCTTGTAATATCCCACAATGCCACTGTTTGTAATATCTCACAATGCCTGTGCTTGTAATATCCCACAATGCCTGTGCTTGTAATATCTCACAATGCCTGTGCTTGTAGTATCCCACAATGCCTGTGCTTGTAATATCCCACAATGCCACTGCTTGTAATATCCCACAATGCCTGTGCTTGTAATATCTCACAATGCCACTGCTTGTAATATCCCACAATGCCACTGCTTGTAATATCTCACAATGCCACTGCTTGTAATATCCCACAATGCCACTGCTTGTAATATCCCACAATGCCACTGCTTGTAATATCCCACAATGCCACTGCTTGTAATATCCCACAATGCCTGTGCTTGTAATATCCCACAATGCCTGTGCTTGTAGTATCCCACAATGCCTGTGCTTGTAATATCCCACAATGCCACTGCTTGTAATATCCCACAATGCCACTGTTTGTAATATCTCACAATGCCTGTGCTTGTAATATCCCACAATGCCTGTGCTTGTAATATCTCACAATGCCACTGCTTGTAATATCCCACAATGCCACTGCTTGTAATATCTCACAATGCCACTGCTTGTAATATCCCACAATGCCACTGCTTGTAATATCCCACAATGCCACTGCTTGTAATATCCCACAATGCCTGTGCTTGTAGTATCCCACAATGCCTGTGCTTGTAGTATCCCACAATGCCTGTGCTTGTAATATCTCACAATGCCACTGCTTGTAATATTCCACAATGCCACTGCTTGTAATATCCCACAATGCCTGTGTTTGTAATATCCCACAATGCCTGTGCTTGTAATATCCCACAATGCCTGTGCTTGTAATATCCCACAACGCCTGTGCTTGTAATATCCCACAATGCCTGTGCTTGTAATATCCCACAATGCCACTGCTTGTAATATTCCACAATGCCACTGCTTGTAATATCCCACAATGCCTGTGTTTGTAATATCCCACAATGCCTGTGCTTGTAATATCCCACAATGCCTGTGCTTGTAATATCTCACAATGCCTGTGCTTGTAATATCCCACAATGCCTGTGTTTGTAATGGCAATGCTGATTTCTACTAAAGTAAGCGATTCTAATATGTGTTGAGGTAGATTACAAGCAACAACTACATTCACAAAAACTGGCATATCTTCTGGTGTATACACTAAGTCAATTATCCAGGGTTGTTTTAAACTGCAATTCAAATCGAACCCGTTTTCTTTCATATAAGAATTGCTGTTAGATAGATATCTTAATGTTCTTTCAAATTTATGCTACTGAATTATTTACGAGAGTTGATTTATCCGACACAGGTTTTGCCATGTTGAAACGGGTTTAATTGAATCAATCATTGCAAAAATAAGCGCATTAAATGGTGTTTCCAGTCTTTTGGGGATTTTTTACATGTTGATATGAAATATCTTGAAACAACTGAGCAAATTTCGTTCTCTTGGGCGCTGCAAACTTTATGTGGGCTGGTCTCAATGTGTTTGAAATGAAGTTTCCATTAAACGATGACAGAATATTTACCTTTGGGAATGTGCATTGCCATTATTATATTTCAAACATTCAGGTTTAAAACAGGATTAGAAGTATTCACACTCAAATGTGGGCACAGGGGCTACCTGGCAGAGTGTAGAAATAGTCACCCTCCAGTGAGGGGTACAGGGGCTACCTGGCAGAGTGTAGAAATAGTCACACTCCAGTGTGGGATACAGGGCCTACCTGGCAGAGTGTAGAAATAGTCACACTCCAGTGTGGGGTACAGGGGCTACCTGGCAGAGAATAGAAATAGTCACACTCCAGTGTGGGGTACAGGGGCTACCTGGCAGAGTGTAGAAATAGTCACACTCCAGTGTGGGGTACAGGGGCTACCTGGCAGAGAATAGAAATAGTCACACTCCAGTGTGGGATACAGGGCCTACCTGGCAGAGTGTAGAAATAGTCACACTCCAGTGTGGGGTACAGGGGCTACCTGGCAGAGAATAGAAATAGTCACACTCCAGTGTGGGGTACAGGGGCTACCTGGCAGAGTGTAGAAATAATCACCCTCCAGTGTGGGATACAGAGGCTACCTGGCAGAGTGTAGAAATAGTCACCCTCCAGTGCGGGGTACAGGAGCTACCTGGCAGAGTGTAGAAATAATCACCCTCCAGTGTGGGGTACATGGGTTACATGGCAGAGAATAGAAATAGTCACACTCCAGTGTGGGGTACAGGGGCTACCTGGCAGAGTGTAGAAATAATCACCCTCCAGTGTGGGGTACAGGAGCTACCTTGCAGAGAATAGAAGTAGTCACATTCCACCTGGCAGAGTGTAGAAATAGTCACACTCCACCTGGAAGAGTGTAGAAATAGTCACACTTCATTGTGGGATACAGTGGCAACCTGGTCGGGTAAAGAGGTAGTCACACTTCAGTGCCGTCTGTCACTCACATTAAAGTTGGCAAACACACACACTTCTATGCAAGGTTTACATGGGTCCCACCATTAGGAACACCCCAGAAGTCAGAGAGAGAGAGAGAACAGATCAGATACCTCCCACTTACACCACTCAGAACGGACACATCCCTCCCTCAGATCTCACCAGGGATCTCAGAGGGATCTCACCAGGGATCTCACCAGCCCAGGTATGTAGACAAGGCCCACAGAAAGTCTCAGGTGGCAAGCCACAGCGGGGCCCAGTCTGACATGGTGCGGCCAGGGAAGCCGTGCTCCATCTCGCCTGGTCGCCTACCTTTATAAATGAACACTCACACAACTCAACTTGTATTGAGAGCGGCGGTAGTAGAGAACAACATGATGTGGTGTGAGCAAGACAATCTGCTCACTGTGGTCTGCTGCTCACTGCTACTATTCCTTTACATCTACTCTCACTGATAAAGCACTACTCGATCCATCGACTACACTCCGCCTCCTCCCACCAATTGCGGCATATGGATCTACACCTCTGGGCTGACACTGAACAATTAGGACATTGCTTGGAATAACCTCACCGCTGAACCTTCATACAGCTCCATCTCTTTCTCTCAGACTCCTTGATACAGCTGGCGGTTTCTTTTATCTGTGAGTATGTTGGTTTAGTTAAATATCACTGTTCATGCTCGGTTATCTCTGGTGCAAAGTGTGAGTTTATTGAAGTGGTAGATGTGAGGGGAGGTTAACTTTGCCTCTGTGATGGCTACGTACCGGTATGTGTTCAATGAATCGATGCCCGTCAGCTGCAACCGTCTGTAGAGCCTGCAACATGTTTTATGTTTGGATAATCCTAACCAGATAACACCAGCTTAACATTACCAAAACTTGGCTGCAACACGGCTAAGATTGTAACACCATGCTGCTAGATCCATAGTTCATAAAAGGTAAACACTCCAACTGTGTCTGGTGATACTAAATGGACAGCAAGTCGCTGACCATTTGACCAAATATGAACCTTCCACAAAACTGTACATTTTGTCCTACCCTTTTAAAAATGACTTCATACGGTATGCGTTCGCTTAAAGCGATGAGAGCGACAACTCTATCGCAAATTGGTAGATAAAGAAATGATGCTTTAGGGGCAGGCTACTAGATAAAAGCTATGTGTTGACACGTTTGCCTTGATGAGAGAGGGAGGAAGGGTGGTGTGATAATTAATGGTGCAGCCTCGTGCCCCCAAGGCATTATGTAGCTTAGTCACCTAGCGATGCCCCCCCACCAAAAAAAAGAAGTCATGCCTGAGTTTGGGGTAATATATAGCCCCTGGTCTACACAACATAGAGTATAGCTGTAGCACCTTTCATGGCTTGTTACTTTAATGGTGTTTGTTTAAGGCATTAACAGTGAGGAGAGTGGCGCTATGCATCTTGTCTACTTCTTCTCGCCTTTCAGCCAGTACTTTAACAAAAGACAAAGTAAGCATAAATCCTCATTAAGGAGATTATCAATATTACTGTCCTTGCATGTGAGTGCCATGAAGCCAAGCACAACAAGACAGGCAAAGGGGGAAAGTGTATTGAGAAGATGTCAATAGTTGGCAGAGAGTTTGAGAGACGGTGATTTGGGAGTGAGATTAACCAAAATGCTCTAAACTGCGAGAGGCAAACTCAACCCAGCTAAAAACATCAGACTCAACCCAGCAAAAAACATTAAACTCAACCCAGCTAAAAACATCAAAACTCAACCCAACTAAAACATTAAACTCAGCCCAGCTAAACTTCAAAACTCAACCCAGCTAAAACATCAAACTCAACCCAGCTAAAAACATCAAACTCAGCCCAGCTAAAAACATCAAACTCAACACAGCTAAACATCAAACTCAACCCAGCTAAACATCAAACTCAGCCCGGCTAAAAACATCACAACTCAACCCCCGGCTAAAACATCAAAACTCAACCCAGCTAAAAACATCAAACTCAACCCAGCTAAAACATCAAAACTCAACCCAGCTCAAAATATCCAGGTATCTCAATATTCTTGTGGTTGGCATAATCCACAATTATGGTTATAACCATTTAATTATCATATATGGCATTGTATTTGATGTCATTGCTAATCATATGTCTGAATATCATCTCGGCGCCCTACCATCATTAACTTTACAGAATACAATACTATATCAAATATACATGCACTGATGTAGCATAACATGTATGTAAGTGCACAAGCAATGTATTGAGTATTACATCATTGTTCTCAGCATTCATACAGTCCATATGTTAAGATTTCAAATGCAACAACTTTTCACAATAGTTATCAATTATTGGAATTTTCTTTTTTCTTTTGAGGTTTATAAACAAAAACATTTCTCAGATAAAAACCGTGCCTCATCAGTTATATTTCTTTGATGTTATGTTTGTTAAATCTGCTTGGCTAAAAACAAATTGGCAGAATATTAATGACGGTCTTATGATAATATACATATGTTCCCTGTCTGTGAGGTCTCTTCAACTTAGTTTCGTATTTAAACATGTCTGCTAACGAACAGACAATTTTGAAATGTTGGGATGGTAGCCGTATATGAATAAAGAGGAAAATTATCAAATATGATGGAAAATTGATAATCAGTCCAAAAATTTATCAAAGGGTTGAGTAGGAAAATATTCCCATCATATTCGCCACCAAAATTTTACAATCGGACCTTCCAAAATATATGAAAGTATTATAATGATGATTCAGCTTAAAATGGGAAAGGAAATATATGTGTGGTTTTATATTACTGTGAGGTGATAGAGACAGCTCAATAAACAGAATGTATTTGATCATCTTGTGAAAGAGAAAATGCTCAATATATTGGCATTACATAGAATTAGATTGGGAAAGTGTTGGATATCTTGAACAAACTGATAAAAAATACATTTTCTACTTTAAAATGAAAAAAACCCAAAAGTACTCCATAAATGTTACAGAGATTCCCAGAAGTTGTTTTTACTGGCTAAAGAAATCACAAGAACATGCATTCTATCTCATGTTAGTTCAGTTTAAAAAGCAATTAAGATAGAGCTCCTTTCAAAAGTATAAAGGCCAAAAAAGTGTCGATTTTTACATGAAATACGAAGCTACGAGGAGAACCTTCGCCGTGAGTATGATTAGTGCGAGGTTCATACTATTAGCATGTGTAGAGTCCTGATTGCGTGACCACTTTGCATTCCTATTATTCAATGGCATATCAATATTTATCATAGAACATGCCAGAGTCGCATCTACCAGAATTCACCCACCCATCTCACGCAATATTCACCCCTAGGGTGGGTAGGGGGTCGCCCCTATGGTGGGTAGGGGGTCGTCCCTATGACGGGTAGGGGGTGTGCCCTATGGTGGGTAGTGCGTCGCCCCTATGCTGGGTAGGGGGTCGCCCCTATGGTGGGTAGGGGGTCGTCCCTATGGTGGGTAGGGGGTCGTCCTTATGGTGGGTAGGGGGTCGTCCCTATGGTGGGTAGGGGGTCGCCCCTATGGTGGGTAGGGGGTCGTCCCTATGGTGGGTAGGGGGCGGTCCCTATGGTGGGTTGGAGGTCGCCCCTATGGTGGGTAGGGGGTCGTCTCTATGGTGGGTAGGGGGTCGTCCCTATGGTGGGTAGGGGGTCGTCCCTATTATGGGTAGTGGGTCGCCCCTATGGTGGGTAAGGGGTCGCCCCTATGGTGGGTAGGGGGTCGTCCCTATTATGGGTAGTGGGTCGCCCCTATGGTGGGTAAGGGGTCACCCCTATGGTGTGTACTGTGCCAGTCATCTCCTTCCTACCTAACGCTTCTAGACTTTACACTTCATCTTATACTGTATGTCTATATAACACCCTTAGTATACTTCTGCAGTATATGTTAGATAATAACTGTGAAATATGATAAATCTTTGGGAAGGATTTGTCCTACAGAGTGTATTGTGAAGATGGAATGCCCTCGGTGGAGGTACTGTACACGTGGTTGACTATCTCGCCCGACATCTCGCCATCCTCGGCCACAGTCAATTTCTGCTCCCAGACATATTTTCCCTTTGGGGTTTGCAGTTTGCGAAACACAATCTTTTGCTGCATACATGTATAAAATTGTTCTGTGGCATCTAACCTAAATGTTGGAAAGTGGAGTTCAGTTTGGTCTCGTGGATTCATTTACACTATCAAACTAGCTAATGAATGGATTGAAGTAAATGTATTGATAAATAGATTTGAGTGAACTTTGAAACATTTATATCAGAGTGACCTTTGGTACGTGTGTGTTTGAGGAACATTTCTAACATACGCACTTCTCCCATACTTTCTTGATTGGCTATTGTAGATATAGAATATATAGTTGAGGCCACATATGTACTTAAGTGACCTGTGTAACATCTTCATTTGAATGTACAAATGTATATTTACTTGACCAATCCTGAAAATATACGTGTTTTAGAATGACTTTAATGGCATTTACACTTGATTGACTTTTCTAGCAAACATTGAGAGACATTTACTTCATATGCAGTTGAATCATTTTTGACGTAAATGTACTTTTGAATTTTGTAGCATTAACCCTTGAGTTGCCTTGCTCCACTTGTACTTGGGTACCTTAAGTTATATGAGGAGAAGTACACAGAATACCTCCTTAACTTTGACATATACGATTAAGTGACATTAGAATCACGCTAAAAGGGACCTATGAGACAGCACTATTATCCTCTATGATAGTGAGATATACGAATACTATTCTACAGAAAAAAATCAAAGAAACGCTTCATATTGATATATGTCAATACAATCTCCACACATTTAATTACAATTAATAGCTGTGTGACATTTGGAATATGGCAGTATATCAAGCAAGTAAGTAGTAGATGTAGGATCACGATAGGAACTTGCTGAGGTGCAGTGTGTATTGTATATTATGAGTTGTTGGGCAGCTTTCTGACAGTACATCAGCGCTAGTACATGTGTATGTACCTTCCAATCAGGTCCGACATGGCATTTGTTAATGGGACCAGTCTGGAGTGGCAAAGGCCGCACTCTGCAAACATATTCATAATGTTACTGACTTGTTGACCTCTGTATATATACCCCTAAATAAATATATACTCGGCTTGTTAAGTATCATGGACCTCGTGAAACCTGATCTGTGGGTAGCATACATTTGTTCAGGTAAGTAAATCAAATGGTAACATATAGGTGTCAAAAAGAAGGTTGACACTACATCTCGCGTTACCTCGCGAGACCCACTCACTTGTGCAAGGGACGCTACATCGGTAGGGGTTCAAAGCCTCGCTCTGGTTGCAAATTATCAGCTTTTGTCGTGTGCAAATTACAGGCTGGGGGCCTTGATTTGTGATGCATTAAATAGTTGTCTAGTTACAAGGACATCCATCAAGGCTGAGCGAGGACAAACTGTCACATCAAGAGACATATATCTGCCATAGTTATCTTCTAATACTCATAGAACACGCCGATATACACACAAAGTGGACACTCTCAAAGACGTATTTCAAAAGATCATTGCGCAATAGAAACTTTGATCAAATTATTGAAATAAAAGTAATGTTGACAGGTTATATATAGTACTGACGCAGTCATGGTCAGAAAGAACATTCCTGGATATGCGCCATATAAATACAATTTCTAATTAGAAATATACCAGAGAGAAGCTAATCAAATTATAGATCAAGTTACTATGAAATATATAATAGTATTATATTTGCAATAGTAAGTTATGTGCGTTACAAAGAGGAGATTAAAATCGTGTATGTTTACCACCCTGCAGACCGGCTCTACAAGCACAGTGGTAGGGCAATGGACCTGCGCTATACTTGGTTATATAGGTGTAGGACGGGAGTTGTTAGGTTCGACTCACATGGTCCGTGCCGTACGAGGTTATATAGGTGGAGGACGGGAGTTGTCAGGTTCGACTCACATGGTCCGTGCCGTACTTGGATATATAGGTGGAGGACGGGAGTTGTCAGGTTCGACTCACATGGTCCGTGCCGTACGAGGTTATATAGGTGGAGGACGGGAGTTGTTAGGTTCGACTCACATGGTCCGTGCCGTACGAGGTTATATAGGTGGAGGACGGGAGTTGTCAGGTTCGACTCACATGGTCCGTGCCATTCTTGGATATATAGGTGGAGGACGGGAGTTGTTAGGTTCGACTCACATGGTCCGTGCCGTACTTCGATATATAGGTGGAGGACGGGAGTTGTCAGGTTCGACTCACATGGTCCGTGCCGTACGAGGTTATATAGGTGGAGGACGGGAGTTGTTAGGTTCGACTCACATGGTCCGTGCCGTACGAGGTTATATAGGTGGAGGATGGGAGTTGTTAGGTTCGACTCACATGGTCCGTGCCGTACTTGGTTATATAGGTGGAGGACGGGAGTTGTTAGGTTCGACTCACATGGTCCGTTCCGTACTTGGTTATATAGGTGGAGGACGGGAGTTGTAAGGTTCAACTTGCATATTGGGAATAGTTGAGGTCCGTAGAGAGGCAAATGTTGCCACTATAATGTCACATACGGAAAGTAAAGCTAGCCAGTAATTATACGTCTGCTCGCCATGTGTACACCATTTGATTATGACTGGACACCGTTGCTTTTATTGTACGCTCCAGTATAGTGGGTCACTCAAGGGACACCCTTGTTGCCAATTCCTAAACTTAGGAAAAGGGAATTGTTCCGTTCAGTCCATCTTTCAGTCCATCCATGTACAAACATTTGCCCAATTGAAGTTGAATTATTTTGTAACAAAATGCCACTTTAATAAACAATAAAAGACCTACTTAAGGTGATGAGATGGGTTTGACTTTCTGGGATGAAAAGCTCCATAACAATTTTGATTTTGATTTTCCAATATGGCTGAATCTCAATGACATCATAATGAGGCTTACTTACTTTTCGAACAGGAACCATGTGCTTTTTAGCGTCGACTGGGCATGCTCAGAATTAGTGTAATGACATCACAATGAGGTTGTTTACTTTTGACAGGAACCATGTGCTTTTGAACTTATTTTGGGCATGCTCATAATGAGGATCCTGGGAAAAATGGAGGTCAAACAAACGCTACATTCTCTGCACTGATGAATTCAAACACAATTTCTGAAAGCCATCCATCAATATAACAATGGTTTGTGACAATATTTAATAATACTGATTTGATGAGAACTTTGATGAGAAAATGTGATCACAAACTTTTCCAAAGGTTCTGAATGAGATGTGTGGGCACCTCTTGAGTAGAGCAGAATGAAGCACAAGGGGTGGCTACGATATCTAGATTATGACGTCATTGCTTCGACAAATCATCATGGTAATGTCTCAGTAAAGTTGGCAACCTGCAAAATGCAATTGACATCAAACATTTTGCTAAAGCTGAACAGTGATCTGGTGCAAACACCTGCATAGTAAAGGTTTGCTAACAAACCGGCACCTTCAGATTGGGAGACTGGTATGATGTGCCTTAGAGAGGCCTGTTTTTCTATTATGTATATTGTTACAGGCCTTACACGTACCACAGCAATGGATAGAACTGACTGTATAGTACTAAGTTTAGGTAAAACACAGTAGCCATGTCAGGTAACAATGATCATGTCAGGTGAATTTCTGTTAATTCCAGAATCTGTTACCATGGATATAAGTGATAAAAGATAATAGTCATGATTATTCCTAAAAATCAGATGAATATTCAGATGGATTCTGTGCATAGTTACAGCTCTACTGATTGGTCAGTTTCGGACACCTGATCTCTGGTTATGACCTGATGTTGGTCAAATCTGATTGGATGATTTTTGTTGAACAAGACTAGTATTTATGACTCGGGGAAATTCAAAATATCGAATGATATCAAATATTGGGCAATTCTGGCAGAGGTAGTGTGAAGATTGAGTGACTTACAATGGTAAGATTAGGATACAAAGTACGTAGGTATTTGATAAAAACACCTGATTTGCGAGGAACGATCTAATGTGAACACTTCACATCTGATGAGGAAAACGTCATCAATTTGTGTGCTCCTAACACATTCATCTGATGAGGAAAACGTCATCAATTTGTGTGCTCCTAACACATTCATATGGTGATAATGTAACCATATTTATTGAAATTTTCCAGATTGCTTATATCAATCGTCTGCATGGTGAAGACTTATCATATTAAAACCACACTTATGCACATTAAGCACTTCTGCCAAAAAGTTAACTGGCGTCAAACATTAAGCGGATTTTGAGTACTTTTGTAAAAAGTGCACTTGCGCCAAATATTGAAATTTTACATTTTGTCCTGGGTGAAATAAATACATTATGTGTACAGCGGTTCATATCGCCTTGCTATTTTCATTTGAAGAAATGGCTTTGTTTGAAAAAACCTGTGATATTCTTAGACGTATTGTAGGAATTTCAAAGCCAGCCAAGATTTATCACATATAAAAATAAATCGCCCTTCACCTACCTTATCAATGTGAGTTAATTGATACCCCACTAAAAGACCTCGGCCAACCGCATTTATCTTAATATATCTGCCTTTACAGCGAGTACTGCGAGAATGTTTTGATAAATGGTTTCATTACATTTGGGAAGATTAAGACATTAGACATGAGTTCAGTGAGATCATAAAATATGCAATTCTGAAAAGATGGCATGATGACAAATGCCTAAGATACACGCTATATCCAGGCTTGATAGTTTCATCCTGGTGAAAAGCCCTTAAATCTAGATTTGTTTGTATTCAAAGTCTTTAAATTGAACAGTGGTTTGTCAAGCAATGGTATGAATCAGACAAAGTAGGATTTATGATGACGTCATCAGTTTATGAGCTCCGAACTATGCAGTTTACTGGAAACAAACTACACCTGTTTCCAATACGTTTGAACTATCTGAGACTAAAGTGAGATTGACAAATATTCCCATTGCATCTTTTCTATCAATATTCTTTGTGCTAATATCTTAAATAGACAGGTATGCAAATAAGGTTTGTCAGTATATCGTATTTAAGTCTTCTCCCGTGCAGTTCCATATGTTGCCTTTTCCCCTTGTCCATTATACAGCTGTCATAAATTCTGTTTGTATAAAATAAAATATAAACTGGACTTTTTTGGCAGAAGAGCTGGATAAGAAAAATATATCGACATAGGAAGATATAAAACATAAAAGGAATTACTATACCGATAGAGAATGTAAGTTTATTATCAAAAGAATAATATAATGGTAGTTTATGACTTCACCTGTTGTGTGGAGTGAGCTGGCTGGGTGCAGAGGGTTTGTTAACCTGGGAGGGTGTGTACCTGCATACAAGCAAACACCATCCCAATTATCTGGTGTCTATTATGTATGGGGACCAGCTTATCATTCGCCGCTGTATCAATATTTCACGCCTCGCTTTCAGATCAGGTTCTTCTTCTGTAATCTTCGGAGCTTACTCATCGTGGACTTGATGAGCGATATCGTGTTTACCAAGTACAACTACTTAACGGATCTTGGCATTTATCTCAGCATCAGGCTATTCTGGGTTTTCTGAAATTAGTTCCACAAAACTGATTCTTATTTCAGACGATTTATAACATAACTCACAAGAAAATATATTGATTTCGTCTACAATATTCTTGAATTTCTGCTTCTTCATTTTATACATATTTAGCAGATGTATTGATCTGCCGATTCTTGGCAGAAGTATAGTTGTATGGGTATGTCTCGCTCGATCTATTATGACAGTCTGGGAAGCAACATTAATTGTCACATCTCCTCTATCAATAATGGTCTGCCTCGGAGCTGACAAGTCTCAGGCCTGGATGATGTATATATATCAGACACACATCGCACACTGGGGCATTCTTTGTCACAAACACACCGAGCCTCTCATCCGGGCATCGACGGCATGACATGCGCACGCATCAGATGCGGCAGGCAAGTGTAATATAAAGTGTCCTGATTAGCACTAATCTGCGGTAATGACAATTGAGGTACATGGTAATCCTCTGTGCCATGATAGTTCAGTCACTAGGGGGCGCTGGAACTAGAGGGTGTCGAGAATAGGAGGCGATGAAACAAGGGGGTGCTGACACCACGGGTTGCTGACATCAGGGGGTGCTGACACCACAGGGTGCTAACACTAGGTGGGTGCTGACACTAGGTGGGTGCTGACACCAGGGGGTGCTGACACTAGGGGTGCTGACACTAGGGTGGTGACACTAGAGGCCCTGACACCAGGGGGTGCTGACACCAGGGGTGCTGACACCAGGGGATGCTGACACCAGGGGTTGCTGACATCAGGGGGTGCTGACACCAGGGGATGCTGGCACAAGGGGTTGCTGACACCAGGGGGTGCTGACACCAGGGGATGCTGGCACTAGGGGTTGCTGACACCAGGGGGTGCTGGCACAAGGGGGTGCTGGCATCAGGGGGGTGCTGACACTAGGGGGTGCTGGCATCAGGGGGTGCTGACACCAGGAGGTGCTGACATCAGGGGGTGCTGACATCAGGGGGTGCTGGCACAAGGGGGTGCTGGCATCAGGGGGGTGCTGACACTAGGGGGTGCTGGCATCAGGGGGTGCTGACACCAGGGGGTGCTGACATCAGGGGGTGCTGACATCAGGGGGTGCTGACATCAGGGTATGACTAGGGGCATTGACACTGTAATCTGTAATCATTCAGACAAAAGAACTGCAATCCCAACCCATTAACTTTCTGAACTCTTGCAAATACAGCGCTAGATATGTGTTATCATTATTGAACATTGTTATTATCCATACTATCATCATTATTTCACGATTATTGGCAGCTATTCCCAACCATTAATATATCTTTATGAGCTTTGGCCTCAAAATATATCTGTGCCATACAAATTCTGAAAACAACAGTTACAGCAACCTACGCTTGAAACCAATCATCAAATGGAAAGAAATTAAGTTTTCTTTTTGTGAAAGAGTAAATTTTGATGTTTTCTTTGGTAAGTAGATCAACATATCTGGAAAATTTTATATATATAAATGCTACAATTCTCAGTTCATGGTGTTTTTTGTAAGATATATACACCTCTATTAAGCTATTGTGGGTTCTACCAAGGCCTTGTGGTTGTACCATGAGCTTCCCTCTGCAATCTGAAGTTCAACTTAATCTTTTATCGTTGTTAACGAGGCAATCTTTGAGGAGGGTTTTTGGCGTGGATCATATATGAGCCTCACCAAAAAAATATATCGTGGCCAAACTATTTTTATTATTCGTGATATTTTTATGATTGAAAATAAAACAACATAAAGGGAAAATAAGTTGAAAATAAGCATTGGAGAGAGAATAAAGCGGAAATAGAATATAAAATTATGAAACCTCGGGAAATATATTTTTTTCATTCAACAACAACAAAATATCATTTTACATGGATTATTCTGAGAAGAAACTTGATTTAATGAAACTAATTTATTTAAAACAGACACTTTTAGCAGACGCAATATTTAACTGTTTCAGCAGATCTTGCTATCTTTGTATGATATGTGATTAGCGAAATACAGGCAAAATGAATTATTAAAAAATAGATAAACAGAATGTAATTTGTTTGTCTTCAGATCGAGGATGTGTCGCGATCACGCCATATTTGCTGTCCTCATGTACCTCCAGATGGCGACAGGGAGGGTTCTTGATGACGTCATAGCAAATACCCTATATGGGCAAGTCCGGGGCAAAAGGGTACTCAACTTCTATGGCATCGGATCAGGTAAGGACCTCCAGTTGTTTTCCTATTATCATATAAGTGTTTTCGCAGTGAGCAAAGATACTTTCTTTTAATTTCAGATCAAAAATGCGAGAAAGAAGCAAATCTACATTGTTTTTTTTCGAAAACGAATTTCAAAACTTTCTTTCTTTACATTTATTTGTTTCTTCAAGTTTAAAGTTTTAAAGCTACAGCAATTTTCAATGAAATCAATGCCACTTTTGAAAAATAGAATGTGAAATTTTATCCACATCCTGTAACCTTTTGTAATCTGAATGATTTTGATGATATTGACATTATGTTGAGACTTGATTTCATTGACTGGTATCCCATCTGCCTTGCCTACAGATGAGCAGATAGGAAACCAGAAAAAGGAAACAGATGCTTAATGTTTGTATTTGCTTGTTTTACCTATAGATGTGGTCACCGACCTTGTTGATATCTACCTTGGAGTACCTTATGCTGCCCCTCCCATTGCTGATCTGAGGTTCAAGGTCAGTTTATCATTTATAAATTATGTTACAAATGAACATAATGGATGCAACAATTTCTTTACAGAGTGAAGTTCCACCGGTATGTATCTATGTATCAATGAACAATGATGACTTCGTCGACTCACCATAGAATAGAGCAATATATATATATATATATATATATATATATATATATATATAACCTTTAAAGGCCTCTGCTGAATGAAGAATATATGACCATAAATGACCTTTATGCCTCAGCTGAATGTAGCAAAACATTTGACCTTTAAAGGCCTCTGTTGAATGAAAAATATATGAACTTTGATGGCCTCTAAGGCCCAGCTGAAAGTAGCAATATATTTGACCTTTAATGGCCTCTATTGCCCAGCTGAAAGTAGCAATATATTTGACCTTTAATGGCCTCTATTGCCCAGCTGAAAGTAGCAATATATTTGACCTTTCATGGCCTCTATGGCCCAGCAAAACATATGATTTTTAATGGCCTCTTAGGCCCAGCTGAATGTAGCAATATATATATTTATTGATATTAATACATGTGTTATCACAACGAATTTTATGATATATCAAATATCTCATGATAACATATCTATCATGATAACATATATATTCTCGAAGGTTTATACCTGGGCGACATCGTTTGTCATTGTCTGTAAGAGATCCAGGCAGTTGACCAATCTACACTGAAGTAATCAACTCTATGATTGAAAATGTAGTAATAGTTTTTAATTATCGCTTATTATCGCCTATTATTCCATTATTACCAGTTAAATGACTCCATTATGCATATATATTTGGATGGACCATTAACAATTTAAGGGTGCTTGGAAAATTTCAGTTCATATGTTTTCCTGTGAAAAAATCAAACTCAGCCTTTTTCCAAAGAGTACATAATCTCATATTTTCCGAAGCAATAAAGAAACCACAGACCAATCAGAGCCTCGTTTTCCTTCACATTCAGTGCTCTCAATACATAAGGTCTTTCCCCAAAAAGATTGTCACGAATATCTATTTTAGCAATTTCCTTCACGCCACCTGTATGAAGTTTGGCAACATAGAAATCAATAGCAAGATAGGAAAAAATGGGACGCTAAGATATGCCTCTATTATCATAACCAAAATAATAGGACGCTAAGATATTCCTCTATTACCATAATATGTTTTGAACTACATGAACGTCGCGTGTCATTGCCTTAATGACTGTTTTTACATTTCATCAATATATTAAAGCTCATCTCCGATTACATAATATAATGAAATGTCTTTTAGATATTATCTCTTATGACCGGATGATAGATAATATACGGATTACCTTATTCATGCCAGAATGCATCTATTTGATATTGGCAACGAAAGTTAATGTAAGCCAAACCGTATCCTTCCTCTCTGCACATTTACTATAGGAAGATTTGCAGAATGTTGGCTCAATAAGCTTGAAGAGTGCTGGATTCATCTGATTGGAGAGTGCTGATATTGACAGATTATAGAGTGCTGATTTGACAGATTATAGGGTGCTGATTTTGTCAGATTATTGAATGCTGGATTAGTTAGATTTGAATGTGTTGGTATACTCATGTTGGGGAGTGCTGGTTTAATAGATTCAGGAGTGCTAGTTTAAACAAATAGAATAAAATAAAATAGAATGGAATCAAATGGAATCAAATGGAATCAAACAGAAGCAAATAAGCTCCAATGTGGGAATGTTATCTTTGAGTGGTGTTTGTATGTTATATAGTTTGTCAGGCTGAATATGGTCCTTGTACTTTCCCGATGTCCCCCGCAAACATGTGCAGTAACCTTACAGACAATACCTGACAAATTCCTACCGCAAGATGATGTACTGACATGTCAGACCAATTAGGGGAGCGATTCTGCCTGAGTTTACACCACTTGGGCCTGTAGTAGAACTGTGTGGTGTCACGTGGTCTAATGTGGCCTGGAGGAGAATGCTGACTGTGAGGCAAGCTGAGGATGAATAGACCTAGATGAGACCTGCAATCAGTTCACACCAAGGTTTGCTACCAGCTTGTCCTGACCACTTCAAACTCCTGTCAAGATGGCGCTTCTTAACAACACAAGATGACAAACACTTGCAGGAATTCAGAGAGAGCCACGGAGAGATTTATCCACTAAGAATATAAGTTGAATAGTTCCTGGTAATGACTCAATCCTTTTAGTGTTATACCAATTAGCAATTACTGTCTTGTTCCGAGATATTTATCACTGTGGGTCAAACAGACATGGTGCCTTGTAATTGCATGGAGAGAAATTAATTATTTTCCTCAGGTTTTGTCACCCACAGATTCACTGACAGAGAACACTACCTGACACCAGAACTGTAGATTGGGTCATTATTTGACCACCAAGAAAGTGAGACCCATATCTATCTATGGTCACTCACAGATATGAGTAAGTGGGACATCCTGGTCCCATTCTAACTTCACAGAAACAGCATGCAACGTATTCATTGATTCTGGTTACAGATTTGTGCTTGAGACGTGTGATTTCTTGTGATATGAGTATACAATGATTCTACCCATACATATACACTCTGAAAGGGGCAGCTTATTGGTCTTTAGACTGGGTGTTTGATTTTCGTTTCTATAAAAGGGGTCTATAAGCTTTTTTGGCGGACAATATATCTATTGGTTGTCTATCAAAGGGGTTTATAAGATCTCTTTGGTGAAGATGTTGACAATTGGCTTTCTATGAAAAGATCTCTTTGATGGAGAAAGTTTGGGGGTCAATTCAGTTCGGGGGTCAATTCAGTTCGCCCACTTTACGAAATAACTGGAGAATATCAGCAATTCGTCTTGGTATATTAATCCATTTAAACTTCACCAAACTTTTCCAATTAAAGATCGTACCTTTCAAATCTAAAATCAATATCTTAGGTATAATACCTAATATAGATAATTTTCTGATTCTGATTGTAAAGTCATATTCTATGAACCTAGAACTTAATAAACACCAAATGTTCGGTAAAAAAAGTTCCCCTGACAAGTATTTAAAGTATTTAAGATTTAGGCTTATTGATAATCCACTAGACTTAACCAAATATTTGAAATTTTCAGGAAAGTGTACACAGCATGTAGAAGAGAGCAAAAAGTATTAGAATAGAGTATTTTGCAAGCTTCCTGATACATCATTTAAGGGATCTCTTGAGAGAAATGTCCTTAAAATGCTAAATATATGTCAACTGTGAGTTTCCAGTACATTATCACACCATGTCAATTAAACGATTTTAATATCTTCCCATTTTATAGCAAATTGAGGTTACTCTACAGCAAAGATTCCCTGTATCTCCGCTGCCAGCAGCCATCGCTGTAAATTAACAGTTACAACTATTTACAGTGTGCCCAAACATATATCAGTAGGTCTCAGGACATAATTGTGAAATAAATAGACATCTCCTCAATAAAGGACTGGCCTTTTCCCATTTTAGACTGACCAAGCCCTAAATAAAAGAAGTTAAAATAGCTTCCTGTGTCAGGAGGAAATCCGGTGTAATCCTCTCCACTGTGTTTCTCATTAAAGCCATTAATTATAAGAGTCCTTTTCCTTGGAGATCTAATCTTTTCAATTGTGTTGTCAGTGTCGCCATGAGGTAAAATTATACTGGTAACCATAGCAAGAAAGGTAGGTTTATCACTGACCCAATCTGACCTTGACCTTCCATGTATTGTGCAACCATCACACCGCATTTCATCTGTCATGTTGTATCTTCTTTATACGATAGAGACTTCATTTATAAACCGAAACCAATCTCTCAACTTTTGTTTGCCAATGTTTCTACCTAAAACCTTCTACTTTATGTACTAAATCTAGCAAGCTAATTCTCACAAATTTAGGCATTTGACGTGGACGTGTTTGATATACAAGATTGCCATTCCACGTTGCTATGTCTCAATCCATAGCTGTTTGTAATGGTAGACTTGTACCCAGTCCCTACTATATCGCATGTATGAAGAACAAGAAATGATGGACGATTTACTATCTTTTAAGGCCACGGGCCGTGGCACAGTTGGTTCGGGCGCCAGTTTCTTAGCACCAGTTCCTCTGTGGTGATCCAAAGGTCGTGGGTTTGAGGGTCGTGGGTTCGATCCCCAGCCGTGCCGAGATTGAACTCATGATACAATTTCCCATATGAGCTGAGGCCCGTGCCTAAAGGGTTAACCCGTTGTCCTTGTAAATCTGTGACCGGGTGGATTGTCATGTCAAGGACCTGCGACATGACAATTCAGTGAGGCAGCACTATATCTGCTACAAATAGGTCTCATCACGAAATGACTGAAATAATGTTGAAAGTGATGTAAAACCCCAAACAAACAAACAAACAAACTATCTTTTATCACTAATACTCTTGTTAGAAATGAGCCCCCATATAAGAAATCTGTTCACTCACTAATAAAGAGCAACATCGAGACATAATTTCATATTTCAATAGATTTATACATTAGATATACATGCATTACTATCATGCCAATACTTTGAAGTATTAAATGTTGTGAATTTATTTTAGTTTTTAATCAGTGATCGCATTTATATTCCTGGTGTAAGGAAGGGGAAAAAATTCTTTATTCATCATCTGAGGAGTATCTCATGGCCTCATCATCATGTACTTCTGAATTTTGCGTCCGTTGATTCTTGAAGTTTCATCACGTGACTAAGACAGAACCACGGTCTGAGCAGGATGGCGAGCAGACGACATTTGCAAACTCAACTCTCTCGTCTTAAACCGAGATTTGAAACGAGAACATTCCTGAGATTTATTCCCGAAAACGTGACTTTGATAGCAATTTACAATGATTTTTGATAAATGTTAAATCTCAATGCCACTCTGGCTGTTACGGTTTAGTTTCCTAGTTCTGTTACGCCAGTGCGATGCTATTAACTGAGCGATGCATCAAAGTGAAATTCTTAGATTCTGAATGCGGAGTTCAGCAGGCGGTCTATCCGCTTTATGATTGATATGACTTAGCGCCATGAAGTAAGTAAGGTAATTTGTTTCTCAGTTACCTGTGAATATACAAGGGGTGTGAGAGGGTCGGCTGGGAGCTCAGGCAAGCCAGCCACAGAGTGATAGCCCTGTAGTCATAACTACTTGATTTATAGGGTCCCCACAGCACCCGGCACCCACGGCTTTGACAGAATGGAGTGGCGAGCGCTGTAATGACGGCCAGACATGTCATGTCAGAAGGCGACCGTATCTCAGCACATTCTATACCCTATTGAAGGTTTCTATGGGGCCCTTCCTCCGATGGCTTCTTGCTAGGGGGCAATCCATCACCCCAGTTATTATATCTAACACAAGATGTCCAGTGTTTGTCATGAGAATGGCCCAACCTCAGTTCACATTTACATCGTACTTCACTCACTAGTATCTTCATCATGCCTGACCCCAAAGGTTTTAGCACCTCAGACCACGTGGCCTAGACCATCAGTTTCACCATTTCCTCAACACTTGATATCTCCATACAAATAAATGAGCCACACACCCTGATATCACAGCCAATCTGATATATTCATTCTAAGAAATGACCCACACACCCTGATATCACATCTCCATTCTAGGAATGACCCACACACCCTGATATCACAGGCAATCTGATATCTCCTTTCCAAGAAATGACCCACACACCCTGATATCACATCCCCATTCTAGGAATGACCCACACACCCTGATATCACATCCCCATTCTAGGAATGACCCACACACCCTGATATCACATCCCCATTCTAGGAATGACCCTCACAGGCGATCTGATATCTCCATTACCATTCAGGCCACGGGCCGTGGCGCAGTTGATTAGAGCGCCAGCTTATTAGCACCAGTTCCTCTGTGGTGATCCAAAGGTCGTGGGTTCAATCCCAGGCCATGCCGAGATTGAACTCATGATACAATTTCCCATATGAGCTGAGGCCCGTGCCTAAAGGTTTAACCCGTTGTCCTTGTAAATCTGTGACCGGGTGGGTTGTCATGTCAAGGACCTGCGACATAACAATTCAGTGAGGCAGCACTATATCTACTACAAGTAGGTCTCATCACGAAATGACTGAAATAATGTTGAAAGTGATATAAAACCCCAAACAAACAAACAAACAAATCCATTACAAGAAATGAGTTCTTTGTCTGCTGAGTATCTGGTATATAAAACTGAGTAATAACTTGATATTAATACCCAAACACAGGTGTCCAAGTAAGTACACGTACTGACGCATGCTCTGTCCCAGTGTTGATAAGTGCAGCATTTCTCAAGGGACAAGGCCATTTTCATAAATAGAACATTGTGGGTTAAAACTTGAGTCGTGGGGTCCCATGTACATTTCACAGTGCGGCATTTTGATCAGGCAGGGAATGGCATTTCTAATCATGAGCATTTTCAGCCCTGCAATAATGATCAAGATGTGTATGGAACAGGGCAATTGACAAGACACGTGATGCAGAATGATGGGAGAGCAAAGTTCTCTGTCTGAGATGTGACTACTTAGTTACATCGCTGTTGAATTAACAAAATGTCCACATTGGAATATATACTCTGGTACTTTTTGTCCCCCGCATTCTTTGCAATGCGAAAAGCAGGGGACATTAAATTGAGCTGTGTCCGTGCGTCTGTGTGTGTGTCCATGGTCAACTACTTGTGTGCACGATACAGCCACAACGATTTGACATTTACCTTTGGTATTGCACACTTGCACTCCTGGGGACCTTCCTCCAATCTGAATAGATAATGGCTGTGATTGGTCAATTTATCTTGCCATGACGACCATGACTTGGCTTGTGTGCATGATACAGCCATAACGGGTTGACATTTAGCTTAAATATTGCACACATGCACTCCTGGGGAGCTTCACCTGATCTGATAAGATAATGCCTGTGATTAGTGAAGTTATGTTGCCATGGCAACCATGTTGCCAACTTGGCTTGTGTGCACCATACAGATTTGTGTGTGCCATACAGCCAGAACAGTTTAACATTTAACTTAGATATTGCACACATGCACTTCTGGGGACCATCCCCCAATCTGATTGGGTTTTGGCTGTGATTGCTCAATAATGTTGCCATATGAGCAACCATCACCCGTCTGTTCATGCACTTGTGTCTGTGTTTTTGTTACTGTTGTTATTGTTGGATTTATTTTCCGCATTTAACACCACCCTTTTCAGACATTCCCCCAACCGTAAACATCTATTGTGTCCAAAGTGCGGGGGAGTCAATGCTCTTGTTATGTTTAATATATCAATAAAAAAAACTTGGATAAAATATTGGAAGAGGTTCATTCTCTTTATTTCAATGACACCCCAGCGTGAATGACAGACAGAGAAACTGCAGTAAACAACAGATTATGATGTGAATGTAAACGAGAACTTGGTAATTGGTAAGAAATACATCTTACCACTGTGTTAAGAGTCTGGCATCTCTGTCATTTGTGCTGATGTCAGCAGTTTGTGAATCCCTGTCTCTACTCCGATAGCATGATCAAGTTGCAAGATTTCATAATTATAATGACCTCCTACGCACTTTGCTGTATCATATGCTTCAAATACAAGAAAACAATGATATTAATTATATAGCCCTTGCTAGTGTATTTAATTCCATTCTATTCAAGAAAAATGTGCTGAAATTGCAGGAAGTCAAACTCTACAGATTGTTTAGGTTGTTCAGCTTTGCTTTTTATATCTGATTGTTTTGATTTTTATCATTGGTATGTGAGCGCACCAGTCAAGATTGGCATATTTCGCTTAGATTTAATATACTTTAGTCAGAGTTGGCAGAATCGGAATTACCCTATCTACATTGGTTTTGTCCATGAACATTGCTGTTAAGCGTTTTAGCTTTAATACTATTTATCATGAAGCGACATATTCAACAGATGTCTTTGTAACTGGATGTCATAATGACATAATGTTATCTGAATGACAATGCTGAGAAAACTGAGAGTGAATCTTCTGTTGTAAACAACATGTATTTGATGTGGTCGTCAAATCATCAATATTATATAATATTATATAATCAGGTGACATATGAAATCCTATGAGCTCCATAAGATTATGGTCATAGCTCATTATGGTCATAACTTAGATACACATCATTGTATAATTGAATAATTCTCAAATTCTTTCAGCCATCTTGGTTTCGCGCCTTTAACAGTTTGCCTCCCACAACAACAATTACGCCCAAAAATAAGACGTGTGAATGCGCTCTCAACACAACAACAATATTCCCACCTCACCACCACCCCCCCTCCCCCCAAAAAAAAATGCATATACGATACAGAGATCCTGGAATAAATGTGGTATTAACTGGTGACTATATTAACTGGTGACTATATTAACTGGTGACTATATTAACTGGTGACTATATTAACTGGTGACTATATTAATGGTGACTCTATATTTTGCAGCCTCCGCAGCGGCCATCGCCCTGGGATGGCGTGAGGAACGCCACGGAGCCGAGCTGGGTGTGTCCTCAACTTCACATGTTCCATCCCGAGACTGGACGAGAGTTCCAGAACGAGGATTGCCTCACCCTCGATATCTACACGCCGTATGAGGTATGTGACTTGATATCTACACGCCGTATGAGGTATGTGACTTGATATCTACACGCCGTATGAGGTATGTGACTTGATATCTACACGCTGTATGAGGTATGTGACTTGATATCTACACGCCGTATGAGGTATGTGACTTGATATATACACGCCGTATGAGGTATGTGACTTGATATATACACGCCGTATGAGGTATGTGACTTGATATCTACACGCCGTATGAGGTATGTGACTTGATATCTACACGCCGTATGTGGTATGTGACTTGATATATACACGCCGTATGAGGTATGTGACTTGATATATACACGCTGTATGAGGTATGTGACTTGATATCTACACGCCGTATGAGGTATGTGACTTGATATCTACACGCTGTATGAGGTATGTGACTCGATATCTACACGCCATGTGAGGTATGTGACTTGATATATACACACCGTATGAGGTATGTGACTTGATATCTACACGCCGTATGTGGTATGTGACTTGATATCTACACGCCGTATGAGGTATGTGACTTGATATCTACACGCCGTATGTGGTATGTGACTTGATATCTACAGGCCGTATGAGGTATGTGACTTGATATCTACACTCCGTATGAGGTATGTGACTTGATATCTACACGCCGTATGAGGTATGTGACTTGATATCTACACGCTGTATGAGGTATGTGACTTGATATATACACGCTGTATGAGGTATGTGACTTGATATATACACGCCGTATGAGGTATGTGACTTGATATCTACACGCCGTATGTGGTATGTGACTTGATATATACACGCCGTATGAGGTATGTGACTTGATATCTACACGCCGTATGAGGTATGTGACTTGATATCTACACGCAGTATGAGGTATGTGACTTGATATGTACATGCCGTATGAGGTATGTGACTTGATATCTACACGCCGTATGAGGTATGTGACTTGATATCTACACGCCGTATGTGGTATGTGACTTGATATGTACACAATTTGGGGTAGCTATGTGACTTGAAATATACACAATATGGGGTAGTTATGTGACTTGATATATATACAAAGCGGGTAGTCATGTGACTTGATATATACACAATGTTGGGTAGTTATGTGACTTGATATATACACAACGTGGGGTAGCTATGTGACTTGATATTTTTAAAAAACATTAATAAAATTTGATATGAACACTGTATAAGGTAGCTCGATATTTTGACACAATATTGGGATGTCAGGAAAACATTCACGTTTATAGCATATTATGCTCTATTTCTTTCATTAACTCTATTTAATTGCCATTTAAATGTATTGCTATTTTCTCAATGGTTTCAGGAGTACCCGTCCCTGTCACCTCGTACTTACCCAGTGTTGGTGTATATTCACGGCGGGTCGTACGAGGTCGGTTCCGGCAAGCTCTATGACGGATCTGTCCTTGCCACTTTCGGCGTTGTCGTCGTTACCATCAACTATAGGCTGGGCGCTCTGGGTGAGAATTTTGTGCTCTCAGATAAAAGCAAAATTCAATATGGCAGCGTTTAACTTCCGTTCGAGCAACTGCAGCATATTTGAGTCTCATATAAACTTTATATTTTACTTCTCATCTGGTTTTGGCATTTCTTAGAACATTACTTGTTAGACCCTTAAGAGAGTTCTAAGCATATTCGATCAACTTTCGGTCATCTTGGTTTTAGTGCTTTCACAACTTGGCCAAAGCTACATTTAATGATTTAGACTGTAAAACAATATGAATGCATTGGACGCTCTCCCGTATTCAACTTTGCAATCCTCCACGCTGGGCGCATACCAAGGACTTTCCTTCCAATGTGTGGTATTTTAACTGAGGCATATAACACATTATGAGTAACTTTACTAATTTTAACTTTATAAGTCTTTAAGCTCACTGAAAATATTTTGTTGTTTTCCAAATACCAATGTACATGTATTTGATAGGTGAATGACCGAACCACTTGTTTGATTATTACTGAATATATTATCTTCTTCATGATCTGAACATTAAATTTAACAACATAAACATCTGTTTCTGCCAAACTATTACATATGTGGACTGTCATTTTAATATGTTGAGTCATTCTGCCCTACTTCCAATGTACCAAGGTGTCCGTGCGTTGCCAACAGATTTGAAATTTATGGTTGAGGTTTAGTATATAAACTTTTGTCATAGTATTTAGAAGAATACCACGAACCCTTACATACACCACTTATTTGAAAAGATCTTTTAAAAGAGGACATTTTGGCAGTTGATTCTTCGGAATGAGATGACAAGACTTATACAAAGGGCAAGGGTCAAACCACATGATCTGTCATGTGAACAATTTATTGCAAATGCCAACAAAACATTGACATCTTTGCTACCAAAAGAATCTTCATAAACTGACGTTTAACAAGCTCTCCATAAAACTGAAATTCTATGAAGCTATTCAACTGATATTTCTTAAAAGAGTATCAAATGCAAGTTATAGTGTAGGAAGCAGAACCAGGATGTGGAGAATCTGTTTTAATTTCACACCTTTTCTTGCTTTCGAAGGTTTTCTCACATCAGGTGGTAGGGAGTTAAGTGGCAATTTTGGCATGCTTGACCAAATCCACTCTCTTAAATGGGTGCAAGAAAACATCGGGTATTTCCGTGGCGACCCAGGGCGTGTGACCATATTTGGTCACAGTGCAGGTGGCGCCAGCGTCGGCATACTTCTCACCATTCCTGCTGCCACAGGTACCTTCATAAAATAATAACCGATATAATGAGTAATATATTTGAAAATATGTTTATTCGATTGATTTCTATTCATGGTTAAGTTAGGACTATTTAAAGACAGATAGTCATTTTGTTTTGTATTTTGCGTTCCAGGTTTGTTTCATCGCGCTATCGCCCAGAGTGGATCTGCCACAGCGTCCTATAGTTTTCATCATGACAAGGTTGACTTCCGGTGGTACATGCGCAAAGTAGGAGATATATTCAACTGTTCTGATAGTGCATTGGACAACATCGTGTCATGTGTGAAAAAACTACCTTTCCACCATATCATAAACAGCAGGACTAAGGTAAGATCATGTCTCGATGTTAGAATAACTTCTATCATAAATTGATTATATTAAAACTTTGAAAATGTTTCTCCTCATGATTAAAATCGTTTATCAATTCAAGCTATTATCATGTTTGCTTAAATAACAAGATGTGTAATCAAACTGGCGCTAGACAAGAATAATTGTTTTACTATACTTGAGCTTGTGAACTACATTGGTTTCTTTGTCTTTCAGTTTCCGTTGTTTGACCCTATTGACCCCGAGTTCCGTCCCTTCGTGGATGGGTCCCTGCTTCCGGCGTCCCCACGTGACCTGCTCAGGGACGGTAACTTCACCAGGGTGCCATTCATGATAGGAACAGTCAAAGAGGAATTTGGTAAGAACACTTCTCAGAAACAGCCGTCTATTGTAACATTAACAGTCAAATTATCTAACAAAATGTTAGATGCCAATTCAGGGTCACAACAACTCGGCATTGTATTCCCCTCTCGGTGTCTATACCATGGCTTATCAAATTATAGTCAATCCTTTGAAAGGGATTGAAGATTGCGAACTCTTTCTTATTACAATATCTTTTCACCAGGTAATTAAATCATTATTTTAAATCATTATTTTAAATCATTATTTTAAATCATTATTTTAAATCATTATTTTAAATCATTATTTTAAATCATTATTTTAAATCATTATTTTAAATCATTATTTTAAATCATTATTTTAAATCATTATTTTAAATCATTATTTTAAATCATTATTTTAAATCATTATTTAATTTTGGGATTAAATATATCATATAATTATATATATTATAACTACCAAGCATATCTTGATTACAACCATTACATTAGTAACATTTTAACATATCAAAATGTTGTACCTTAACGCTGTAGCCTACATTCGATTATTTTATAAAACTGCAACATCGTGACACAGATTGTGCATGCAAGATGAGATGATTGGGCAATTTTGCATTTGAATTGCAGATAATTATTTTAATGGTGGTGTTAGACACAAGCCGGCCTTTGATATAGCCCTGGACAGATATGTGCACAACTTCACTGGAGGCAACTCCGGTATCCTGGACATGGTGAGGTACGAGTACACAGACTGGAGAAATATCCACAACTCACGCCACCTGGTGGGAAACGATGCCTTCTTCGATAGAGGCGCTGTAAGTCATCACAGCCTCGATATGACATTTATATGCATCACACGCAAGTTGGCACAAATTCATGATAGATATACTTAAACCATATGCGATTTTTTTACTGAATTATCTCAGGAAATTAACTTGGCATATTTACTCATTACGGTTTTAATTGTCAATTGTGACCACTAAGATTTTAATAACTTAAATATCTTATATTTTTCTCAAATAAATGACTTAAGTATTAAATTGCTATATTTGTTTTGGTGCATGTTTCAGTTGTTATCAGACATGCACATGGTGGCCCCCACGGTGGATATCGCCATGCTCGTGGCCCAACATAACCCGGAAGTGTATCAGTATCACTTCAGTACGCATGACAGCTTCCACTCCGTGGAACTCAACTATGTCTTCGGGGCTCCATTCAGGTGAGGCCCTCAACACTATGCTCCTACGTCAATATATAATGATATCATTCATTTGAGGCCCTCCACACTATGCTCCTACGTCAATATAAAATGATATCATTCATGTGAGGCCCTCCACACTATGCCCCTACGTCAATATATAATGATATCATTCATATGAGGCCCTCCACACTATGCCCCTACGTCAATATATAAAGATATGATTCATGTGAGGCCCTCCACACTATGCCCCTACGTCAATATATAATGATATCATTCATGTGAGGCCCTCCACACTATGCTCCTACGTCAATATATAATGATATCATTCATGTGAGGCCCTCCACACTATGCCCCTACGTCAATATATAATGATATCATTCATGTGAGGCCCTCTACACTATTCTCCTACGTCAATATATAATGATATCATTCCTGTGAGGCCCTCCACACTATGCCCCTACGTCAATATATAATGATATCATTCATGTGAGGCCCTCCACACTATGTCCCTACGTCAATATAGAATGATATCATCGATGTGAACACAAGGAAGGTATGGCACTTAATGGCTTACTTGAGGTATTAATTCACTCATTCCTTCATTTGTTTGTAATTAAATAATTCATGTGTCTTTAAGATGACAACATATAATCAGGGTTGTGAGGTGTTGGCATGGATGTGTACTAGACCTTGTATAAATATGTCAGAGAAGAACAAATGGGGAATTATATTTTCTGGAAATTGAACGGATATTTGGTCAATTACACTTTTACCCCTATAAGACCCTTAACGACACAGGAATGAAAAATTATGCAAATAACAGTATTCACTTTTCTTATTGTAACTCTTATATTCATTTTGAAAGGACGTCCTTTCTTAGGTGTCTTTATATGATATCGAAAACCTTTGGGGGTACTTGATTCTATAATTATGGAGAACAGACACATGCATGTATATCACAGTAGTACAATCCGTGATATATTGATTTGTTTAATTTAGTTGTAAAATAACAGAAATATCTGAGAAAATTAAACAGGAATCACGAGCCCTCCACCCCTGTGAATGTTATATGTTCTGTTGTGGCTAATTGCAGTGGCATTTGTGCAGATGAAATGAGCTCTTCCGGTTGTCAGAACTTCACGCAGCGAGACAAAAGACACAGTATATTCGTCATGACCCTCTGGAGTAATTTTGCTAAATATGGGTAAGAAAATAAGAGATTTAAGAGATTTTGAGACATATTTAGGCCAGCTTCCGGTTGCCATGTTTCAGTGCCTTTTCAGCTTGGCTACCAGTATCACAAATAAACACAGGACGTGCAATTATCTCGCGACCGTGCCCCATGCTGGTTCCATACCTGTAAATTACCTTTTAAAGTTTGATATTTTCTCTGACGGGAATAACAGGTCATTTTCATCGTGACAGAAAGTCTTTATCAGAACTGCTGCATTATAACAAATTAACTGAATTATCTTTTCAATTCTTAATTGTTCATTATTTATTAGAATTGTATTATTTTTACACAATCCATTAAGTGTAATGTTGATATTGAGACTCCATTAAGTGTACTATTGACACTCCATTAAGTGTAATGTCGATATTTACACTCCATTAAGTGTAATGCTGATTATGACACTCCGTTAAGTGTAATATTGACACTCCATTAAGTGTAATATTGACACTCCATTAAGTGTAATGCTGATTATGACACTTCATTAAGTGTAATATTGACACTCCATTAAGTGTAATATTGACACTCCATTAAGTGTAATATTGACATTCAATTAAGTGTAATATTGACACTCCGTTAAGTGTAATATTGACATTCCATTAAGTGTAATATTGACACTCCGTTAAGTGCAATATTGACACTCCGTTAAGTGTTATATTGGCACTCCATTAAGTGTAATATTGACACTCCATTAAGTGTAATGCTGATTATGACACTCCATTAAGTGCAAAATTGACACTCTATTAAGTGTAATGTTGATATTGAGACTCCATTAAGTGTAATATTGACACTACATTACGTGCAATGCTGATATTGACACTCCATTAAGTGTAATATTGACACTCCATTAAGTGTAATATCGATATTGACACTCCATTAAGTGTAATATTGACACTCCATTAAGTGTAATGTCGATATTGACACTCTATTAAGTGTAATGCTGATTATGACACTCCATTAAGTGTAATATTGACACTCAATTAAGTGTAATGTTGTTATTGACACTCCATTAAGTGTAATGTTGATATTGACACTCCTTTAAGTGTAATGCTGATTATGACACTCCATTAAGTGTAATATTGACACTCGGTTAAGTGTTATATTGACACTCCATTAAGTGTAATGCTGATTATGACACTCCGTTAGGTGTAATATTGACACTTGGTTAAGTGTCATGTTGTTATTGACACTCCATTAAGTGTAATGTTGATATTGACACTCCATTAAGTGTAATGCTGATTATGACACTCCGTTAAGTGTAATATTGACACTCCATTAAGTGTAATATTGACACTCCATTAAATGTAATGCTGATTATGACACTCCATTAAGTGTAATATTGACACTCCATTAAGTGTAATATTGACACTCCATTAAGTGTAATATTGACACTCCATTAAGTGTAATGTTGATATTGACACTCCATTAAGTGTAATATTGACACTCCGTTAAGTGTTATGCTGATTATGACACTCCATTAAGTGTAATATTGACACTCCATTAAGTGTAATGTTGATATTGAGACTCCATTAAGTGTAATGCTGATATTGACACTCCGTTAAGTGTAATATTGACACTCTGTTAAGTGTAATATTGACACTCCATTAAGTGTAATGTTGACACTCCATTAAGTGTAATATTGACACTCTGTTAAGTGTAATATTGACACTCCGTTAAGTGTGATATTGACACTCCGTTAAGTGTAATATTGACACTCCGTTAAGTGTAATATTGACACTCCATTAAGTGTAATATTGACACTCCGTTAAGTGTAATATTGACACTCCGTTAAGTGTAATGCTGATATTGACACTCCATTACATGTAATGTTGATATTGATTATTATTTGCTTGCAGAAATCCGACACCAGGTGAAAAGGAAGCTAGAGTGAAATGGGAACGATTCACTCCCACAGAAAAGAAGTACCTTCATCTTAGTGCGCATGAATCTAAAATGCGCGACAACCTGCGTGCAGACAAAGTAGCTTTCTGGAACGTTCTTGTGCCAAGACTGAAAAATAATTCTTTACATTTTCACCTTTTACAGCAAGGATCTACAGGTCAGAATGAAACAAAAATGTGGACCTTTTTAGGTATTTCAGGAACTTTGTTGTTTGGAATTATGATTTTATTGTTTCTATTTATAAGAGCCAGGATGAGGTTAATAAAACTAGAGTTGTGGTATTTACGACATAGGGGTCCCAATATTGCTGATGTTTAAATCACAAAACATTCTGAAACTCTTTGAAAATTGTGACACATTCCTTGATAACAAAGACAGTGGTTTCGAATCATTTCAGGGAAGAACATTCCATTATTGAGAACATCCAATTTTACAAATCAAATTTTGAGATTTGGATATTGGAGGAAATATAGCTTGAATACAGCTGTTGAAATGACAATGCAGCTGTATTGAGTTCAAGAGGTGACAGCTGGGATTTCCCAACACATCAATGTTCACATCAATATATACATGCTACTTATACTCACTAAATAAACATGAGTTCATCCGTTTTGGTTCACCTATTCCCATTTTTTTTCAGAATTTAAAATTCCAAAGACGTTCTTTCATAAGATGTAAATATAGAATAGATTCAATAAGTATTGGTGGCTCTGATTAGCGTTTATATGACGATGTGGTGTTAATCCAGAAGTCAATATATTGATACATCGAGTCCTATTAAGTTCATATAATGCCATAACATATACGCAGTATAAACAGTTAATAAACAGCTTCTTAAAGGACAACTATACATTTTTGTGCAGGTGGGACACAATATGGTGATAGATATTTTGGATAATTTGATCATATCTGACCTTAATGAACAATATTTAGAACATTCTCTATTACTTTCACATTATAAATATAATTTTAACCTTTAACGCTGCCATGACATAGACCCAGTTATCTAAATAAGGAAAAACACCTATTTGTTGAAAAAATATCAAAATATCATATTCATAATTATGTTGTTTGACTCTAGATACATCACAAACAAACATATCTAGACCCAATAGAACATTAAACAGGCACAATGATGTAGATTCTGTTACGTCCTCAATACTGTAATATATCAATATTTCAGAAAGTTATTTTAGTTGAAATATTGTACTCCCTAATTCGTCAGTATATGGTACTTTGTTATTGTTATTCTTGATTTATTATGGTGTTTATTCGTCTTGTAACATACTTTTCTATGGTGTGCAATTCCTTTAAGTCTGGTAAGTTTTGATTGGTTAAAATTGATGAGTATTTCTGTTGGTAAAGCTTGTTCCTCTAACATACGATATCGTCCACAAATCAATGAGAATGAAGTATTTAAAGGAGATTGTAACATTATTTGTTAAATGTATAATGTCATCTTTAAACTATTAAACTTGAAGAATGACCTTTGAACCTTGAAAACAGCTGAAAAAATAATTGATTCAATTCTTGGTTGTTTGAAAAGTGTCAAGATATAAATGCATATAGGTTGAAATAGGGCTGAAATGTACTGGTGAAAACTTCTCTGCAGGAATATTGAATCCTTGATAAGTTGAATTTCTCAATCAATAAAGTATGTGTGTGACTAAAATACAGAAGTTGCTGTTGGAGGGATTTGAAACAACTAAACGACAATGTTCTAAGGATGGTTCGAAACTAGATGGCGACACTATCCTCCAGATGGCGACACTTACCTCATAGTCGCTCAACTCTACCCCTGTGAAAAGACGGTCGTTTGGTCTTGTACCTGCCTCATGTACAAATGTTCAACATATGGGTGATAATGGAGAAAACATGAGTTTGTACATAAAATGATACACCAGAAGTGTTCATATTGGTTAAGTTATTATTGTTAACATATTTATTATATTGTACTTAAAAGATACTAATGAGATAAAAAGCGGTTCCATATTGAAATCACTTATCATTATTATTATTATTATATAGGAATAGCGATACAAATATCAAATATCACGAATCCTGTTGGTTATATCAGTGAATGTAATGTATATAATATTTATTTGTCTCAGATGGACATTTCATTTGTAAATAAGCATACATATATATGTGCATAGAGCGTATACATAGCTGACAATATTGAACACATATCACTATTAACACGGTGTATCCACAGTATCGTTATATCCTGAATATTCAAATATGAGGGCTGATTATAAGAGAACTGCCATGCATACATGTAAGATACGGAGCAGACGATTTTTTCTATAGGATAACTTGATATGTATAGCATACATTGTTTTGAAAATTGCACCCAGTGACCTCTCCTGCGTCACAGTACGTTCGAGCTTAAGTAGCAGTCAGTTACAAAAAATATAAAAAGAATTACTGTTTACTATCAGTTCTTGGCCGATTTACATCATCGACGACTCAAAATGTATCCGTTGGGCTCTCTTCAATAAGTCTGATGTTTGATGTTTAAATTTTCATCAAATGTCAAGTTGAGAAAGTCAGTTTGTTTGTTTGTTTGTTTGGGGGTTTACATTACTTTCAACATTGTTTCAGTCATTTAGTGATGAGACCTACTTGTAGCAGATATAGTGCTGCCTCGATGAATTTTCATGTCGCAGGTCCTTGATATGACCCACCCGGTCACAGATTTACAAGGACAACGGGTTAACCCTTAAGGCACGGGCTCAGCTCATGTGGGAAATTGTATCATGAGTTCAATCCCGGCACGGCCTTGAGAAAGTCAGGGCGCGAAGAATTTAATGGGCGAGCAATGACGTCAGCAGGTCAATCTTGGAAGAAAAACACGATTATCGCTAAATGAGATAGTGTCAAGTGTTACTGATGGATATACCCCGTTGTATCACATATAATCAACTGTCCATGTTTTATTGGATAATATAATGATAGAGAAAACTCAAAATACGCAAAATTGATCAAGGCCTGATTAAACGGTGCACTATTTTAACTAAAAGAACACATAAATATATCGGAATATAACAAAGAATGTTACTAAAAGTTTGTCTTAAGCTAGAGGTATGGATATATTATAAATAATGTTTAAATGAAAAAGATAATCCGTGTATCCATTCCTCGAGATCTGACACAAAGATTTCCGATGGCCACTATTAGTAGGCCTCCCCTCCAGTACCAGGCGTGGCGATAATAGGGGATTTCTGCGTTAAACTGGGTGCTCTTTCATAAATTGACACATGCCTTCAATTAACACATTGCCATAGACCCATCCCCGTAACGCTGTGGCGATTGGCTGTCTGGTACATTCATATGTTAATTATCTCACCTAAATACTCAGAAAGACCACGTGACACAGGAACAACTTTGTATTCTCCATTTATCTAATTCCAAAAATATATGATAGCCTTATGAAGGAGGGTTATATGCGAGCCTGAAGCAAAGAAGAGCAGAACTGAAGTCTATCTAATGAATTGAATTGGCAATAAGGTGTTTTCAACAAAGAAAAACGATATTGCTGAAGGTCAGATGTTATCAAATAGATGTGATTTTGTTATGTAGGTCAGATTTTGTTATGAGAGACATTTGTATGTCAGATATATACATCTACATTTAGATACCAACCAAATATAATCAAACTTGTTAATCTAAAGACAGAATATGGCAATAAAATCTTATTCTTGTAAATAGGAAGATTGTTATTAAAATTAATGTCTGACCTTTCCTTGTTCTCTATCAGTAAAAAGATATCGTATTTCTTTGTGTATTTACTGTCATGCTAATATCTTTATGTATAATGATGCCCAATATAAATATATATTTTGAATAACTTTTTGTATTAAACAGTGTGATTCAATCCCCTGTATAAAGAAAATAATAAATATTCATGTGACAGTAAAACTTTGCTTTGATTAGCATATTATGTAGGGAGTATATAGGAGATACGTGGGTTGTACCATAAGGAGATACGTGGGTGTTACCATAAGGAGATACATCGGTGGTACCAAAGGGAGGTACATGGGTGGTACCATAGGGAGATACATGAGTGGTACCACAGGGAGATACATGGGTGGTACCACAGGGAGATACATGGGTGGTACCATAGGGAGATACATGGGTGGTACCATAGGGAGAGACATTGGGTGGTACCACAGGGAGATACATGGGTGGTACCATAGGGAGATACATGGGTGGTACCACAGGGAGATACATGGGTGGTACCATAGGGAGATACATGGGTGGTACCATAGGGAGAGCCATGGGTGGTACCATAGGGAGATACATGGGTGGTACCATAGAGAGATACATGGGTGCTATCATAGGAAGATACAAGGGTGGTATCATAGGGACATACATGGGTGGTACCATAGGGAGATACATGGGTGGTACCATAGGGAGAGAAATGGGTGGTACCATAGGGAGATACATGGGTGGTACCATAGGGAGATACAACGGTGGTACCATAGGGAGAGAAATGGGTGGTACCATAGGGAGATACATGGGTGGTACCATAGGGAGATACATGGGTGGTATCATAGGGACATACATGGGTGGTACCATAGGGAGATACATGGGTGGTACCATAGGGAGATACATGGGTGGTACCACAGGGAGATACATGGGTGATACCATAGGGAGATACATGGGTGATACCATAGGGAGATACATGGGTGATACCATAGGGAGATACATAGGTGGTACCATAAGGAGATACGTGGGTGGTACCACAGTGAGATACATGGGTGGTATCATAGGGAGATACATGAGTGGTACCACAGGGAGATACATGGGTGGTACCACAGGGAGATACATGGGTGATACCATAGGGAGATACATGGGTGGTACCATAGGGAGATACATGGGTGGTACCATAGGGAGATACATGGGTGATACCATAGGGAGATACATGGGTGATACCATAGGGAGATACATGGGTGGTACCACAGTGAGATACATGGGTGATACCATAGGGAGATACATGGGTGGTACCATAGGGAGATACATGAGTGATACCATAGGGAGATACATGGGTGGTACCATAGGGAGATACATGGGTGGTACCATAGGGAGATACATGGGTGGTACCACAGGGAGATACATGGGTGATACCATAGGGAGATACGTGAGTGGTACCATAGGGAGATACATGGGTGATACCATAGGGAGATACATGGGTGGTACCATAGGAAGATACATGGGTGGTACCATAGGGAGATACGTGGGTGGTACCACAGTGAGATACATGGGTGATACCATAGGGAGATACACGAGTGATACCATAGGGAGATACATGGGTGATACCATAGGGAGATACATGGGTGGTACCATAGGGAGATACATGGGTGGTACCATAGGGAGATACATGGGTGGTACCACAGGGAGATACATGGGTGATACCATAGGGAGGTACATGGGTGGTACCACAGGGAGATACATGAGTGATACCATAGGGAGATACATGGGTGGTACCATAGGGAGATACATAGGTGGTACCATAAGGAGATACGTGGGTGGTACCACAGTGAGATACATGGGTGATACCATAGGGAGATACATGAGTGATACCATAGGGAGATACATGGTAGGTACCATAGGGAGAGACATGGGTGGTACCATAGGGAGATACATGGGTGGTACCATAGGGAGATACATAGGTGGTACCATAAGGAGATACGTGGGTGGTACCATAGGGAGATACATGGGTGGTACCACAGGGAGATACATGGGTGGTACCATAGGGAGATACATGGGTAGTACCATAGGGAGATACATGGGTGGTAAAATAGGGAGATACATGGGTGGTACCATAGGGAGATACATGGGTGGTACCATAGGGGGATATATGGGTGGTACCATAAGGAGATACATCGGTGGTACCATAGGGAGCAACATGGATGGTACCATATGGAGATACATGGGTGGTAACACACGGAGATACATGGGTGGTACCATAAGGAGATACATTGGTGGTACCATAGGGAGTGACATGGGTGGTACCATAGGGAGATATATGGGTGGTACCACAGGGAGATACATGGGTGGTACCACAAGGAGAGCCATGGGGGGAGCATAGGGAGATACATGGGTGGTACCATAGGGAGATACATGGGTGGTACCATAGGGAGATACATGGGTGGTACCATAGGGAGAGACATGGGTGGTACCATAGGGAGAGACATTGGGTGGTACCACAGGGAGATACATGGGTGGTACCATAGGGAGATACATGGGTGGTACCACAGGGAGATACATGGGTGGTACCATAGGGAGATACATGGGTGGTAACACACGGAGATACATGGGTGGTACCATAAGGAGATACATTGGTGGTACCATAGGGAGTGACATGGGTGGTACCATAGGGAGATATATGGGTGGTACCACAGGGAGATACATGGGTGGTACCACAAGGAGAGCCATGGGGGGAGCATAGGGAGATACATAGGTGGTACCATAGGGAGATACATGGGTGGTACCATAGGGAGATACATGGGTGGTACCATAGGGAGAGACATGGGTGGTACCATAGGGAGAGACATTGGGTGGTACCACAGGGAGATACATGGGTGGTACCATAGGGAGATACATGGGTGGTACCACAGGGAGATACATGGGTGGTACCATAGGGAGATACATGGGTGGTACCATAGGGAGAGCCATGGGTGGTACCATAGGGAGATACATGGGTGGTACCATAGAGAGATACATGGGTGGTATCATAGGAAGATACAAGGGTGGTATCATAGGGACATACATGGGTGGTACCATAGGGAGATACATGGGTGGTACCATAGGGAGAGAAATGGGTGGTACCATAGGGAGATACATGGGTGGTACCATAGGGAGATACAACGGTGGTACCATAGGGAGAGAAATGGGTGGTACCATAGGGAGATACATGGGTGGTACCATAGGGAGATACATGGGTGGTATCATAGGGACATACATGGGTGGTACCATAGGGAGATACATGGGTGGTACCATAGGGAGATACATGGGTGGTACCACAGGGAGATACATGGGTGATACCATAGGGAGATACATGGGTGATACCATAGGGAGATACATGGGTGATACCATAGGGAGATACATAGGTGGTACCATAAGGAGATACGTGGGTGGTACCACAGTGAGATACATGGGTGGTATCATAGGGAGATACATGAGTGGTACCACAGGGAGATACATGGGTGGTACCACAGGGAGATACATGGGTGATACCATAGGGAGATACATGGGTGGTACCATAGGGAGATACATGGGTGGTACCATAGGGAGATACATGGGTGGTACCATAGGGAGATACGTGGGTGGTACCACAGTGAGATACATGGGTGATACCATAGGGAGATACACGAGTGATACCATAGGGAGATACATGGGTGATACCATAGGGAGATACATGGGTGGTACCATAGGGAGATACATGGGTGGTACCATAGGGAGATACATGGGTGGTACCATAGGGAGATACATGGGTGATACCATAGGGAGGTACATGGGTGGTACCACAGGGAGATACATGAGTGATACCATAGGGAGATACATGGGTGGTACCATAGGGAGATACATAGGTGGTACCATAAGGAGATACGTGGGTGGTACCACAGTGAGATACATGGGTGATACCATAGGGAGATACATGAGTGATACCATAGGGAGATACATGGTAGGTACCATAGGGAGAGACATGGGTGGTACCATAGGGAGATACATGGGTGGTACCATAGGGAGATACATAGGTGGTACCATAAGGAGATACGTGGGTGGTACCATAGGGAGATACATGGGTGGTACCACAGGGAGATACATGGGTGGTACCATAGGGAGATACATGGGTAGTACCATAGGGAGATACATGGGTGGTAAAATAGGGAGATACATGGGTGGTACCATAGGTAGATACATGGGTGGTACCATAGGGGGATATATGGGTGGTACCATAAGGAGATACATCGGTGGTACCATAGGGAGCGACATGGATGGTACCATATGGAGATACATGGGTGGTAACACACGGAGATACATGGGTGGTACCATAAGGAGATACATCGGTGGTACCATAGGGAGTGACATGGGTGGTACCATAGGGAGATATATGGGTGGTACCATAAGGAGATACATGGGTGGTAACACACGGAGATACATGGGTGGTACCATAAGGAGATACATCGGTGGTACCATAGGGAGTGACATGGGTGGTACCATAGGGAGATATATGGGTGGTACCATAAGGAGATACATCGGTGGTACCATAGGGAGTGACATGGATGGTACCATAGGGAGATATATGGATGGTACCATAGGGAGGTACATGGGTGGTACCATAGGGAGATACATGGGTGGAAAAATAGGGAGATACATGGGTGGTACCACAGGGAGATACATGGAGGGTACCATAGGGAGGTACATGGGTGGTACCATAAGGAGATACATGGGTGGTACCGTAGGGAGATACATGGGTGGTACCATAGGGAGATACATGGGTGGTACCACAGGGAGATACATGGTAGGTACCATAGGGAGATACATGGGTGGTACCATAGGGAGATATATGGGTGGTACCACAGGAAGATACATGGGTGGTACCATAGGGAGATACATGAGTGATACCATAGGGAGATACATGGATGGTACCACAGGGAGAGCCATGGGTGATACCACAGGGATAGAAATGGGTGGTACCACAGGGAGATACACGGGTTGTACCACAGGGAGAGCCATGGGTGGTACCATAGGGAGATACATGGGTGGTACCACAGGGAGAGAAATGGGTGGTACCATAGGGAGATATATGGGTGGTACCATAGGGAGATACATGAGTGGTACCACAGGGAGAGACATGGGTGGTACCACAGGGAGATACATGGGTGGTACCACAGGGAGATACACGGGTGGTGCCATAGGGAGATACACGGGTGGTACCATAGGGATTTACATGAGTGGTACCATAGGGAGATACAAGGGTGGTACCACAGGGAGAGACATGGGTGGTACCATAGGGAGATACATGGGTGGTACCATAGGGAGATACATGGGTGGTACCATAGGGAGATACATGGGTGGTACCATAATAATAATAATAATAAAAAGCTTATATAGCGCATATACCAGACCAGAGTCTGTTCAAAGCGCTTCCTTAAGAACGTGTTTCCTAAACAGGTGTGTCTTTAACCTGGATTTGAATGTGTTTATGCAGGTACTAGTTCTAATGTTACCAGGTAAATTGTTCCACAGTTTTTGCCCAATATGGGCAAAAGCTCTATCACCTAGTGTTTTTAGGCGCATATGCGGGACCTCTAGGTAGGTTCCATCATTTGATCTTAATTCTCGTTCACCTTGTTTCACTGTCAAGAGGTCACGCAGGTAAGACGGTGCCTTGCCATTTAGTGCCTTCCATGTTGTGAGTAAAATCTTAAAATCGATTCTCGCATGCACAGGCAGCCAGTGTAGATCTTTTAATTTTTCGAGATGTGATCATATTTTCTAATTTTTCCAACTACTCTGGCCGCTGCATTCTGTATGTATTGTAGTTTCTTGATTTCTGAGCATGGCAGGCCGACAAGGAGACCGTTCCCATAGTCAAGTGTGGAGGTAATAAATGCGTGCACCAGGGTAGTAGCTGTTTTCTCATCTAGACATTGTCTGATAGATGAGATATTCCTTATGTGAAAGTAACCCCTTTTGCACATATTTTTGATGTGAGATTTCATGTCCATCTTCGTGTCTAGTATTACACCGAGATCGCGAACATTCTCGCTGGGTGATATGATGGATTTTCCTACCTTTATTTTATTTGTGTTCTCATCGATGCCCATTTTATTAGTACATAATAGCATTTCGGTTTTCCCATCATTGATCTTCATTTTATTTGATATTAAGACTTCCTCTATGCATTCTTCTAGTTGGCTTATCTTGACCGTTTTCTGATCCATTAGGTTATTTTCAAAAGGCTTGTAGATTTGCGTGTCGTCAGCATATATGTGGTATTTTAATCCATATCTGTTTAGGATATCTGATATGGGTGACATGTATATGGAGAAAAGAATGGGACCTAGGACCGAACCTTGAGGGACTCCATATTTTATTCGTCTCTTTTCTGATCTGTGATTACCCACTTTAACACATTGTTCCCGGCATTCGAGGTATGATTTGATCCATGCTAGGGCCTTGCCACGAACCCTGCATCTGTTGTGTAGTCTTTCAAGTAGGATGTGATGATCAATAGTGTCGAATGCTGCCGATAGATCAAGTAACAGCAGTATGACAGACCTTTTTTGATCAAGTTCTATGAGTATGTCATTTTGCACTTTTAGTAGTGCCGTTTCAGTGCTGTGATACTCTTTGTATGCAGACTGGAATTTATCAGTTAGACCATTCCTTATAAGGTGCGGTACTAGGTCTGTAATTAGATTCTATCAGTTCTAGGCCTAGTTTTTTCAGAAGTGGTTTAATGATGGCTAATTTCATGTTCTCTGGTACATGGGCACTGTCTAATGATTTATTTATGATTGCAGTGATTACTGGTAGTAGGTCTTCCATTACTTCCAGTAGTAGCCAGGTTGGAATGGGATCTAGTTCACATGACTTATTTTTGGCCGCTTTCACCAGTTTCCGCACCTCACCGATGTCCAATTTGTCGAATTTGTCTAGTGTTATATGGCATGGGGTGTGGCCTGGGATCTGATCTTGAACGTGTGCTAATGGCGTGGCCATTTTTACGGTGTGGCTTTGCTGTGTGTTTTTAGAGATGGTGTCCTCCTGCGGGCAGTATTGATCATCTATATCAGCGGGGCTGCCATCTGGTGGTATGTTCAAGTTTACATCGAGGTCGAGGCGTATTTTTTCTATTTTGCCTACGAAAAATTCATTAAATTTGTTTGCCAGACTGGCATCAGAGTCAGTTGGTGGTAGTGGGATATCCTTATCCTTGTGCATAACTCTGTCTAGTACTTTGAACAATTGCTTTGGATCGTTTTTATTTTCATGTACTAATTTAGTAAAGTAGCTTGATTGGGTCGTCTTTAGTAATGAATTATAACTGTTCTTTTTCTTATTGTATATTTCTTTGTCTATCGTATTTCCTGTTTTATTCATTCTTCTCTCAAGTTTCCTCTTTAAGGTGCGCTCTTTTTTTATTGTTTCGTTCATCCATGGTACTGCTTTTCTCTGAGTGATGTTTGCATGCTTCCATGGAGCGTGTTTATCCATTAGTGAAGTAATACTAATGTCATAGTAATTTACTAAATCATGGATTGATAATTGATCCCATTTTGTTGTATCGTTAAATAATGTTTTTAGATCTGCTCTTAATGATTCTTTGTCCAAGTTTTTATATTGTCTGTATTTTACTGACTTTTTCTTTAATCTCGGGGGTTCGATGTTGAGCCAGATTTTGATTGATTTGTGATCTGATATGTATTCATCTACTTGATGAGCATGTATCACCTGGCTACCTTTGAAAGTCATGATCAAATCAAGAGTATTTCCGAGTCTATGGGTTGGTTCGGTTACCCATTGTTTCATGTCGAATGCAGATAAGATTTCATTAAATTTGATGACGTCTGGTTTTGTTGGTTTATTCATATGGAAATTGTAGTCACCTAAGAACATCACTTCATGTCTCATGGCGCAGTAATGTGCTGTTAGCTGCGTGAATTCATCGTAAAATTCGGAGTATGTGTATCTATTTTTCTTTGTTGGTTCAGGTCTATAGATTGTAACAAATGTTATTTTCTTGTTTTTATATCTTAGGGATGTTTCCATTAACTCCATAGTTTTGACAGTGGGTTGGGACTTTTTGTTATATTCAAATTGTAACTCTTGTTTGTACATCAGTCCGATTCCTCCTCCCGATCTTCCGACCCTGGGACATGATAACCATTCAATTTTCCCTTCTTTTAATGTATCAATAGTCATTTGATCTAGATCATTTTGTAGCCATGTTTCGGTTATGAAAAGCGCATCTAAATCATTTTCTGTGAAATAATCTTTAATGTAGAGTACTTTAGCTGAGATTGATTGTGCATTGCATGTTCCGATTAGTAATTTTGTTTTATTTCGTTTTTTCCTCTTTGTGCCCATGTCTTTATTATTCTCAGAGTAGTCAGTAGCATTAAGATGTTCTTCTGAGGTAAATCCGGTCAATGACCCCGTGACGTCATATGAAGTGGGATTCCCCGGTTGTTCATTCATGTCACTTATTTGGTAGCCAATGAGCTTGTCGGGGGGCGTGGCTAGGCCCCGATCGACTCGATGTTTGGATCCGTATCTTCTACTGATTTCATTCAGATTTATGTTCCCGTTTTCGTGTGATACCATTTCATGATTGTGTATTTCATGGTCAGTATTGCAGATTGTCATTGTTTTATTTCTTTGATCAGTAATCAACGTTTTACATCTCGAGTCTCTGTCAGGATTCGCCCGTAGGGTCGTATCATGTGTGTCACATGATCTCCTGGCTATAAATAGACTGTTCCCATTAAGAGTTACTTTTCGGGGAACCCCTTCAGAGATTAATGTCAGTTTGTTAATGTTTCTCGATAAAGGGGCTGCCTTGTTGTGAGTTTTTATTTTTGACACAATATTGTTTGTTTTGAATTGATTTATTGTGCCGTGTGGAAGTTTGTTAATATATTGTGGAACATTTAGGCGTGGATGGAGAGTAATTTCTAGAGAGGAATTGTCAACTTTTTTTGGGATAATTATCAGCTCATGCATATATGAGTTTAACATAAGTGCTAGAATATGATCGTATACATATTTGCTCTGGTGATCGTCTATTTCAGGATGATTTTTTAATGTTATTTTTAAACTTGCCTTTATATAAGTTTCATTACACATACATGGTTCACAAATAGATAACTCACATAGTCTATTGAATTGCTTGATGATATTTAGCATTTTATTCTTTCCAATACATAGTTCGTTCATTTCTAGATTATCATTGATCTTATCTATGATGTTCATATCGTTCTTACATGTATTACACACTGTTGTTACACTGTTCCACCCACAGCCGAAATGTCAGAACTTTCTGGGTCTTTTTGCCCTGCTGTCTTTCTTTGGGCTTCTCTGGCTCATTACACGTGTCTCTTTTGGTCTGCTTCTGTTTTTATCCTGATTCTTGGGGTTTTCATGTGCAAAATTGCACCTGTTCCCTTTCTTGCACTTCCCGTTAGCGTAGAAAAAGCACACTTCCTTTTTTCCTGCTTCCTTCTCCTTTAGGTATTCTCGAACTACCTTCCTGATTTCTACGATGGCTTTCGCGATACCAAGGGGGGTCCCACGAATTCTTACAGTGTCTTCATCATCTCCATCAGGTCCCTCGATTTTCTTCAGGGTCGTTTTTGAGGACTTAGACATTTCCTTGATGTTTTCCCCACCAGAACCTATGAGCTTTGAGCTTGAGTCTCTTGGTATTTTCATGGATACATCCTCATTCGGAAAATCTCTGTTCCTGTAATTCGTCAGGGCTGTTCCTGTAATTCGTCAGGGCTTTCTACCATAGGGAGATACATGGGTGGTACCATAGGGAGATATATGGATGGTACCATAGGGAGGTACATGGGTGGTACCACAGGGAGATACATCGGTGGTACCATAGGGAGAGACATGGGTGGTACCATAGGGAGATACATGGGTGGTACCACAGGGAGATACATGGGTGGTACCATAGGGAGATACATGGGTGGTACCACAGGGAGATATATGGATGGTACCATAGGGAGATACATGGGTGGTACCATAGGGAGATACATGGGTGGTACCACAGGGAGATACATTCTTCTTCTTCCATATACGAGCTGAACTTCATAGATTGAAGACTGTCGCTCGGTGTGCCATAGGGAGATACACGGGTGGTACCATAGAGAGTGACATGAGTGGTACCATAGGGAGAGACTTGGAGGGTACCATATGGAGATACATGGGTGGTACCACAGGGAGATACATGGGTGGTACCATAAGGAGATACATCGGTGGTACCATAGGGAGTGACATGGGTGGTACCATAGGGAGATATATGGATGGTACCATAGGGAGGTACATGGGTGGTACCACAGGGAGATACATCGGTGGTACCATAGGGAGAGACATGGGTGGTACCATAGGGAGATATATGGATGGTACCATAGGGAGGTACATGGGTGGTACCACAGGGAGATACACGGGTGGTACCACAGGGAGATACATGGGTGGTACCATAGGGAGATACATGGGTGGTACCATAGGGAAATACATGGGTGGTAAAATAGGGAGATACATGGGTGGTACCATTGGGAGGGAAATGGGTGGTACCATAGGGAGAGACATTGGTGGTACCATAGGGAGAGACATGGGTGGTACCTTATGAGTATAGTTACAAGTAATGCCTCAGTCACATTTGCACCAGGTGCCGGCCGGAAAGTAACAATCTTCCCAGTCTGCCGGGCACCGGGGAGTTTATCAGCAAAAATCTGAGACATGCCATAGTTGTGGTCACATTATACATAGGTGCTGCACGGCATGTGCCAGATGAGATGTCATGGACGTCTTTGAGATATCCTAAAGACGTCTGTCTCATTGACAGACGTCTGTGAGATATCCTAAAGACGTCTCGATCATTGACAGACGTCTGTGAGATATCCTAAAGACGTCTGTCTCATTTATCCTAAAGACGTCTATGTGATATCGGAGGGAGCCCGTTTGATCATCTGACGATGGCCTGTGAACAGATAAAATAAAAAAATCCTATTTCACCGCACGATGTCACCGGCAGCCCTAAGATAATCTGCCGATGTGCCTGCGGGACACTGCCGGGGCCCTGCCGTGTACTTTAAGATGGTATTTGCTGATAAGACATCGGGGAAACGCCGGCAACCTTTATATCGCAGCAAAAAGTTCCTGATGACCCTACCGACGTCTTAAAGATGCCCAATTGTGGCCGATTATCTCCATCTTTACTGAAATCGGCGCAAATGTGACTGATGTATAACTAATCAGTCCCCCGACGGGAGTTAGCAAAGAAGAAACAAAGTTCCATTTTTATTGGTTTGGTTTACATCAGATAACTTATTTGAAAATGAAAAAAAAATATTCGATTTACTGACTTTGTTTAACTTAAGACCTCATTTTCGTCTTTTTCATAGATAACTAATATCTTAGACAAGTAAATGTTTTGACATATAAATTAATTTATATTAATCTCTTTCAAAAGGTTTTAAATATATGTCCAGATTCTTGCGCCAAGGACAGTTTGTCCTGATATAGTGATATGTTAAGTCTTACCAAAACATATCATTGAGGATTATGAAGCGAGGCAGCTTCAGAGCAATTCTAACTGCTCGAGTGACCCATGCGACCAATGCTACAACCTTACTCATTCATTTTATTTCAATCAGTTTAATTCTCACCCAATACTCACTTTTTATTCTTTTCAAGATTCCAAACTTGATTATATTTTTTTATAATGTTCGTCCATATGTTGCCAAAATATCAATGTAGTCCAATGAGAACACATTGCAATGAATAAAGGTAACCTTTGAATTCTTTGGTCCTAATAATGTAAAACATATTTCTGGACCTCGGCAGTATTGTCATCATTGTGTAGATATATTAGGGTATATTGCGGTTGTCCCTTTTATTTGCTGTTTAAAGCTAATATTGGATATTTCATGCGGCGATTCAATGATGTGACATTCAGTGGTTGTGACATCAAGGTCATTGATGTGACATAAGGTCCTCGTCGATGCAACACCTTCACAAACTGACTACATTAGAACACAATACTGGCACAAGAATTGCTTCCTTTCAAGAATATGCCATTTAGTTTGCAAGCTATTATTATATGTTTGTGGATGGAACACTGGGGTGATTTATTCCAGATATATTCGGTTGGCGGTTACAATGGTGCTGTAAAAAATGCTGCTCATATTGACCTCTAATTGACCTCTAATTGACCTCTAATTGATCTACAATATTATTGCCCAAATCACATAACACTTGCTGCCAGGTGCTCGCTTATGTTGTAATGTAAACCATTTCGCCTTGTTTATATTCATGCACATTTCATGTAAAATGGCATATTTTGCATAATTCTCTATTATAGCGATCCAGATTGCATGTAGTGTTTCAAGGTATCAGACAGACCAATATTCATTCAGAACAAAATTACGGTGTTTCTGTAATCAATTAGACAATCTTTGTCATTCAATTAGTTTTCATACAGCGATATAAAATTATTCAGTTTTGTTGAATAATTAGAACACTACAACAGTAGTTACAACAAAGTTATAAAGTTTATAGAATATATAAATGTGCAAGTATAAAACGATCCGCATGATATTTGGGAATGGATTTTTCACTCCACTAGCAAAAGTAGCGTAGTCCAGTAAGATAATTATACAACTATTAATCTTATAATTGGTGTCATATTTCGGTATTCACTTTCCTCACCCATGGACAAATGTAGGAAGACTAAATGTACAGAGTTAATTAACTGCTCCTAATAACATGTGTTAATACAAAATAACGATCCTAAATACTATTCTAAAGCAGTATGGCATTGTGTTCAGGTGACCGCTTTCTATCTGACTTGATAGAGCCTAGCTATAGATTTTGCACAAAAAGTGAAATAGAAACAAACATACAAGTACATATTTTAACCAAACATAAAAGTACACATATTCACATTTCGAGGAATCTAAGTCATGAAGATTTCATTGCAATAGAGGACTTGAGTTATCTGCAAGTTTATTGAGAGAAATATTATATCTTGTTCAGGGTCTTCACTTGATACACTATTATTATGCATCAAGTAAGGACATGAATACATGTGTTCTATCAACGGATTATTTAGAATATTAAAATCCAAAAATAAATTAAAATATACATAACATAATTTAAACAGTCTTAGGATAGTAAATCATCTTTGGAAAATACTAAACTTACAACTAATTTGAAGCTTCAATGCAGCGTAAAATAAACGAACTAGTCTGGCAGCTTCAATGGAGAGGGGCCGTAAATTTAAAAAGAATTATTTAACAAATCAAAATGATTCGTTTTGGTGCAAAAAACCGAAACACAACCCCCAAAAAACGCCAGCGTAATCGACCAAAACGTGGTTTTAAAGACATTATATCGCTCATATAATACTGTACGCAACTCCCTTCGAGGGGGGTCCCTCACAGCACCTCCACAATGAGGTTACGTGACCCACAAACACCTCCGCTCCAGAGGCGCCATGAGAGGAGGTGCAGCACCTCCATATATAAACAAATCATAGGATAACGCAGTCAGTCCCCATCCAACTGAAGAGATAAAAGTGATCGAAACCGTTGTTGGTCTTGGTAGGGACTGCGATCGTTGTCGCAGATCATCTTAGGATCCTCGCCTTTTTACTATTGAAGCTTCAAGTTATTTTTTGTTTTATAAATTTCTGAGGTAATGAGCTACAGAAACTCGGTCTAGAACTGGTTGAGAAAAATTATAGGCCTGTTTCCAACCTAACATTTATCTCTTAACTAACTGAGAGGGCGATTGCAGACCAATTAGTCCCCCATCTCGTAAGGAATGGCCTTACTGACAAGTTTCAATCAGCCTACAAAGAATATCATAGCACTGAAGCCGCTTTGTTAAAGGTGCAAACTTGGGTGCTCTAGACAATAGAATTTTGGGTGCTCTAGACAATAGAAAGTCAGTTATCTTGCTGTTGCTTGACCTTTCTGCTGCCTTTGACACTATTGACCATCAAATCCTTTTGGATAGACTGAGGGATAGATGCAACGTCAAAGGTCATGCACTCTCATGGATCAGGTCATACCTAATGAACAGGAAGCAATATCTGAAGGTGGGGATCCATAGATCCTGTCTCAAGTCCATAAAATATGGGGTACCCCAAGGCTCGGTCCTGGGTCCTATACTGTTCACCATTTACATGACGCCCCTATCTGATATCCTTGCCAAATATGGTCTGAGATATCATATTTATGCAGATGATACTCAGATCTACATCCCTGTAGACCACACATCTCCCTATCATGCGGATATGAGCAGACACAAACTGGAGAAGTGTGTCAGTGAGGCCAGAAACTTCCTTCTATCAAACAAGATGAAGATAAATGATGGAAAAACTGAGATGCTCATATGTACTGACAGGTACAGTACTACTACCCATGGCAGTATCCCAACCACAATCAGAGTGGGTGACTCTGATATTGCTCCTAATGAGTCAGTAGTGGACCTTGGCATCACATTTGACCATGAGATCAAGAAAATGTGTCAGAAGGGCTATTATCACATTAGGAACTTGGCGGCCATCAGACATTGTCTAGACCTTGGCATTGTCTAGACGAGAAGACCGCGGTAACACTTACCCATGCTTTTGTTACATCTACCCTAGACTACGGGAATGGTCTTCTGGCTGGTCTTCCTAAAACTGACATCAGGAAACTGCAATACCTCCAAAACTCTGCAGCACGGGTAGTAGGAAAAATCAGGAAATTCAATCACATTTCAGGAAAATAACAGGAACTGCACCAGTCTGGCTTCCTGTTCACGCGAGAATTGATTTTAAAATTCTTCTATTAACCTGGAAAGCCCTTAATGGTAAGGCTCCGCCTTACTTACGTGATCTACTCCTGATCAAAGAAGGTGAACGCTGTCTAAGATCCAATGATGGCACCCACCTACAGGTACCTAAAACCAGGCTAAGGACAGTAGGTGACAGGGCCTTCTCATCTGTAGGTCCACGACTATGGAATTCCTTGCCTACTAATATTAGGACAAGCACGTCAGTCTCCTCGTTTAAGAATAGGCTGAAAACTCATCTCTTCAGGATGCATGTCCTGAGCTCAGCGCTATGAACAGACTTGTTTGGTATCAGTGCTATACAAATTTTATTATTATTATTATTATTATTATTATTATTATTATTATTATTATTATTATTATTATCATTACCTTGTAATGTATATTTGCTCATAACATTTGATGAGCAATTGTAAGCATTATTTATCCCGGTAAACACAGCATTAAAACATTTTATGAGACATGATGATATTATTATCCCACATTCTTGTTTTCTATGAGTATCAGTCAAGGTTAAGTTCTGAGGATAGAATTGAGGTCGTGGACGTTGTAGAACAATAATCGCCATGCTTTACTGATATGGATGAGATTTAACAACTACAAATGTATACAGACTGAAAACCTCCCACGCCCATATCATATAAGACATTTGGCAGAATTGACAAAACAATTCAGCTTTTTTTATCCCTATGAAAGAGACGAATCATCCTCCAATGTTGGCAACCTTTATCAAAGAATGAGCAACACAAAATATATTACAACAAGAGAATAAAGAAGTCAAATTAATTGATATTTTGAGCCTCTGCCCAGGTAGCTTCCCACTCCAATAAGGAAATATTTGTAATCTGAAGTCATTCTGTATCCAAGGTGCCTTTATATGAATACCTTCATCTCTGCTCGAAGGTCACCCATCAGATTCATCTAAATTATGGGTTTGTGGAAAATCACTTTGCACTTGAAAAAATAACAAAGGATATGATGATGATGATGATGATGATGATGATGATGGGTCATTTCAAAGAAAAAGGTTAAATATTAAGAACGGTGGAAGGGACATAAAATACATTCCTTTCATCATGAGTTAAAATTGCCAATAACTAGCATTTCGAGGGGAACAGAGGAAGTATTTTTTACAAAGAGAAAATAGGTATTCAATGTATGGTCAGATGCGCACACAAAAATAATATATGCGGTACTATGACATCACTACCCTGTATGACGTCATCATGCTAACCCTGCTTGCAATACCAAGTCGGTTCCAGTGCAGTTGAATCATCTTCCTCCTCTAATATTTGACAAAACTGGGGCACCTTTTATTAATAATGATAAGTTGATGATATTGAATATTGGATATTATAATAACATAAAAGTTTGGTGATATTAAATGTTCACCCTTTACAATCAATTGCCACAATACTTAAGACATTAAACCTGCAAAAAAAAAAATATCCATTGGTACATTCAAATGGAAATGTCAAATGAATGTTCAGTATGTCATAAATTGTTATAACCATTTGGGGTTATGCATACATACCTTGAGACATTCACCTCATAAAATCTGCAAGATCAATCTCATTATCTACGTTTAATAACATCATGCAGTGCTTGTTGTTAACGTGACCAAATGAAGTCAGGATTTTCCTATGGGATAAGTTGTGTTGCCACTCTTCTTATTATGTGTTCTGATTGATGTGCGGACCCAACGGATAGCCTAAGTATATATAAAACAGATTTCATAAAATTTAATAAACAGGTTACCATTTTCCCCTATTTTCTGTGTTTCCTTTCAGCCGTGTAAACAGCATAGAAGACATTGGTACGAGGGTGCTCCATTTCCTGCAAAGCATTTCCAGCAAAATACGCTCTCTGATTTTGGCGTCTTTGCCATTTCCGTTTTTTCATATTCTCTTTTGGAAATAATTCCTGGCCATTCACAGATGGCTGAATAGTTGCAAATTTCCCACTTAATAAGGTTATTCCTTGAATGGGAAGTAAAAATTACTTTTTTTTCTTCTTTGTGGCGTTAAGATGATACTTAAACTGTGTTCAATTTCATCCCAATGTGTTTAGAACTGAACACATTAATGGACCAGCTTTGTGAGCGAGATTTACCTGTTAAGTTAAGATTTAGTTTCATCTACTGTACTTTAGTATTTAGTTAAGATTTAGATATGTCCTAATTGTTTAAATATTCAATAACAATTTATTATGTCATTATTATAAGAAGAATTAATATGTCATCCCACTCTCTAAGGTTATATAAATCACAACACACAATAAGATGATGGGACCCCAGAATTCTCATCTAATAGAAAGGGTGATGATTGTAATCATTATCACTTATAATGAACATTGATCACCCTTATAATGTTAAGACTAATAGTGTAATGGAAGAGACTGTGAATATATTAAGGAATGGATAGATTGCTAGAGGGTCTGATGGTAAATGGGTGGATTGGTGGAGGGTCTGATGGGTAATGAATGGATTGGTGGAGGGTCTGATGGGTAATGGATGGATTGCTGGAGGGTCTGATGGGTAATGGGTGGATTGCTGGAGGGTCTGAAGGGTAATTGATGGATTGCTGGAGGGTCTGATGGGTAATGGATGGATTGCTGGAGGGTCTGATGGGTAATGAATGGATTGCTGGAGGGTCTGATGTGTAATGGATGGATTGCTGGAGGGTCTGATGGGTAATGGATTGATTGCTGGAAGGTCTGATGGGTAATGTATGGATTGCTGGAGGGTCTGATGGGTAATGGATGGATTGCTGGAGGGTCTGATGGGTAATGGATGGATTGCTGGAGGGTCTGAAGGGTAATTGATGGATTGCTGGAAGGTCTGATGGGTAATGGATGAATTGCTGGAGGTTCTGATGGGAAATGGGTGGATTGCTGGAGGGTCTGAAGGGTAATGGATGGATTGCTGGAGGGTCTGATGGGTAATGATGGATCGCTGAAGGGTCTGATCGGTAATGGATGGATTGCTGAAGGGTCTGATGGGTAATGGGTGGATTGCTGGAGGGTTTGATGGGTAATGGATGGATTGCTGGAGGGTCTGATGGGTAATGGATGGATTGCTGGAGGGTCTGATGGGTAATGGATTGATTGCTGGAGGGTCTGATGGGTAATGGATAGATTAATAGAGGGTCTGATGGGTAATGGATGGATTGCTGGAGGGTCTGATGGGTAATGGATGGATTGCTGGAGGGTCTGATGGGTAATGGATGAATTGGTGGAAGGTCTGATGGATAATGGATGGATTACTGGAGGGTCTGATGGGTAATGGATGGATTGCTGGAGGGTCTGATGGGTAATGGATGGATTTCTGGAGGGTCTGATGGTTAATAGATGATTGCTGGAGGGTCTGATGGGTAATGGGTGGATTGCTGGAGGGTCTGATGGGTAATGGATTGATTGCTGGAGGGTCTGATGGGTAATGGATGGATTGCTGCTGGAGGGTCTGATGGGTAATGGATGGATTGCTGGAGGGTCTGATGGGTAATGGATGGATTGCTGGAGGTTCTGATGGGAAATGGGTGGATTGCTGGAGGGTCTGAAGGGTAGCGGATGGATTGCTGGAGGGTCTGATGGGTAATGATGGATCGCTGGAGGGTCTGAAGGGTAATGGATGGATTGCTGAAGGGTCTGATGGGTGGATTGCTGGAGGGTTTGATGGGTAATGGATGGATTGCTGGAGGGTCTGATGGGTAATGATTGATTGCTGGAGGGTCTGAAGGGTAATGGGTGGATTGCTGAAGGGTCTGATGGGTAATGGATGGATTGCTGGAGGGTCTGATGGGTAATGGATGGATTGCTGGAGGGTCTGATGGGTAATGGATGGATTGCTGGAGGGGCTGATGGGTAATGGATTGATTGCTGGAGGGTCTGATGGGTAATGGATGGATTGCTGGAGGGTGTGATGGGTAATGGATGGATTGCTGGAGGGTCTGATGGGTAATGGATGAATTGGTGGAGGGTCTGATGGATAATTGATGGATTGCTGGAGGGTCTGATGGGTAATGGATGGATTTCTGGAGGGTCTGATGGTTAATAGATGATTGCTGGAGGATCTGATGGGTAATGGATGGATTGCTGGAGGGTCTGATGGGTAATGGGTGGATTGCTGGAGGGTCTGAAGGGTAATGAATGGATTGCTGGAGGATCTGATGGGTAATGGCTGGATTGCTGGAGGGTCTGATGGGTAATGGATGGATTGCTGGAGGGTCTGATGGGTAATGATGGATTGCTGGAGGGTCTGAAGGGTAATGGATGGATTGCTGGAGGGTCTGATGGGTAATGATGGATCGCTGGAGGGTCTGAAGGGTAATGGATGGATTGCTGAAGGGTCTGATGGGTGGATTGCTGGAGGGTTTGATGGGTAATGGATGGATTGCTGGAGGGTCTGATGGGTAATGATGGATTGCTGGAGGGTCTGAAGGGTAATGGATGGATTGCTGGAGGGTATGATGGGTAATGGATGGATTGCTGAAGGGTCTGATGGGTAATGGATGGATTGCTTGAGGGTCTGATGGGTAATGGATGGATTGCTGGAGGGTCTGATGGGTAATGGATGGATTGCTGGAGGGTCTGATGGGTAATGGATGGATTGCTGGAGGGTCTGATGGGTAATGGATGGATTGCTGGAGGGTCTGAAGGGTAATTGATGGATTGCTGGAGGGTCTGATGGGTAATTGATGGATTACTGGTGGGTCTGAAGGTTAATGGATGAATTGCTGGAGGGTCTGAAGGTTAATGGGTGGATTGCTGGAGGGTCTGATGGGTATTGGATGGATTGCTGGAGGGTCTGAAAGGTAATGGGTGGATTGCTGAAGGGTCTGATGAGTAATGAATGGATTGCTGGAGGGTCTGATGGGTAATGGATGGATTGCTGGAGGGTCTGATGGGTAATGGATAGATTGCTGGAGGGTCTGAAGGGTAATTGATGGATTGCTGGAGGGTCTAATGCATATTGGATGGATTGTTGGAGGCTCTGATGGGTAATGTATGGATTGCTGGAGGGTCTGATGGGTAATGTATGGATTGCTGGAGGGTCTTATGGGTAATGTATGGATTGCTGGAGGGTCTGATGGGTAATTGATGGATTGCTGGAGGGTCTGAAGGGTAATGGATGGATTGCTGGAGGGTCTGATGGGTAATGGATGGATTGCTGGAGGGTCTGATGGGTAAAAGATTTATTGCTGGAGGGTCTGATGGGTAATGTATGGATTGCTGGAAGGTCTAATGCATAATGGATGGATTGTTGGAGGGTCTGATGGGTAATGGATGGATTGCTGGAGGGTCTGATGGGTAATGGGTGGATTGCTGGAGGGTCTAATGCATAATGGATGGATTGTTGGAGGGTCTGATGGGTAATGGATGGATTGCTGGAGGGTCTGATGAGTAATGGATGGATTGCTGGGGGGTCTGAAGGTTAATGGAAGAATTGCTGGAGGGTCTGAAGGTTAATGGGTGGATTGCTGGAGGGTCTGATGGGTAATGGATGGATTGCTGGAGGGTCTGAAGGGTAATGGGTGGATTGCTGAAGGGTCTGATGGGTAATGGATTGATTGCTGGAGGTTCTGATGGGTAATGGATGGATTGCTGGAGGGTCTGATGGGTAATGGATGGATTGCTGGAGGGTCTGATGGGTAATGGATGAATTGGTGGAGGGTCTGATGGATAATGGATGGATTGCTGGAGGGTCTGATGGGTAATGGATGGATTTCTGGAGGGTCTGATGGTTAATAGATGATTGCTGGAGGGTCTGATGGGTAATGATGGATTGCTGGAGGGTCTGATGGGTAATGGATGGATTGCTGGAGGGTCTGATGGGTAATGGATTGATTGCTGGAGGGTCTGATGGGTAATGGATGGATTGCTGGAGGGTCTGATGGGTAATGGGTGGATTGCTGGAGGGTCTGATGGGTAAAAGATGGATTGCTGGAGGGTCTGATGGGTAATGATGGATTGCTGGAGGGTCTGAAGGGTAATCGATGGATTACTGAAGGGTCTGATGAGTAATGGATGGATTGCAGGAGGGTCTGATGGGTAATGGATGGATTGCTGGAGGGTCTGAAGGGTAATGGATGGATTGCTGAAGGGTCTGATGGGTAATGGATGGATTGCTGGAGGGTCTGATGGGTAATGGATGGATTGCTGGAGGGTCTGATGGGTAATGGATGGATTGCTGGAGGGTCTGAAGGGTAATTGATGGATTGCTGGAGGGTCTGATGGGTAATTGATGGATTGCTGGTGGGTCTGAAGGTTAATGGATGAATTGCTGGAGGGTCTGAAGGTTAATGGGTGGATTGCTGGAGGGTCTGATGGGTAATGGATGGATTGCTGGAGGGTCTGAAGGGTAATGGGTGGATTGCTGAAGGGTCTGATGAGTAATGAATGGATTGCTGGAGGGTCTGATGGGTAATGGATGGATTGCTGGAGGGTCTGATGGGTAATGGATAGATTGCTGGAGGGTCTGAAGGGTAATTGATGGATTGCTGGAGGGTCTAATGCATATTGGATGGATTGTTGGAGGCTCTGATGGGTAATGTATGGATTGCTGGAGGGTCTGATGGGTAATGTATGGATTGCTGGAGGGTCTGATGGGTAATGTATGGATTGCTGGAGGGTCTGATGGGTAATTGATGGATTGCTGGAGGGTCTGAAGGGTAATGAATGGATTGCTGGAGGGTCTGATGGGTAATGGATGGATTGCTGGAGGGTCTGATGGGTAATGGATTGATTGCTGGAGGGTCTGATGGGTAATGGATGGATTGCTGGAGGGTCTGATGGGTAATGGATGGATTGCTGGAGGGTCTGAAGGGTAATGGATGGATTGCTGGAAGGTATGAAGGGTAATGGATGGATTGCTGGAGGGTCTGATGGGTAATTGATGGATTGCTGGAGGGTCTGAAGGGTAATGGATGGATTGCTGGAGGGTCTGAAGGGTAATGGGTGGATTGCTGGAGGGTCTGATGGGTAATGAATGGATTGCTGGAGGGTCTGAAGGGTAATTGATGGATTACTGGAGGGTCTGATGGGTAATGGGTGGATTGCTGGAGGGTCTGATGGGTAATGGATGGATTGCTGGAAGGTCTAATGCATAATGGATGGATTGTTGGAGGGTCTGATGGGTAATGGATGGATTGCTGGAGGGTCTGATGGGTAATGGATGGATTGCTGGAGGGTCTGAAGGGTAATGGATGGATTGCTGGAGGGTCTGATGGATAATGGATGGATTACTGGAGGGTCTGATGGGTAGTGGATGGATTGCTGGAGGGTCTGAAGGGTAATGGATGGATTACAGGAGGGTCTGATGGGTAATGGGTGGATTGCTGGAGGGTCTGAAGGGTAATGGATGGATTGCTGGGGGGTCTGAAGGTTAATGGATGAATTGCTGGAGGGTCTGAAGGTTAATGGGTGGATTGCTGGAGGGTCTGATGGGTAATGGATGGATTGCTGGAGGGTCTGATGGGTAATGGATTGATTGCTGGAGGTTCTGATGGGTAATGGATGGATTGCTGGAGGGTCTGATGGGTAATGGATGGATTGCTGGAGGGTCTGATGGGTAATGGATGAATTGGTGGAGGGTCTGATGGATAATGGATGGATTGCTGGAGGGTCTGATGGGTAATGGATGGATTGCTGGAGGGTCTGATGGTTAATAGATGATTGCTGGAGGGTCTGATGGGTAATGATGGATTGCTGGAGGGTCTGATGGGTAATGGATGGATTGCTGGAGGGTCTGATGGGTAATGGATTGATTGCAGGAGGATCTGATGGGTAATGGATGGATTGCTGGAGGGTCTGATGGGTAATGGGTGGATTGCTGGAGGGTCTGAAGGGTAATTGATGGATTGCTGGAGGATCCAATGGGTAATGGATGGATTGCTGGAGGGTCTGATGGGTAATGGATGGATTGCTGCAGGGTCTGATGGGTAATGATGGATTGCTGGAGGGTCTGAAGGGTAATGGATGGATTGCTGGAGGGTCTGATGGGTAATGATGGATCGCTGGAGGGTCTGAAGGGTAATGGATGGATTGCTGAAGGGTCTGATGGGTGGATTGCTGGAGGGTTTGATGGGTAATGGATGGATTGCTGGAGGGTCTGATGGGTAATGATGGATTGCTGGAGGGTCTGAAGGGTAATGGATGGATTGCTGGAGGGTCTGATGGGTAATGGATGGATTGATGAAGGGTCTGATGGGTAATGGATGGATTGCTTGAGGGTCTGATGGGTAATGGATTGATTGCTGGAGGGTCTGATGGGTAATGGATGGATTGCTGGAGGGTATGATGGGTAATTGATGGATTGCTGGTGGGTCTGAAGGTTAATGGATTGATTGCTGGAGGGTCTGATGGGTAATGGATGGATTGCTGGAGGGGCTGATGGATAATGGATGGATTGCTGGAGGGTCTGATGGGTAATGACGGATCGCTGGAGGGTCTGAAAGGTTATGGGTGGATTGCTGGAGGGTCTCATGGATAATGGATGGATTACAGGAGGGTCTGATGGGTAATGGGTGGATTGCTGGAGGGTCTGAAGGGTAATGGATGGATTGCTGGAGGGTCTGATGGGTAATTGATGGATTGCTGGAGGGTCTTAAGGGTAATGGATGGATTGCTGGAGGGTCTGATGGGTAATGGATGGATTGCTGGAGGGTCTGAAGGGTAATTGATGGATTGCTGGAGGGTCTAATGGATAATGGATGGATTGTTGGAGGGTCTGATGGATAATGGATCGATTACTGGAGGGTCTGATGGGTAATGGATGGATTGCTGGAGGGTCTGAAGGGTAATGAATGGATTGCTGGAGGGTCTGATGGGTAATGGATGGATTGCTGGAGGGTCTGATGGGTAATGGGTGGATTACTGGAGGGTCTGATGGGTAATGGATTGATTGCTGGAGGGTCTGATGGGTAATGGATGGATTGCTGGAGGGTCTGATGGGTAATGGATGGATTGCTGGGGGGTCTGAAGGGTAATGGGTGGATTGCTGGAGGGTCTGAAGGTTAATGGGTGGATTGCTGGAGGGTCTGAAGGGTAATGGATGGATTGCTGGAGGGTCTGAAGGTTAATGGATGAATTACTGGAGAGTCTGATGGGTAATGGATGGATTGCTGGAGGGTCTGATGGGTAATGGGTGGATTGCTGGAGGGTCTGATGGGTAATAGGTGGATTGCTGGAGGGTCTGAAGGGTAATGGATGGATTGCTGGAGGGTCTGATGGGTAATGGATTGATTGCTGGAGGGTCTGATGGGTAATGGATGGATTGCTGGAGGGTCTGATGGGTAATGGGTGGATTGCTGGAGGATCTGAAGGGTAATGGATGGATTGTTGGAGGGTCTGATGGTTAATGGATGGATTGCTGGAGGGTCTGATAGGCAATGGATAAATTGCTAGAGGGTCTGATGGGTAATGGATGGATTGCTGGAGGGTCTGATGGGTTATGGATGGATTGCTGGAGGGTCTGATGGGTAATGGATAGATTGCTGGAGTGTCTGATGGGTAATGGATGGATTGCTGGAGGGTCTGATGGGTAATGGATGGATTGCTGGAGGGTGTGATGGGTAATGGATAAATTGCTGGAGGGTCTGATGGGTAATGGATGGATTGCTGGAGGGTCTGATGGGTAATGGATGGATTGCTGGAGGGTCTGATGGGTAATGGATGGATTGCTGGAGGGTCTGATAGGTAATGGATAGATTAATGGATCCACTATTTTAAGAATCAACTGACATTATATATATTGTAGATTAATACCTTGTTATTTCTTGTAATGCGATCCTGTAATACGGCTTCTCTGACTGGGTAGAGTGTCACATATATGATATCATGACCTAATTAGAATCCCACTCCACTCTCGTGAACTGCAATAATTAAGTATAGCAATTAACAAATGTTTCAAATGCACTTAGGCGGCCCTCGTGTTAATGTGATTCACAGAGGGCGATAATTGGTGCACTTCCGAGAGAGCCATAGAGAGGTAGCTCCTCCCCCTATCCCGTGTATATGTCTATATAACACCGGCCTGACTGCCACCGTGGTGGACGAGAGAGGGACACGCTTCCACTCAACATCCACATATTACACATGCTACACTAATATTCTCCATGAATCACTGCCAACTTCTAAAGCCAAGCTCAGGATTAAAGCTTTATCCTATATGTAAGAGAGCTTCACAATAATTTGTTCCCATTACAAAGAGCAAGAGCAAGAGCAAGGGAAAGAGCAAGGGAAAGAGCAAGAGCAAGGGAAAGAGAAAGAGAAAGAGAAAGAGAAAGAGAAAGAGAAAGAGAAAAAGCAAGAGCAAGAACAAGGGAAAGAGCAAGAGAAAGAGCAAGAACAAGAGCAAGGGAAAGAGAAAGAGAACGAGCAAGAGAAATAGCAAGGGCAAGAGCAAGAGCAAGAGCAGGGGAAAGAGCAAGAGCAAGAGAAAGAGCAGGAGAAAGTGCAGGAGAAAGAGCAGGAGAAAGAGCAGGAGAAAGAGCAAGAGTAAGGGAAAGAGCGAGACAAAGAGCGAGGGAAAGAGCAAGAGCAAGGGAAAGAGCAAGAGCAAGGGCAAGGGAAAGATCAAGGGAAAGAGCAAGAGCAAGAACAAGAGCAAGAGAGAGAGAGAGAGCAAGAACATCTTATTAAACTGGGAAAGAGGAGAAATATTACTTATCAAAGACCTGAGTATAAAAGGCGGCAATGCCAGTTCCGTGGAGCGGGGTGGTCTGGATGGGGCTCATCGTGCTTCAGACCGTCTCTGGTGATCTGATAGGAGACGTCCAGACAAGAACCAATAACGGCTGGATTGCCGGCAAAATCAGAACAGAATACTACAACATTGGAGCAGGTAAGTACACATTATTTCATGCACCGCTCCCACCAAAAAAAAAAAGAAAAAAAAGAATTTGTTGTAGACGTTAGATTTATCAGACGTTCCATAAATGTTCTAAAAACAGATTGTGTTTTCAAATGGAGGTTTGTGTTTGAAGGGGAAATATGTGTTGAGGAATTAAAGCATGTGTTTATTGCTGATAGAAGCTAATTAGGTGTAAGATTGGCGATAACCAGCTCAAGGTTCAGTAATCATGGCCAGCGCCAAAAGAGTTTCAGAGTATGGACTCATAAAGCACTGAAACGGATTTGATTACATAGGTTCAGTAAATTTCAATTTACTTTTTATCACACTTAAGATAAGGGATAAATGAGCTATGATTTCACTTCTGACTGTACTGCTTGGAGAACACAATAATAATCATCACAATTGACATATGTACTCATCTGTATTGTTAGGTAAGCTCAGACATTCTTGATGACTACCAGCAAATGTCAAGTCATCTTTTCTTTAAGTTATAACTTAATCAAACGATGATTACAATTATGAATCTACCCTCCAACACAGGACTTTTCTATTATATCAGTCCCTGCCACTAAAGACAAAAAAGGTGCACATAAAATTGACCGCGAATCTAGCTGAGAACTGATTGGCGACTGAGTAAATGAATATTCACACAGATTGTCATTGGTAACTGGCTCGATGGGTCAATTCTGATTGTATGATATTTCGGTGAGTGAGACATGATGTTTCTGTTGGAAAGTTGCAATGTATTGTGTCACGCTTTCATACAATATCATCATAGAGTTTTCTTTAGATATTATGGAAATCCACATCTTGAATTGACATAATAAGCAAGTCTCATTGCATTGAGTTTATAGTTGCCTACTGTAAACCATTGTGTTGTGCAAACGGTACACGATATAAAGTACAGCAATATTGATCTGTGATTGACGAGACAAACTGGGCCATATTTCAAATATATTTATATATATATATCAAAATAAACAACACCATTATGCATTTCACAAAGTGGTTGGATGTTATAAATGAAATGGTTAGATCACACACATTAAAATGGTAAGATCACAGACATTAAAATGGTAAGATCACACACATTAAAATGGTAAGATCACAGACATTAAAATGGTAAGATCACACACATTAAAATGGTTAGATCACACACATTAAAATGGTTAGATCACAGACATTAAAATGGTTAGATCACACACATTAAAATGGTTAGATCACAGATTGCTAAAAACTTGTTAGAAAATGTAGAGAGAAACAAATCTGGCCCTTTAAATATGGTCCACAAACTGGCCCTGTCAATATGGCCCTGTCAATATGGCCCAGTCAATATGGCCCTGTCCATATGGCCCTGTCCATATGGCCCTGTCAATATGGCCCTATCAATATTGCCCTCTCAATATGGCCCTATCAATATGGCCCTGTCAATATGGCCCAGTCAATATGGCCCAGTCGATATGGCCCTGTCAATATTGCCCTGTCAATATGGCCCTGTCAATATGACCCTGTCAATATGACCCTGTCAATATGGCCCTGTCGATTTGGCCCTGTCAATATGGCCCTGTCGATTTGGCCCTGTCAATATGGCCCTGTCAATATGGCCCAGTCAATATGGCCCTGTCCATATGGCCCTATCAATATGGCCCTGTCAATATGACCCTGTCAATATGGCCCTGTCGATTTGGCCCTGTCAATATGGCCCTATCAATATTGCCCTCTCAATATGGCCCTATCAATATGGCCCTGTCAATATGGCCCTGTCAATATGACCCTGTCAATATGACCCTGTCAATATGGCCCTGTCGATTTGGCCCTGTCAATATGGCCCTGTCGATTTGGCCCTGTCAATATGGCCCTCTCAATATGGCCCTATCAATATTGCCCTCTCAATATGGCCCTATCAATATGGCCCTGTCAATATGACCCTGTCAATATGGCCCTGTCAATATGGCCCTGTCAATATGGCCCTATCAATATTGCCCTCTCAATATGGCCCTATCAATATGGCCCTGTCAATATGGCCCTGTCAATATGGCCCTGCCAATATGGCCCCTGTCAATATGGCCCTGTCAATATGGCCCTGTCAATATGGCCCTGTCAATATGGCCCTGTCAATATGGCCCTGTCAATATGGCCCTGTCAATATGGCCCTGTCAATATGGCCCTGTCAATATGGCCCTGTCAATATGGCCCTGTCAATATGGCCCTGTCAATATGGCCCTGTCAATATGGCCCTGTCAATATGGCCCTGTCAATATGGCCCTGTCAATATGGCCCTGTCAATATGGCCCTGTCAATATGGCCCTGTCGATATGGCCCTGTCAATATGGCCCTGTCAATATGGCCCTGTCAATATGGCCGTGTCAATATTGCCCTGTCAATATGGCCCTGTCAATATGGCCCTGTCAATATGGCCCTGTCAATATGGCCCTGTAGATATGGCCCTTTCATATCTAGTCGCCTGTGCATGGCCTTCTGAGGAGAATGGCATTGACTGACCCCTCATTATAATGTAATCTTATCTCCTAGTCTCGCCTTGGAATTATGTTACTGGTGACTACATTGAGGTGAATGACTTGTAACATTCCAGTATGCTCACAGACAACATCCACTGAGCACTGTTACGTTCAGTCCCCTCTCTTTGTCAGACATGATGTGACCTTGTTTGTGTTGCGTGATCGGGAGTATTAATTGATTGCTGATTGTTATTGCACTGGTTGACCTCCTGGGCCAAGGTCTAGGAACACCGAAGCTGACGATGACTCTTTCCTAATTGTACATTAGTGCCTTACTGAGAGAATTAAGACTCTTGGATGTAGCGTGTAGTAGTACCATATATTGTGCTTTTTTGTCTATCTTTGGTAACTTAATAATATTTTATCAAATCACATGCCAATCACTTTCAGGAGAAGAAGAGAAGCTTTCCTCAGGAAATCTACGTTTTCATACTTATTTTTGTTATCAGAGATTTTCCGGTAGTTTTGAATGTTCTAAAAAAGAGGAAAAACCCTATAGACCTTTATGTTACATGGTAATGCTCATTGCTCATTGGTCAACACCAACAGAAGTGCATGTCACGTGATAATACCCTTACATGCTCATTGGTCAACACCTACAGAAGTGCATGTCACATGGTAATACCCTCACTTGCTCAAGGTCTTCAAGGTCACGTGTTCAGACACATGGTGTAAACTACCACTCTGTTCCAGACAAATTTCAGCCTTGCCTCCCAAGCAAACGACGGGTTAGTATTACTGTGCTTATTATACGTGTAGAGGGTCTGTCAGGATATTAATAAAGTTAATGAACTAGGCATGGAGATAACAGGGGCTGGAAGATGAAATCACATGTTCACTTTCTGGCAAACATGACGATTGCCCTGATAACTCCACCTATAAATAAAATGGGTCTGGGGTGATTGAGAAAAATAATAGGCCAGTTACCAACTTGACTTATAACATCAAATTGGAAGTGAAAGGGCAGTAGCCAACCAATCTGTCCCCTATAAAACTGGACTGAAATGGACGGTTTCAGGAAAGTTCCAATCTGTATACATGGAATATCATAGGCATGAGACTGCACTGCTCAATGTACAAAGAAAAGTCAGTAATATTACTGCACTGATCAAGGTACATCCTGTACAAAGAAAAGTCAGTAATGTTACTGCACTGCTCAATGTACATCCTGGACAAAGAAAAGTCAGTAATGTTGCTGCACTGCTCAATGTACATCCTGGACAAAGAAAAGTCAGTAATATTACTGCAATGCTCAAGGTACATCCTGTACAAAGAAAAGTCAGTAATATTACTGCACTGCTCAATGTACATCCTATACAAAGAAAAGTCCGTAATGTTACTGCACTGCTCAATGTACATCCTGTACAAAGAAAAGTCAGTAATATTACTGTACTGCTCAAGGTACATCCTGGACAAAGAAAAGTCAGTAATATTACTGCACTGCTCAAGGTAAATCTTTGGATCAAGTTATACCTAGTGGACAGAAAACAAAGTAGGCACACACAGGTCCATAATGAAATCAAAAATTATGGTGTTCCACAAGGATCCGTTTTAGGACCTATTATTTTACTATGTCTTACTAACATCATTGCAAAGTGTATATGCTACCCTATACTCAGCGCCTTTGAGCATTACGGAAAGGGCGCTTTATAAATATCCCTTTTGATTTGATTTGATTTGATTTATGCTGATGACACACACAGATCAATTTATCTACGTATCAGGCGAGTAGCCAACAGATAGAGACATCGAGACTTGAACTGGAAAAATGTATCCAGGAAGTAAAAAACCTTCCTGGACAAAAGAAAGATGAAGGCCTGAAATGCCAACATGTGATAACAAGTAGTGTGGCTATACTGTAAAACATGTCATTAGCTCAGTGAATACAGATGATACTAAGATCCACTTTATGAAGCCGTGTCCTTTGTATCTAACATAAATAATAAAGATACAAATCCAAAATAAAATACAAAGAAATGCACACTACCATGTAAGAAACATATCAGCGATTAAATAGTGTCTACAATTAGACACAATAGTGTCTAGATTTCTGAACCATGATACATGCCTTTGTGATGTCTACACTGTGTTAAATGACCATATTGCACGCCTCCCCACAACGGACATTAAAAAACTGTAATATCTGCAGAACTCTGCAAAACATGTGGTGGGGAAGATTGCATAAATTGATCATATCTCGAGAAAACTGAAATTTTTGCATGCTTCCGGATTTCAAAATTTGAAAATTGTCCTTTCCGCTTGGAGGGCATCAACTGGCAGAGAAGATCTTGTGGTTTGTCGAACACGAATGGAAACAACAGGTAATATAGAGCTATATCGGTAATTGGCCCCAAACTCTAGAATGATGTATTTGATAAACCTTTATAGAGATATCTGTTCCAGAGGTCAAAACTTTAAAAAGTGCTGTGAATATCCCCTGTCTGGCATCAGCGCTATATTACTCAGGAAATGAACCCAAATTGGGGTCATATGGCTGAGTGATTGAAATCCTGAAGCTAAATTGTCAAACTTAAATTCATATTCATGTTCCTTTGTCATGGATAATCGCACATTGTTTTAAGTGAATCTGATCTGGAAGGAATATTTTATATATTTTACATCAGAGGATTGAGTGTGACAACCTTCCCTGAAGGCTGCCATTTAAGACCAATACCCTGCCCCGGTATGAACTCTCTCGTACTTTGACAAGAAAAAGACAAAACACGGAAGTTGTGAGATGCGCACGCAGGAGCGGCAGGTGCGCCTTGCTTGGCATAAGTGGGACCCCATGTTAGTAAACTACTTTGGGTAATACTGTAGTCGAGACAGAGAATGGAATGGGTGACAGCCTCACGTCACATCATCGCTCAGGTCCCAGACTTCCCCAGCCACATCCGGGCACTCAACCCTTGGCACTGGCGTTTTGTGTGCAGACTGAGTTGTAAAATAAAAACTATCGGCAGAAATATGAACGTGCAAGTTTTCTTTTCAGAAGTAAGACAACTCTCAGACTCTCAGCCTCACCACAACCAAAAGATTTAACAGTTTTTTGTCAGATCTATGACGTGTGTCATACATAATGGACATATGATAGTGCCTTGAGGCAAGTCGTAATGATAAGTACATTTAGAGCCCCCCCCCCCCACCCCACTTGGACACTACTTAAACACCATCGCATTAGTAAAGTTGTCCCAGAGGATGTCTCACTACGGGCCAAATATTCAGTGGCTTTGTGTCAGAGTTTTATCAACGATTTGTCATAAATTGTGTACTTATGGTAGCGTCCTTCAGCTTTTATGGGCGAGTGCAGTGATACCAAAATATACTTTTTCTATGAAATACATAATTTATATAAAAAGGTATAGTATCCGGTCAGAGAGAAAGGCCTGCCGCCGTGACACAATGCACTGCTCCTTACTAAGCATTGCTCCAAGCCACTTGGTAAACCAGGCGTGCAGATCCAGTGTTAAAACAAATGCAGAACAAACTTCTCTCATCAACCTTAATTCACTTTCTTTTAGAAATATAAAACAGTGCATTAAGAATTTCAAATATTTGAAAAAGCAACACGTTTAATTACAAATAATGTAATACATAGATATACATATAGAGGCGCACTTGAGATCCAACGTGACCTGTAATTATATTTAACCTTAAATGTAAAAAAAATGAAGACGCAATGATAATAGAGAAGAACACATTATAACAAACCTTTTATTATATTACCAATCAGAATCGCACATAAATAGAACTGCATTATCCAGTAAATTGTTCTTGTTTTCCTCATATCTATAAGATAGGACAAAGGTGTGTAAGGTTGTGCAAGTATGGCTTATGTCTGTGCGGAAATGAGATATTGGGACTTAATATCTGTGTAAACAGGTCCTGCTGGTGCTGGAAGATCATCTCCCCCATTAACGAGGGACACACAGCCGACAATCAACTTTGTTGATATAAACTCACTACAAACCATTGTCTCGGCCTCTTCCAGGCAATCTGTGATTGTGATTTCAGATATATTTGTGGTAAGGGCGTTTAGTTTGTAATTCTGTCAATAAGGTATAGTGACCCCAATGATGGGGACTTTGTGTTTGTCAATGTTTCTTAATTTCTCTCACATCTATCACTAGGGCTTGATGGTGAAGCATTTCACCTTATTAACGCCGGTTACATGACAGAACGATGTAAAAGATGGCACACAGATTGTCTCTCAAACCTCATTAACGCCTCAAAGGGGAGATGTGACAGCTTAGATCAAGGTCAACCCTGATAGTGTGACATGGTGGTTATTTTCTATTGACGAATGGGTGATAAATGTCTATCAGCTGAGTCTGATGACCCAGTGTAGCGCACCGGGGCAATCTTCAGTGTCTCTTGTGGTCTCGCCAAATGAAGCACATTACCCCTTTATGGTCAGGTCAAAGCACCCAATTCCCGCCATGTTATCACAGTAAGTATAATGTTCTATGTAACTCAGAATAGTTGAATATTGTCAAAGCAAGGAGGTCATATGAGTCTGTGTAGATATTGGACCTTACATCGCCCCAATTTCGCAAATCATTCAACCTCTTTCTTTTCTTCTTATCTCAAAATATGTCATTGATTTTGAATGATTATAGGAACCGTTATTAAGACCTGGCCATTCTAGAATTCAATATCTAAGCCTTTTTATTAATGCAGCAGCTGTATGTCGGCCAAAATGAAATAAAAGACAGTAAAACATTTTGGAATAAAGTGGAAGTCTCCTACTGGGTTACTCACTGATCAAGGTGTACTACACTTCTCAGTGGCAGACTTATATTTCAATTATCTTAATCAAAAAGGTTGTTAAAATCGAATTAGTTTAGCACTACAATGGTTCGTTACAATGAATACACTCATAAAATGAAACTAAAGGTGAACATGTTAAAGAAATGGCAGTAACTGATGAAGACATTTTAACCCAAACTGGACATGTGTGACTAGTTATGACAGACACTAATGCTTCTACTCCTGAGTACCCCACTCCCAGGTTAGGGACCTACCAGGCCCCTGAGACATACAAGACATGAGTACCCCACTCCCAGGTTAGGGACCTGCCAGGCCCCTGAGACATACAAGACATGAGTACCCCACTCCCAGTTTAGGGACCTACCAGGCCCCTGAGACATACAAAACATGAGTACCCCACTCCCAGGTTAGGGACCTACCAGGCTCCTGAGACATACAGGACATGAGTGCCCCACTCCCAGGTTAGGGATCTATCAGGCCCCTGAGACATACAAGACATGAGTACCCCACTCCCAGGTTAGGGACCCACCAGGCCACTGAGACATACAAGACATGACTACCCCACTCCCAGGTTAGGGACCTACCAGGCCCCTGAGACATATAAGACATGAGTACCCCACTCCCAGATTAGGGACCTACCAGGCCCCTGAGACATATAAGACATGAGTACCCCACTCCCAGGTTAGGGACCTATCAGGCCCCTGAGACATACAAGACATGAGTGCCCCACTCCCAGGTTAGGGACCTATCAGGCCCCTGAGACATACAAGACATGAGTACCCCACTCCCAGGTTAGGGACCTATCAGGCCCCTGAGACACACAAGACATGAGTGCCCCACTCCCAGGTTAGGGACCTATCAGGCCCCTGAGACATACAAGACATGAGTGCCCCACCCCCGGGTTAGGGACCTACAAGACATGAGTACCGCACTCCCAGGTTAGGGACCTATCAGGCCCCTGAGACATACAAGACATGAGTGCCCCACCCCCAGGTTAGGGACCTACCAGGCCCCTGAGACATACAAGACATGAGTACCCCACTCCCAGGGTAGGGACCTACCAGGTCCCTGAGACATACAAGACACGAGTACCCCACTCCCAGGTTAGGGACCTACCAGGCCCCTGAGACATATAAGGCATGAATACCGCACTCCCAGGTTAGGGACCTACCAGGCCCCTGAGACATACAAGACATGAGTACCCCACTCCCAGTTTAGGGACCTACGAGGCCCCTGAGACATACAAGACATGAGTACCCCACCCCCAGGTTAGGGATCTACCAGGCCCCTGAGGTATACAAGACATGAGTACCCCACTCCCAGTTTAGGGACCTACCAGGCCCCTGAGACATACAAGACATGAGTACCCCACTCCCAGGTTAGGGACCTACCAGGCCCCTGCGACATATAAGACATGAGTGCCCCACTCCCAGGTTAGGGACCTACCAGGCCCCTGCGACATACAAGACATGAGTACCCCACTCCCAGGTTAGGGATTTACCAGACCCCTGAGACATACAGGACATGAGTACCCCATTCCCAGGTTAGGGACCTTCCAGGCCCCTGCGACATACAAGACATGAGTACCCCACTCCCAGGTTAGGGACCTACCAGGCCCCTGAGACATACAAGACATGAGTACCCCACCCCCAGGTTAGGGACCTACCAGGCCCCTGAGACATACAAGACATGAGTACCCCACCCCCAGGTTAGGGACCTACCAGGCCCCTGAGACACACAAGACATGAGTACCCCACTCCCAGGTTATGGATCTGTCAGGGGAAATGAGGACTGACAGTCCAACTAGCTTGTTTAAAGTTAGATCAGCTGATACAGCTTGGTTGATTGCCAGAATGTTCATAATGACCTTGACAAGGGGAACTGTTGTAGTATCGGTTGTATATGATATCAGAAGGAAGTGTCACATCAGATGGACATTGAGAACACTTTGTTTCTAGATATAGCAGTGTTGTTGTAATAGGACTAGGCTCACTATAAACTTGGCGCATACCTTCCCTTATAGATACAGTGATTAATGTCAACATTATATGTTTTCACATGAGAGAAACTTTTTATCTAGGCCAGATCTTTTTAGATAGGGATAAACATTTACAAATATATATTTAAAAGTGCCCTATACTTGAAAAAAATCTCCCCTTTGGCTGATTTCTCTACAGTAATCTTAAGCAATGAGTAGGTCTTTACATTTATCAACTCAATCATGAAATGGAAATGGTCTCTTGGACAATTAGTATACTTCAAAGTTGTGAAATGTGATTAATTTATTTCAATTACAACAGCAAGATTTAATTAGTCTATGACATATTTACTGTAATGAGTTTTGACATTTTAATGTTAAGATCTATAGACTTACACATTTGTGTCATTCAAATTATCATAACAAAGCTCACATTTATATCCAACAGAGGGCGCTGTGTTGTATTCACAGTTAACCCTTAATGCGTGATGACAGGCGTGACCCAATAAGGTAGACGAGGGTCTGAGCGCCCAGGCCCTGCAGGATCACAAGGCAACATTAACTGGCCAGTCTAAACCCACTTAAGTACATAACCCGAGGTAGCAGATACGGTTATCACTTCTTGGTGCAAAATAGCGATAAAATATCAAGTATGTCTCATCTTCACTCACTACCAAGGTATATCAAGGTATTACTTGGGTGAATTCTATTGAGTTCAAGCTGAGGTGGATGAATAGATTCTACATTATGATATATTCCATGTAATTAGCATTGAACCATTGTTTCAGTAGTTGGTGATGGAGTTGGTGTTTACAGCATACAGATGCAGGAGGGCAGTTTATCTTGTTATTTTATTGCAATATTAAGTTGAGCGTGGGATGATGCAATTCCACAGGTAAATTACACGATATGAAATGTAATTTGTTGACGTATATCTGCAGTAACTACACATAATTTACCTCACTTAAGCGGTGAATCTCGCTGAAATTATATACATCTATATGAATGTCATAAACAACAATATCAAAGACCGAGTTGCATATACATGTACCTGCGTTGGGGACATATTTTATGTGAAGATTTGATATAAAACTATCACCTATCCTTTATGTATAAGGTTTACTTCACATCCTTTATTTACCCCATATAGGTGCTGCTTATTTCATATCCTTTAGGTTTAGATTGTTTCACAACCTTTAGGTTGAGTTGATTTCATATCCTTCAGGTTTAGTTTGTTTCTCACCCTTTAGGTTTAGTTGATTTCATATCCTTCAGGTTCAGTTTAGTTCACACACTCAAAATTTGGTATAGTTCACACCCCTAAAGTTTAGTTTATTTCACACCCTTTAGGTTTATTTTATTTCACATCCTTTAGGTTTAGTTTATTTCACATCTTTTAGGTTTAGTTTATTTCACACCCTTTAGGTTTATTTAATTTCATACCCTTTAGGTTTAGCTTATTTCATATCCTTTAGGTTTAGTTTGTTTCACACCCTTTAGGTTTAGTTGATTTCTTAACCTTCAGGTTCAGTTTAGTCCACGACCCCAAAGTTTAGTTTTTTTCACACCCTTTAGGTTTAGTTTATTTCATACCCCTAAAGTTTATTTAAATTCACACCCTTTAGGCTTAGTTATATTTGCATCGATTTAAGATTATTAGTTTAACAACAACATACAGTTACAATAACCTCAAAATATAAAAAGCAACTTCTAAAAATATAGACAGGTCTGTAAAAATAAGACAAAGAGCAAGTTCGATGCCAGAGATGCAATGGGCACGTCCCGTGAATAGGATTGTAAGAAGTCAAGAGAAAATTATTTTGTTTTCTTTCAATGGGAAGGCGTCATATTAATTATTTTAAAGAATTTACAACATATGATCACGTAAAAAAGAAACATCCATTTTTTTAAACAACGCCTTTGCATTGGTTTAAAATCGATGGCAATTTGACGCAGAAAATAGATCAGATGATATCAAAACAGTTTATTTATCTATTTCTTTTGATATTGAATATTTTATGTTATTATTGAATTGTCTTTAATCAAAATGCAAATATGGAGTTCAAAGTATACGTTTCTAACATTAAGCTTTTACCAGAAAACATATTTCAATTCCTGGTTGTTCCCGAGTCTGATAACCTGAAATGATCTGTGTCTGTCAGCATAGAAATAGAAAATGAGCAAACAGTGAGATGGTTCGCGTCAATGCCCCTGAAGTCTTATAATACAACAATGATTAAAGGTGTATAGACAAGTGATGAACACGTGATCACACTCATGCTGCGGGATGATACCAAAGAGGTCACTCATCCGGGTATCCTGCAGATAGGTCACAAGGGACACGCCCCTTGATTAAATCACCTCAGTCCCCACAAACAACTGAAAACAACAAGAGCTTTGCCATACAAACACAATTGTGCTCATTTGATTTTCACGGCCTCTATTTTATTCAAGAGATATGAATTAAATTTCAATTCTTAAAACATATTGAGAATTAAGGAAATTCAGTGCCAGATTCCTACTGGACGTACACCTTGGTCTGATTTTGTCCATTACATCTGAGAGTCTGTGCGGAATCTGTATCTCATCACTATGATAGCATACTTTTTATTCCATATCCTGACCAGGCAAATGTCACCAATATCATCAAGTACTCATGGGCTGCTTGTATTATTATCTCAGTTATTGCCAGAATGTCCAGCATTGCCTCAACAGATATAAGATCACAGTAAAGTCACACTGATCTGTAAACCAAGCGGAAATACATCACGGCCTGGCAAATGTGGTCCCTAATCAAATCGAATTGAGCACACATTAATTATATTCCATACATTTAGTATTTCCGTGAATTGGAGTGACAAATATGAGGATTAATCACAGCAAGGTGTGTGATGTCAATATGTTCACAGTTGGATAGCTCAGATTCACACAATTCATTAGAACACGGTCCTGATCAAAGCCTGCAATCTTGTAGGGTATGCAATCAGATGATCTGGATTATGTCAAAATTGAACCTTTTTGCAAGAAAGCATCATTCTAATGGAAATCAATCACCATATAACAGTTGAATTCACAGTATGACTGGTCAGAATCAATAACCTCTTTGAATGTAGATATCATCGCCTGATTGGTGTGAATCATGATTGGAAAAATCATCGGCTGATTTTTATAGAATCAATCACCTCATAGAGAAATCATCGTCTGATTTTTTAGAATCAATCACCTCATGGAGAAATCATCATCTGATTTTTTAGAATCAATCATCTCATAACTGGACAAATCATCGCCTGATTTGTTAGAATCAATCACCTCATGAAGAAATAGCTGATTGATTATTTGGAATCAGCTCATCCATGGGGTAGAGCAAATCAGACTTGAACTAATCGGCAGGCCTTGTCATGATATGACAACACAAAGGAGCTACCATTGTGATACCCACCACTTGCTTACTGAGAGAAATTCATTTTGTTTGAGATGAAGAGGGACGTTTTAAGTGGTGATTGTTTTCTGTTCAAAATATAGTAAAATATATGAATGAACAACAGTTTCTTAATTGCACATTGGTACAATAATGTCATTCAGTGCAAACACAAGAGGTTTGTTGTTTTTGTTGAGGGCCTTTTCAATTTCCAGTCCAATGCTGATATGTACTCACACAATCACACACACACATATATATGACGAATTGTGGAAAATATTGATGATAAACTCTCACAATGGAGAAACGTTGATGACATTCTAGAAAATTGAAAGTTGGAACGAATTCACTTGAGAACAAAGGTATAAGAAGTATTGGTTACTTCCGGATAATGAATATTACTAATGTATCTAAACTATATTATCCACTTTCACTGCACTCATAGTGCACTGAGCATACACAGGAAACATAGTCTTGTTTTCCAGGGCAGGGCACTAAGATGAGATGCCTCATATCCGGTCTATATCCTTCTTGATGTTTGATGGGAACAAAGAACTTAACAGCGGTTGATATAGAAATCAAAACTGATTGAATCTGTTCAGTTCGGAAGTCTTTTTTCCACATATGACGCTTACAGGTGACAGTTCTATTATATTTGGGGCAGTACCATTGAGTGAATTCTACCCAAGCTAAGTCTCAGGGTATCCCAGTACTACACAGCTTAGCCAGTAGGTCGCCTCCTGGGATTAAGGAGTCTATTATATGAGATTTAGGGTCATTGATGTGGGTTTAAGAGAACCATATCATTCGACGAATATTACAAACTGGGATAAAGGGATTTTGCTATAATATATTAACATGAACTTTGGGTTTTGAATATTTAGACATTATATATTTCAATCTATTAGTTCCACTTCCGGTTTCAACATGGATTCCTGATATTACATACCTGTCACGTGATAATTATCTTATTCGTGACTGTATTCGATTGTCCCACCTTGATAAGCGACATTAATTAATCTTGAACTAGGGAACATTTATCTACTGAGTGTAAAGCATTACCGATAATTTGCACGGAGTCATTTTTTACCAACTGAAATATATCATTACATCGGTAGTCATGACAGTCTTCTCATTACCTCTGCTATCATTGCCATTGTTTGACCAGTGTCCAGTTGGCTGACCAAAACACTGACTAATTAGAATTTAAATGAATGGTCATTTATTCTTCCACCAATCAGTTCACAGCCAGATTTTAATAAATAGTCATGGCTCATTCTGAACACTCTTTATTACCATTGTGGACAACCATGGACTTATATGATAAATAAAGGCCTGCTTTACATGTATAATTTTCCCAGGTTTCTAGTTTAACCCCATATTTGCTTTGTAATTATCTAATTTAATTTATTAAGTCTATCCCAAAATACAGCATGATGTTTATTGAATGATATTTTCTATACTTCAGGGTCGGTGTTCACCACAGTGGACCAGTACCTCGGAGTACCATATGCAGAACCTCCAATCGGCAACCTCAGATTCAGGGTAATGCAAATATGTACATCATAAACGTAAGACCTGATTACCCATGACATAACCATGAATTTCCTCTTAAGAGAGAATTTTTCTCTTGAGAGAGAATTCCTCAACTGGGAGAGACAATATCCAATAAAATCTTAAATACAGAGTTAGGAATCAATTGGTATTCAAATATAAGCATTACAAGCTGATGCCAACCTTCATGATATAGATATATGGTGGTAGTGGATGTAATGTTTTACTGTGCCCTCTGGCGGGTTTCATAGGCATCATTGAGGTAATTATATGGACTGAATAAACTGTTTACCTACAATTAAGGTCCAGCTCTAATTTAACCATAAAAATGGCCTCAATACATGCTTTGCAAAGGTGTATATCTTCATAAATTTGAGCAATATATATATATCTTTTTGAGAGCATTTACAGCCACTAGAGATGAGAAAATGACTCCATAGATTGTTCTATGTCATTATCCATGGTTGTTATGGACCTTGTGTTTTTCTGTCAAGGGCTTTTGGGCTCTGATGATTTGTGCTCTCAAATGATATTATAAAATCTTCTCCAGCTCCACATTACTCTGTATGATAGCCCAGCAAACTTTCAGCTTTTCAATAAATATATCCAGATAGTTCACTTGTTCATCTGTTTTGATAATATGATTTTATCAATGTTACAAATGATCTTGTCAATCATGATTTGTTTAACAAAGCTTCTTATTTATAAGTTATGAAAACAATAAAACCAAATACTTTTGATTGTAGTGTTACAGATATAAATTATTTTATTCCAACACACCAAATAATAATAAAGATCAAGAACAGAACTGTTGTGATTTGTACAGGACACTGTGCCCATCGCGACGTGGAACGGGGTGAGGAACTGTTCACTGCCGGGATGGGTCTGCCCCCAGGTGACCTACTACTCCCAGACTCACTACTCCAAGCAGAGTGAAGACTGCCTCAACCTTAACATATACACCCCCCACAAGGTAGGTGACCTACTACTCCCAGACTCACTACCTCAACATATACACCCCCCACAAGGTAGGTGACCTACTACTCCCAGACTCACTACTCCAAGCAGAGTGATGATGTATCTCTGTATGATGAGATACATTGCTTTTGAATTATGAAATAAACTGAATTCAGCATATCACATAGGTAAATTAACCACAGGTTGGGCACAAATGTCCAAGAACATTAGAAAATGCAGTAATAGATGAAAAATCTGCATTTAAATTATTATTTTTATCTCTCCACAGACGTCTGGAGAAATCATTTTGTTTCCTGTGATGGTGTTCATCCATGGTGGATCATATGAGGAAGGAGCAGGTATCAGATATGATGGCTACCCACTAGCTTCCCATGGGGTGGTGGTAGTAACAATCAACTACAGACTGGCTGCTCTAGGTAAGAACCATGGTACAATTTCCTCTGACTGCTTTAGGCAAGAACCATGGTATAGTACTCTATGGCCTGACATGGGGTGGTTGTTGTAACTATCAACTACAGACGGGCTGCTTTAGGTACGAACCATGGCTTTGCATGGGATGTCAATCACTCAAAGTCTGATTCATAGGTACGCCCTGCCAATGATAAGTAATCTCGCAACATTCTCAAAACCTAACAAGAATGTTTTCTTTGAAAAAGGAATAAAAATGTAACACACTCGTAAAAGAAAGTGTTAAATATATTTTTCAATGTGACATTATTAAAATCATATATATGAAAATACATATATTTTAACATTTGTAGACTTAGATGGGAGACATTAAACATGAAATGGGTAGTACAAAACTTCCTAATGCAGTGGCTACATGGTGTCACTTTTACCCAGCATAAATGGCGCCAAAATAGAACACATTCTCCAATTTATAAACATATTCAAGAACTAATTTTAGCACCTTCCTGTTATTAAAGAAAAAAATAAAATATATGAAAATTTGCAGAAAGAAATCAGCTTTTCAACAAAGTAATCCATTTGTCTCTACATTTAATACATTTCTCGTCACCTGATGTTTTCTCTATTGCATATTTAGCACATTTTCACATACTTTGATAGTTTAATCTTTTTTTTTATCTACCATTATGATTTGAGCAGTTTATAGGGGGTTATTTTCTGAAGATACCCATATATAGTATTTGTATGAAACTTTAAAATATTGCATTGGATCAATTTAAAGTCCGTCAATTTTTATCTTTCGTACACCTACCACATTCATGCTATTTCTAACCAAATTCAGCTTGTTGATTAAGACTCTATGAGCTCGTTTTTGAAAGATGCAGATGATCGAATATTGAAATTTATAGTAAAACCCACGGAAGTAGGAGTTTCATTTTCAAAGTCATTCAAAGGTCATTTCAAGGTCACTATAAATAGGGGTTTGATAAGACTTTACCAGAACTTGTTTGGATCTCGCATTAAGTTTTGAAATAATAAGGCATTTTCCATTCTAAAACTTCAGGTTTTCTCACGACTGGAGATGAGAATCTGACAGGAAATTATGGATTATTGGATCAAATCGAGGCTTTACGGTGGATCTCCAATAACATACGTCACTTCCGGGGTGACCCAGATAAAGTGACCTTATTCGGGAGCAGTGCAGGTTCATCCAGTATCGGACTGCTCATGCTGTCACCATTAGCCAAAGGTTTTTATAATGTTTTGTTATATCACTCATATATCTAAAATGCCTTTCATATCAATAACTGACCTGAGGTCATTTGGTTGATATTCTCATTTACAAATTATGCTTTCCCTAATTATATACATCATTTGTTTATACAAGACACACTACCATATCTGAAACATTCTTACACTGTTAAAAGAAACTGTAAAATGTCAACAACTATTGTTGTATATTACAGAAATTTCTACTCTACCTTAAATAGCAGTGTATATTGCTGTTATTTAACTGCTATTTGTACTGTAAATGATATAGTTCCAATATAGTAAAATCTACAGCAATAGTTGCATTATTATTTATCTAATCAAACACTTCGAATAGAATAAAAAGTTATTTTAAAAGAACCCATAAATTTAATGATCTAACCCATTTTAATATTAAAAAAATCAGTATTGTCAGTAATGGAATTTTACCTTTTGAAAGAGAACTCCCAAATGATATCTCGTGAGATCTCTAGGGAGACCTTCCGTTATAATGCCAAACATATATCAAATAGATGGTCCTATCTCATCGTCTGTTAATCTACAGTGAATTAACAGCAAAGTCACTGTTACTATTTACAGTGTATTTAATACCATCCGTACTATTATATCTCAGTAATATTGTAATATATCTACTTCAGATTTATTCCACAAAGCTATAATACAGAGTGGTTCACCCCTGGCTTTCTGGGCCGTGTATAACTCCACGGTTTCGCACAGTAAATTCGTCCACCAGGTGGCACAAACTATGGGGTGTAATAGTCGATCCTTGGAAGCCAGAATAGAATGCCTCAGGGTGCAGCCTTTTCACAACTTTACCAGAATGCATTGGCGGGTAAGAAGCAATCTACACTTTTCTGCAATTTATTTTTGCAGAATTTTAATTCATTGCTAAGGTATACTCTTAAGATTAAAGATGAGACTTAACTTTCCAATTCTCATAAACAACTAGTCTTCATAAGGACCACTGAAAGGTTTGTTCTTTAGGCAATTTCTATCACTATGTAAGAAATTCGGAATGCTTTGAGAAAAATTCCTCAAGGTTTATCAGGGCAAATTCCTTGTGTCATATTCTGTTAAGTGGGAGAGCACACAAATTAAGAGAGATCAAAAATCCGGTGAAAAGCGAGGCTCATTAAATACTCTCATAAAGATACATACTTATAATATATAACTTAACAAGGCATTAATTGTGATTAACTAACTATAGGCCAGTAACGCATTCCATCTGACGTGTTGAATATGTATGTTTTGTATTTGTGTGCGAATGTGAAATATATTTTAATTGAAAAGTATCAATTTAATGGAGTGACATTCCGTTGCTCTTGTTATGATGGTTTAAATTGCTAACAAAGTGGGTTAACCACCAGCGTGTTTTACCAGGGAGAGGTGCCAGGGTATCAGATAACCCTTTCCCTCTCGTTTGTCTGTCTGTGAATCGCTCAGGGTTCCAAGTCTACCAATCACATGCGATGATTTACTCATTTTGATGGCTGGGGGTCTTTTAGGCTGGTGGTCCTTATGTATTATTTATTACTGGTTGGAGTAATTCATCTTATGCTCAGTTTAGAGATTTGTGTTTTATTTGTTATTATTATTTTATTTCATTTTTATTATTATCATTTTTTTTACAAAAATATAGTCTGCTAAATTATTTTGCCTGTTTTCCAAAATCCCTTGCAGTTTCCACGGATAGTTCCCTCCTGGTTGAATTTCAAGCCGTGGATAGATGGCAGGGTGCTGCCTGACAGACCGGAAGTGCTGCTGTCACGTGGCAGGATACAGCGCATGCCCGTCATGATGGGCTTGGTGCATGATGAGTGGGCGAGAAGTGCCGGATGGTTCTGGAAAGACCTCAACGAATCACACACCGGTAATTAAATATCAAATATATACATACATGTTCCTAGTCTACAGTACCTATAGATCATGACCTGATTTCTCCCTAAGGAAATATTCCCGACTCAGATGAAGGTTACTTTGAAACGGAATCCAGTGTGGGAGATTAAAATGATTTCAACGAGTGTTCTTTTGGAGTGCATTATCAATTGTGGTTGTGGACTTGAATCTACGTGTCTAAAGTTGGTTGAAAATTGTCAAGGTCTGGCCGAGTAATGTGTTTTTTTAGAGATAAACAATATATCAACAACAACATGCACAACACTTTAAACTAAACTTTATAATCAAAGATCTGTATAGTATGATAGTTATATACATCACAAATTATCTGACATTACCAGTCAAATAGTGTTAATTGCCCATAAAATTGCCTGGAAAATCTGGATTGATACCATAATTGCCATCCATATATCAGATAACGTTAGTGAATGACAATTAACCATTTCAAGGAAGATAGTGGAAAATAATATTCCCAGTTCTCTTCTTTCTGTGGCAAACCAATGTTTCACTCAGCATTGCATATCCTAAGATTTTTCCTGTGATGATCCATCGCGGACGAGATTTTTTTTCCGAGCCGAACTAAATATATGTACAGTCCAAAGTAAATTTAAGCAAATAGCGTAGAGTAGTCGGCCCCTAAGAGATCTTGCCCCTATTCAACTTGTTATTCCATACAAAAACCTTTCTTTTAGATCATGACACGTTATGTGTTTCATAGCTATTGTTACCATATGTTTTAGATCATAACCTTGACGACGGCCTTGACCGGATGACGTTTGTGCGAAGCGTTGAGCACGTGACTGAGACACGCTTCTGGTGGCCTAAGTCCATATCCCAGTTACTGGTCCACAAGTACACGGACTGGGCCAATGTCACACACCCAATCAGAAACAGGGACATGTACATAGAGGTAAACAGTGCTCCATGTCTAGGCTGTTGTTTGTATTATCGATATTGCAAAGCAAATATCCCAGGTTACTATTCGAAAATGGTTGGGCATTGTTCCCCGGTGACAGGCTTCTATCTTTTAAAGGAAAAGGTTGTATATATAAACATATCATATCAACTCATAAATTTATGCAGTGCTTCATAAACGTTATCAAATGCGGTTGTTTGCGGTCCCATCCTGTGCAGTAATTCACGTCCTATTGCAGAAAGGATTAAACTTGCAAATTTCAAATTACCTTCCCTTATTTAATAAAAATGTCAAAAGTTCAATCTTATGCTCCAATTTTCATCTAAAACCATAAAAGGTATATCAAGCACGAAAATCTTAATTCAATCTTTGGTCGATGTTTTTGTTTAAACATAATTTTGTCTCTAACAAAAACAACTGCCATAAAATCAACACACAGAACTATTTTTCTCAATAAAGGCAAGGTTTCCTTTCAAAGTAGAGAAGAGCATTGAGTCCCGATGACTGGCCTCTGTCTTTTATATAGCCTAAACAGTGATGAAAAGCTCGTCTAAACAAACAAATCGATCTAACGTAGATACGCACATTGCTTTCGTCCGTGTAAATGCCTGGATTTGTAAAGGATATTTCTTACATGGTTCTCTTGCAAATGAAAGTGATTATATAATTTTCCTTTGTAAAAAAAACCTTTTCATGTCCAACAACTTGTCTGCCCATTCATTCAGAGCGGGGTGGAGAAAATTGGTTTTCCTTAATAATCTTGGTAAATATATAGTCCACCTAAAATAAACTGTAAATTTATAATATATATATATAGTGTATTAAAGAATCAGTCCAGATTGCTATTTGATACGTTTCTAAATACTCTATTTATCTACTTGTATTCATTCAAATGTAACTCTCCATTCTGGTTTCAATGGGAAAGAGAGCATGCATGATTTATACGTCAAACACTGATTCAGACACCCATGTTGCAAAGACAAAATAGGGAAAACAAAGCAATTTATCTCTACATAAAATAAAAATATCCTGATTGGTTGATGTTGGGTTTGATTATTTCAGCTAATGTCTGACCTGACCATGACTGTGCCATCCCTGGAGTTTGCTAATGCCTTCTCTCAGTTGAACAACACCAATATGTACTTCTACCGGTTCAACTTCCGGTCCGTCTTCACCAGTCCTGAGTGGTGGGCTTGCTACCATGGCCTGGAGCTCAACCTAGTGTTTGGCTCCCCTTTCACTAATTATGATATAGCCACAGATAATGAGCTCTATCATCCCCTTAGAGATAAAGATATGAGCATACTAATCATGCAATTATGGACAGATTTTGCCAAATATGGGCAAGTATTATTTCATTACTTGAAAAGAAAATATGTTAATATATTTATGCATTAGTTTGGGCGATATGTGACTGAAGGCTTTTTTGTTGTGTTATTTCAGAAATCCTAATCCACCAACAATTTTCAATGAGGTTTTTCTCTGGGAGCCGTACGACCATGCAAAGTCAAATTACCTGTACATCACTCCGATTGGTGTCCGGATGCAAGAACATTTACGCAGCGACAAGGTGGCGCTCTGGTCACATTTAGTTCCCCAGATAGCGGAGTTCCACGCCCTGCCGAGATTGCTGTACCCACCCTCCCCAGTGGGGACGCCAGACTACAGGGTCCTGTCCTGGGTATTTCTTGGAAGCACACTCCTTTTCTTCTTTGTTTTTGTCCTTACTGCTGCGAGACTTCTAAGAGTCAAGAAACAGTTACATCATTTATATATTTACGAAACTAAATCACCCACGTTGTAACTCTTTATTTTAATGAAATATTGACAGTGCCATCTAGTGACATGTCCGAGCACAAAATTGGTATATCAAAAGAAACTTTGACATTGGTATTTTGGAGTCTTATATCATTGAACTCACGATATATGTAACATCAAACTACTTTTTGCTATTTTTATGATATACGATAAATTGTGTTACATGGCATGATGAAACCTGGAATGAACTTTTAATGTTTGTAAATATTTGTATTTATGAATTCATTATTTTAAAATCCCCGGTTCTAACGCCATTGCTCATCCATGCCTTTGTGTCATGAACTTCATCGCCAACTGACGCTTAATAGAATCTTCAATATCTCTGAGAATATATCGATGTACTTGCCAAAAGAGCATGGTGTCATATTGATTGCACTTGGTATCATATTGATTGTACTCTCATTAGATCACCTTAAGTTATTAACATTGAATAAATCTTATCAAATATTATCTTTATACAAGGTTTAGCTTGAAATGAATTTATAGAAATAAGTGTTTTAATACATTAATCAGGGAGTCACACTCTGATGAACTGTAAGGTATTCGCGTTGCATGGTCTGTTACACCATGTATAGGACACCACATGTTTAGTACACCACTTGTTTCAGCAGAAAGTTTGCTCTGACAGTATTGATGAACTGTTGTATGTGTACTGCATGGCAGACGCATTTGGCCTGCGTGTCACCTGCGTGTCACCTGCGTGTCACCTGCGTGTCACCTGCGTGTCACCTGCGTGTCACCTTCTGGCGAACAATATCAGATGGAAACTACCTGCCACCGAGACACCATGCCATACTCTTATCCAATAATAACTGGGATTTTTATTTTATTTTGCACAAACTACAAAGCCTCGTCTCACACTCACACCCATAAATTTATGAATTTCTTACCAGTCTTTCCTACCGTTACTATGTTTGGGGATATTTTTCATATTTATGAAATGATAACGGTAGATGTGTTAGATTGTATATACATTACCAATGTTTTTATTTGATGTAGATGTTGGAAAATGTACAGTAATGTAAGATAATGAGGTGGTGATGTTATATTTACAGAATATTCATATCATATATATGCTTAATAAATAATTTTATATAATAATAACTGTATACATATATCTGTATATATATATATATATATAATTGTATACATATATCTGTATATATATATGTATATATATATATATGTATATATATATATATATGTATATATATATATATATATATATATATATATATATATATATATTTGTTATATTTATATATATATATAATATATATATATATATATATATATATATATATATATAATATATATATATATATATATATATATATTTGTTTATATTTATATGAATATGTATATATATGTACCCACATATATACATATATGTGAACACATACACATATGTATATATTTATATATACATATATACATATACACATGTATACACACATATATATATATTAACAATTATTATATTAATAATTAACAATTAACAATAAATAGCACTTCACCTCATTCATATTCAATTAGAAATTACGTTTCCCTAAAATAGTCTTGGCACTCCCATATTTGAATCATCTAATAATGATATAAAGAAAGACATAATTGATGTAGTCATATACACATATATTCAAATTTATAATGCAATACTATTCACAAAACTGAGTTGTAGGGTCAAATCAGTATCTGAAGAATGATATAGACAGGAACTAGATCAACCACAGGATGCAGAAATAAGTAGGTGAGCCTTGCCAGAAAACAGCCAATCAATGGTCAAAAAATCATTTTCCTCGGGCCGACCGGAAGTTCCCTTGCACGTCATTAGTCTCACTGTTTTCTTTGTTCTCTGACTACGTCATACATCTCATGAGGCGCATCAGGCTGATTGGACTTATTTTGATTCTGAATCTGCTGTTTCATCACGTCCACCATGATCAAAAGTTGAATGTAATTGATCAACTTGATTTTATGATTATACACTTTGCTATGTAATGCTCATGACTTGTTTTAGATATACTGAAGATACTGATTACGTATTGGTCATCCAAATCAAATTAGATTTTTTAAAAAAAGGAACCATTACGCTTTGAACACAACCCAACAAACATATTTAATTTTGATAAGCAAGCACGATATATGCAAATGCTTGCATTTTAAAAGAAGAGTATAAAAATAAATATTCAAGTACAGTGACAAGGAAATTCAGTGTTTGCTCATTACACTGCAGTTATCTTTTAATAATAATATTCAAATTCAAATTTAATCAAAAAAGTATAGGATTAGAAACAAAATCACTCTCGTGAACTGATACGCCATCCTATTCATAATATGAATAGCGCCACCTGTAATTAAACGCTGAGATAACGCAATGAAACTTGTTCACATGTTATATAATCATAATTATTTCTGTCGTCTTGGTAAATTTAACGCACCTTTTCCCAAAACATACGTCAAAGGCCTGGGATCTGTGCTAAGAATTGCATTTTCGTAAGGATTATGAACCTTTCCTTATGTGAACCTTTCCTTGTATATGAACCTTACCTTGTATATGAACCTTTTTTGTATGTGAACCTTTCCTTGTATGTGAACCTTTCCTTGCATATGAACCTTTCCTTGTATGTGAACCTTTCCTTGCATATGAACCTTTCCTTGTATGTGAACCTTTCCTTGTATGTGAACCTTTCCTTGCATATGAACCTTTCCTTGTATGTGAACCTTTCCTTGTATATGAACCTTTCATTGTATATGAACCTTTCCTTGTATATGAACCTTTCCTTGTATGTGAACCTTTCCTTGTATGTGAACCTTAAAACAATATGGCGGACTGACTCCATCACCCTTACTTACTGTTATACAGAAGGGTCAAACTTATATTTTGGTTACAGGTGTCTTTGCATGTGAGAAACGATTTGCAATTCTAATATTCTAATATTTTTTTTTATCAAATATTAAGCCTGAAAATATCTAGTAAATCCGACCAGCAGTTTGAGAGAGAGACAGAATGAGAGAATATTTGCCCACACACCTGACCTTGTTAAGGCTCCCACCTTCTGGAGCTTAGGCAGTTCTGATGGTTATAATATACACACGTAGGAGTGGCAGGAGACGGGCATCAAAACGGTGACATGCTACATCAATACTAAGGAATAAACTAATTGATAATATCGTCATAGTGACAATAAATGTGACTTGAAAATATAAAATATTAATTTATACTTTTTAAAATGTGTTTATGAAAATATTTCTTTGTATGTATATATCTGTATATAATAAACATGGAAATGCATAATTATAATAGTTAATACTACATTTTCCCTAATTTAAATGTATTTTTCACATCTATTAGATATTTACATTGTGGTTTGAATCTTTTGATATTAAATGTCATCCCGCTTATTTCGAATCATTGGGCCCAATTTGACATGTTTTAAAGTTAACGTCCTGAAAGAACTTTGTCAATGTGATATCAGTTTTGTGGAATTTATATGTAGGAGCGCATATGAGCAATGCGTGACTGGTAACAGCGTTTCACAAACCTTTGAATCATACTGGTAACCGTTATTTGACTTATTTTCGAACTTGATGACGTCAGTTAGTCACATGATTCTTTCTATACCCGGACAGGCCTTGGAGCTGAATGATTCTCAGCCGATTTGTGAGATCTAACTATAACAACTAAAGATATAAGTAATAGGAATAATAAACATATAGATATGGCGACGAAGACCCACATCTGCGGTCTGTAGCTCTCCTCTGACGTCACACACTGGTACCTCTGGATGAGAGTGGGCACGAGCTCCGTCCAGAACGCCACTTTGTCAGGGCGCAGGTGCTTGCTCATGCGCGTGTTGTTGCTATGGATGAACATGTAGTCCGAGGTTTCCGGAAGGAACTGCTTCCAGGTCACGCCGCCCGGAAGTGGCTCAGGGGTTGGATTACTGCAAAATATAATCAGAGCTAACAAAAAGATGTAAATAGAAATTTGAACAAAATGTTTTCCATAATGACAGCATTTTACCATGGAATATGAAGAAATATTTAAACTTTTGTTTCTCATACATAAACAATCAGTTTTTATCATCCTAATAGACAAGATATTTCTCGTATTTTCATGATAAAAACAATCATTTGATATGAGGTCAGTTTTAATTTGGACCATACTACCATCTCAGTTGAACGTTATGCTTAAAGCAACAACTATTCAATATTGGCAATGGTAGGTGGCGTTTATCTCAGGTGTCCTACAGAACCTGTAGATTCATGTCTCACCCAGTTTTGGCAAAGTTTGTCCACAGCTTCATCATCATCTGTGAGACCCTCCTGTCATCATCTGTGTAGTTCTGCAGCGTGGCCTGGTCTACGTTCATCCCAGAGAACGGCGATCCAAATATGAAATTCAATTCAATCTGCAGAGCACAAATCAAAATATTCAGTCAGACAAAGCAGATGAGGGTTATAATCAGCGGTTATATTAGAATCGCTCAATTCAGAATATTTCCATGTGAAATCAAAGTATTCCACTTCTCAAGAGAACTTTATTTGGAAAAAATGAGTGTAAAATGTCAGACATAGAAACACCAATTTTTTTTCATAACTTAAATGCATATAAATATATAATCCTTGAGAATTCAATCACCAATTGAGCGGGGCGAGCTGTATCAAGTAGTGGGAGACATTATTAGCTAGAATTAGAACATTTTGTATTCTCTATTGCTAACCAGTAATCTCAAGACGCTGCTAGCACAAGTATTAATGACCCACTTGCAGCCAGTTGTCATCCACTTGGAAATAGTACTTTCTGGTACCATTTGAAGTATGGTCTTTCATTATCACTCAGAACAGTACTTTCAATATAGCACCTTGGCTCAGAATTAACATACCATAACATAACCTGCACAAGTTTCCCAATTGTAACAATGCAATGGCCAAGTACTGGTTGTCCCATTGAAAACTATTTACCAATTTCCTAAAAATTAGAAAACCGGAATTGCACAGCACCCTCCAATCTAATCCTTAATAAGTTGGAAACCGGAAGCCGGGAATGGCGTACCTGGTGATGTGATCCCCACCAGAGGGGGTCGGTGAAGACGGAGTGATGGTTGAAGGTGTACAGGTAGACAGGCAGGTTGTTACGGTGTAGTAGCGTGGCTACCTCCACCGTGGGCGATAACATGGACATATCAGTGAAAAACTGTAACAGAACACGGGCGATAACATGGATATATCAGTGAAAAACTGTAACAAGAACACGTCTTATTATTAAAGCTTTGTTATATGATTTAAATGGAATAATATAATGACATAAGATTTCATGACGCTTTTACACCCATACATGTATATTGTGAACAAGAACAGTTTGCAGGTTTGTCATTTTTGACAGTTGCGTCTCTGGGTTTCATAACAAATCATAATATTGATGAAGAATAGGAAGTAGAGGAAAATCAAATCTGGCCCTAGGTGGAGCTAGGTGCCTGGCATAGGAAACATCTACTTCCGGTGTAGCGTTTACATGGCCTCGTTTGTGTTGCTAACCTCGTGGCAACCAAATGCAAACAAACTTTGATCTGTTTACAATATGGAGGTTGTTAAATCATCTGCACCATTTCCTGCTCGGCAGACTGCAAGCATCCGGTACTCACGTGCACATACTGGTTCCGGTTCTCTATTGGATCTCTCACTTTTGACCAATCAGTGTATTCATTTTTGATGACGTCAGAAATAGACTTGTCCCACTTAAATCGTCTGGTCACCACATGTTCTATGGCGTGTTCAAACGTATCCCTGTTGATTCCATCCGAATATTCATTATCTGGAAAAAAATAATTCCATCTCTGTACGTCTGGATAATGTTTGAACTGTTTCCGTCTATCAGGTCTAAAAATGAAAAGTTGGGCTTTATCTAATATTCAAATTTATTTATTCTAATCAAAGTCCTAACCAAATTCTATTTGGCGTCTTTGGTGTGGAAATACTTTTTTTTCATTTTCGTTTTGCAGTGCATGAGAGAAATGTGTGATTAGTGATTTGAAGGCATTCATTTATACATGCTGCTGATAGTTAATAGGACAATGTTGCCATGCTCATAACACATACTAAATCTCATAACACTATGTGGATCATTTGTTAATTCACTTGTTTTTTTATCTATAGCAAAAACTAATGATGGCCATCGGTTGATGTTATCTGCCACTGTTATTACCGAGATGGTTTTTTTCCGCTAATAACTCCTCAATGAACCAGCCCAGGTTGCCAGTCCATTCGTCCTTGACAGTCCCCGTCATGAAGGTCACCTGGTTACTAACGCCACCTAGCATCAGTTTCCTTGGCAACTGAGGAATCACATATCCATCTACACAAGGCTTAAAATCCATTCCCGACGGAGACACCGCTGGTAGCTAAAATAGGGATTTTTCTTAATGATATTAAGCTTTTAATAATAATACAGTTACCATTATATAGGATAAGTGTGTGTTAATGTTACTTATTGATGACAGATATTTGACTCACTCTATCTTGGGCACTGAGGAAGTCCTGCCACCTCACAGTGCGCATGCACGCTATCATGTCGGCCATATTATCATTGTCACAGTTGAAGACCTTGGCAACCGCTCGCGCATGCGTTCTCAAGTCCATCGTGTCATTGTGCGCTGCCCAGAAGGTTGTGGGAGACCCACTCTGCGCAATAGCTCTGTGAAACAATCCTGAAAAACAATTATTTCAATAAACCAACTTAGCTCACTCTTTTCATTGAAATTTTATTCTACGCAAATGTTCCATACAAAATATGTTACAATAAGAGGAAAAGCCTATAAAAGTTACAAAATAATGAAATGTTTATAAACCAGACCTCTTGCCAGTGGGGATAACGTCAATAGGCCGACGCTGGCGCCCCCTGCACTGTTTCCAAATATGGTCACTCTGTCCGGATCTCCCCTGAATGAGGCGATATTTTCCTTCACCCATCGCAGAGCTTGGATTTGGTCCAGTAAACCTTGGTTGCCTGGCAACAAGGGATCGTTGGCACTGTAAAATCCTGAAATGAATACATTGGTTACTTTATTGATATAAATGTACATGTACGTTTGGCTTTGACAAAAACATCAACATTTTAATAAAGGCATTTCAATCATCGTACTAATCATTTAAGAAAAGATTTCACAATTATTTTTTTTAATTATCAGTTCTACATTTACTGAATATAACCATCACTGCTGGAAATAAGCTATATTAGATTTTTACCAAAATATGCAAAGATTCCACGATAAAAATCTCTCTACTTAACACTGTGGTTATTTTACAATGGTTTTCATTTAAAAGTTAGGCTAAATTGTAAAAAAAACAACATTGGCATTAGGATCTAGTCCATATCATCAATACTGGCTCCTTACTGGCTCCTTACTGGCTCCTTACTGGAAGTGTCTTTCACACCGATCAATTGAAATGGGAACTGGATGTTTAGGCCGTAAACCGTTTAGGCCGTAACATACCAAGGCCTAACTGACTCCCTGCCTAAACCTTACCACGGCCTAAACCGATCACGGCCTAAACATCCATAAGCCATTGAAATGCATCAGAGGAATTCTTATTTTGCAATTCAGTCATGAATGCACAAATTCAATTTAGATCACTACATACGTTTATATTAAACTTTTGACACGTAAATGTATTGAGGTTTTATCATGAAATATTACTAAATGTTTGTACGGAAACGGTAACAAAATTGTTGAGAAGAGATTAATTCGCCTTTTATGGGATGGAACATACATCAAGGTTTTTGTACCTATCACGTGATCCATATAAATCTAATCACCAGGCATCTAAGTGTACTTTGATGTGGTGATCAATCAAAAGAGAGAGACATTGGGAATCAACCATTGCTGTTTGAATGTGCCTTGTTTACTCACCTATCAGACCTAATCTATAATTGACGGTCACCACGATGACGCCATATTGGGCAAGGAGACTTCCGGTGTAGATAGTGCTGCCCCCTATGAAATATGATCCGCCATGAAAGTACACCATCACAGGATAGGTGGCGTTCTTACTCTCAGCCTGATGAAAACATTGACAAAACATACAGCGGAATGTAATATTCATTAGGTGTAATATCAGAGTAAAAACACAGGACATTTACAATGTTGAAGTCACATGACAAGCCAGTCATTTGTCAAGAAATCTCTAAAAATAGCAATTAATATGCCGAGGCAAGATTCCTGAAGACAAATCTGTTTTATTTGTTAATAGCTGATTATTTTTGCGGTTTATGTGTAGAATACTGAATTAAAACACCATACGAGACACGAATAAGATACAAGGAAGGAACAAATCTGTTTTTTTCTTATGCTTTATTCATTGCTGAATTCTGTGCAACATGAAACATGTGAAGTGTATAGCTGTATAAGTATTCTTTTTCCCATTTCGCAATGATGTAGAAATTAATGAGATCAACACAGAGATAGAAAACGGTCAGAAATTTCTTTGTTCGGCTTGGCATTTTTAAAAATAGTTATTCATTGTTTTATCACATAACATTGTACTTTTTCATATTTTTCCATCAATAAACTATTTAAATTGGCAAAAAACATAAACAACACATCATATGCGTAAAATAACAATAATTCTAATTAAAGTTATCAAGTATTTTAAAACAAAAACCATACAATGTAAAAATTGTCTAGTTTACCCTACATCATGAATAGCATGTGGAAGAGGTCTATTACATGTTTCACACAGTTTCGAAGCCTGTGAAATTTAGTGATTTATTTAGAGATATTTCATTATGTTATAAGGTAAAGTTAAGTAAAGTTATAACGTCTGTAAAGTTATAACGTCTGTAGCTTGGGACTGCACATTCGTGTCTAAAATACACAAAAATGACATGTCAAGTGGACGCAACATTTTCATAAGATTTAAAAAATCTTTAGTTATTCTACAAAGTAAAATTCATACAATCACAAAGGTCGCTGGCAATTTTACAAATACTTAGAGCATGTTTAAATGATATGATTATGAAACTGTGATACAAACAAGCTGAGATCAACCAAACTGGAAATTAACTGTTCGGAGCTTTTACTGTCTCCTGACGAGGTTGCTAATAACGTGAGAGTCAGCCTCAAAAAGATGTGCTTGAATGGAATGGATTTTTGTTTCATATAAGTTAAAAAATGTCAACGATGACGCCATAGTTCTTTCCAAACTTAACTTTTTACACAATAGTCATCACAGTCATAATCATTAAAATGCCTTCACCCCTTGTTCACATATATAAAATGCTTTCACCCCTTCTTCACATCTATAAAATTCTTTCACCCCTTGTTCACATATATAAAATGCTTTCACCCCTTGTTTACATATATAAAATGCTTTCACCCCTTCTTCACATATATAAAATGCTTTCACCCCTTGTTTACGTATATAGAATGCTTTCACCCCTTGTTTACGTATATAGAATGCTTTCACCCCTTGTGTACATATATAGAATGCTTTCACCCCTTGTTTACATATATAGAATGCTTTCACCCCTTGTTTACGTATATAGAATGCTTTCACCCCTTGTTCACATATATAAAATGCTTTCACCCCTTGTTTACGTATATAGAATGCTTTCACCCCTTGTTTACGTATATAGAATGCTTTCACCCCTTGTGTACATATATAGAATGCTTTCACCCCTTGTTTACATATATAGAATGCTTTCACCCCTTGTTTACGTATATAGAATGCTTTCACCCCTTGTTTACATATATAGAATGCTTTCACCCCTTGTTTACATATATAGAATGCTTTCACCCCTTGTTCACATATATAAAATTCCTTCACCCCTTGTTAACACAGATGATTTCATCCTTTATCATATTGGATTAATATTACATGCAGAGAGGCGTGAATAATGTCATTATGAGAACCATTTCTGTCACAGTCCAGGTGGCTTACCTGATATGGGACGTAGACGTTGAGGTAGAGGCAGTCCTCGCTCTGGAACTCCACCTGGGTGTAGGAGAAGGAGTCTGGCTGGGGGCACACCGGGCCGAACCTGGTGGCTCTCCGGACAGACTTCCACGGCTCCGGTCTCACCGCACCCTGCAAAAACATAATGTACAGTGGCCGACATCAACCCTGAGGATGACATCAGGGCTGAGGACAACAGATGCGCTGAGGACAACAAAAGGCTGGAATCTACTCTCAGAGCCATTTAAGTACATCTGCGATTAAAAAATAACGTTATGTTTTTGTCTGACACACTAATTTGTCAAGAGGGTTTAACACTGATTAACATCGGTAACCGATCGACTAATAATCGCAGCTTTCACGTCGGCCACAGTTTACATGTCGCCTACTGTAACGACATTAAGTGCTCAGCAACCTTATCATACTGGGTGTGCTTTATATTCATTAAGGGCAGTTTGGGAATGCAAGATGCAGCTCACCTTGAACCTCAGCTGGTCAACTGGGGGACTGGCATACGGTATACCCAGGAACCACTCCGCCTCTGTCACAGCGCCACCTACACGGCAAAACAAAACATCTTATGCATATCATGTTCTATTAAATTGTATTTAAGCACAGTTCAGGTCAAAATTGTCTTCACAATTACGTTGAGTTTTAGTTGACGTGGAAAGTTATCAAGATGCCATGAGCATCGCAATTTATATCAATAGATATATTTGGTAAATGTTGAGAACATTTTAGCTCTGTGAGGAATATGTATTTCATACCATTATGCTTTAGTCTTCATTTCCAAATTCTTTTAAATTTTAAAGGCGTTCTTTTGTGTACAAATGAAAGCATTATCAGGACGGCATTGTCTTAGTCGTCCCGAACCTTTCAGTGTTCTACCTCACGTCTTCATGTCAAACATCACCAACAACTGGAGAAATATGATTGCCTTTCAAATCAACATTGAAATAAAATATGAGACATCACGTGATTAACACAAGAAGGAAACCAAGCGGAATGGCGTGGAGCCAAATCGCTTTCAGATCAGAGACAATATGTTCTCATTCATTTCACATCTTATAGACATGGCACTCTATCCAGAGCCGCTGGTGTTGTGTCTCATAATTGCCTCAGATAAACACGATTAACGTGGAGGAGCTCTTAAGACAATTCCAATATAGGCAATGCTGGTGCTAATATTGACCATTTTTTAGGCTAATAAGATTGCCTTACATACATGTAGTTATTATAGATTATAAGGTAAGAACAATAGCGGCAGATCAGGACATGCGTGAGTGCGTGTATGTGTGTGTTAATGCATGTGCGTGAATGTATTTGCATGTGTTCATGTGCATGTACGTGAGCGTTTGGATGTGCGTGTGTGTGTATGTATGTGTAAGTGCGTGTATGTGCGTGTGCGCGTGTGTTTATGTACGTGTGTAATTGTGCTTATATGCGTGTGTGCGTGTATATGTATGTGCGTCTCTCTGTGTGTATATCTGTGAATACGTGTATGTACGTGTATGTATGTGCTTATATACGTGTTTGTCGGTGTGCGTTCATACATGTGCGTCTATGTATGTGCGTCTACGTATGTGCGTCTGTGTGTGTGTGCGGGTACCCGCACACACACACACACACATACACACACACACACATACACACACATCATTCTCCCATGCCACACACTCAGACCTCCCCGGCGTCAGAGATTGACTGCGCCTCCGGGCCCGGCGGTGCCAAGACGGTGAGCAGTTATAACACCTGTTTGATAGGATTCTTCTGACACAGACACATATGTGCTCACAAACAGATGTGAAATAGTCCAAAAGACAATATGTTCTCTGTAATTTATTGTTGTGGTTTTAACTCCTATAATCTGTCAGTTCCTTTTTTCTCTAATGACATCTACTTTGCACATCTTTCCTGCCTCGGTGTTTGCCTGGACATGCGTAGAGCTCGCATTCGCAGGAGTAGAGCCCGGTTCACCCAGCCCCATTGCCTCCCCTCATGGGGAATATGTTCACTGAGGTGCGGGGGATATATTTGACAGATCCCTGTCACTTCTCGGCAGAATTAACACCCCTTTGATATACAATACGAGGCTCTGGTGATCGGATCTGACAGCCCCAACAAATGCTCCTATCAAATCTGCTCACTCATGTCAACCAAATAAATGTTAAACATTAATTTTGTATTATGATCATTTGGAAAATAATTCTCATTTTCTAATTTTACAGACAACGACAAGTGGATGGGGAATTATTACTCGTCGATAGAAAATAGGATCTTAAATATACACGTAGAACTTTTATATTACACAACTTTGCCCATTATGTTAGGTTAATCTTGGCTAATTGCTCTAAGAACTACTAATGGTCACTTATGCAACCAACATAAAAATATATACAAGATTTAATCACATTTAATGAACAGACTTGTCTGGTATCAGCGCTATACAAATTTTATTATTATTATTACTATTATTATTATTATTATTATTAGAATAAATATGAAGCTCAGTTTTCTTCATTTTGTGTATCCGTTGATAGTAACAGCGATTACCAAACTGTTTTCTTTAATTTGTCAATAACTGTGCTGCCATGCTGACATATTTGTTTATATGATTAGTCACCAGGGGGAGCTAAATCTGTGCTGTGTCAATCATAAATATAAATACTGCCGCATCAGCGCATATCTTAAACTCATCAAGGACAAGGATTATTACATAATCCCATCATAAACAAGCCACACAGATGTTAGGTTTCCAAATAAATCTAATCATAACACTCATATAATGGGGAATTCATTAATAACATTCTTATAATCACGTACACATCTGCGGATGTGGTCATCATGAAAGGAATGCTCCAGATATTACCGTGGAACTTTAATATCCAAAAACCTGTTACATATCAATTTTATCAGCAAAATTTTGTCTTTTTTTTTATAAAGTTACATCCAAGATTTGTGAAAAATAAAGACAGGTTTCTGATAAATCATCGTTTAGATGGCAAATACGGCATAAATGAAGCAACACTTTGTAATAATGACTATTTCCTTGAGAATAATTTTCCAGTGATATCTCCTCTTACGAAGGAAAGCGTGCTGTAATCGGATTAAGTGAAGATAACGGACATACAAGATGGTCTCTATATATACTGGGCTCAGCTTTTCATTTAGGCTCTCTTTTATTCCATTAATACTGCATGTATGTATTGTCTCCTGTCGTCTTTTCTTGACAGTCTACATGAATACAGACTCAGAATACAAACAAGGAGAACGTCGAGTAATGAATATATATGCCGAGGAGTGTAAGACTTACACAACGAGGTCTTAGTTCCAGACAAGATGGAGATGCCTGCGTAACCCCCTTGTCATGAATCACAGATATGCCTGCGTGGCCCCCTTGTCATGTATCATAGAGATGCCTGCGTGGCCCCCTTTTCATGTATCATAGAGATGCCTGCGTGACCCCCTTGTCATGAATCACAGATATGCCTGTGTGGCCCCCTTGTCATGTATCATAGAGATGCCTGCGTGGCCCCCTTGTCATATATCATAGAGAGTTGCCTGTGTGCCCCCTTGTTATGTATAGTCGAGATGCCTGCGTGGCCCCCTGCCATGTATCATAGAGAGATGCCTGCCTGGGCCCCTTGTTATGTGTAGTAGAGATGCCTGCGTGGCCCCTTTGCCGTGCATTATAGAGAGATGCCTGTGTGCCCCCTTGTTATGTATAGTAGATATACCTGCGTGGCTCCCTTGTCATGTATCGTAGATATGCCTGCGTGGCCCCCTACCATGTATCATAGAGAGATGCCTGCGTGGCCTGCTTGTCAGGTATTGTAGAGATGCCTGCGTGGCCCCTTATCATGTATCATAGAGAAATGCCTGTGTGCCCCCTTGTTATGTATCATAGAGATGCCTGCGTGCTCCCCTTGCCATGTATAGTAGAGATGCTTGCGTGGCCCACTTGTTATGTATCATAGAGAGATGCCTGTGTGGCCCCCTTGCCATGTGTCATAGAGAGATGCCTGTGTGGCCCCCTTGCCATGTGTCATAGAGAGATGCCTGTGTGCCCCCTTGCCATGTATCATCGAGGGATGCCTGTGTGGCCCGTGTTGTGTATCGTAAAGGACATGCCTGTGTGCTTTCCCCCCAAAAAACACACGTTTGAGTGGTCAGTTAAATAAATGGTTCTATACTACGTAAAAAAGATAATTTATCATGTTAATATTTCCTAGAATAACTGGTTTCCTAGAATAACCGGTTGTCATAAAAGCAATATAATTATAAAATTTAACCTCGATGCCGATGAGAAAACACGCGATAGAGCAGGAAATCCAATGTGCTGATATTGCACAAGCTGTCACTTTTATCTTGTGTGGATTGCCTGGTATGTGGCAATGTTATGTCCTCTCCTGCCCAGGTCTCTCATATGTTCTGCCCTGGACGAATCAAAGTAGGGCTTCAGGCAGAGTTCACATTGACTGCTTCGTCACAACCTTGCCGCAGTCTGCGGTCCACACCAGGACCCGGCGGAACTCAGTGAAACCAAACAAATGTGTCACTCAACTTCCCTTCATATTAAGTGCATGGCGGTTAAACACGATTCATAGTATTGTAGATAAAGAAACATATCTCAAAGGGCAATTTATAGACATTTAATGTGATTATGAGGAATAATGTCATGTATATATTACTTAATAAGTATGGCGATATCCATGGTAACCGTATCCTATTCTTCCGAAATAAGCTAAATAATCTGTGCAGAAAACGCTGCCAATAACATGGCCTTTATGACCTTTATGACCTTTATGACCTTTATGACTTTTATGACTTTTATGACCAATATGACTTTTATGACCTTTATGCCTAAATCAAGCAATGTCTCTTGATCAATAGTTAAATCATAGAAAAAAAAATTTTTCCCTCGGTGTACATGGAAATGATTTCATTTCAAAAGTGTGAAGCTTCATATATCGTATTACAGACACAGATGGGTTGTGTGACGTGGCTCGGTTGGTTAGACTTCTGACTGAAGGTCTCGGGTTTAAATCCTGCTGCATGGTCGAGAAAGGGGAATAACGGGTACTGAGTTATTTCTCCAGTCATTGCTCCATAACTGATTATAAAAAGGCAGCTGTGTGTACTACCATATCTATGTGATAATGCAAATGAAAGATCCTCGGATACTGTTCGAAACAAGCAGAGCACTGACACCCAATGACATCCATCTCAACCAAAATGGTGCTGTAAATGTTGTATAAAAACACACCATAAAGGGGTTTGACGTGAATTTCCTTTCCCTCGTGTCGGGGTGAGCAGATATTCAACGATGTGAAATATTACCCTAAAAATGTACTTCCTATTGCAGAAGATATTTGGTCACGTGATAATGGATTAATATAACATCATCTATTTCTGTAGTTCATAAAGTATCGCAATAAAATCATGATTTACGGTAGACATATCTAATATATGACTGCGATATATATTGTTATTACAATGCTGTGGTGCTGTAATGGTAAATGCTGTAAAAGTGCTGTAATTGCTGTAAAAATACAGCAAAGGTTTAGATTTCAACAGTTACTTACATCTTACAGTGCACATTAAAAGCTTTCTCTTAACATTCAAAGAATGCCCAACACACCAATCAGAAGCCTATTTTGGTTCTTACTATAGTATACCTAACTTATAATGTACATAGTTTAATATTCTCTCATAGCAGTGGTATTTGCCGATATAAAGAGCGTTGTACATGGTTTTTGTTCAGTGAGGAATCTGCTAGTGTATGAGCTGTATAAAATGATGTTCGAGTTTTATATCTGAATCTAACAGTCCCGGACTTATTTTACATTTTCTTGGTATATATTTTAGGTCTATATATATACCAGATTCATATGTTTTTAGTCAGAATAACTTTGGCCAATTCCATTTATTTTAAAATATATTCCACTGTGGAATATAGCACGCTATTATACGCCATCCTTGCTATTGCAGCTACGCCCATTCTTCCTGAGAGTGCCACATCAAATCAAATAAAAGTAAAAAAAATCTTATTTAAAAAATGTACATTGAGAGATTGTCTTTGAGGCTTGTGATTTATTAGACAGGCTTGAGCAAGTGGTGACAGGTGGAGTCTGCAATATCACAGTTTGCCCTGAGATAACACTAGCTGTTATTGGTAGATACTCTAGAAATGTGTAGCATTTTTAGTTATGATGCTTATATTTGGTACATTTTTCTTTTATAATAGATATCTAGTGCCATCTGTGTGGCAGCTGTACCTGATGACTATGTGATGTTTACTTTGAAGCATTATATCGTAAACTACTGTCGTGCGTTTTTATAGATCAATGGCTATTTAGTATTACAGTTGTTAGTGATATCTGAACAGTTATAATGAGCTGTACTTAGCATTATAATAATAATAATAATAATAATAATAATAATAATAATAATAATAATAATAATAATAATAATAATAATAAAATAATAATAATAATAATAATAATAATAATAATAATAATAATAATAATAATAATAATAATAATAATAATAATAATAATAATAATAATAATAATAATAATAATAATAATAATAATAATAATAATAATAATAATAATAATAATAATAATAATAATAATAATAATAATAATAATATAATGTTTTCTGTGCAGTGTTTTTAATGGCTAAATGGTAACGTATTATCTTTTTAGCATTTTCTTGTGCGTAATACCAATACCTCATAAGATCTGTTCAGGTAATAATACCACATACACTGTAAAACACTGTATTTATTGGTATAATATTTGACTTTATTTGTAAGACTAATCATTTTCAAGCTATTCATACACTGTCAACTGTTAGTATTTGATGTCGATTTTACAGTGTTCTTATGTTACCATGTTATACAGTGGTGTATACATATATATATATATATATATATATATATATATATATATATATATATATACTCTCATAGTATCAAATGGTGAGGTGCTGAGGTACTGTCAGCATAAGTACTGCTTAACTTGCTATTGTTCTACAGTTACTTGTAACAGTGCAACATTATGCCTGAGTATGCTGCTGTCACGCCCCGTCAATCAAGGCACAGGGTCCTTCCTGGGCCTGACCACAAAACATCCAAAGACACTCACAGAGCCAGAAGTCAGCCTTTTCAAGCCAAGATATTCATCAGGGCCATCAAGCAGTTGCGCTCCCCGGACCTGGGATACATAGCCGGGCGAGGTACCACTTAACAACTCAAGACACGGCCTTCAATCCCACTTCAACACCAATTTATCACGATGGGTTCTTACTTGCCGGTACCACTGCTTGCTTTGTGATTTTACTCCCGATTTCCATTTTAATCACGTGATCCGTATCATGTGACTCGTCACATGATGATCCATACATTAACACCCATGTACGTGTTAGGCCGCCTATCTTTAGGTTGTTCATTTGCAATTAAATCTGGGGTGGCAAGAGCGTGTGTTTAGCTGTAAAACTATTAGGTTTCTAATAGAAAACAGCAAAACAAATATTACACAATGCCAAGGGACGTGGAGGTGCCAACTCAACTCACCAACTTTTTTAATATGGCGATGTTGATATTCCTGGGCACCTCTCCATTGTCAAGGAGAGCCATGTGCAGTTTATTGGGCGGCTATTGGCTGCAGGTATCTGGCCGTACATAACCAGGCCGGGCCGGCGGCAGCTTCATTGTCCCCTTCTGTCTCATTAATACGTCTTATGGCACGCTCCTACATATGCCATAAAGCCGGACCGTGGCTCCCGTGGCGAGCCATGGCCTGGAGGGCAGGGAGGAGGGGCCACACAGGGGGAGATATGGGGAGGAGGGGGAGATATGGGGAGGGGAGGGGGAGATATGGGGAGGGGAGGGAGTTATGCGGAGGGGAGGGGAGGGGGAGATATAGTGAGGGGAGATATGCGGAGGGGAGATATGGGTAGGGGGAGATATGGGGAGGGGGACATATGGGGAGGGGGAGATATGGGGAGGGGGAGATATGGGGAGGAGGAGATATGGGGAGGGGGAGATATGGGGAGGGGGAGATATTGGGAGAGGGAAATATGGGGAGGGGGAGATATGGGGAGGAGGGGGAGATATGGGGAGGGGAGGGGGAGATATGGGGAGGGGAGGGAGTTATGCGGAGGGGAGGGGAGGGGGAGATATAGTGAGGGGAGATATGCGGAGGGGAGATATGGGTAGGGGGAGATATGGGGAGGGGGACATATGGGGAGGGGGAGATATGGGGAGGGGGAGATATGGGGAGGAGGAGATATGGGGAGGGGGAGATATGGGGAGGGGGAGATATTGGGAGAGGGAAATATGGGGAGGGGGAGATATGGGGAGGAGGAGATATGGGGAGAGGGAAATATGGGGAGGGGGAGATATGGGGAGGAGGGGGTGATATGGGATGGGGGAGATATGGGGAGGGGAGATATGAATGGGGGATATATGGGGAGGGGGATATATGGGGAGGGGGAGATATGAGGAGGGGGAGATATGGGGAGGGGGAGATATTGGGAGAGGGAAATATGGGGAGGGGGAGATATGGGGAGGAGCAGATATGGGGAGAGGGAAATACGGGGAGGGGGAGATATGGGGAGGGGGAGATATGGGGAGGGGGAGATATGGGGAGGGGGAGCGACACGGGGAGAGACACAGGGAGGAGAAGAAACATTATGTAATAAGCTTATAAAGGTTATGTTGGGAAATTAACATGCAAATGTTCATGACAAAGCTGCATTGTTGATTTCGATCCATTTCATGCCTCCACAGAACTTTTATTTCAAAGTTTCAACTCCATACCCTCCATAGCAGGATTTCTCTCTCATATCAGTCCCTGCCTACCCTCCGTAACAGGACTTCTCTATCAAATGAGTCCCTGCCTACCCTCCATAGCAGGACCTTTCTATCATATCAGTCCCTGCCTACCCTCCATAGCAGGACTTCTCTATCATATCAGTCCCTGCCTACCCTCCATAGCAGGACCTTTCTATCAAATCAGTCCCTGCCTACCCTCCATAGCAGCACTTCTCTATCATATCAGTCCCTGCCTACCCTCCATAGCAGGACTTCTCTCTATCATACCAGTCCCTGCCTACCCTCCATAGCAGCACTTCTCTATCATATCAGTCTCTGCCTACCCTCCATAGCAGGACTTCTCTATCATATCAGTCCCTGCCTACCCTCCATAGCAGGACTTCTCTTTCCTATCAGTCCCTGCCTCCCCTCCATAGCAGCACTTCTCTATCATATCAGTCCCTGCCCATCCTCCATAGCAGGACTTCTCTATCATATCGGTCCCTGCCACTAAATGCATAGAGGTGCGAATAAAATCAACCACAAGTCATCAGTATTCATACAAATCTGGCTCTCCATTGATTTATGAAAGAATATAAATAATATTTTGTTTTGTACCAGCAGTTGTACTGATTGGTCAGTTTTGGTGTCAGACACCTGCTTACAGTTTGACCTGATGTTGGCCAACACATTTTGGGCAATGACATGTGAAGGGTCAATCCATTACAACTGTCCTATCCGTTGGGTCAGTCCATTACTACCGTCCTATCTGAAGGGTCAGTCCATTACTTCCGTCCTATCTGAAGGGTCAGTCCATCCCTACCATCCTATCTGAAGGGTCAGTCCATTACTACCATCCTATCTGAAGGGTCAGTCCATCCCTACCATCCTATCTGAAGGGTCAGTCCATCCCTACCATCCTATCTGAAGGGTCAGTCCATTACTACCGTCCTATCTGAAGGGTCAGTCCATTACTACCGTCCTATCTGAAGGGTCAGTCCATTACTACCGTCCTATCTGAAGGGTCAGTCCATTACTACCGTCCTTTCTGAAGGGTCAGTCCATCCCTACCGTCCTATCTGAAGGGTCAGTCCATTACTACCATCCTATCTGAAGGGTCAGTCCATTACTACCATCCTATCTGAAGGGTCAGTCCATTACTACCATCCTACCTGAAGGGTCAGTCCATTACTACAATCCTTTCTGAAGGGTCAGTCCATTACTACCGTCCTATCTGAAGGGTCAGTCCATTACTACCATCCTATCTGAAGGGTCAGTCCATTACTACCATTCTATCTGATGGGTCAGTCCATTACTACCATCCTACCTTAAGGATCAGTCCATCCCTACCATCCTATCTGAAGGGTCAGTCCATTACTACCATCCTATCTGAAGGGTCAGTCCATTACTACCATTCTATCTGATGGGTCAGTCCATTACTACCATCCTACCTTAAGGATCAGTCCATCCCTACCATCCTATCTGAAGGGCCAGTCAATTACTACCATCCTATCTGAAGGGTCAGTCCATTACTACCATCCTATCTGATGGGTCAGTCCATTACTACCATCCTATCTGAAGGGTCAGTCCATTACTACCATTCTATCTGATGGGTCAGTCCATTACTACCATCCTACCTTAAGGGTCAGTCCATCCCTACCATCCTATCTGAAGGGTCAGTCCATTACTACCGTCCTATCTGAAGGGTCAGTCCATCCCTACCGTCCTATCTGAAGGGTCAGTCCAATCTCATGGGTCAGTCCTTCTCTACCATTCTATCTGAAGAGTCAGTCCAATCTGATTACACAGTCCTTCTCTACCATTCGTTTTGAAGGGCTAGCCCATCACTATCTTCCTAGTGATGTGGTCAGTCCCTTGACACGCCATCCATAAGGCCGGTCTGACCATTCCACGCAGTCTCGATGGGTCAGTCCAATCCTTTCATTGCACGAATATGACCAGCACTCTCCTCGGTGAGACACCCAAACCAGACAGATCCGCTGAATATTACACAGCGCCATCTGGGAGCCAAGCAGCTAAAGAGACCTTTGATGAACATACAAGTCACGTGTCCACCGCGTAATCCATGCAAAACTATTTCAACAGAAGATGCAACATGCTACCGTTGTTTGTGAACATTTAGCTTCACGTATCATTGGCAAATGATCACGTGTGTGATATCAAGGAAGGGAACAATGGGATGATAAAATACATTGTAAAGCCAACACCGGAGCGTTAACACTCCATCATGGAATTAGTGGACAAGATGAACCAGAACAGGTGTTCCTAATAAAAGCCATATATCTCTACTCAAGTGAATAATCTCCTACCAGCCCCACTGACAGATTGTAATTAATGTTTAATATAAAAGTTTGTATTGGCCCTAAAAATGCCTTCAATGTGGATAGGCGTGGTGATAAATGACTGGGGAATATGACCTGAGGCTGGGAGAAACTGGTCGAGAGGCCGCCCATAATGGCTGGCTTCACCATTCACACTCCATCCAGCAATGCTAGTGACAACACCACTCAAACTTCATCCAGCAATGCTAGCGACAACACCGCCCATAATGGCTGACGAAACCACTCACACTCCATCCAGCAATGCTAGCGACAACACCGCCCATAATGGCTGACGAAACCACTCACACTCCATCCAGCAATGCTAGCAGCTACACCATTCACACTCCATCCAGCAATGCTAGCGGCGACACCACTCACACTCCATCCAGCAATGCTAGCGGCTACACTGCTCATAGTGGCTGAGGACACCACTCACACTCCATCCATTCACACTCCATCTACTCACACTCCATCTACTCACACTCCATCCACTCACACTCCATCCATTCACACTCCATCCACTCACACTCCATCCACTCACACTCCATCTACTCACACTCCATCCACTCATACTCCATCTACTCACACTCCATCTACCCACACTCCATCTACTCACACTCCTTCCATTCACACTCCATCCACTCACACTTCATCCACTCACACTCCATATACTCACACTCCATATACTCACACTCCATCTACTCACACTCCATCTACTCACACTCCATATACTCACACTCCATCTACTCACACTCCATCCAGCAATGCTAGCGACTACACCACTCATAATGGGCTGACGACACCACTCACACTCCATCCATTCACACTCCATCCAGCAATGCTAGCGCTCCAAATTAGATATGTATCCTTAACAATGGACATAGCTGATAACATTTATCAATTATGACAGGCAAATTCCATAATAATTGTTCGTAAATGTAATTGGAGTAGAAATGAATACCGTTGTAATGTGGATGGAGTTTGAGACGAGTGGTCCTTATACTGCGCCATTTTAATTTTTCAGAATAACTCATTGAAGAAAGATTAAATTTATACAGCGTAGTAATATGGCACTGTATATTCTAATCTTTACTCAGTTTTGATAATTCCATTGTGAAGAATATTTTTTTGTTTTTTTCTACTGTATGCGTTTGTAAATAACATAACTTTTACTTGTACAGAATAGTTTATTTTTTTAAAGAAATCTTTCTTGTTAAGGTCGGGACTTAGGAAGCAGTATGACAGGATGAGAGGCACGGAACACTTTAACAACCCTTCCTCCCCACTCATGGTCTATCTACACCCATCCAGGCAGATGTTCCTACCAACGTACAGTGTAAATCGAAGTTCTACAAGGCTTTTCCATCATTACACAAACGGTGGTCAGGTTGTTGTTCCACATATGTTTGTAGGGAAACAGCATTTTGTTTGGAGACAAGCTTGAGACTGGTATAAATAATGCCTGCGAAGTTTAAAAGCAAGGTGCGATTTGAGTCTCGCGAGATTTAAAGATGTAGGCAAGGATTTGGCACAGACAGTCGTGCATGTAGGCAAAAACCTAAGATAGAGCCCCCGAGAATCCAACAAATAAAAGTTGCATCAGGAAAACGTGAATTTAAATAAATATCTTACACCTTGTTGTACCTCAGTTCACTATCCTACCATCACAATTACAAGAGAGAAAAAAAGCAGTGCTTGTCTTCAAATAAGCTGATAGTTTCGTATTCATTATGCTTTCATCCTAAGCTTCCGGGTTTTAACTTTTCTAGTATACACTGCAGGTTTTAAGTAGATAGGCTGGCCTGTTTAAAGTGTGGGAATTGGCAGGGTGGGTCTTGTTCAGGTCTCATCACACCCTGCTGCAGAAGCTCCCTTGGTCACAGATTGCCAGACTTTGCAACACTTTTGTCTGCAGATCTTGGTATCAGTAAACAGAATCGAGTGCACATGTGGATTTTGGTCTACAGCGCAAAAAGAATAAAGATAGCGAAATTTCAGCTGCAAAATTAACCAATGAGCGGTCAAAACTTTGATGCCAAATAAAATAGAGTTAAATTCTGCTATTGTAATAATGTCAATTGATCTATAATAGTAATTTCAATCTTTTGTTTTATACCATTTTAATTCACAAAGGTCTTGGTATTTGAACAAAAGCTCGACTTGCACCATTGTCCAAAGACTTAATCTCTCCTGACCCTGACCATTCACCACTGTCCTAAGACTAACTCTCTCCTTGCCCTGACCACTCACCACCGTCCTCAGACTAAATCTCTACTGACCCTGACCACTCACCACTGTCCTAAGACTAACTCTCTCCTGTCCCTGACCACTCACCACTGTCCTGAGACTAACTCTCCCCTGGCCCTGACCATTCACCACTGTCCTAAGACTAACTCTCTCCTTGCCCTGACCACTCACCACCGTCCTCAGACTAAATCTCTACTGACCCTGACCACTCACCACTGTCCTAAGACTAACTCTCCCCTGACCCTGACCACTCACCACTGTCCTAAGACTAACTCTCTCCTGGCCCTGACCATTCACCACTGTCCTAAGACTAACTCTTTCCTGGCCCTGACCACTCACCACTGTCCTAAGACTAACTCTCTCCTGACCCTGACCATTCACCACTGTCCTAAGACTAACTCTCTCCTGACCCTGACCACTCACCACTGTCCTAAGACTAACTCTTTCCTGGCCCTGACCACTCACCACTGTCCTAAGACTAACTCTCTCCTGACCCTGACCATTCACCACTGTCCTAAGACTAACTCTCTCCTGACCCTGACCACTCACCACTGTCCTAAGACTAACTCTTTCCTGGCCCTGACCACTCACCACTGTCCTAAGACTAACTCTCTCCTGGCCCTGACCATTCACCACTGTCCTCAAACTAACTCTCTCCTGACCCTGACCATTTACCACTGTCATAAGACTATCTCTCTCCTTGCCCTGACCACCCACCACTGTCCTCAGACTAACTCTCTCCTGGCCCTGACCCCTCACCACTGTCCTCAGACTAACTCTCTCCTGGCCCTGACCCCTCACCACTGTCCTTAGACTATCTCTCTCCTTGCCCTGACCATTCACCACTGTCCTCAGACTAACTCCCTCCTGACCCTGACCACTCACCACTGTCCTCAAACTAACTCTCTCCTGACCCTGACCATTTACCACTGTCCTCAGACTAACTCTCTCCTTGCCCTGACCATTCACCACTGTCCTCAGACTAACTCCCTCCTGACCCTGACCACTCACCACTGTCCTCAAACTAACTCTCTCCTGACCCTGACCACTCACCACTGTCCTAAGACTATCTCTCTCCTTGCCCCGACCACTCACCACTGTCCTCAGACTAACTCTCTCCTGGCCCTGACCCCTCACCACTGTCCTCAGACTAACTCTCTCCTGGCCCTGACCCCTCACCACTGTCCTCAGACTAACTCTCTCCTGGCTCTGACCCCTCACCACTGTCCTAAGACTAACTCTCTCCTGACTCTGACCATTCACCACTGTCCTAAGACTAACTCTCTCCTGGCCCTGACCATTCACCACTGTCCCAAGACTAACTCTCTCCTGGCCCTGACCATTCACCACTGTCCCAAGACTAACTCTCTCCTGGCCCTGACCCCTCACCACTGTCCTAAGACTACCTTTCTCCTGACCCTGACCATTCACCACTGTCCTAAGACTAACTCTCTCCTGGCTCTGACCACTCACCACTGTCCTAAGATTAACTCTCTCCTGGCCCTGACCATTCACCACTGTCCTAGGACTAACTCTCTCCTGACCCTGACCATTCACCACTGTCCTAAGACTAACTCTCTCCTGGCCCTGACCATTCACCACTGTCCTCAGACTAACTCTCTCATGACCCTGACCATTCACCACTGTCCTAAGACTAACTCTCTCCCGACCCTGACCACTCACCACTGTCCTAAGACTAACTCTCTCCTGACCCTGACCACTCACCACTGTCCTCAGACTTACTCTCTCCTGACCCTGACCACTCACCATTGTCCTCAGACTAACTCTCTCCTGACCCTGACCACTCATTTTTGTCCTCAGACTAACTCTCTCCCGGCCCTGACCATTCACCACTGTCCTAAGATTAACTCTCTCCTGACCCTGACCATTCACCACTGTCCTAAGACTAACTCTCTCCTGACCCTGACCACTCACCACTGTCCTCAGACTAACTCTCTCCTGACCCTGACCACTCACCATTGTCCTCAGACTAACTCTCTCCCGGCCCTGACCACTCACCACTGTCCTAAGACTAACTCTCTCCCGACCCTGACCACTCACCACTGTCCTCAGACTAACTCTCTCCTGACCCTGACCACTCACCACTGTCCCAAGACTAACTCTCTCCTGACCTTGAACATTCACCACTGTCCTCAGACTAACTCTCTCCTGACCCTGACCACTCACCACTGTCCTAAGACTAACTCTCTCCTGGCCCTGACTATTCACTACTGTCCCAAGACTAACTCTCTCCTGGCCCTGACTATTCACTACTGTCCTAAGACTAACATGTTTTGACACGACTAACATTTGAACCTCACCCTTGTATGACCTTCCCAAAACGCGATTCTGATTGGACGTTATTTAGTGTGCTCCTCTATACACAGTATGTTAATAAAGCAAACGCCATGAATTGGTTTTTTAATTGTTATTTTTTTAGCTTTGAATCATTAATGAGAATGACATCACTCAGGAAATACCAAATGTTTGCCTCCACTGAAATGTCAAATTTACATATTCATCAAAGCCTTCAATGAATGAATGAATTCTAAACAAGCCTCCAAGACAACTTGTGCATGTTCTGCCAGGTTTGTGCCCGTGAACACAATACTGTCATGTCAAAGCTCTACTTGAAATTCACACATGAAACATTGTGGTGTGAGGACTTCAGTTATAGTCTGGAGTATGAGTGTGTGATGAGGAAACAGGTCTTCAAAAATAGGTCTTGTACAAATAGGTCTTGTACAAATAGGTCTTGTACAAATAGGTCTTGTACAAATAGGTCTTGTACAAATAGGTCTTGTACAAATAGGTCTTGTACAAATAGATCTTGTACAAATAGGTCTTGTACAAATAGGTCTTGTACAAATAGGTCTTATGTATTTGTCCTTTCTCACAGAGAGAACATCAGAAAATGTGCAAATTGTGCCATCTGGTTCATATTATACCAGAATTCTTCAAAACGCAGTTAAATAGTCCCAGATACAGTTCCATCCAGTGAAGGCTTTGATTACCAAGGCAGAGCCGTGTGGCTCGCATCGACACTGGAGATGACATGAGAAAGCATGTCAACTCTCTCCTGATGACATGAGAAAGCATGTCAACTCTATTGTTCCTGGTATCCACATTGCCATTTTGAGAACGGTCTTGAAAGTTAAAAATGCAATTTGCTGCCACAAAATTAAAATCCTTGATTGTTTGCAAGCACGTTGTTATCAATGCTCAAGATCTATTGCTATTTATTACAGTTTAAAATTAATAGCTTTATTGCGGAGTTTGCATTGATCACATTTCATTAAATTGCGATGCCTCGGAAGGCAAGTCTGTCAATGCCCAAAATGATTAGAATTTCTAAATAATTAGAATTGCTTCATGTCAATTACATATCCCATTCATCTTGGCTCTAATCTCATTCTTCATGTATAATAATGCTAGAATGCATCAATGAATCTTAAAGCACTGTTAAGGCTATATCAGGTCAGACATTACCCTGTCACCGGGATTCAATGCCCTGTTGTTTTTGAAGAACGGCTACGGGGAGTTCTACTGATCTCTTGATTGTGATATCTTTTTCCTTTTTTGTGTTAATTGTTAATATCACAAAATGAGACAAATCCCGAAGATTGAGATAAATTGTTCAAGATTAGGTTAGAAATAAAGTAATGAAAAACACCAAAACTTTCTTTCACTCTAGAAGCTGTTTCTACCAAATAACAACATTGTACTTTGACATTCTATAAACGATATGGAAGACACAATACAGAATAAGTCGATCAAACTATTATGTCACATTAACTGTAAACCTTTGGAGTGGACACAATGAATATCAGCATGACTTGGCAAATGAGGCAGATGATTAGCTATATATGTCACATGGTTTTACCTTGACCAGCTGTTCATTATATCTCACGGTGTGGATAACGTGGGATATCATATCCTCACCAGTTAACTGTCCTATAGTACACTCCAAACAGGGATCACTTTGGGGGTATGTCAACCGGGCTGGAGCACTTTTAATCCAGGGGATTATGTCTCTTTGATCAAATGCTTTCGTAAAGTGGTACCAACCACAAGGCACAAACAGAATATATTTCAGCATTTTGGTATATATATATATATATATATTCATCAAGTATTGATTGAACCCAACCATTCCGACAGAAAGGTCATTTTAACTCAAATTAGCTTTGTTATATGAAAAATAGACAAGCTGTCAATAATTCATAATTTACAAGGTATACCACAATTATGCAATACACAGACGATTTGCTCCACTAAAAATTCAGCTTTTTTCATTTGTATGTAAAATGTGAAGATAAACAGCTTCAAAGCGGAATAAATTGGGATAATGAGAACACCTTCATCAGAATATTCAGAACCACAGCAAATGGCATGTCTCGGCTGAAGTAAATATTCAATAGATATTATTAAAGGTGAATTTGAAAAAGTATAGAAACCCAAGATTCTCTTCAGTTTTCAATACAATTTCAGAACATTAGCTCAGTTACCCCATATTTTGAAGCTTACTCTACACGATAGATTGATTACTTTTCTCAAAATGGATCTAAAAGGGAAATTGAGTTTGTAATAATACGTTCCTTTCAAATGCACGCTTTCATAAATATACTGAAATAAAAATAAACCGATTAAATACAAATTATGAGATCTTCCTCATTATACACTGTAAATAGTTGTTACAGTAAATTTGCTGTTAATTTACAGCAAATGTTGCTGTATTTTTACAGTTATTTTTTCACGTTTATAGTGGGGGAATTGGGCTGGGCGGATTGTCATGTCAAGGACCTGCGAAATGGCAATTATATATTCGGTGAGGCAGCACCGTGTCTGCTACGAGTTGGTCTCGTCATGAAATGACTGAAATAATGTTATTAATCACGTAAACACTCTAAACAAATTAAATGTACCTACCTGTGAGTATGGTTTCCGTCCTCCTTTTGCCCAGTAATTGTCCATAGGTTGTGGTGACCACCACGTCTTCTCCCTCAATGTCCTCTCGGAGGCCCTCTGGTACTGGCTGCTGGGTCTGCTCGTAGAGGTCGGTATATATGTCATAGTACTGCGCGCCCTCTGGAGGCTTGCCATACATCACCTCTCCTGAGTCACACAGGCCAACAACTAGGAACCACAAACTAAGGTGGAGAGCTCCCATGGTGTGACCTGGTCAGCAAGACTGTGTCAGCAAGACTGTGTCAGCAAGGCTGTGTCAGCAAGGCTGTGTCAGCAAGGCTGTGTCAGCAAGGCTGTGTCAGCAAGGCTGTGTCAGCAAGGCTATTCCAGGAGGGCTATGTCAACAAGGCTGTGTCAGCAAGGCTGTGTCAACAAGGCTGTGTCAGCAAGGCTGTGTCAGCAAGGCTCTGTCAGCAAGGCTGTGTCAACAAGGCTGTGTCAGCAAGGCTGTGTCAACAAGGCTGTGTCAGCAAGGCTATTCCATGAGGGCTGTGTCAGCAAGGCTGTGTCAGCAAGGCTGTGTCAACAAGGCTGTGTCAACAAGGCTGTGTCAACAAGGCTGTGTCAGCAAGGCTGTGTCAACAAGGCTGTGTCAGCAAGGCTGTGTCAGCAAGGCTGTGTCAGCAAGGCTGTGTCAGCAAGGCTGTGTCAGCAAGGCTATTCCAGGAGGGCTATGTCAACAAGGCTGTGTCAGCAAGGCTGTGTAAGCAAGGCTGTGTCAGCAAGGCTGTGTCAGCAAGGCTGTGTCAGCAAGGCTGTGTCAGCAAGGCTGTGTCAGACTGTTTTTGTGACTGGCGGCAGGTGTAAGATATATGTGATTCACAGGGCGCGGGCAGTGTGCCTGCAGACCTTTCTAAACTAGCAACTGATCATTAATCCTTAATCCACAGAGAGTAATCCTATATCCCTACTGACGGTTTATCCACACATGGAGTCAGATCAAAATGGTCAGATCAGGTTTGATAGGTTAATCATCACAAACTACTCATCTTTACGCGTGGTTTCCGCACCATCTCTGTCTTCTGTGACATTCAAGGATTTTTTGTCAATGTTAAATATCCTTTACAACTTTAAAAGCTGCATATTGCGTTTAATAAGGGAAGACATCCGGGGATTTGTCTGATTTCCAGAATGAGGCCAGTGAGCAGCACTCTCTACCTCCTTCCAAACTTTGCGATGAGAGCAGTGAGGCAGATAAAAGTTTGAAGCTTAACTTCCGCAGGTCCAGCGCTTGCCTTTTGTATCAGAGGTAAGTTGAGCATAGTGCGGGCACACGATGTGTGAATGCGAGCACCTCACCAGAGCAGAAGGGCCCTCCCAGTGTGTTGTGTTGAGACGCTCAGCCTGCGTGCCTGCCTGCGTGGCCCAGTCTATTCTTCTCACTCCTAACACGGGACATGTAGCCGGCAGTATTCACACCATGGTTGCAGTGCCACCGCTTATATCCGGGCTGTGAACACCCAGTCCTTGCCGTGCTTCCCGTACCCTAAGCCGCTGCTACCCAGCGCCTGGTAGGCATAGGCCCATACTATACACCACACCTCCCAGGCTTCCTGCTCTTATCTATTGTTATGCCAAGCAGCTCATCTACAAACTGCAGTCAGACTCTCCTCAACCCAAACTCACCTCCTGGATTAAACTAGTGATAGGCGAGGAATTCTGATAGATTTATTACTACATGGACAGCACATGACATAAGGACTGTGATTAAACTACTTTCCTCTAATTTCTCATGCCAACACAGGCGCCAGGGTAATTTGTTGAACACAGGCGCCAGGGTAATTTGTCGAACACAGATGATCACATTTTACAGAGCCGATAATCCTCTGATACATGGAAACATTCTGTGTCAAACCTCTACAGTAACGGTCATTCTGAACCTAAATAAAAAATAGAAATAAATATATACACTGAAAATAGTTGTTAAAGTAAATTCTTTTTTAATTTACAGCAAAAAGCACAGTGACTAGAAACATTTGCTGTAAATCAACAACTTCTATTTTTTTGCATCTGCAGGAACTATTGCAATAAAAATTGCGCACACTGTTAGTTTTGCTGTAAAATATAAGAGATCTCAGTTTGCTTTAATTTGCCTTGATTAAGGGTGTAACAGGGTCGTCCATATATATGGTACTGTCACAATATGGTATTGTCTCTTTCAAGACCCTTGCAAAGGGCAGAGGTTTAATATCCCTCATTGGCAGGGTGAGCATTTATTGTATTAAAAGGGGTTGGATTCAAATTATGGGCTCCTCGAATTTGAGTTTAACAATTAAAAATGAAAAAGCCTTTGACTAAAATGGATGACGTAAAGGTTATATTTTTTACGTTATTCTAAACATCTGTTGTGCAGAAACAAATAGATTTAACAAATAGATATTAACAGTATTGGTGTAGATTTACAGTTATCTTCATTTACGGTACAAATACATTAAATATAGACTTATTTCAGGTACAGTAGAAATCGCCACAAGAATTGCAATGGAAGATTAAATCATGGTTCTCACTAAAACATTAAAGATTTCACAGAGAATCATAACGCCTTAATCTTTGGTGAGACACACTTACACCTGTCTATATGACGCTGTGATGGGCCACGACGTGTCCACCTCTCATTGAGACCAACATATGATCCGAGGTGAGACTGGATGAAACATACACGCAGAATCAAACTAGCCGCGGCCATGCAGGGAGACACACCAGTGGTGCTAACTTACATGTTGGCCTTTAGCCCAGGTCCCCGGTACTGAGATAAATGCTAATTGTGACCAGTGGCGCCATCTTGTGTTGGAAAATCCGTGCAGAAACAGAGAGTTCCAGTTACAGCAGGAAACACAAACACAGACCCAAAATGATATATCCTCAGAAATTATGGAACTATATATTTTAGATATCAAATGAGATTGAAGTTGATTATTTTCAGGTGTAGTTTAACCACTTAAAGCGCCACACGGTGGTAATATCACTGCAAAATGTAGCAATATAGAAGCAGTATATGTGTTAATAAGTTTCAATGTGATAGCATATTATATTTGAGAATATGTATTAATGTGTGCCAATGTCATTGTGTCGATATGTCAATGTGTCAATCATGACACATGGTAGCAGTCAGTATGAGGTACATATGGTGGCAGTCAGTATGGGGTATATATGGTGATAGTCAGTATGATGTACATATGGTGGCAGTCAGTATGAGGTATATATGGAGGCAGTCAGTATGAGGTATATATGGTGGCAGTAAGTATGAGGTATATATGGTGGTAGTCAGAATGAGGTATAAATGGTGGCAGTCAGTATGAGGTATATATGATGGCAGTCAGTATGAGGTATATATGGTGGCAGTCAGTATGAGGTATATATGGAGGCAGTCAGTATGAGGTATATATGGTGGCAGTAAGTATGAGGTATATATGGAGGCAGTCAGTATGAGTTATATATGGTGGCAGTCAGTATGAGGTATATATGGTGGCAGTCAGTATGAGGTATATATGGTGGCAGTCAATATGAGGTTTATATGGTGGCAGTCAGTATGAGGTATATATGGTGGACGTCAGTATGAGGTATATATGGTGGCAGTCAGTATGAGGTATATATGGTGGCAGTCAGTATGAGGTATATATGGTGGAAGTCAGTATGTGGTATATATGGTGGACGTCAGTATGAGGTATATATGGTGGCAGTCAGTATGAGGTATATATAGTGGCAGTCAGTGTGAGGTATATATGGTGGACGTCAGTATGAGGTATATATGGTGGCAGTCAGTATGGGGTATATATGGTGGCAGTCAGTATGGGGTATATATGGTGGCAGTCAGTATGAGGTATATATGGTGGCAGTCAGTATGAGGTATATATGGTGGCAGTCAGTATGAGGTATATATGGTGGACGTCAGTATGAGGTATATATGGTGGACGTCAGTATGAGGTATATATGGTGGCAGTCAGTATGTGGTATATATGGTGGCAGTCAGTATGAGGTATATATGGTTGCAGTCAGTATGTGGTATATATGGTGGCAGTCAGTATGAGGTATATATGGTTGCAGTCAGTATGAGGTATATATGGTGGTAGTCAGTAAGAGGTATATATGGTGGCAGTCAGTATGAGGTATATATGGTGGCAGTCAGTATGAGGTATATATATTGGCAGTCAGTATGAGGTATATATGGTGGCAGTCAGTATGAGGTATATATGGTGGCAGTCAGTATGAGGTATATATGGTGGCAGTCAGTAAGAGGTATATATGGTTGCAGTCAGTATGGGGTATATATGGTAGCAGTCAGTATGGGGTATATATGGTGGCAGTCAATATGAGGTATATATGGTAGCAGTGAGTATGAGGTATATATGGTGGCAGTCAGTATGAGGTATATATGGTAGCAGTCAGTATGGGTTATATATGGTGGCAGTCAGTATGAGGTATATATGGTAGCAGTCAATATGAGGTATATATGGTTGCAGTCAGTATGTGGTATATATGGTGGCAGTCAGTATGAGGTATATATGGTTGCAGTCAGTATGAGGTATATATGGTGGTAGTCAGTAAGAGGTATATATGGTGGCAGTCAGTATGAGGTATATATGGTGGCAGTCAGTATGAGGTATATATATTGGCAGTCAGTATGAGGTATATATGGTGGCAGTCAGTATGAGGTATATATGGTGGCAGTCAGTATGAGGTATATATGGTTGCAGTCAGTATGGGGTATATATGGTAGCAGTCAGTATGGGGTATATATGGTGGCAGTCAATATGAGGTATATATGGTAGCAGTGAGTATGAGGTATATATGGTGTCAGTCAGTATGAGGTATATATGGTAGCAGTCAGTATGGGTTATATATGGTGGCAGTCAGTATGAGGTATATATGGTAGCAGTCAATATGGGGTATATATGGTGGCAGTCAGTATGAGGTATATATGGTAGCAGTCAGTATGGGGTATATATGGTGGCAGTCAGTGTGAGGTATATATGGTAGCAGTCAGTATGAGGTATATATGGTGGCAGTCAGTATGAGGTATATGCGGTGACAGTCAGTATGAGGTATATATGGTGGACGTCAGTATGAGGTATATATGGTGGCAGTCAGTATGACGTATATATGGTGGCAGTCAGTATGTGGTATATATGGTGGACGTCAGTATGAGGTATATATGGTGGCAGTCAGTGTGAGGTATATTTGGTGGCAGTCAGTATGTGGTACATATGGTGGACGTCAGTATGAGGTATATATGGTGGCAGTCAGTATGAGGTATATATGGTGGCAGTCAGTATGGGGTATATATGGTGGCAGTCAGTATGAGGTATATATGGTGGCAGTCAGTATGAGGTATATATGGTGGCAGTCAGTATGAGGTATATATGGTGGACGTCAGTATGAGGTATATATGGTGGCAGTCAGTATGAGGTATATATGGTGGCAGTCAGTATGAAGTATATATGGTGGCAGTCAGTGTGAGGTATATATGGTGGACGTCAGTATGAGGTATATATGGTGGCAGTCAGTATGGGGTATATATGGTGGCAGTCAGTATGGGGTATATATGGTGGCAGTCAGTATGAGGTATATATGGTGGCAGTCAGTATGAGGTATATATGGTGGCAGTCAGTATGAGGTATATATGGTGGACGTCAGTATGAGGTATATATGGTGGCAGTCAGTATGAGGTATATATATTGGCAGTCAGTATGAGGTATATATGGTGGCAGTCAGTATGAGGTATATATGGTGGCAGTCAGTATGAGGTATATATGGTGGCAGTCAGTATGAGGTATATATGGTGGCAGTTAGTATGGGGTATATATGGTAGCAGTCAGTATGGGGTATATATCGTGGCAGTCAGTAAGAGGTATATATCGTGGCAGTCAGTAAGAGGTATATATGGTGGCAGTCAGTATGAGGTATATATGGTAGCAGTCAGTATGGGGTATATATGGTGGCAGTCAGTATGAGGTATATATGGTGGCAGTCAGTATGAGGTATATATGGTGGTAGTCAGTATGAGGTATATATATTGGCAGTCAGTATGAGGTATATATGGTGGCACAGGGTATGAGGTATATATAGTGGCAGTCAGTATGAGGTATATATGGTGGCAGTCAGTATGAGGTATATATAGTGGCAGTCAGTATGAGGTATATATGGTTGCAGTCAGTATGAGATATATATGGTGGAGGTATATATGGTGGCAGTCAGTATGAGGTATATATGGTAGCAGTCAGTATGGGGTATATATGGTGGCAGTCAGTATGAGGTATATATGGTAGCAGTCAGTATGGGGTATATATGGTGGCAGTCAGTATGAGGTATATATGCTGGCAGTCAGTATGAGGTATATATGGTGGCAGTCAGTGTGAGGTATATATGGTGGCAGTCAGTGTGAGGTATATATGACGGCAGTCAGTATGAGGTATATATGGTGGAAGTCAGTATGAGGTATATATGGTGGCAGTCAGTATGAGGTATATATGGTGGAAGTCAGTATGAGGTATATATATTGGCAGTCAGTATGAGGTATATATGGTGGCAGTCAGTATGAGGTATATATGGTGGGAGTCAGTATGAGGTATATATGGTGGCAGTCAGTATGAGGTATATATGGTGGCAGTCAGTATGAGGTATATATGGTGGCAGTCAGTGTGAGGTATATATGGTGACAGTCAGTATGAAGTATATATGGTGGCAGTCAGTATGAGGTATATATGGTAGCAGTCAGTATGAGGTATATATGGTGGCAGTCAGTATGAGGTATATATGGTGTCAGTCACTATGTGGTATATATGGTGGCAGTCAGTATGGGGTATATATGGTGGGAGTCAGTATGAGGTATATATGGTGGCAGTCAGTATGAGGTATATATGGTGTCAGTCAGTATGAGGTATATATATTGGCAGTCAGTATGAGGTATATATGGTGGCAGTCAGTATGAGGTATATATGGTGGGAGTCAGTATGAGGTATATATGGTGGCAGTCAGTATGCGGTATATATGGTGGACGTCAGTATGCGGTATATATGGTGGACGTCAGTATGAGGTATATATGGTGGCAGTCAGTATGGGGTATATATGGTGGCAGTCAGTATGGGGTATATATGGTGGCAGTCAGTATGAGGTATATATGGTGGCAGTCAGTATGAGGTATATATGGTGGCAGTCAGTATGAGGTATATATGGTGGACGTCAGTATGAGGTATATATGGTGGCAGTCAGTATGAGGTATATATGGTGGCAGTCAGTATGAAGTATATATGGTGGCAGTCAGTGTGAGGTATATATGGTGGACGTCAGTATGAGGTATATATGGTGGCAGTCAGTATGGGGTATATATGGTGGCAGTCAGTATGGGGTATATATGGTGGCAGTCAGTATGAGGTATATATGGTGGCAGTCAGTATGAGGTATATATGGTGGCAGTCAGTATGAGGTATATATGGTGGGAGTCAGTATGAGGTATATATGGTGGCAGTCAGTATGCGGTATATATGGTGGACGTCAGTATGCGGTATATATGGTGGACGTCAGTATGAGGTATATATGGTGGCAGTCAGTATGGGGTATATATGGTGGCAGTCAGTATGGGGTATATATGGTGGCAGTCAGTGTGAGGTATATATAGTGGCAGTCAGTATGAGGTATATATGGTGGCAGTCAGTATGAGGTATATATGGTGGCAGTCAGTATGAGGTATATATGGTGCCAGTAGTATAGACATCGGTATGAGTAATATATGGTTAGAGTTTTATACGGTTTTAGGTCGCTTTCAACATTATTTCAGATATATCATGACGAGACCTACTTCAGTTGTACTGAACAAGCCACCAGGTCACAGATTTACAAAGACAATGTTTTTACCCTTCAAGCACGGCCTCAGCTTATATGAGATATTGAAAGATGATTTTAATGCCATGAAACAAGACAATGACCTTTGGGACATGTTATTATAAGTTTGGGTGTTCTCTGAGACAACCCTTTAAACCTGCCTTTGAAATCTACTAGGATGGCGCTATTCCATGGTTGTACAATAAGGATTGGGCATATATGACACATTGTAAATGTTCTATAGAGACCTCAGAGTGAAATACAAAGGTAAAGCCTTCATGTAGCTCTTATACGCACATATTACCATTTAAATTGTCACAAAATCTGTATAAAGTACAAAGAAACAACATAGAAATAATTCAAATCCGGGATATATGATTCCAAAGTGGTTTTAGCTTTCAAATTGACAAGTGGGCGAACTGTTTTTCAAAATATTTGCCATTTTTCCTTTCATATATTATAGCATGCGTGGGAGTCTTTACTGTGGTATCTGCCATAAAATATGTTATTATACACTGAGAGATACTTGATTGATAAAAACAGATACTGGGAAGTAGAAATTAGAGAAATCGGCTGAAATCTGTTATTCAGAGCTGTGCCTTTTGAATAAAGGATATAAATTTTATTCACAACACTGCAAAACATACACGAGGACGGAAATACATGTTAAGTTATTAGAAGCAAATTATTGCATTGGTATAAAAATCTTCTCATGATCACTTTTGTCAAGAACCTGAATGAGCAAGTATTTGTTTGTTCAACTTCAGTTACTTCATGACAAGACCTACTTGTAGCAGAATGCTGCCTTACTGAATTATCTTGTCGCAGGTCTTGGATTTGATAACTCACCTTGTCAGATTTACAAGGAAAACAGGTTAGTCCTTTGGAATGGACCTCAGCTCATATGATAAATTATCACATGAATGCAATTAGGGCATGGCCAGGAATCGAACCCATAATCTTTTCCAAAGGGCCCTGGGCCATGGCGCGGTTGGTTAGAGCACCAGCTTATTAGCACCAGTTCCTCTGTGTTCGATCCCCGGCCATGCCGAGATTGAGCTCATGATTCAATTTCACACATGAGCTGAGGGCCATGCCAAAGGGTTAACCTGTTGTCCTTGTAAATCTGTGACCGGGTGGGTTGTCATGTCAAGGACCTGCGACATGACAATTCAGTGAGGCAGCACTATATCTGCTACAAGTAGGTCTCATCACGAAATGACTGGAATAATGTTGAAAGTGATGTAAAACCCCAAACAAACAAAACTGTTCCAAAGTGTGAGTTATCAAAACATACAAAATAACTTACTCAACTGTTTGAAATTTGGTTGCCCTGTGTACGAAATTACAGGAGGTATTTCTCATGTTTAATCATATACTGGCTGTTTAAATTAGGAGCAGATTAATAAGACTAATGCAGGTGGTTTGTGTATTAATTATGTATAGCCACACATGAGGTGTGTACCCTAACAACAAGAGGCGTGTTTGAGAAGTGGTTACACATTAATGCACTAATGCATGGCTGTTATAAATATGGCATTGATATTGACCAATCAGGTGCAAGGACATCATACTGGAGATTCCCTGGGGTATATCACGTGACCTACTCTGTTACACTGCATTAAACATGGACAATATTGCCCGGTAACTTCTCCCAAGGATCTGATTGCAAGACAATGAATAACTGCTGACACACTTAGGGTGATTATTATGTCCCGGGAGACAAACATTCATCATAGCAATATCCAGATACAGAAGACAATCTCCATTACTAGACACCAAAGACAATCTCCATTACTAGACACCAAAGACAGTCTCTTGTATAACGAATGATGGAATGATATCCGTTCTGCGTTGACTTGCAAATAAATAAAATAAACATATTGTAAGCTAAACGTGAAAGTCAAATATGCATGGCATGACGTGCATTGTGTATTTTAAGGTGTATTGTTTACTATAAGAGCTTTTACAATTGAGATATTATTCATGGACATGAAAGGTATTTGAAATGTTTTTGCATCTATATAAGATACATATGTCAAGGATATTCAATGTGCCAGGATGTAATGTCAGCAATTAAAAGGATATTCCTTTTCTGTTATCACAACCATCCTTTATACCTCGACTGCCTGATACTTTAATGTAATATCTAAGTATACTTAACCAAATACATCCACCAAATTCCAAGTCAACAGGTACATTAAATATGGTCCTCTGACATTTTACCGAATTATCATAAATATAATTACAAAATATAATTACAACTTGAAAAAACACATATATGAGCAACATTAATATATGGGTTCTTAACATTGACACATTAAGATTATTCAGTGCCATTAAGGTATGTATTACAAACAAATGAAACTGTGGATGAAACAGAAGTGTAAAAACCAACAATATACAATATCAAATGACAGTAAAACTAAAAGAGGTACAAGTTACATGGAAACATAGAATAAACATCACATTTTAAAAGACACTAAATCATAAAGAATATGGCGTCCTATGTATATGCTTATCTGGCCAATAATGCCAGCCCAACATGACTCAACCTTTACTGACGACAAAACAGGCCAATATCTTTAAAAAAATCAAAGCAGTGTCAACTGTGGCAAAAATTGTTTTTATACTTTTGACCTCAAAATATTTATTTCTAATATTAAATTCAACAGTCCAGCATGATGTGTTTACCAAAACACAAATATTGGATATCACTTTTGCCAAAGAGAAACTGACAGATACTAGATGCTAGCTGCTGACGAGATTGACAACCATTGTGACGACGAGCTGCTGACGAGACTGGCGACCATTGTGATGAGCTGCTGACGAGACTGGCAACCATTGTGACGACGAGCTGCTGACGATATTGGCGACCATTGTGACGATGAGCTGCTGACGATATTGGCGACCATTGTGACGACAAGCTGCTGACGATATTGGCGACCATTGTGATGACGAGCTGCTGACGAGATTGACAACCATTGTGACGACGAGCTGCTGACGAGACTGGCGACCATTGTGATGAGCTGCTGACGAGACTGGCAACCATTGTGACGACGAGCTGCTGACGAGACTGGCAGCCATTGTGACGACAAGTTGCTGACGAGATTGGCGACCATTGTGATGACGAGCTGCTGACGAGATTGACAACCATTGTGATGACGAGCTGCTGACGAGATTGACAAACACTGGGACGACAAATTGCTGACGAGACTGGCGACCATTGTGACGAGCTGCTGACGAGATTAGCAGCCATTGTGACAAGTTGCTGACGAGATTGGCAGCCATTGTGACAAATTGCTGACGAGACTGGCGACCATTGTGACGAGCTGCTGACGAGACTGGCAGCCATTGTGACAAGCTGCTGACGAGATTGGCAAACATTGTGACGAGGAACTGCTGACAAGATTGGCAACCATTGTGACAACTAGCTGCTGACGAGACTGGCAGCCATTGTGACAACTAGCTGCTGACGAGATTGGTGACCATTGTGACGAGTTACTGACGAGATTGTCAACCATTATGACGTCGAGCTGCTGACAAGACTGACGAAGATTGGCAACCATTGTGACGACTAGCTGCTGACAAGATTGGCAGCCATTGTGATGACGAGCTGCTGACGAGATTGACAACCATTGTGACGACGAGCTTCTGACGAGACTGGCGACCATTGTGACGATGAGCTGCTGACGATATTGGCGACCATTGTGACGATGAGCTGCTGACGAGATTGGCAACCATTGTGACGACGAGCTCTGATGAGATTGGCAACCATTGTGACGAGCAGCTGACGAGATTGGCGACCATTGTGATGACGAGCTGCTGACGAGATTTGCAACCATTGTGAAGACGAGCTGCTGACGAGATTGGCAGCCATTGTGACGACGAGCTGCTCATGGCGCTTGAGAAGATAATATTCTCGGTATAAGTGGGTTTTCAAATGCTTTTTAAATGAATCAATAGATTTACAATTTTTCACTGCAAGGGGCAGGGCATTCCAGGTTTTCGGGGCATATACAGCAAACGCCCTATCACCATAGGATTTAGAGTTTGTTTTTGGAACTATGTACTCATTATTTTCATAAGACCGTAGGTTCCTTTCACCACTTTTTGGCCTTAATAAGTCTGATAGATAACTGGGGGCAAAACCATTCTGAATCTTCCATGTTAACAGAGATATTTTCAAATCAATTCTGGCACGGACTGGCAGGCAATGAAGATCCATTAGTTTAGGAGTGATATGGTCGTTAAAGCATTCAGTTTAGGGTCTATAACCAGCCATCTCAACAGCAGCACGTCTATGATCTATCTATATAGGTGGCTTATATATCTGAAGTATGTCGTCTTTATGGTTTATATCTGCAAAATATGATGGGGAACGTATACAGCTAACTACAGAGTATAAGGGCAAACCTATACGGCTTCCTTAAAATCTCAGCACAACCTTTGATCATGTTCATGCTATTATATATATACAGTGTGTGATAACATTTGGCATATTTTCCCAGAAAATTTACCTACTAGCCACATTCAGGTTGAAGAAATCATTAGACTGGTCATGTTATTTAGTGTAATAATCTACTACCGCACGAATCACAACAAGGTTTGTTAGAGTATGTATGTGGTGTTGTTCGGCAGAGGGCGCCACCTCATCAACCATTCCCTGAATGAAGAGTCTCACAAAAAGTATAGCGTGTGATCAGATAGCTGGTCATGGATTTTCAAGAGGAAGCCAACTTTATTGAAATATGTTTAATGTTCTTTAATGAATGGAAAATTAGGTATATGACGCATATGCTTAACGTACGTCAGCTATATTCTTGTCATTTTTGTTATGACTTTTAAATATCAGTGAGATATAAACATGGGGCTATGGTTGTTATTCCTTTCACCTTTCAGTGCTGTTGTCACTTTCCTCCCTGGTTAATTCTGATTTCTTGTCTGGTCCATGCATGTGCCAAGTGGCCGAAGGCTTGTCGCCACGTCACTACAAGTTTGGCTGGCATTTAGAGCAAAGCATGCATGAGAACAGAAGATAAACTTGACCAGAAATCTGACCAGAAATCTATAATCTAATATGGCCATTATTCTTGTGATATCTATCAGAAATTCACAGCAATTCGTAAATATGACTTTTGATTCATGTGGATATATTTTAGCAGCAATCTACTCTCCATAGTAGATCCAGGATTTATACCTGGCTCTGCAAGTATTGACCATAATCAGTGAGTACTTAGAGGTCACGCCTAAAACAAGCTTCTTTTAGAAGCCAATCGACACCGATGAACTTGTATGCATTAAATACTCAAAAATGCCAATACAAAAACATTTTGAAAATTCACCATTTGCATGTGTTGTAAGATTAATTTTGATATCTATAAACCTTATATCTGTATAAAACATTTAAAACTACACTATAATAACTAACTGCTGTTGTAAATTCCCCTCAACCAAACGTTTCATTTTGAAGGATTCAGTCCCTCTGACCAGTCAAGTTTTGTCAGGGAGAAATTAAACGACTTCATGTTGAGTGAAAGTATATAATCATGCAATATGAATCAGAAAGTTGAGTTAGTTTGCTTGTAAACTCCTAAAAACCCTTGTCTTATTATTTTATAGTTATGCTAATAAAAGGCAAACTAATTTAAGTTTTGTCAGGGAAATGTCATGGAAATATCAGGGAATTTTACGATCGGTCTTCTGTGGCAACCATGAATTGAAAATTATGGCTGTTTCTTGAGGCTGGAGAAAGTAATTGGTTTTGAGAGAACATAAAATATGTCTTGATTACCAGTGTACCAAAAATAAAATATAACAATCTGATATTTTGACAATTGAGCATCCTGTGTGTGATGATTGTTTAATGTTGACATCTCTAGACATAACTGTGTGAAATATTCCTCACTGCACTAAGACTGAACAGTTGCGTTCAGTGCAAACATTAGTCTCTCTTAACATATTAAAATAAGTGATATATATATATCTGGTCCTACAACAGGAAGACAGGAGGATCCTATATACAGCACACAGCTGGCCCTGGACCCAACATCAGGAAGACAGAAGGATCCTATATACAGCACACAGCTGGCCCTGGACCCAACATCAGGAAGACAGGAGGATCCTATATACAGCACACAGTCTGACCCAACAACAGGAAGACAGGAGGATCCTATATACAGCACACAGCTGGCCCTGGACCCAACCTCAGGAAGACAGGAGGATCCTATATACAGCACACAGCTGGCCCTGGACCCTACAACAGGAAGACAGGAGGATCCTATATACAGCACACAGCTGGCCCTGGACCCAACATCAGGAAGACAGGAGGATCCTATATACAGCACACAGTCTGGTCCTACAACAGGAAGACAGGAGGATCCTATATACAGCACACAGCTGGCCCTGGACCCAACATCAGGAAGACAGGAGGATCCTATATACAGCACACAGCTGGCCCTGGACCCTACATCAGGAAGACAGGAGGATCCTATATACAGCACACAGTCTGGTCCTACAACAGGAAGACAGGAGGATCCTATATACAGCACACAGCTGGCCCTGGACCCAACATCAGGAAGACAGGAGGATCCTATATACAGCACACAGTCTGGTCCTACAACAGGAAGACAGGAGGATCCTATATACAGCACACAGCTGGCCCTGGACCCAACATCAGGAAGACAGAAGGATCCTATATACAGCACACAGCTGGCCCTGGACCCAACATCAGGAAGACAGGAGGATCCTATATACAGCACACAGTCTGACCCAACAACAGGAAGACAGGAGGATCCTATATACAGCACACAGCTGGCCCTGGACCCAACCTCAGGAAGACAGGAGGATCCTATATACAGCACACAGTCTGGTCCTACAACAGGAAGACAGGAGGATCCTATATACAGCACACAGCTGGCCCTGGACCCAACATCAGGAAGACAGGAGGATCCTATATACAGCACACAGCTGGCCCTGGACCCAACAACAGGAAGACAGGAGGATCCTATATACAGCACACAGCTGGCCCTGGACCCAACATCAGGAAGACAGGAGGATCCTATATACAGCACACAGCTGGCCCTGGACCCAACAACAGGAAGACAGGAGGATCCTATATACAGCACACAGTCTGACCCAACAACAGGAAGACAGGAGGATCCTATATACAGCACACAGCTGGCCCTGGACCCAACCTCAGGAAGACAGGAGGATCCTATATACAGCACACAGCTGGCCCTGGACCCTACAACAGGAAGACAGGAGGATCCTATATACAGCACACAGTCTGGTCCTACAACAAGAAGACAGGAGGATCCTATATACAGCACACAGCTGGCCCTGGACCCAACCGCAGGAAGACAGGAGGATCCTATATACAGCACACAGCTGGCCCTGGACCTTACAACAGGAAGACAGGAGGATCCTATATACAGCACACAGTCTGGTCCTACAACAAGAAGACAGGAGGATCCTATATACAGCACACAGTATGATCCTACAACAGGAAGACAGGAGGATCCTATATACAGCACACAGCTGGCCCTGGACCCTACAACAGGAAGACAGGAGGATCCTATATACAGCACACAGTCTGGTCCTACAACAAGAAGACAGGAGGATCCTATATACAGCACACAGCTGCCCTGGATCCAACATCAGGAAGACAGGAGGATCCTATATACAGCACACAGCTGGCCCTCGACCCAACATCAGGAAGACAGGAGGATCCTATATACAGCACACAGCTGGCCCTGGACCCAACATCAGGAAGACAGGAGGATCCTATATACAGCACACAGTCTGACCCTACAACAGGAAGACAGGAGGATCCTATATACAGCACACAGCTGGCCCTGGACCCAACCTCAGGAAGACAGGAGGATCCTATATACAGCACACAGTATGATCCTACAACAGGAAGACAGGAGGATCCTATATACAGCACACAGCTGGCCCTGGACCCAACATCAGGAAGACAGGAGGATCCTATATACAGCACACAGTCTGGTCCTACAACAGGAAGACAGGAGGATCCTATATACAGCACACAGCTGGCCCTGGACCCAACATCAGGAAGACAGGAGGATCCTATATACAGCACACAGTCTGACCCTACAACAGGAAGACAGGAGGATCCTATATACAGCACACAGCTGGCCCTGGACCCAACATCAGGAAGACAGGAGGATCCTATATACAGCACACAGTCTGATCCTACAACAGGAAGACAGGAGGACCCTTTATACAGCACACAGCTGGCCCTGGACCCAACATCAGGAAGACAGGAGGATCCTATATACAGCACACAGTCTGGTCCTACAACAGGAAGACAGCAGGATCCTATATACAGCACTCAGCTGGCCCTGGACCCAACATCAGGAAGACAGGAAGATCCTATATACAGCACACAGCTGGCCCTGGACCCAACATCAGGAAGACAGGAAGATCCTATATACAGCACACAGTCTGACCCTACATCAGGAAGACAGGAAGATCCTATATACAGCACACAGTCTGACCCTACAACAGGAAGACAGGAGGATCCTATATACAGCACACAGCTGCCCTGGATCCAACATCAGGAAGACAGGAAGATCCTATATACAGCACACAGCTGGCCCTGGACCCAACATCAGGAAGACAGGAGGATCCTATATACAGCACACAGCTGCCCTGGATCCAACATCAGGAAGACAGGAAGATCCTATATACAGCACACAGCTGCCCTGGATCCAACATCAGGAAGACAGGATTATAATGGAGATCAAGATTGTAATGGAGATCAAGAGGAAAGCCATTGGTTACATTTAGATATATCTGGTTTGTTTGGTTATAGGTGAATGACCATCAGAAACACATTTTGTGTTTGTGTACTTTGGGAAACGTGGGTCCAAGGAGGCAGTCATATACAGACAGCCGGACCCTTTATCCAGCAAACAGTTGGCCCTGGACCCTACAGCAGGAAGACAGCAGGACCCTTTATCCAGCACACAGCTGGCCCTGGACCCAACATCAGGAAGACAGGAGGATCCTATATACAGCACACAGCTGGCCCTGCACCCTACAACAGTTAGACAGGAGGATCCTATATACAGCACACAGCTGGCCCTGGACCCAACATCAGGAAGACAGGAGGATCCTATATACAGCACACAGTCAGACCCTACAACAGGAAGACAGGAGGATCCTATATACAGCACACAGCTGCCCTGGATCCAACATCAGGAAGACAGGAGGATCCTATATACAGCACACAGCTGGCCCTCGACCCAACATCAGGAAGACAGGAGGATCCTATATACAGCACACAGCTGGCCCTGGACCCAACATCAGGAAGACAGGAGGATCCTATATACAGCACACAGTCTGACCCTACAACAGGAAGACAGGAGGATCCTATATACAGCACACAGCTGGCCCTGGACCCAACCTCAGGAAGACAGGAGGATCCTATATACAGCACACAGTATGATCCTACAACAGGAAGACAGGAGGATCCTATATACAGCACACAGCTGGCCCTGGACCCAACATCAGGAAGACAGGAGGATCCTATATACAGCACACAGTCTGACCCTACAACAGGAAGACAGGAGGATCCTATATACAGCACACAGCTGGCCCTGGACCCAACATCAGGAAGACAGAAAGATCCTATATACAGCACACAGTCTGATCCTACAACAGGAAGACAGGAGGACCCTTTATACAGCACACAGCTGGCCCTGGACCCAACATCAGGAAGACAGGAGGATCCTATATACAGCACACAGTCTGGTCCTACAACAGGAAGACAGCAGGATCCTATATACAGCACTCAGCTGGCCCTGGACCCAACATCAGGAAGACAGGAAGATCCTATATACAGCACACAGCTGGCCCTGGACCCAACATCAGGAAGACAGGAAGATCCTATATACAGCACACAGTCTGACCCTACAACAGGAAGACAGGAGGATCCTATATACAGCACACAGTCTGACCCTACAACAGGAAGACAGGAGGATCCTATATACAGCACACAGCTGCCCTGGATCCAACATCAGGAAGACAGGATTATAATGGAGGTCAAGATTGTAATGGAGATCAAGAGGAAAGCCATTGGTTACATTTAGATATATCTGGTTTGTTTGGTTATAGGTGAATGACCATCAGAAACACATTTTGTGTTTGTGTACTTTGGGAAACGTGGGTCCAAGGAGGCAGTCATATACAGACAGCCGGACCCTTTATCCAGCAAACAGTTGGCCCTGGACCCTACAGCAGGAAGACAGCAGGACCCTTTATCTAGCACACAGCTGGCCCTGGACCCAAAATCAGGATGACAGGAGGATCCTATTTACAGCACACAACTGGCCCTGGACCCAACATCAGGAAGACAGGAGGATCCTATATACAGCACACAGCTGGCCCTGGACCCTACAACAGTTAGACAGGAGGATCCTATATACAGCACACAGCTGGCCCTGGACCCAACATCAGGAAGACAGGAGGATCCTATATACAGCACACAGTCTGACCCTACAGCAAGAAGACAGCAGGACCCTTTATCCAGCACACAGCTGGCCCTGGACCCAACATCAGGAAGACAGGAGGATCCTATATACAGCACACAGCTGGCCCTGGACCCAACATCAGGAAGACAGGAAGATCCTATATACAGCACACAGTCTGACCCTACAACAGGAAGACAGGAGGATCCTATATACAGCACACAGTCTGACCCTACATCAGGAAGACAGGAGGATCCTATATACAGCACACAGCTGGCCCTGGACCCAACATCAGGAAGACAGAAGGATCCTATATACAGCACACAGTCTGATCCTACAACAGGAAGACAGAAGGATCCTATATACATCACACAGCTGGCCCTGGACCCTACAACAGGAAGACAGGAGGATCCTATATACAGCACACAGCTGGCCCTGGACCCAACATCAGGAAGACAGGAGGATCCTATATACAGCACACAGTCTGACCCTACATCAGGAAGACAGAAGGATCCTATATACAGCACACAGTCTGATCCTACAACAGGAAGACAGAAGGATCCTATATACATCACACAGCTGGCCCTGGACCCTACAACAGGAAGACAGGAGGATCCTATATACAGCACACAGCTGCCCTGGACCCAACATCAGGAAGACAGGAAGATCCTATATACAGCACACAGCTGGCCCTGGACCCAACATCAGGAAGACAGGAGGATCCTATATACAGCACACAGTCTGACCCTACAACAGGAAGACAGGAGGATCCTATATACAGCACACAGCTGGCCCTGGACCCAACATCAGGAAGACAGGATTATAATGGAGATCAAGATTATAATGGAGATCAAGAGGAAAGCCATTGGTTACATTTAGATATATCTGGTTTGTTTGGTTATAGGTGAATGACCATCAGAAACACATTTTGTGTTTGTGTACTTTGGGAAACGTGGGTCCAAGGAGGCAGTCATATACAGACAGCCGGACCCTTTATCCAGCACACAGTCTGACCCTACAACAGGAAGACAGGAGGATCCTATATACAGCACACAGTCTGACCCAACATCAGGAAGACAGGAGGATCCTATATACAGCACACAGCTGGCCCTGGACCCAACATCAGGAAGACAGGAGGATCCTATATACAGCACACAGTCTGACCCTACAGCAGGAAGACAGCAGGACCCTTTATCCAGCACACAGCTGGCCCTGGACCCAACATCAGGAAGACAGGAGGATCCTATATACAGCACACAGCTGGCCCTGGACCCAACCTCAGGAAGACAGGAAGATCCTATATACAGCACACAGTCTGACCCTACAACAGGAAGACAGGAGGATCCTATATACAGCACACAGCTGGCCCTGGACCCAACATCAGGAAGACAGGAAGATCCTATATACAGCACACAGCTGGCCCTGGACCCAACATCAGGAAGACAGGAAGATCCTATATACAGCACACAGTCTGACCCTACAACAGGAAGACAGGAGGATCCTATATACAGCACACAGCTGGCCCTGGACCCAACATCAGGAAGACAGGAAGATCCTATATACAGCACACAGCTGGCCCTGGACCCAACATCAGGAAGACAGGAAGATCCTATATACAGCACACAGTCTGACCCTACAACAGGAAGACAGGAGGATCCTATATACAGCACACAGCTGCCCTGGATCCAACATCAGGAAGACAGGATTATAATGGAGGTCAAGATTGTAATGGAGATCAAGAGGAAAGCCATTGGTTACATTTAGATATATCTGGTTTGTTTGGTTATAGGTGAATGACCATCAGAAACACATTTTGTGTTTGTGTACTTTGGGAAACGTGGGTCCAAGGAGGCAGTCATATACAGACAGCCGGACCCTTTATCCAGCAAACAGTTGGCCCTTGACCCTACAGCAGGAAGACAGCAGGACCCTTTATCCAGCACACAGCTGGCCCTGGACCCAACATCAGGAAGACAGGAGGATCCTATTTACAGCACACAGCTGGCCCTGGACCCAACATCAGGAAGACAGGAGGATCCTATATACAGCACACAGCTGGCCCTGGATCCTACAACAGGAAGACAGGAGGATCCTATATACAGCACACAGCTGGCCCTGGACCCAACATCAGGAAGACAGGAGGATCCTATATACAGCACACAGTCTGACCCTACAACAGGAAGACAGGAGGATCCTATATACATCACACAGCTGGCCCTGGACCCTACAACAGGAAGACAGGAGGATCCTATATACAGCACACAGCTGGCCCTGGACCCAACATCAGGAAGACAGGAGGATCCTATATACAGCACACAGTCTGGTCCTACAACAGGAAGACAGGAGGATCCTATATACAGCACACAGCTGGCCCTGGACCCAACATCAGAAAGACAGGAAGATCCTATATACAGCACACAGCTGGCCCTGGACCCAACATCAGGAAGACAGGAGGATCCTATATACAGCACACAGTCTGACCCTACAACAGGAAGACAGGAGGATCCTATATACAGCACACAGCTGCCCTGGATCCAACATCAGGAAGACAGGAAGATCCTATATACAGCACACAGTCTGACCCTACAACAGGAAGACAGGATGATCCTATATACAGCACACAGTCTGACCCTACAACAGGAAGACAGGAGGATCCTATATACAGCACACAGCTGCCCTGGATCCAACATCAGGAAGACAGGATTATAATGGAGATCAAGATTATAATGGAGATCAAGAGGAAAGCCATTGGTTACATTTAGATATATCTGGTTTGTTTGGTTATAGGTGAATGACCATCAGAAACACATTTTGTGTTTGTGTACTTAGGGAAACGTGGGTCCAAGGAGGCAGTCATATACAGACAGCCGGACCTTTTATCCAGCAAACAGTTGGCCCTGGACCCTACAGCAGGAAGACAGCAGGACCCTTTATCCAGCACACAGCTGGCCCTGGACCCAAAATCAGGATGACAGGAGGATCCTATTTACAGCACACAGCTGGCCCTGGACCCAACATCAGGAAGACAGGAGGATCCTATATACAGCACACAGCTGGCCCTGCACCCTACAACAGTTAGACAGGAGGATCCTATATACAGCACACAGCTGGCCCTGGACCCAACATCAGGAAGACAGGAGGATCCTATATACAGCACACAGTCTGACCCAACAACAGGAAGACAGGAGGATCCTATATACAGCACACAGTCTGATCCTACAACAGGAAGACAGGAGGATCCTATATACAGCACACAGCTGGCCCTGGACCCAACCTCAGGAAGACAGGAGGATCCTATATACAGCAAACAGTTGGCCCTGGACCCTACAGCAGGAAGACAGCAGGACCCTTTATCCAGCACACAACTGGCCCTGGACCCAACATCAGGAAGACAGGAGGATCCTATATACAGCACACAGCTGGCCCTGGACCCAACATCAGGAAGACAGGAAGATCCTATATACAGCAGACAGTCTGACCATACAACAGGAAGACAGGAGGATCCTATATACAGCACACAGCTGGCCCTGGATCCAACATCAGGAAGACAGGATTATAATGGAGGTCAAGATTATAATGGAGATCAAGAGGAAAGCCATTGGTTACATTTAGATATATCTGGTTTGTTTGGTTATAGGTGAATGACCACCAGAAACACATTTTGTGTTTGTGTACTTTGGGAAACGTGGGTCCAAGGAGGCAGTCATATACAGACAGCCGGACCCTTTATCCAGCAAACAGTTGGCCCTGGACCCTACAGCAGGAAGACAGCAGGACCCTTTATCCAGCACACAGCTGGCCCTGGACCCAACATCAGGAAGACAGGAGGATCCTATATACAGCACACAGCTGGCCCTGGACCCAACCTCAGGAAGACAGGAAGATCCTATATACAGCACACAGTCTGACCCTACAACAGGAAGACAGGAGGATCCTATATACAGCACACAGCTGGCCCTGGACCCAACATCAGGAAGACAGGAGGATCCTATATACAGCACACAGCTGGCCCTGGACCCAACCTCAGGAAGACAGGAAGATCCTATATACAGCACACAGTCTGACCCTACAGCAGGAAGACAGGAGGATCCTATATACAGCACACAGCTGGCCCTGGATCCAACATCAGGAAGACAGGAGGATCCTATATACAGCACACAGCTGCCCTGGACCCAACATCAGGAAGACAGGAAGATCCTATATACAGCACACAGTCAGACCCTACAACAAGAAGACAGGAGGATCCTATATACAGCACACAGCTGGCCCTGGACCCAACATCAGGAAGACAGGAAGATCCTATATACAGCACACAGTCTGACCCTACAACAGGAAGACAGGAGGATCCTATATACAGCACACAGCTGGCCCTGGACCCAACATCAGGAAGACAGGATTATAATGGAGATCAAGATTATAATGGAGATCAAGAGGAAAGCCATTGGTAACATTTAGATATATCTGAGATGTTCATTAAAGCTTCATGATGTACAAAAATGATTGCAGATGATGTATCCTACTACCAACCAGAGAGTGAAACACTGGCAGAGGTAAATAATAAAGACAATTCAATGCAGGCTTCTGGCTAGAGTTTGAAATATTTACAGCATTTTCTCACTCTCAAAAAAACTAAAATTGCCAAGATGGTGTAGAATAGGGGGAAACCAGCATTTAGGCCTTGATTTATGAAAGTTTAAATGCCAAATTCCATTTACTTAACTTTCTGGTCACATAATATAACTGTCACATCATATTTTGTTATTCATTGGCCTGATGGGACAATTTTATCAAACCTGAATGCCTCCCTCTACATGTACACAAACGTGTACACAATGTCGGTCAAATTAAGAAATGATGATGTAATTAAGCTTTAAATGTTGATTTTATTATTGTAGATCCACTATCTGGATGGGCAGCAAATTGTTGATATCATACTGGTAAGGGAGTTATTTGCATAATGAGATTTTAATAGCAGAAGTTGACTTTGTCCCCTTATCCATTTGAAATTCTGAATGGAATATATTTCAACAGATGCATCCTTTTTGCCACTTTGGTTTACAAAAATTATCCTGTTGACAGATGGAATATATAACAATGTGCTGATAAACATATTTTTATTTTTGTATGGGTGTACAAGAGTTCAACCTCAACCATACAGGTAATGTGTCAATTGCATATTGGCTTATTTAGATGTGAGATTGTCATTCTCCTATATTTGGGTCTCCAAAATGTGTTAGATGAGTGCTTTGTTTTTAGAATCACTACAAAATCAATGTATCTTTAACATTCTGTTAAATATGTAACCCTAAACATTTCAAAATAAAGGCCAATTTTCGAACATTCAATTTTTTTTCCATCGATATACATGGTAGATTAAATTGCTCTATGGTCAGAAATTATTTTTTATTTGTATAAAGAGAAAATTGTATCCTAGAAGGAGTCAGACCCTCAAACAGCACAAATTTTCAAAGAAAATCATAAATATCTAAATAAAATGCCAAAACAAACAATTTGACAATTCAGCATTTGCATGTGTTGTAAGGTTAATTTTGATATCGATAAACCTCATATCTGTAATACTTTTAAGACTACATTATAATAGCTAGCTGCTGTTGTAAATTTCCCTGAACCAGACTTTTACTCTCAAAGGATTCAGTCCCTTGGATGGCACCTCTGGACTTGCAGTCAAGTCAGCCACCACACAAAGCCTCTGCGATCCACACTAGGTGTTGGAGCCACTCACTCTCAGACCATGCTAGATGGGCATCCCTAAACTATTGTACAGGTTAGTAGAATGATATCATAAAAACAGTGTTCACCCATGTTGCCATCTGCATGTTGCTTGAATATGCATGAATTGGCACAAAACCAAATAATAGTTATTTCTTGAGGTCTTTTGGCCTTGATTTATGAAAGTTTAAATGCCAAATTCCATTTAGGTGAAACTTTGAATGACACTCTACAAAGTGTTCAGCCCAGTAAGCATTTTTGAATGCATTATTTGTGTGAATCAAGAAAATAATCATTTTTGCGATTAAAATGAAATTAAGGAAAAAAGAAAATTGGTTTTAATAGCAGAAGTTGACTTTGTGCCCTTATCCATTGAAATTCTGAATGGAATATATTTCGCTGTGCCCTGAACCAATACCAACAACCTGTATGTTTGCCACAATTGCAGGAAATCCTGACACTCATGTTGCTGGCTGGAATGCATTCCATGACACAGCTTTGAATGCCCAGTGTGTAAAGCCAGATTTGATAACAGCAGATGGTTACCGTCATCGCATGTGCACATTATTTGACGAATTGGAGGAGCCAGATGCCACCAAGAGAGAGTTCTATGATCATGTGGGGCACCAGCCCAACATAGATAATCATCATTATAGGCAGCCCCCTGCTGTACGTGAATTGCTGCATATTGGCAAGGCTGTGTGCTGCATAGATGGTAAATAGATATTGGTCAAATATAATATAAAAATTAACTTATATTTATTTATGCTTGCATACATTTATATATAACTACCAAAACACAAATAACTGTTAAATAATTATCAGCATTCTTATATTAATTGCCTTTCAAACCGATGGGTGCTCGTGTTACTTTTTTATAAATAGAATCAGTGCCAAATTATTTTACAGATATCCAGAGGTATCAGGAGGTAGCTTCAATGGAAGAGGGTGAAGAACCCAAAATGAAGAGATTCAAGGGTAAATAACAAATTTCAATCATCGTATCAAAATTTAAGTTGAACAATTTTCGTTCAACCAAAAAAGAAAACAGAAAATGAATATTTAATCAAACAATAAAATATAGAAACAATGCATATCACCATGACAATTATCAGCATTCTTATATTACCTGCCTTTCATACTCATGGGTGTTCTTGTTATTTTTTGTCTCCCACAATTTTCGCAGTGAGAAAAGTGGGGGACATTAAATTGAGCTGTGTTTGTGCGTCTGGTAAATTACTTGTGTGCATGATACAGCCACAACGGTTTGACATTCCTCCGATCTGTAGTGATAATGGCTGTGATTGGTCAATTTCTGTTGCCATGACAACTATGTCATCAACTTGGCTTGTGTGCATGATACAGCCAGAACGACCATAACGACAATGTTCTTGTTAATAAATAAAATCTGAAATATTCCTTGTTTAATTATGAAAGGAAATGATGTGTTTAGTATTACATTAAATAATGTATATTATAGAATAACCCAGATGTTTTGCCTAGCATGTGTAAAAGTGTCCATGTACATTGTTATGATACTTTTGCAGATAGCATCATGAACAGTGCAGTTGGTAAGACCCAGCATGTACTGATAGTGAGAAATATCAGTCTCGACTCTGCTTTCAATCTTGAGGGATTATCTATTCGAAAACCATAGTTCACAAACATTTCTTTGTTAGGCATGAGATCAGAAAAGTTAAAACATGTTATCCAAACATAATCATGATTTGAATTCAGATAAACCCAAGCCAGAATGATCACATGATGATTTGCCAAAATGTTACTCAGTAATATTTTCTTTCTTTGAAAAAAGGGAGACGCTACACAAAGTGGGAGAGTACAATTACAGAATCGCTTTTCCGCTTTTTTGATATACAGGTAGACAAAAGATCGAACAATTTAGAGAGCAAAACGTTGCTCACCTTTCCTACCAGGAGGTTTATATCAAGGTGTATAATGAGAGAAAGGAATTTTTAAGAAAGAATAAGAGGGAATATATTATGCAGCCTTGAGTGAATGTTTGAAGAATCAACACCTAGAAAATCTAAGCATAGAGTAAGCAGATTATACAGCCCAGAGTGATGTGTGTAAAAGAAGATTCAAAGAAGAAAATGTTTCCAAACAAACATCTGGTGATCATTTTTAGAATAGTTCTCACAAACTGACAAGGTTTGACACCATTTGTTTCTTGAAATGATTGATGTGATTGTATGTCCATACCTCAGCTGATGGTCTTCTCTCTTAACAATCTATTTTCTGGATAATTTTAGCGTATATACACTAAAACACATTTTCATACATGGAATGTTAGACTAAATATTCCTGAAACAGTAGGGAATCTCTGGCATCGTAGAAGTATCCTAAAGTGAGGGGTTTAGATGAGATTGATATTAGGTTGCCTTGAGCCAACTTTAAGTTCATAGAATTGGATTTGCTAAAATGGAGAAATAATATCTTTTATCATCACATGTATTCTTGGCACTATTTGAAAAAAGTTGAATAATGTTTGTGTCTCGATCAATGTGACTAAAAGCCAGATCAAAAATTAAGGAACTCAGTTAGATATGGCATGTCGTTATTTAGCATAGACTAATAATTGATAACAGTTCTAATGTGGTAATATGCTTGACATTTTGGGAACACTAATACAAAACAACGTACTACAAAAGGAAAAAAAATCAAGATAAGTGAAGTAGCTGTCACACTGATTGGGATTCCAATATCTCCATTCACACTGTGCCCTGAACCAATACCTCCTATCTGTCAGGAGGCTAAAAGGGACTCAAATAAGCTACCATGATTTATCTTTTTACTAGCTATGTTGACATAGGCAGCATAGCATTTGCAGTGAGTGAGAGTCATGTCGCAAGGACCTGCGACATGACAATTCAGTGAGGCAGCACTATATCTGCTACAAGTATAGTGAAATAATGTTGAAAAATAATGTTGAAAGTGTTGTAAAACCCCAAACAAACAAACAAAAGCTGCTATTTTAAATAACATGACAAATGTCACCCAATGAGAATTGAGATGATGACAAAAGTTGGGACCAAATTCAATATGTAAACTGCATTTTGACAAGGTGAAATTATCTTAGGATCTTGGGAGGAATTTCCAAAAATGTTTATTAACTTTACAAAAACTGATCATCATAGCTATAAGCCTTTGGACTAGGTTAAATCTTAATGTTAAGTGCTCCAGCTTATTAGCAAGTTTCTCTGTGGTGATCCAAAGGTTGTGGGTTCAAGGGTCGTGGGTTCGATCCCCAGCCGTGCCGAGATTGAACTCATGATATAATTTCCCATATGAGCTGAGGCCCGTGGACGAAGGGTTAACCTGTTGTCCTTGTAAATCTGTGAACGGGCAGGTTGTCATGTCAAGGACCTGCAATATGACAATTCAGTGAGGCAGCACTATATCTGCTACAAGTAGGTCTCATCACGAAATGACTGAAATAATGTTGAAAGTGATGTAAAACCCCAAACAAAGCAACAAATATTAAGGAAACGTGAAAATCTCCCTCTCATGTACAAAGCAAAAGTGTTAAGATTGTAGAAAATGTGGATATATGTTATTGTGTGAGTTCAATGTAAAACGTGTGACATATACTCTATGATGTCATTTCATGACATTACTATACTATGTAAACATCATTAAATGTTTCATTAAAAATGGGGCATGGCATTCTTTACATATTTCCCTCCTATTATCATCCACACTGCAAAGTAATGTCAAGGCCTGACACAGGCCTTGACATTAGCCATTTTCAGGTACTGTGACCTTGTGACCTTGACTTATTTTCAAGGTCACAGCAGCCACATTTCAAAATCAGCTGTTTGATATTTTGCAAAACACTAAAACTAGCATTTATTCGCACTACATTTATCTGACGTAGTATGTTCATAATTTTCAGAAAAGAAAATGTGTATCTCGGTCACAGTGACCTATTTAAAGCCATATTGGTCACAACTTCTAAATTATTGTGAATCTGATCCTTTACAAATCAGGGAAGATTAGATCTTGATATGTGAATATTGGTAAATATCGATGGGAGTTTGTTTCGGTGCAATTTTTATGGGTGAAGGTCATGACCAGTACAAGAGTATCTTTGCCTGTGAATGCTCTACTTTTTTCAAGATTGTAACAACATTGTTATGATTTGGCAAATATGATCTACCTATGAGGATAAGTACGATATTGGTTGACCTTGTGCAATTATCAAGGTCACAGGAGCCGATTTTCAAAATTGTCTTTTTTGAAAATTGGCTTTTTGTGATATTTTGACATTTATTTCCTAAATATATATCCTGCACAGTATATTCATAATAATTATAGAATAATATATGTAACTTGGTCACATTGACCTATTTAAAAGTAATACTGTAGGATATAGATTACCTGGAGGTAAAAAACACACAAAAAATAAATGCGTTTAAAACAAGATTAAAAACGCATCTATTTAGAGAATCCTATCTAACTAGCGCCATGAGCAGACCCTGTCTGGAATAGCACTATACAAATTTATTATTATTATTAAATGTAGAAATTTAGTAAGAAATTTAGTAGCATTAATTAATATTAGTTGTGTCACTGCTGAGTCGTGGTTTCAACTCTAAAGTGTCGGGCAATGCTGCTGCAGTGATTGTTGGACAGGGTGTGTGTTGCAAGAGGGCCCCGGGGGTCTACTTTAAAAAGTATTTACTTTTTCACCAGGAATCCCATGGGCACACACATCTTGGACTTCATACTGCGGCAGCATGGCAGTGTTCACACTATGCTGCTAATTTCTTTTTAACCAATTTCCGTTTTTTTTTAACCGATTTCCGCAAATGTAGAAAATGGTCCGGATGAATTGATTTTAGTTGTGCACTGCCAAGTGCGTGGTTTCATCTCTAAAGTGTCGGGCAATGCTGCTGCAGGGATTGTTGGACACTCTGTGTGTTGCAAGGGGGCCCCGGTGGGCTGCTTTGAAAAGTATTTACTTTTTCACCGGGAATCCCATGAGCACACACATCTTGCACTTCATACTGCAGCAGCATGGCTTGATACCGGTGGGGTGGCCGGCACTTTGCAGTGTTCACACTATTCTTAGCCGGGAGTATTCAGGTCACTCAGTGCATCACGTGATTTCACAGCTTGGCAACCAGAGCCACACTGTCCACCAGAGGCACACGCAAACTATTACGTGATAGGTTCACCACGTCGCCCTCTGGTGGAGTTTGAACCAGAGCGCGAGCCACTGGCCGCTGAAAACAAAACGTGTAGCAACCATTGACAAGCAAAGACGTACTAGGGCTAACGACCACCCATTTCGCGCATTTTGGTCTTTGCCAAAAAATAAATAAATGAACAGTTATCTATATGTGTGCTATAGTGGGGTATATCCATCAGTAAAACTTGTCATTACCCTCTCTCATAAAGCGATGTGCATATGTGGGGCCCCCATAGGGTTTTAGGATTATTGGATTTTTGGCCTAAAAAAGAGGGATTATTGGATTTTTGGGGTGAAATATTTGGGATTTTTGGATTTTGAGGAAAGTGTTTAGGATTAATGGATTTTTAATAACCAACAGCCATATGCACAGAAATAGAGTCAGTTTTTGTGGTTGACACAGCATTGGGTAGGGTTTGTGTAATATCTAGTGGAAAGGCATTGGTTTTATTTTTGAAACATCTAAATGAATTTGCATTAGCTGTTGGCCTACACATGCCAGGTCAGAAACCTGCACAAAAACTGCTTCCAGATATAATACACACAATAGAGGATGTTGATAACTTCCTAAGTGGATGCAATAACATCATACAGCAGCAAACAGGCAAAAATAATCCCCAAGGACCTGATGGGGCCTGCTCCCAACAATGCATTTCTGATGTCAAGTGGATAATTTCAGGCCTAAAAAGTGTTCAAGATATTTTTGACAGAATCAACCAAAATTATAACTATAGCATATCAGCTGCCCAAACTCTTGTAGTAGAACATTTATTTTCAAGAATGAGAGAAGGTCTTGACATGCCCCTATCTTTACAATTTGCATACAAGTTTGCATCATGTACGAGGGAACTTTTAAAGCAGATGTGCCATTGTAGTTTTCTATATTTTACCAGCAGAAAATCATATTACCAGAGGAGTAAAATATCATTGGAATACACAGAACTGCCACAAATGGCCAACACCTCAAAGGCAAATATCACTGAGAATGATTTGAGAGATTTATCTATGTGGCGTGAAAAATTTGGACAAAGTGTACGTCAAAATACTGTTAGGAATTTAAGCACAAAGGATAAGCCTGGTACCTTGCCACTCAATGTTTATGTGAGTGACAGAGTCATACCAATACCAGTTGATTTTGAATCATCAACTGGTGGCCAGAGTGTGTTGGAGCCCTCACAAGGGAGAAGTGTCTATGTCAAAAAAGGTTCTGTTGTAGTTATTAACACAATCAAACATGTGCATATATGTAAACTGAGGCAAGATATGCTTGAGAAGGGAAAATGTAAAGGGGAAATCTACTTGCAGAGCCCACTTGAGCCCACAGAGTTCTCAAATCAAAAACAATGTGTCATAGATAGAGAAAATGTCATCACTGTTTTAGATGATACTAACTATGAATATGTTCCAAAGGATGATATAATTGTTCTGAATGAGGAGGTTTTGATCAATCTTTTGGACCTGATAAAGGATCAGGGTGATACGGAGACACCCAATGAGCAACAAGAGTTAATTAGTGAGGAATTATCTCAGTTGTCATTTACTAGTGACACAAGGGCCACTAGGCCTAAAAGAGTTTTAAAAAAAAGGAAAGACACAGATTACTTTTTTTACTAATTTTGAATATGTTCAAAAGGATTGGGTGTGTCCGTATCACTATAACAGTGAGATTACTGTTAATTTCAAACTCTGTGGGCTCAAGTGGACTCTGCAAGTACATTTTGTAATGTGGCATGACCTGTGTGAAACACTAAATATCATGTTATATCATGCATGTTATGTAATTCATTGCCAAATAAATTTGTACTAAATGTAAACATATTTTAGGATTTTTTGTTTTATACTTTTGGATTTTTAGATTTGAGGGGAAAAATATTTAAGGATTTTTGGCTACAAAAGATAAGGATTTTTGGATTTTTAGGTAAAAAAAGGGGGATTATTGGGTTTTTCATACCCCCCCTATGGGGGCCCCATATGTTATATTCTGACAAGTCAGTCACGTCTTTGCGCAAACCATAGCCTTCGCGCACTGACCTCTCTTCAATGATGAAAGATGAAAATTAATGTCATACATCGGACTTACATATTTGAAGAGCAGAGCCCAAAAGCTAAATTTTGAGTTGTCAATGATGTAAATCGGCCAAGAACTCACAGAGTAGGGCCAAATTGTCGTATTTTTGTAACAAACTGGTACTTGCGCACGTGCCCATTGTGACAAAATCAGGGTCAATGGGTACAATTTTCATAACAATTTATTCATACCATTCAAATCAACTTTTCTATGCCAAAAATATCAATGTTCTATTTCTTTTACGTATACAAGACATTTCTCTAATTATGAGCCAATCCTATGGTTGCGCGAATCCTATGGTCGTTAGCTCTAGACATTTCTCAGCTGTTTCTCTCCAAATATGCCCAGAAGTTGTGTTATAACTGGGTCAGTGGGTGTGACAGTTAATTCAGTTGATCACACATCACGTCTGAAAGGACAGGCCCTTTCACAGGGAGTGTTAAATGTTTTTCTCACATCATGACTTGAGTGACACATTCACCAACCCGGAGACTGAGTAATGAAGTGATAATAAACTGATAAGTCTGATCAGCTAGTGAAGTGGTAAGTCTGATCAGCTAGTGAGGTGACAAGTCTGATCAGCTAGTGAGGTGATAAGTCTGATCAGCTAGTGAGGTGATAAGTCTGATCAGCTAGTGAGGTGATCTTGATAGTCATACGACATTTGGGTGAAATCTGAGGGCAATAAACGGTGATAAATGTGTAAGTTCTCTCTGTGTGCAATAGGTGTGTTCACTTTGTTTTCAGCTGCTCCAATATGGCCGCCGTGGTCGCGAGGGAAGTCATGTGACCCGTGACGTTGCATCAAGGTAGGGAATGCTTCTAATTTCTTTTTAACCAATTTCCGTTTTTTTTTAACCAATTTCCGCAAATGTAGAAAATGGTCCGGATGAATTGATTTTAGTTGTGCACTGCCAAGTGCGTGGTTTCATCTCTAAAGTGTTGAGCAATGCTGCTGCAGGGATTGTTGGACACTGTGTGTTGCAAGAGGGCCCCGGGGTCTGCTTTAAAAAGTATTTACTTTTTCACCGGGAATCCCACGAGTACACACATCTTGGACTTCATACTGCAGCAGCATGGCAGTGTTCACACTATGCTGCTAATTTCTTTTTAACCAATTTCCACAAATGTAGAAATTAATTTGGATTAATTAATTTCAGTTGTGTCACTGCCGAGTGTGTGGTTTCATCTCTAAAGTGTCGAGCAATGCCACTGCGGGTATTGTTGGACAGGCAGCATGGTGTGTAAATGTGTCTCCCTGGTTGCCTTTAGAGGAAACCGGTGAATGCAGTCTGTGGTGTGTGGTGCCACCCATGAGGAATGTGACTGCAGCCCCCCTCCTCTACAAAATGATGCTCATACATTGGACATGGATGATTCACTAGTGAGAATCTCAGCCAGGATTGTATTTGCCAGATGATTGGTTTGAAATTTGCACCCACGAAGAAACAGGCTGCATTGCCTTGACCAACAGTCCCACATGTTAGTTCAATACTCAGATCATACCCACCAGGCCCTTCTCAAGGCCACCAAGTCCTCCAGAATTGAGCAAACCATCAAATATCTTCACAATTGTCGAGCAACTATTGAAACATTAAAATTGATAAAAACATAAAATGCATGAAAAAAGAATTGAAAATTCTGGCAGAATTTCTTGAATTGCAATTTAATATGTAACAAAGTGGAATTTGTCTCAAGATGTCATAAATAATGCAAAATAGCATTTATTTCCACCACGTTTATCTTGTAAAAAAATGTTTATAATTTTTAGAGTACTTATGTTACTTGCTCACATTGACCTATTTATGGGCCAAATAGGTAGGTCACAACTTAAAAAATATGCAGAAGCTGTTATAGAACTTGATATTATGGATATGTCAAATACAAAATGATTATTTGTTTGGGCGTTTTTTATTGATTTTGGGCAAAGGTCAATACCAGCATTATTTTTATTTTATTGGTTATGTTATTTTGACTGCAAGAATATATCAATATTGTAAAATGTAACTTGTCACATGTGTGATTGAATTAGGGTGGCGTCAAATGAGTAATCAATGTAACTAGGTCAGTGACCTATTTAATAGGTAAATAGGATTTTGACATGTGGTGATAATTTCAGTCACAGGAGCGAATTTCCAAAATCACATAATACCATATTTTACACAACACCAATATCATGTATTGCCACTCAATGTACCCCTATACAATATGTTCATAATTTGGAGAATTATTTATGTAAATAGATTACTCAGACCATCTTATAGCATAAGAGATTGACATTTGTGAGTTGGAAAAATCTATCATTTTGTACACTCAAGCATTCAAGACTTCCATCACGAGTGAAGCATGTGACAATGTTACCTGCTCACCACCTTGTTCACATCTGAGAACACAGAAAATAGTGCATTCCTTATGACGTCACAATCAAACAGGCCAGTCTGTGATGAACTCACAAAGTGGCAAATGCGTCACGTGCCAAAAAAAAAGCCTTTTCCGTGCAAGTTAAATATCTTTCTACTCTAATTGATAACACAACTAGTCTTATCAAACAATTTTTCTTCAATCTTCCAAATGTTAAAGCATTGGTGAAACCTGACTTTCAGACACATTTTCTTTACATAACATGAATGTTTATACCCTAAACAGTGCTTTTATGTAGTAGTACCCAAAATATTCTCTGTTAACAAATTTCTGTGGCACTTGAAAGTTGATCAGTTGTCTGCTAAAACCTACACCAGCAATTGAACACTTTGTCAACAAGCTTTGTTTAGCTGGTATGTGATCTTGTGTAAACACCTAATGAGTTACCAGTTGTGCACCTGTCCAGCTTGGGAAACAGGGTGAAGATGTTTTGTACAATTTATTGCCAGGAGTATACTTCAGAACAACATAAGATTATTTTAATATTATTTGAATCAATGAAATAACTTATGGCCGTGAAAAATATCTTATGGTTGTGAAAGATATATCATTTATGGGAAAAGTATACTATTTATTTGAAAAGTATCTTATGCATATGAAAACCTTTCTGTCAAAAAGGGAAGACATGACTCAAAGGTTGCATGGAATCCCCCTTAACTTAAAGGCCGTGATATTGAAAAAGTGACATTAAACCCTTTGATCACTGGTTTGGCCTTAAATCACAATGACTTTGAATGGCAAAACTGTGAATGCTGATAATTGGTATCAGTAACATTTATGATATGACCCTCTTTGATGAAATTTGGGGGTTTTCACACCATTGAATGGGAAGACATCAAAGGCTGCATGGATTCCACCTTAAAAGCTGGGCTGTATAGAATTTTTTTAAACTTTTTTTTGCAAACATATATAATATAAAAAATAATGATTTCTTCATTTATAACTTCATAAATATTCATCCGTTTTTAATAAATTTACCACCAACAGAAAGCCAAGAAAAGGCACTATCATCATGATAAGTATTATCTTCCAATTCATTCTCTAAATAGTGGAAAGAAATGGCCAAAAATGTGTTGCTCCAATTTTGACAATTGGTAAACAACACCTCCTATGACTTACGGAGCCCCCTGACAGTTCAAAGGTCAAGGTCACACAACACACTTCCTGTTTAGTCCTGGCAGTACTTGGTGGTCACAAAAAATCATAATTCTCAGGGCAGATGTTCTTTAGTGGATTTCAGATAGATAGCCTGTATGTATGTCAATTTTAAGATCATATATTGTTTTCAGATACCTTAAACCACAGTAAAATTGCCTGCAACTTTCCAGGTTTCACCAATGCTTTAAGACAATCTGAAAGATTTATGCATCTCTTTGCTCCAAGAAAATATATTTTTCATCAAGCAGTGTTTCTTTTCCAATATTCCATATTTTGCCACTTTATGACTATTTGAAATTTCCCAAAAGCCCCCCCCCCACCCCCCCCCCCCCCAAGTTGAATGCCTGTGGTTCTCCAGTTACTAAGATGGTAATCACATTTGCAAGTCCTCAATAGAGAAGTCGTACATCTTGAACCGCAAATCTATAAGGTTCAAACTGGAAATGATCATGTCAGACCAGGTTTCTAGCAACAGTGCCACATATCTCTCACCCTTTGTAAATGTGCAAAAAGGACCAGTACAATATCATGGATGGAACTGTCAGTTAATATCTCACACATGACAACCCTGGTCCAAAGAGTGGCAGATGTAGAGTAAAGAAACAAACAAATCCAATTTTAGGATTTCAGTAGAAATGTGTACATTTTCCCGCTGGTGGGGTAATGGAGAACCAAGCATTTCTCAACACCAGATTGGAGGGGGAGGGGGAGTTACATTAGTCCATCACTCTCATTCACTTAATAATTACCCTTTCCAAGGCATATATTGTGTTCTGTATGCTTTATATTAAGAAAAATGTATTTTATGAGTGATTGAAGTGAGCTCATGAAATAGTCAAGTTCTGGCAAGAAAATCTTGTGACAATTCACAGGCTGTTTTCATTCATGTCTTAAAACAAGAATAACGCCATTTCTGAACATAAAAAACAATCTATCATGTTATCTAAACATTATTAAAAATGTCCATTTGGATCTGAATATCAGTGTTTTCCTACATAATTAACATATAATTATAAAATGTTCATGTGTCAAATCAAACGAACAAAAAAGTTGCTTTATAATAATTTATTACAAATTGTGTCAATTTTGTTGAAATGGAATAGTTAAAACCCTTCTTACAATAGTGACAGACAGGTATGATGGGGACCGCCAAAAATATTGACCAAAATAACCACTGGTATGCATTAAAGCCACAAACAAAATAATATAAATTTAACTTGATATATACATGTATATAGCCTACAAAATATATCAATACATACAAAAATATGTATATAATCTCTCTGATATGTATTAAGTAAAGTATATTTTAAGTTTTAACTATTGGCACGACCATGCTTATTTCAGTTTAAAAAACAGGATTTATTATAAATATTTATCACAAGCTCTTGAAAGAAAATATACAAAATGATAATTCATAACTTAAGCCCTAAACACAAAAGAATTCAGTATAAAAGTACTGCAGAGCAAAGCATATATTGTAATTCATTATATTCCATCAAATTTGCAGGCTAAAAGGAAGAGATTTTATCCTATCATTGGAATGTTTGGTGTTTTTTAGTGAACACTCTAAAGCCAGACCATCGAAGGATGAAATATGTCATAAGATATGTACATCTCAGGATAAAAGCATTCAAATGTGGTCTGAGAGAATAAAAGTCATGTTTTATAAAATATAACCATTTTGTTTATTTGAGGTTGTACATCAGTTTATTATATGAGACCTACTTGTAGCAGATATAGTGCTGCTTCACTGAAGTGTCTCATCATGGGTCCTTGACATGAAAACCCACCCGGTCACAGATTTACAAGGATAAAAGATTAATCCTTAAGGCACACAGGCCTCAGCTCATATATTAGTAATTGTAAAATGAATGTAATCTCAGCATGGCCGGGAATCAAACCCACAACCTTTGGATCATCACAGAGGAACTGGTTCTAAGATTACCCTCCAGTTCACAATAACTAAGTGAACAAGTGCTTCCTAAAATATTATGAATATCAGATTTGTTTGACTTTTAATCAGTCTACTGAGAGTCTTGCTGGGATGGTTTGTGATATTCATTGTACTTCTTACTGGATCCATACACTTTGTCTGCAGGATATTTGAGAGCGTTGAGTTGAACCTTTTCCTTGGCAGCAGCTGGCAGATCTATATGGCATTTGTCAGCCAGCCGAGTCAGATAAACCAGAACATCTGCCATTTCATTGCCCAAATCCTTCTTTTGTTTGTCACTCCAATCTGTCAGAAAATATATAACGTGATTAGAAAACCAATGTAATGAGACATTCTCAGATGTTAATTTAATATGTTTATTGAGTTTTACGCAGGTGTTTTGGCTTTAGTTTTTACACAATTATATTTAAGAAGCGAACAAACATTTGTTTAATCATGAAATGTTGGTTTTATATACATTTCACCATATTAAGCAGGCCATAAAAAATCAAAAGCTATGTTCTTGAAAACCATTAAAGGTCAAGCCACAAATGAGGCCATTTTGACTAGAATTGGGTCATTAGACGGACTTCTATGTGGTCACGCATGAATATTACCATGCAGGGTCATTACCGTGCCACAGAGTCTGTGTGACGAAATAATGTCACACAAGTAGATGCCGTCATAGACTGGACATACACAATGTCACACCACACCACTGCATGACCATGTGTGGTCACAGACTGGACATACACAATGTCACACCACACCACTGCATGACCATGTGTGGTCACAGACTGGACATACACAATGTCACACCACACCACTGCATGACCATGTGTGGTCACAGACTGGACATACACAATGTCACACCACACCACTGCATGACCATGTGTGGTCATAGACTGGACATACATAATGTCACACCACACCACTGCATGACCATGTGTGGTCACAGACTGGACATACACAATGCCACTCCACACCACTGCATGACCATGTGTGGTCACAGACTGGACATACACAATGCCACGCCACACCACTGCATGACCATGTGTGGTCACAGACTGGACATACACAATGCCACGTCACACCACTGCATGACCATGTGTGGTCACAGACTGGACATACACAATGCCACGCCACACCACTGCATGACCATGTGTGGTCACAGACTGGACATACACAATGCCACGTCACACCACTGCATGACCATGTGTGGTCACAGACTGGACATACACAATGCCACGCCACACCACTGCATGACCATGTGTGGTCACAGGCTGGACATACACAATGCCACGCCAGGCCACACCACTGCATGACCATGTGTGGTCACAGACTGGACATACACAATGCCACGCCACACCACTGCATGACCATGTGTGGTCACAGGCTGGACATACACAATGCCACGCCAGGCCACACCACTGCATGACCATGTGTGGTCACAGACTGGACATACACAATGCCACACCACACCACTGCATGACCATGTGTGGTCACAGACTGGACATACACAATGCCAGGCCACACCACTGCATGGCCATGTGTGGTCACAGACTGGACATACACAATTCCATGCCACACCACTGCATGACCATGTGTGGTCACAGACTGGACATACACAATGCCACGCCAGGCCACACCACTGCATGACCATGTGGTCAGACTAACCATACATGACGTTAGTGAAGATGGCATGTTGCCACCCATTTGGTTTGCATACATACCTGGCAGTCCTTCCTTCACTTCTCCTTTCCACTGGCTGGAATGGGCCACCAACATCATCACCAAGAATGGAAAGAAAGAAATAACTGTGTTATCAGAGAATCAAACATAAAACTGTCAATTAAAAATTGTTCTTTATGAGACATATTTTACAAGGCAGAAACTAGCTAGCATAGTGGCTGCATTGCGTTCTAACATCTTACAGTTATATAGGTCAGGATAGGCCAGTGGTTTCTCAATGCAACTGCCTGCGATGTATTTAAACATTACAAAACTTTTTTTCAAACTTGTGTGAAATAGTATTTTCTGAAACATTTTGAGATATGAAACCAAAAAACTATATTAACATACACATGCGAGTTTGAGACTGCAGTTTGGAATTTGAATTTATCTTTTTTCCATAGGGTGTTGATTTCCCCCCTGAGGGTAGCACCCCATAAGAAGAAAAGATCCCCCCAGGGATAAATTCATATCACTTATAAACATCCAGTCAATCTTTCTTTATGATATTCTATGCTTAAAGAATTCATTAAATCATTTAATTTGGTTACAAATAGATATTGAACATTGTCAAAATAAATCACTTCATATAAAAGTCATATAAGCTAATATGTAAGGTAACTTCAGCAATGACTTTTTAATATCCAATAACTATAAAACTATTGTGAAGCTGAATGAATGATGAACCAGAACTGCAAATAGTTATCAAATGATAATAAACACTGCAGATATACGTACAAAAGTTCGGCTAATTCTCCCACCTCTCCGACGAGGGCCAGCATGAGATTTCTGGGAGTGTGATACTGATCCCAATCCCTCTCCTTAGCAAACTTCACTTGTCCCTTACGTCTGTAAATAGAAAACAAAACCTTATAAATATATCTGTTTTTAATAGGAAATTTACCTTCTCTACATTGAGATAATAGAGTTGTTTCTGATCAAATTAAAATCTACCTTGACAGAGCCCACAGGCAATTCTGTACTTTATCATTGTTTTTATTTCATTATTCAATTTTACAGAATTGACTGAATTTAGATCAGAGTAAAGGCAAAAGAATACTGAAAAACAGTACATAGGCACATCTCTTCAGCGTGGGTCAAAGATTTCCTTCAAAATATTACTATTTTATCATTTCTGTGTAAAAATATTATTCCAACTTTCCATGGATTTGATATATGACATCAGTATGAATCAAATGCATCACAGAATGACATGTACACAGAAATAACTGACGTATACACACCAGCCATTGTCGTCTTTGATCACTATTTATGCAATTTGTTATAATATAGTCTATATTATCACATATATTTTTCATTGCTCTGAGAGTTGCATACAAAAAGCCAGCATGACAAACATGTCAAAAACAAAAAACAAACATGTTAGGTGTTTTCACAATTATTTTGTTTTGATTTTACATCACTTTATCTGCAAGAATTTGAGAATATTTTCTCTTCAGATAGCAACAATTTATGATGCAATAAGTAGCACACTTTTAATTATCCTCACATGACTTGAGAGCATGTGCCTCTGACAGTGACTTAGTAGAATGTCTTGATGCATGCATTATACCCAGCCCTCTTTATGGATGCCAGGTATACTGTTCATTTCACTGATTAGACATTTTCCATTTTCAAAATCAAATCTTTGAATAACATAAATAAAAGCATCTGTGGCAAACAAATTCTAAACGGTTAGGTAAGAATAGCATGGAAAAGTAAATAAAGGAAAGAATGTTAAATTTCTAGCCACAGCTTTGGGCAAGTAAGAAAGTAAAAATCTTTGGGTTCATATAAACATGATAAACACATAAAACTGGCCTCTCAGAATGAAAAGTCTTCCACGTGGCTGTAATATATTGACAATACACTTGTGTCTCTTGAGCAAAGTCTCCTTGTAAACCCAGACAAACCTAATTCATTTAAGGAAGGTATTAGAAAATAAATCAAATCCAAATTATACTATAAAATGGCATAAAACATTTTATTGTAGTTTATCCATCCATAAAATTAGATGTACTAGGTAGTAATATGTGATTACAAAGATATAGAAAAACATGAAACAATTTGTACATTATGTGAGGAACAGAAAATTGGAGATTAGATTCATAAGTTTCAAACTCTGCAAATACATTGAATGTGGTAGAACAAGATTTTTGGTAAAGTGGTTACCATGGCAACAGAAATCATCCAATTACAGCCATTGTCAAACTAATCCAAGATATTGATATATACGATGTGCTGTGCAATATGAAACAATCCGGGCAATTCCTAGGATTATGCTAACACTATATGTGGAAGAACTAACTCACAAACTTATGAACGGATGGACCAATATTTAACTCAAGAATATTTAACTATATTTGTGAAGGAATGTCATTGTTTGTTTGGGGGGAAACAAAAAGTCATTTGTTTGTTTGGGATTTTACATCAATTTCAACATTATTTCAGTCAGTTCGTGATGAGACCTACTTGTAGCAGATATAGTGCTGCCTCACTGAAATGTCATGTCGCAGTTCCTTGACGCACAAAAATTTAAACAAGTTTGTATTTTAAATAGGGCAAGATAATATAATGACCATCAAAAATACCAATTAGTGTGTAATTAATGAACATATACAAGATTTAAATTCCAGAGTCACTGGGCCACCAGAATATATCTCTATATATGGCCAACTACTCTTTATATTTTTTTATATACATTTAGTCAATTGGCTACTATACCTACTACCCGGGACCTACATCTTGTTTATGTTCATTTATTTCCACTGATTGGCATCTGAAGTCTTTTTCAATGAATTGATAAATACCTTCAACTGATAATTGACAGTTATTTGTATGAGGCATGTAATGTCATGGCAACAAAAATATTGTGAACTTGAAGTATTGTGTGTATTTGGAAATGTTTGGGAGTCTGAAATATTTAAGAAAAATAGGTCATAAGATACAAATTCGGAAATGGTAATTGCTATATATCGGTTCCACTGTCGCACAGCAGATTATTTCTGTAAGTGTAAGGACTCCTTTCCTTATAATTCTAAGTTATAACCGGGAAGTTATAACGATATTTATAAACCTGTCCTGATATTTTCAACTGTCAACCCACTGTGCGCTGTCTCTATTAGGGGCGATCCATTTGATTTTTGTGGGGTGGGGTGGGAGATTTTGGAAAAAAAATTTATTCACCCACCCCATCCCAGAAAAAAAAATTATTCATTCACCCTACCAAAGAAAAAAAAATTATTCATCCACCCCACACCAGAAAAAAAAATTATTCATCCACCCTATTTATGTGGTGATAATATTTTTTAAATAATTTAGATGGTTTATATTTTGTAGTTTTGTCCTGCCCCGCCCAGTAATTAATGACGGATTGTTAACAAGAAAAAAAATTTATTCACCCACCCCACACCAGAAAAAAAAATTATTCACCCACCCCACACCAGAAAAAAAAATTATTCATCCACCCTACCAAAGAAAAAAAATTGATTCATCCAGTACTGCTGTCCCACCCCACCCCACAAAAATCAAATGGATCGCCCCTTACTTTGCTTGTCACATTGTAATTTTGGGGGCATGGTTGAGAACACCACGGTTGAGTAACTCACCCCTGACCTCGTCATCAGCTGTTTATCGCGCGTGAATCTTGATTTTAATCATACTCACAAATCTTCAAGACTTGGTTCCTGAGAGAAAGTAAATTCGCCTTGGCCATTGGCAGCTTCAACGTTCGGTGCTGGATGTTCTGATGCATCGCTTTTCATCCTTTTAGGTTCAGGTAACTCGCAAACATCGCCGCTAGACATGTTTATACGATGGACACCCTCGGACGGTCAGCGGACACGTGGGCTATTTTAGGATCTGATGACCTAAATTTCGCGCCACTTCTCAAAGAACGCTTATCTGCAGTACTTTTATTGGTATCATATTGTTCAGAGGTGTAGGACCGCTGTGGCCCGGAAAGACCATATTATGCCACGGTCATTATAGGTCGTTATGTTATATGAAACATGTAGAAAATATGACCTCATAAATGTGGTGGATGGCATGATTGACACCAATATGGTTCCTTCTAAGGGCCAGTGGAAGAGATTAGTATCTCGACAAGTAATGTGCAAAGAAACAAGAGAATGGGGCATGAGTGTACACCTATAATCGTTCCCTGAGCTTTTATAGAAGTGTAATATCACAAATAACAATGAGTGTGTGGTGGAAGTTGGCAGATGCTAAGACTGACCTGAGGCAATGTTGCCATTCTGTCATACTTGTGATAACTGGAGGGTGTGTGCGGTTTCATAACAATGATCAGTTTATAAAAGGAAATATATGTGAAGTATGCACGGCAAATATCAGAGACAGTGTGGAGCATTTTCTCTGTGAGTGCTCAGCCTTAGAGGCAGAACGGATTGAATTGCTCAATGAAGTGTCAATGCATGCACAGAGTGACAATTACATGATTATGGGTATGAGTGATAAGTGGAAGTTCCTACTTTCCCCAGAGACATATTCTCAGGACAATTGGACAGAACTGGCCAGTATAGTTGCCAAAGGAGTCCACTCCATGATTCAGAAGAAAAGGAGCCTATATAAATAATGCTCAGTGATTTTAATGTGTTGTAATTTGTTTGTATTGTGTGCATGCCATATTCTTAAATATTTAACATTGTATGTATATATAATGTGCTCTCCAGGCTTGGAGGTTATAATAAAATATATATATATATATATATATTATAAATATCTAAGGTTACATAATGGCTTCAAAAGTACCACAAAAATACTCTTGCCATTACACACAGATGGTCATGGCCTGGTTCCAGACTTCGTACAGATTTGAATTCTCCTTGACAAAAAAATGTCAACAAACAAAATAGAAATTAACTAAAGAAAATAAACATTTACAATCAAACAAACCTAAACCAAAAAAAAAAGCGAACCTTTAATCAAATGAACAAGAAATGAAAGAACAACACAAATTACAAAAAATGAAAACAAACAAAACCAACAGGTCTACACAAGCAAACGCTTATTCAAAACAAAAGCTTGAATAAAACAGATGTCAGCTGAAATGTTTAAAACAAACAAATCAGAACTTGGTAGACAATTCTATTGGATAAGAATGGATTAGCATAGATAAGATTATAATAGATTAGACCAGATCATATTAGAATAGATTAAAATAGATATAAATAGATCAGCAAGAATTATTGATTGGGTAAGAGTAGATAATATTGAATAAGTATAGGATAGATTTGGACGAGATTAGAATAGAATATAAAACTAAAAGAATAGAAATTTTTCCCCGGGATAATACCAGGATTCATCACATCCAAAGGTTTCAGCATAATAGAATTTGGCTCCACACGATTGGGTCCTGTGAGTTAGCCCATAATATGCCATTTTGTGACCGGCGAGCAACTAGTGGTTCATACAATTTGCATTGTATTCAATGAGGATAGAGGATATGCAAATCCAACATGATGGCTGCCAGAGTGACCCAGCAGAACCCCCCCCCCCCCCCCCCCCAAAGGCAATCAAGAATTTACTTAAATTAACTAGAACAAAGCATTAATATGTCTTGACTGTTACCATCCCTTATGAACCTTTTTATGTCGCCAGGGTGCATATAGGGCCTGGAATAGCGTTCAGAATTTTACCATTTTTGCACACTTCCCACCCAATGCCAATCCAAGTCAGCTTCTTAGTCAAGGGAACCTAAGTGTCACCTGCTGGAATAGTCAAAGGTGTGGGTATTATGCTCTCTGCTGCCTCACAATTTATCTACAAAACTGGGGACACACTTTGTGTGGCTGTTATCATTGTTTATCTTGCATATATGAATATTAATAACAAGCTCAGATTGCTTTGAGATAACTGCCCACTATGGCAGCCCTCTTTCTTGAGGGACGGGGCTGAAACTCAGTCAAAAATATCTCCATCTCCTGAAAAACAAGAAAAACTAAATATTTTAGCACACCATTCACTTTAAATTGCTTCCTCAATACCAAACAATAAGTATTACCTTATTCTCCATTCATATACCAGTCGATCCCAAAATGTCCAAATGTCGTCTGCTATTTCCAACACTTTTGCCCCCTTGACCTTGCTCATCTATTTCTTCTTGAAATCCTGCACGTCCGTTTTTATACTTATATAAAACACATCAGCCTCATCTATGCATATTCCCCTAAACACCGATGCACAAATTCCGAATTAGAAATGTTTTAAAAACTGAAGAATTTAAATTTTCCATTTTTCGTCTGCTACTTTCCCGCTCGTCGGCCATTGCCAATTTTCCACGTTGCGCGTGTTTGCAGACCACAAGAGTATACTGCTCCGCGCACTTTCGAACTTCCGGCGGTGAAGTCAAAAATGGCGACAAAATTATTTTGCGTTGGCCGAACAGGTAAATACTCAAAGATATTTTATCTTCATAGTGCTTTTCAAGTGTGAAAAAAGTCTGATTGCTTGGATAAGTCTATCTGGTACAGTTATAGATAGTTCTCTTGAATCCTCAGTGTTTACTTTCTGCATCTTTTACACGACAATCATTTGACCTCTGCATATCTGGTTGGGTCGGACCACTCGCTCCACTATCGTCATGGAGAAGGGTGAGGTGTTTTATCTTTCTTTGAAGACAACCCCAAAGTGCAAAAACATTTTGAAAGTGCACCAAAAATTGCCAAATAGTCAATCATTCTGAAAAACAGATGCCAATGGCTTTAGAGCTGTGCTGATCATTGCTTTTTTTTGACACGGATGGTTCCTTTTTGACACTCATTCATGCATTGCCGACAGTGAGTGTCAAAAAAGGAACTATCTGTGTTATTCTGTGATCGGTACGATCATGGGAAGTGTGTAATCATTCCCTGTGGTTTGTGATTCTCTTTTATATGTGATCAACATTGTTCAAGCAACTTACACCACTGTGGAGTGTTCGTCGTGTGCATGCAAAAGATTCCAATGTGCGTGCGTATGAATAACACTGTAGGGTCTGGCCGAGCGGTAACAGAGTTACACTCCCACTACATAAATTGTCATAACTTTTGAACAGTACATACTAAAATCACAATTCTTACATGTAATTGTAGGTTTTACCATGTACTTTCATGATAGTTTTTGGAGATATTTCAAAAATTATTTTTTTATGCTGAAAATGGTAAATTAGTACTCTGTAACAGAGTTACAGAAAATTAACACCTGTTTCGGGGCCGTAAATGTAAAGTCATCTAACATGCGGTTCTTTTTTCAAAACATGTCATATTTGAATTGCATGTCACTTTAAATATATCTAACCATATTATTCCCAGATATTAAAAGAATTGGTGCACTATTTCATATTGAAAATAAGGTTAATCATCACCAAGGTTCGGTAACAGAGTTACACGGTAACAGAGTTACATATGTTTAACTTCTGTTTTGTATTACTAACTCACTGTTTTTGTCAAATGTCTTGTTTTTGTAGACATAGTTAGTGTTAGTATGATCCAGAATTACACTTTTCATAATCCTTTGTGAAGTTTTGGATCATAATTATTAAATTAAATTGCTAAATATAATGACGGGAGGGGAAAAACTGCTTTGGCTTCACTGCTCAAATTTGGTAAACATATCATAACACATTTTTTTTTGTGCACTGCAATTATGGATGTTGAGGCAATATTTGATAAGTAAAAATATAATACATAAAGAGAAATAACAAAAAACAAAACTTATAATAACCAAATTTATTTTAAAATCTATCTATTTTAATGATACACAATTTGCATTCATGCGGTGATCAATTATCATATCATACATCATCATTCTGTTTGCTAGCTAAGAGTTCATTTTCATTTCTCAGAGTTCATTTTCATTTCTCAGAGTTCATTTTCATTTCTCAGAGTTCATTTTCATTTCTCTTTTTGTGATATTTGTGATCCTCTCGTGTTCACTTTGTTTGTTCACTTTGTTTGTTCACTTTGTTGAATAGTTAGACATGATTCCTTTCTGCTTTCTTACATAAACAAATATAGAAGTGCGTGATGACAAAAAGTTCAAGATGACAACATCCTCGTTGCCCATCACTGCACAATATTATCAACTATATTGCTTGGAAATGCCATCTAATCAATAGAGCATAAATTTCTGAGTAGATTTAGTTCAATTTTTGTAGAAATCGGGCAATTAGAACAGAAAGGACAAACAAAAGTCTGATTGATGATTTGTGTAAGCGCCTGAGCGATATTAGAGCAACTTACATAATCGAGACAAAAAAGACAGAACTTTGCATACCACTGCGTTACAAAATTTGTTCATATACCATTTGAATTAAATGTTTTTGTTGAGTTTGTTGGAACTTTTGTTTGTTGTAATATTTTGTTTTGTTTTTGGGTTTTTTTCCCATCCGTGTTACATGTGGAACACCACTTTTTCTTGTTTGTAATGTTATTGACTGTTAACTTCCCTTGGCCTAGGCATAGTTATGATAATATGAACTTTATTAATTTTTATTCTGTGAGTGTGAGAGTCCATCTGAATGCTGGACAATATGATTATGAATGTTCATCTACATGTATATGTTTACTGAGCAAAGCCAATGGGCATCCCGCCGACTCGGCAGCGCCGAGGTTGCAAGATTGCTCTTTGTGGGTGCAGCTGGTCCATACCCATGATACCAGGTGCTTAACACCAAACTTTTTTAATAATCTGGCAAGGGAGTTCCTAAAAGATGCCTGTTACCTGTTTCCAATGTAGTTAAATGAGACGTTACCCAGCATGGGACTATATTAGCATTGGACGAAATGAGCGTAGGCTTCTATGAGTATCATGAGCGTAATCTCAATCATAAAATTATTTTGTCAGTGTAATGTAAGAATCTTTTAAAAGTCTTTCTAAAATTAAATTAAAGACGAAATATTCAATTGGCATTGAATCAAATTATAATATATAAGTCTGACAATTCTAAACATTTTGAGCAGAGAACACTGGATATTGTCAGCTATCTCCCCGAACACACCACACCCGTACATCATACACCCCGCACACTGTACACCCCGCACACTGTACACCCCGCACCCGTACATCATACACCCCGCACACTGTACACCCCGCACCCGTACATCGTACACCCCGCACACTGTACACCCCGCACCCGTACATCGTACACCCCGCACACTGTACACCCCGCACCCGTACATCGTACACCCCGCACACTGTACACCCCACACCCGTACACCATACACCCTAAACCAGATCCTAATCAAAGCAAGAAATATGCAATGAATGTGAGGGCAAAATATTCAATGATCAATTTTAGAATTTTATGGAGAAATATTATTTCATATTATGTACAAAATATCAATTAATACTCTATTTTCAGTTGGCAACGTCTTGAGGCAGAGTGTTCGACCCTTGAGTGTATCTTCTGTCAGGCCTGCATACAGTAAGTGTTATCTACCTTAGATAACTAGAGGTTGAATTATGTTTTTGGCCAACTTTGTATGTAAACACCTTTAAATCTCATTAGTTTGTGCATACAAAGCAGTCTAATTTTCATGCCAAATTTAATATTGAATAATAAAAATAAAAAAATGTATTCTTGTATATTCATATACTTAATATGTATGATTTTGAGACTCATTATGAAATTGACTTCATGAGTGTGCAGGTAACATTGATTTCAACAGCACAGTATTATATCATTTTTTAAGAAATGTTTCTTGTTTACCTTGTTCAGAGGATGTGTCCGTGCCAGATCCGAGCATGGAGATGAGTGATCTCACAGACCGGGCAGCCCAGGCTCTCTTCTGGACAGAACTCGGCAAAGGTCAGTCAGTACATCATCATAATCGGCAAAGGTCAGTCAGTACATAATCATAATCGGCAAAGGCCAGTCAGTACATAATCATAATTGGCAAAGGTCAGTCAGTACATCATCATAATTGGCAAAGATCAGTCAGTAGATAATCATAATCGGCAATGGTCAGTCAGCACATAATCATAATCGGCAACGGCCCGTCAGTACATAATCATAAATAAGATAATGATAACAACATATGGAGCTGATACCACTCAGTGTCTGTTCATAGCGCTTGCGGTCGTTGCATTTGAAGTATAAAACTCTTCACAAACACATTGAGCAGGTTTAGTATGACCATGTTTTGACTTTTATTATTGGTGTTTTTTTGTGTCAAAAAGGATAATTTTAGATTTGTAAGTTTGTGTATACATGAAGTTAATCAACTTTTTTTCTTGTAATTGTCAAATGTTGATATATTTTAATATTGCTTCATTCTTTGTACACAAATTATACAAATTAAGAAATTTGGTTAACATTTTGTTTGAGATTTTTACATATCGATATATTTCATATTTTTTTCTAATAGGGACAGCTGATACAGCATTTGACATTGTCAAGGTTGAAAAATGGCACCAAACCATTGTTAACACTAACATGTATTCCACAGTGCAGTCAAATATTACTTTAAATTTAGCCTAAGAGTTACATTAAGCTATATCAAGGAAAGCACATCCTTCTTTCCAGTCCACACTCATTAAAAACATATATGTTTTATTCATATAACAAAGTATTTACCTGATGACTTATCTACACGAGTCCCTGTTTCAGGTTTGGGAGTTGTGTTGAGTATGGTGTTTAAGGAGCCCGCCACCATCAATTATCCGTTTGAGAAGGGGCCTCTGAGTCCACGTTTCCGTGGTGAGCATGCCCTGCGTCGCTACCCGTCCGGAGAGGAGAGGTGCATCGCCTGTAAGCTGTGTGAGGCCATCTGCCCAGCCCAGGTCGGTTCCTATTACAAGCCTTAAGTGTGTGGTTAAAAAAACGTACCATTTATATTGTGCTGATTCAAGACAATACCTGCTCACAGCAACTGATGGTAAATGGCGGGGATTTGAACTGGAAATCTCAAGCTTTCAAGGCAATATGTGGTAGGCTCCTGCTATTGCACCCAGGGCCGTCACTGAATCTCGCTTTCCAAAGTAGATAAAAAAAAACCACTCAATTATAATTGTTTGAAGAAAAAATTGAATTTATATAATAATTAATTGTACAGGGATCTTTAAATATTTGTAAAGTTAGCAATGATTTATTGCAATATATCTTTCGTTATAATCAAACTATCAAAATAAACTTAATTTTCCTATTTGTGACTGAGGATTTGTGTGTTTCAGGCCATTACGATCGAGGCCGAGCCCCGAGAGGACGGCAGTCGTCGTACTACCCGCTATGACATAGACATGACTAAATGCATCTACTGCGGCTTCTGCCAGGAGGCGTGTCCTGTCGACGCTATCGTGGAGGTAGGTACCACCCGCTATGACATAGACATGACTAAATGCATCTATTGCGGCTTCTGTCAGGAGGCGTGTCCTGTCGACGCTATCGTGGAGGTAGGTACCACCCGCTATGACATAGACATGACTAAATGCATCTACTGTGGCTTCTGTCAGGAGGCGTGTCATGTCGACGCTATCGTGGAGGTAGGTACCACCCGCTATGACATAGACATGACTAAATGCATCTACTGTGGCTTCTGCCAGGAGGCGTGTCCTGTCGACGCTATCGTGGAGGTAGGGTATTCTCTCATCCCCTGGATTAGGGGACATTAAATTGAGCTGCATCCATGGTAAATTACTTGTGTGCATGATACAGCCATAATGGTTTGACATTTACCTTAGATATTGCACAAATGCACTCCTGGGGACCTTTCCCCAATCTGATTTGGTTATGGCAGTTATTGGTTGGTTTTTGTTGCCACCCCATCCGTAAGTGCAAGAGTCAATGCTCTTGTTAAAGATTTTTTTTATGTGACCCAGCAAAAAAGAACAGTTTCTGAGAAAGTAAGACCAATTTGAGCAAATCACCGGTATTTTATCAATTATTTTAAGATTTATTGTTTGAAATGTAAAATTTCTCTTGCTGTAAAAACAAACAGAGGAGGAAATGTGTTTATCAGGATTAATGAAATATATGGAATTTGGGTGCATGTTAACTGTGGTGCTAGATTTGTTTTAAATATGGAATCTAGATATCTGTAAAATATGGAATCTAAATGGAAATTAGTTTGTTAACATTTTGCAGCTGCCAGTAATTCAGTTAATTGCTGGCGGCTCACTTCATTGAAATCACAACAGAGATGAATGAAAGGTAACAGCTACAATGGAGTCCTTAGCTTCATATGTCTGTATTGTAATTTGTGCATAATGATGTTTTATAATTATGGATGATTGTTATATAAGTGTAGTATATCTAATTAATGACATTTATATCTTTCTAGGGCCCGAACTTTGAGTATTCAACAGAAACGCACGAGGAATTGTTATATAACAAAGAGAAGTTATTGGAGAACGGAGACAAATGGGAGGCGGAGATTGCATCTAACCTGCAGGCAGACCACCTGTACAGATAGACACCCCCCGTAGTAACATAGACTGAGAGATATATCTAAACCCCTCTCCTCAGGCGGACCACCTCTACAGATAGAAACCCCCGTAGTAACATAGACTGAGAGATATATGTAAATCCCTCTCCTCAGGCGGCAAAGAGGAACCACTAACATAGAGGGTCAAATATACAGACCGTAGAAAGGGAGACAAGGACAAATGGATTTATTTATTGTCAAATTGTATGACCTGATAACTGAAAAAAAGACTAGAAAATATCTGAATGCAGAAAGAATATTTGTGAAGTGAAAACAGACCTTATGCTGATAAGACCTACTGAGCATATAGATTGATGTTTTTTCGAGTTTAGGAGGGAAAGATTTGTCGTTTCAAAATGAGAAAGATTATTTGTACATATGTATGTATGTGAAATGTATTAATAAATGAAATGTGTTGAATAAGAAGGAAATTCTTCATAGTTTGGTCAAAGTGTTGTCCATATTTCATATCTCAGTTCTTTTTGCACCACTCTTTGGCCAGAGAAATTTACATTTTTAAAAACTATTATTTGGGCTCCAAAATATCTAAATATCCACATCCTGGGATTTTGCGGGGCATGTCATGGCCAGCTGCTGATGGTTATTGGTTCATCAATTAAAAAAAGGTCCCATGGCAGGGGACCGCCAACCTGTTAGACATTAGTCAGGTGTGCTCGCTCTGCTGGCAGAGCTCGTGCAGTGGAGGGGATGGGGAATTTTCATTCATTCTGTCAGTTTGTCAAACTTGATTTACGAATTTACGGGTCATTAATTCTCTCTAATTTCGATGAGGATTTAAAAGCTAAGTTATGATTTAAAAGATAAGAACATCCAGTGCCTCAGAGAGCCATAGTTGAAGATTTACATAGAAGGGCAATATGGGGGTGATGGAGTCGGCCCGCCATATTGTACATTATGATGGGGAAATTGATTGCTTCAGTTGGTAAAGATATGAAAATAACAGGAAATGTTCACATAAGAAAACTTTACAAACCTTATGATAAAGCAATGCTCAGCAGAGCCTTTAGGCCTCTCGTTTGTTTTTTTTCTAATTTTTGGTTTTTTTTTTTAGCTCTGCTGAGACTTTAGCTCGTAGAGCTTTAGGAGGGGGAAAATGTCTGTCCGTCTGTCTGTCCGTCCGTCTGTCAACATTTCTTTAAAAATCTTCTTCTCCAAAACTACCAGTACTACATCTTTCATATTTTATATAGATGTAGATATATAGTTGAAGATTCAGATTCCTTCAAATCTTAGTAATGTCACCATTGACCTTAGTGCAGTGACCTCGAGGTCACAAATTTTGTACTGAGCATATCTCAGCAACCACTTATTACAGGATATTAAAACTTGGTATGCAGAAATGTCGTATGTTAAAGCTGTGCCTTGTCATACAATTTTAGTCATGTGACCTTTGACCTTGACACATTGACCTTGAATTCAAAATTTGTGAACATGCCACATCACAACCATCAGAAGTGAATAAAAAACACTTCATATCTGTTATATACTAACATTATGTTTAAAAATCTTCTCCTCCAAAACTACCAGTAATATTTGTTTCATATTTAATACAGAGGTAGATAGAGAGTTGAAGATTCAGATTCCTTCAAATCTTAGTGATGTCACCATTGACCTTAATGCAGTGACCTTGATGTCACAAATTTTGGAAGGAGTATATCTCAGCAACTACATATAAGAAGAAATTAAAACTTGGTATACAGAAATGTCTAAGATCATAGCCGTGCCTCATCATACTTTCTTAGTCATGTAACCTTTGACCTTGACACAATGACCTTGAATTCAAAATTTGTGAGCATGCCACATCATAACCATTAGAAGTGAATTAAATGCACTTCATATCTTTTATATACCAACACTATTTTATACAGAGCTAGATAGAGAGTTGAAGATTTAGATTCCTTCAATTCTCAGTGATGTCACCATTGCCCTTAGTGCAGTGACCTTGATGTCACAAATTTTGTAAGGAGTATATCTCAGCAACCACTTACAAGAAGAAATTAAATCTTGGTATAAAGGTATGTCTTATGTTAAAGCTGTGCCTCGTCATACAGTTTTAGTCATGTGACCTTTGACCTTGACACATTGACCTTGAATTCAAAATTTGTGAACATGCCACATTACAACCATCAGAAGTGAATAAAAAACACTTCATATCTGTTATATACTAACACTATGTTTAAAAATCTTCTCCTCCAAAACTACCAGTAATATTTGTTTCATATTTAATACAGAGGTAGATAGAGAGTTGAAGATTCAGATTCCTTCAAATCTTAGTGATGTCACCATTGACCTTAATGCAGTGACCTTGATGTCACAAATTTTGTGAGGAGTATATCTCAGCAACTATTTATAAGAAGAAATTAAAACTTGGTATACAGAAATGTCTTAGGTCATAGCCGTGCCTCATCATACTTTCTTAGTCATGTGACCTTTGACCTTGACACAATGACCTTGAATTCAAAATTTGTGAACATGCCACATCATAACCATTAGAAGTGAATTAAATGCACTTCATATCTTTTATATACCAACACTATTTTATACAGAGCTAGATAGAGAGTTGAAGATTTAGATTCCTTCAATTCTCAGTGATGTCACCATTGCCCTTAGTGCAGTGACCTTGATGTCACAAATTTTGTAAGGAGCATATCTCAGCAACCACTTACAAGAAGAAATTAAAGCTTGGTATACAGGTATGTCTTATGTTAAAGCTGTGCCTCGTCATATAGTTTTAGTCATGTGACCTTTGACCTTGACACATTGACCTTGAATTCAAAATTTGTGAACATGCCACATTACAACCATCAGAAGTGAATAAAAAACACTTCATATCTGTTATATACTAACACTATGTTTAAAAATCTTCTCCTCCAAAACTACCAGTAATATTTGTTTCATATTTAATACAGAGGTAGATAGAGAGTTGAAGATTCAGATTCCTTCAAATCTTAGTGATGTCACCATTGACCTTAATGCAGTGACCTTGATGTCACAAATTTTGTGAGGAGTATATCTCAGCAACTACTTATAAGAAGAAATTAAAACTTGGTATACAGAAATGTCTTAGGTCATAGCCGTGCCTCATCATACTTTCTTAGTCATGTGACCTTTGACCTTGACACAATGACCTTGAATTCAAAATTTGTGAACATGCCACATCATAACCATTAGAAGTGAATTAAATGCACTTCATATCTTTTATATACCAACACTATTTTATACAGAGCTAGATAGAGAGTTGAAGATTTAGATTCCTTCAATTCTCAGTGATGTCACCATTGCCCTTAGTGCAGTGACCTTGATGTCACAAATTTTGTAAGGAGCATATCTCGGCAACCACTTACAAGAAGAAATTAAAGCTTGGTATACAGGAATGTCTTAGGTCATAGCCGTGCCTCGTCATACTTTCTTAGTCATGTGACCTTTGACCTTGACACATTGACCTTGAATTCAAAATTTGTGAACATGCAACATCTCAAGCATTAAAAGTGAATGAAATCTAGTTCATATCTGCTATATAACAACACTCTTTTAAACACCATATACATTTTATACAGATTTGACCCTTGACCTTGATTCTGTGACTTTGATCTTTGTATTATTGTACAGGCCATAGCTCATGAACGATGAACTGGAAATACTAAATATCTGTTATGTATCAACACTATGTTTAAAAAAAATCTTCTCCAAAACTACCAGTAATATATGTTTCAAGTTTTATACAGAGGTAGATATTGAGGTGAAGGTTCAGATTCCTTCAAATCTTAGTGATGTCACCAATAGTGCAGAGACCTTAGTGCAGTGACCTCGAGGTCACAAATTTTGTACGGAGCATATCTTAGCAACCACTTATTAGAGGAAATTAAAACTTGGTATACAGAAATGTCTTAGGTCATAGCTGTGCCTCGTTATAATTTCTTAGTCATGTGACCTTTGACCTTGACACATTGACCTTCAATTCAATATTTGTATACTTGCAAAATCTCACAACCATCAAAAGTGAATAAACATATATCAATGGCCTTTGAGCTATGCATATCATTGCTTTTTTGTAATGTTTTTGAACATTTCTTCCTAAATGATCATTTAAATCCTTTTCAAGAGCAGAATTGAGAAGATAGTGATTTTGACCAATCAAAATGCATGTTACATATCAAATTTGGCCCCAACTTGTTATCTTGATTCTCATTGGCTATGTTATTCAAAATGGCAGCCCCCTTGACAACTTAGTGATAGCTATTAGATTTTTGAAAAAATCACAAATTTTGTGCATGAAATATTGCATTGGTAACATGATAGTGATTTGCAAAATATTAATGAATATTTCATCACAACTGAATTGGGATCTTGTATGGAAAATCATAACCTGGTTGCTTATTGCACTTTATTCTCAGTTCATGTGTTTTCATTCAAGTCAGCAGAGCTATCAACCCATAGGGTTATGTTTTTGTTCTCTTTTGCATCACTTTCGACATTATTTCAGTTACCTCATGAGAAGATCTACTTGTAGAATATAAACTTAACATGTCCACTTTTCTATAATGAAATGACGACCCACTGTAGTTCAAGTCTGTGATTTCATACTGCATCATTTATGGTCCATCCTTGGCCCACAGAATGTTGACCATGATTTGATACAGTAATGTGTAATTTGATACAGTAATGTTTCATTCGACCCTCAAAGCAGAAAAAACTGTTCAGGGTAATCTAATAATTTTATTATTATGGCTGTGGTTCCCTATTCTTAGCATGTCAGAAAATGGCTTCTTTTTAGAGAAAAGTAGTTTTTTCTTGCATTTACATATATGTATATAATATATATGTGTGTGTGTAAATGCATTCACGAAAAAACTATTTATATTTGATCCATTTTGTTATTTTTTGGGTAATATGTGCAACTTGGTGAATTGGGTGGCCTACAGATCTGCACTTTGTCCACAGACGAGAACATCTTCACAGTGCCCTCTGCTGGAGTTTTTGAGGTTTTAGTTCTAAAGGAATAACCTGAGACATCCAAAAAATTAAGTCTTATACCACAGGCTCACTTTTCTATAGTTTTGTCCTTTCATTTCATTTTTTTGGTGGCATTCTTACATTTTTGGGAAATGTCATGCAAATGCAACATTTGATGTGTTTATTCCAGGAAAAAAATATGTTTCCAAAAAAATGTTTTGGTTTGGTTTCCAAAACATGTATATACACTTGGAAATGCTTCAAAAAAGTGGTAAAACCTTCCCAAAACCAAAATATTAGCCTTTCTGAGAAGTTCCCACAACCTTTTCAAAACCTTTCTCTGACCTTTTTTACCCTCAGCCCCTGATGTAATCAGGCTGAGGGTATTGCAGTACTCCTGGCGTGGGTATGTCTGTCTGTCTGTAGCGAACATTCTTGTCATCGCATGCATATGCGCAATAACTCAAGAACGAATGATGGCAGCTTTATGAGATTTGACACACATAAGAACCTGGTGAAGACCCCAAAAGAGTTTGATGAATGGTGACCTTCACCTACTTTTCAAGGTCACAGGGACAATTATGTCAAATCAACACCATTGCAATAACTCGAGAACAAATAACGGCAGCTTCATGAGAATTGACACACATAAGCATCTGGTGAAGACCCCAGATGAATTTGATGGATGGTGACCTTAACCTGCTTTTCAAGGTCACCGGCCAATCATCTCAATAATTCTAGATTAAATGATTACAGTTTCATGATACTTGACACACATAAGCTATCAGAGGAAGTAGATTTTAGGGTCTTTTTACCCCTGCATCAATTTGCCTTGGTGCAGTGACGTTTTGTTCCCCAATATTGTGTGGAGCGAATGTTGTGCAATAAGTTACCAGGGCTGAGGGTTGATGCATCTCTGAAGTCTATGTTTACACTTACCAACACCCCTTCTCAAAATACTTAGAATACAGCACGCTAACACAGGAAGTCCATTTTGGTTTCTGATGATTAAATTGCACATGTATGTTTGATGAAAATGTCTGGTAAAATCTGAAATAAAATGTATGATATCTTTTTGGAAATTTCTTGAAAATGTAGTTTCAGAGCCCAACTGTCATTTCATTCAAATGTTTCTTTTCTATCCTAAATATTCTCAATAAGGGAGTTCTGGTGATACACTCATGATCTGTATACATTTGAATTCGCCCAACGATGAACTCTTACCTTTTATTTCAAATATATTTGCCAAATTAGCAGTAATACATTGACAAAATCACTTTTGTATTCTCCACATTTCAATTTCTATTGAAAATAGATTGGATGAGAGCCTGAATTGAACAATTATATATGCAATCTATCGTTCCTATCTGAATTGATTAGGAAATAATAGTGGGCACTCCCGGGGGCACTCCAGGGATCGTTTATGGGACATTTGCTATGTACTCCAAATAGGACTCCATCACTCCCACCCCAGCTAACAATTTTACGTTTCTTCTACGTTGTGAGCAAGTTGTGTTTTTTTTGCCCCCGGGGGTCTGTGGTTTTTGAGAACTGGAGCTCCTTACTTTATGGGACTGGATCCCCTTACTTTAGCACATTTGAGCCCCCCCGGGGTAAAAAATCCTGGATCCGCCCCTGTCATTGTATGTTGGGAGCACGTTGTTGTACAACATTGTGAGCATGTGCTCAGCACGTTGTGAGGACGTTGTAAACTGACATTATGTTTTGAACATGTGATAAAACAATGTAAGCAAATGCTCAGAATGTTGCAAGCACGTGGTAGATATACATCCAGCTGTGAACATGTTTCAATGTGTTTCAGTAATTTTGTCAACTCATGTATATTTCAGTTGAGAATTATCTCAATAAAGATACTAAATTAGGTATTTAATTTGCATTGCTGTTCTTTGAAAATCGTTTCTCAAACATCCAGATATCTCATACTGATATCTATAGTGAGGGTGGCGCCACCTTGTAGCTGTATCATATTTGAAAATGGTATGGGAGATCATAGGGAATCTGAAAAGCTAAGATAGTGTCGAAATTGTGTGATCAATGCAATGTCAATTCTCCCTTCACTCATATACAACTAAAGGGATGAAAGCTTAAATCACAACCTTGGATGAGATCATTTTTAGTTCATGTATATGGTTATCAATTTTACTTTTATGACTTTGAGGTATGGATATTTTTGATCTATGCCATCCAATCCTTAAATTCAGTGATTCAAAACTTAACCTAGCCTTACCTGAATTAGTAATTCTGCCCAAATCTGAGATCACTTGTACAAAAATCAGAAAAGCCTGTGATCCAATGGAGGGAATGATGGAAATCAAAAGTGTCCCACATGATACTTTTATCCTGTGCTCAGTGGGGTGTGACAATGCCTTGTAGCTCTATGCAAATAGTATGAGCATTTAAACAACAGGGGGCGCAAAATTTGTAAGTTTCTTAGGGAATGATATTATTTCCAGGGTGTTCCACTACCCAACCACCGGTCTTTTCTTATTTCTCTTGGAACACAATTTTCAACTCCACCAAACAAATATTTTTGAAAGCCATAAGGTAAAGTTTTCACTTTTTAAAAATGCTTTGGTATCTTATCATTGAATGGATAATATCCTTTAAATTTTAGGATGTACATAAGTATTTTTAATCTGATTTCAAACATCAGATTGACATAAATGTGGTGCAAGAGCTTTCATGCCCTTAGTTTATATATATAGTAATGCTATATATAGACACATGGCTGAGATCAAACCTATTTTTATCATTTGGTTTGCAGACAGCTCATGTGGGAGATTGCCATTTTTTCCACAGCGTATACAATTCAGATTCTTTTCACAAATAATTAAGGTTATACTTCAAAAGTTATATTGTAGTCAGATTGGTCTAACCTTTATAACTTACATCACCAAACTCTACTCGATCAGTTGTTTGCTCAGTGTGACCATGTCACATTTCAATCAAGATTTGTGCCCATCATTTATAACATGAAAGAACCTCTAAACCCCAAATCAGGGAAAAATAACTAAAAGAGTTGTCAATGTTCATTTAAGGTTCAAACCAAGAATAACATCATACTTATATTAATATTGTTTAATTCTGAACATATCATTTTATTAATCTTTCACCAACGTTTTAAATACATTTTTGTCAAATATAAAAATAATAGCCATTAGGAAAGCTTTAATATATATTTACAATTTCAGCTCTTTTTTCATTTAAATATTTATTGACAATTATTGTCAGTTACATTAACATTCTTTAGCACAGAAACTGACAAGATTCTTTAGCACAGAAACTGACAACTTTCTAGTATATATTCACTGGAATATCTTAATTGATGTAAAATTCTAGTACAAATTAATTTTAAATTAATTACTTTTTATTACGATATCAGATGTATTACTCAAAATATCGACTGTTATATCAGTGATGAAAGTCTTCAGGAAATAACCTGAATTCAGGTTTTTTTCTTCAAATGTGAAATTCAAAATGGCCTGAACTCAGTCTGAAACATCCAAAAATGACATTTCTGAAAGGAGGTTATTTTTCTGAATGCTGACTTTCATCACTATATATATATATAACGATGGGCATAAATACAGTTATGTTTTACATCTGATTAGGCCTATATAATCATTATTATTTAAAACACCCTTGATAGCATTCCGTCTTGAGCGATTTATTTCATAGTAAATATGATTATCTTTTTATCAAGTTTTTTTTATGTACATCTCAAGAACTTTACTTCAGGATCGTTCGGTACCACATTATGTATAACTTTAACATTCCATCAACAGCCAAATAGATTTCCTCTGACACAGATTGTACTTGTCTTAGGAGTATTATGCACTTATATAATGTGATACAATAAGGTTCATGGAATTATACATTAGAAAATCATTTCTCAGAAATCTACAGTAGAAATGCAATACAAAGTGGTAAATTCCATTCCGTTATTAGTTTAAAAACCAGCAGGATTATCTCAAGAAAATCACAATTGATGATTCACATTATATCGCCCATTTGCACACATGTATATTAAAAAAAAAACATTTTGGTGCATAATACAAGACTGCAAATCATGTCACTCAGATTTTACCCATTTATTGTATTTGTGTTCTACATCTAAATGATTTATATACACATTAAATGTATTATGGCAGCATGCAGATGAACACTGATGTAGAAAAGTCTGGGTCCCCGAGGCCCTCACAAAGAACCGAGCTCCTGTAATGATCTGTGCCCTGAAAACATACCACACGTAATTAGCATCATAAAACATAAACTGACATATGGAGCATTGCAGACATTGCATAACAAGGTCACTGACAGAGGAGAATATTTATGAGTGTGATGCATGCATTTTAAATGTTTCTACGAGTATGACATGCTCTGATAACATTACCATGTAGACAAGCGTTTTCAATTATGTTTATGGCTGCATGCAACTCAAGGTTTTTGAAGCCAAAAAAATCTATCATTTCATGTCTGATAGAAATTCACATGTACCGTTATACTCAAAAACATATTCATTTCAAAATAAATAAAATGACAGTAAAGTTTATCCAGGGTTTACTTAAGCAAATATTTATAAATATGGGTTATGGCATTTTGATAAGGTGACGTGAAGCACGACTTCCCGTCCTGATGTTAACGTGCATTACCTGTTAGCGTGTAGCTGCCTTCTTTGTAAGCAGTAAAATCAGAGAATTAAATATCAAAGCCATATTAAGGGGATTCGCCTATTGTATATTACACTGTCAATAGTTGTAACAGTCAATTTGCTGCTAATTTAAAGCAATAATTGCTGGCAACTTTAGCTGCAGATTAACAGCTATAACTTCTATTATTTGTGTCTACAGTAACCTTTGCTAAAAAGAAATGCTTTAAATGTTGTCTATAGTAACTTTGCTGTAAAATATTACAGATCTTAGATTAGCATTGATTAATGACGGGCTCAACTATATGATATATGTTTGGTTTTGTCTCAGCAGATCTCAGTGAAGTATCGTGAGATATCATTTACAGTACAAAGAGCTGTTAAAGGTGTTAAGATATTCCGGGGGACAAGATATTTAGTCAAGCACCCCCCCCCCTTCCCCCGATAAAATAGGATGTTCTACCTATGTAAAGCAGGGAATTAAGGTGCCAATAAATATATATAGTAAAAAATATCTTGGTCCAGATGAAGCCAACTTCATATATAAAATATAACATTGCTATTTTGACAAGTAAGCATCAGTTGGTAGACTATGAAGCTTAAATAGAAGTTATGCTGTAAATAACTAATCCTGAAATTGTACCCGTTTTGTTGTCACCTATAAATAACCAAAGACATAGAATTGATTCATGTGTCTGTGCTGATGTTTCTTATTATTACATTTGACGTATGTCGAGATTTTCAGGAGGTATAAGTGCATATTGATAGACAGGAATGTCGATCCACAAAGATGAAAGATTAAATTGTAGCAAAGAATATGATTTATCACTTCATAATTGAATCTTAGCGGATGACAAGATTTTAATTTTTTAATAATAAAGCTTTTTATCATGTATATGCAAAACACATATACCCAAGCACTCTTCGAAAAGAGTAGAGCATTTTGTCCAGGTGGCATGGTGCAAACATTTTGTCTCTATGAGAGTGCTTCTATCCGATTAGATTCAGCCTCCTCATGTAACCTTAGAAAGTCTGCTCATATAAACAAACAAATCAGGACTTACTTTTGAGAGTTCCGGCCGTGCTGGATGCCCTACTCCTGGCTGTACCATTGGGCTGGAGTGTGGCATACTGTATGGGCTGGACCTGAAGCTGGGCCGTGTCACCGGGCTGCAGGGTGCTGTACTGCACGTTATAGTTTGACTCAGACTGTAGCTTCTTGCCATCAGGATAGCTTCTCCCGGACAGCTCTGACGTCACTCTGAGCACGCGGGTGTTAGCAAACACCTGGTCCGCTTGGGGGCGCGGCCGTAGGTGGGTGGCCGAGGGGGCGCTGCGGATGCTCGCTGACTTATGGATGCTCTGAAGAGTGGAGGTCCCCGGATGTTTGAGATAGAGAGCATCTGCAACAAGACAAAAGTGGAGCGACCAACATGACAAATCAAATCAAATTAAATAAAAAATAAACATGGCTGTATATCTCCACATATTTCTTGGCCATTTCAATCACATTTTGCATCAACCAATCACCCAACCTTACATGTATTCAGCTTTTATATAACAGGGTCAGTGGTTTGCTTCTCTATTTGACAAAACCCCACTTCTCAAGTTGTCTTGGCGGATTACAGAATTATTTTAGATTAAACAATACAAAGTAAACATGTTATTGTTAAGCACATGGCACAATATGAATTATAATAACTGATATCCTGAGCTTTGTATTCCAATGTGAATCAAGGTATATAATGTGTTAACAAGGTCCAAGAGTGAGCCATTATGTGGAGGACAAAGTGACTTTAATTAACTGGTTGTATAATGTAAATGAGATGGTGAATATAAGCTGTGTCTTATTTAGTGTGTTATTGTTATCAGCAATACTGATTGTCATTATTGTATCTCAGTGTAATATAACATAGTCCTTATTACCTGCCCGGGGACGATGCTCTGCAATATCAAGAATATATTATTTATTTTTATCATTTATTTGTTTATAATCAGACAGTAAGTCTGAGATGCTACACATGTATATATTTATGTGAGGGTAGATGGTATTATTTGGGACTGGAGTGGGTCATCACTTCTAACATGACCTTATTGCCATGCAGTGAAATACAAAGAATATGACCATCAGCCAAAAGTCACTGCAGAGAGTATTGATGCAGTTCTTATATCGAGAGAATCCCCAAGAAACCAGTAATATTTAGCATAGAAGTGACAAGCGGGAGTCAGACCACACCCCAAGATAAACACAATTAGATATGATACAATAATAATAAAATTATATGGGGCTTATACCAGACGGTGTCTATTCTTAGCGCTTTAGTATCTAACTCTTTTGATCTCGTGTAGATATATTTATATATGTATAGATAAATTAAGATCAAGTGATATCTAAATGTTATGTTCATTATTTCCATAGTTATGTCAAATCAGATTGATTCAGTTAAGCATACATCTCTACGTGAAATAATGACTGGTTTTATACATAGAGAAAGTATAGGTATCTATTTTATTCTCTATTGTTTATATAATCTGCATGTGATGGGATTATTGGAGGTATAAAGTGACTAATGGGATTATTATCATCCATGGAGACATATTGTATCCAGTGATCAAGTGTCTTCAGTGGCCTTTTCTAATCACAATTTATTCAGAAGTTTTGTTTAATTTGCACCTTATCCACGGAACACCAACTCCCATGCGTTGATAAACAACTAAGCAGAAGATGAACAATCAAACAAGAACAAATCTATTTTAGAAATATCTATTATTTTACAATATATTGTTTAATATACTTCATACGTTAAACATCACTGTTTTTATTAATGGTTTTATTCAATATATGTTGTTCTTAAGTGTACATTGCCTTAAAATAGCCAATAAAATTATAATATTAAGAAGTGAACTTACTGTGATCTGTTTGATAATGATAGTGTGTTGGTTTGTGGACAGGGGGCTCTGAGTACACTCCGCCGTTCACGTAGACAATGGAGGGTGGCTTTGCCGGGGCCTGCACCACGCTGCCGGCTATGATGCTGGGAGCCTGGGCAGGTATATGGGTGTGGGTGGCAATGATGCTGGGAGGGGGGAGTACGCTGGCCGCATACCCGTCCGGGGCGTCATCCTCGGCGTATATCCCCTCCACACCCATGCTATTAAGCTGACGCACTTTTGGCAAGAACATGACAAATAATATAAGAGTGGCAGTAAGAAAAAGGCCAAACGCCATCACGGGGTCTCTGTAGGCCTTGTCAGTGTTCAGGATTCCCAGCAGGATCCACGCAATCCACACAGGAATCGTAAAGCCACACACCAACCCGATGAAAATGCCCTCTCGGTGATTGGTGATGATGCCATGTGTCTTGATGGCTATTAATGTACAGATAAAGATGAGGAACATGACATATACAAGAGAGGTGATGTGGGTTTCAAATGTCTCCTCGCATATCCAGCCCTGAGTCTCGTCCAGGATGACCCTAGGTGGCCGCAGTATCATCCACTGCACGTCGATGACGATCTGAACCCCCCAGGCAAAGAAGAACATGAGCACCTGAAAAATGCCCTTAAGATACCCGACGTTCTTGGAGCTCAGAACGATCATCAGTTTCACGAGCATTATGGCGTAACACATGCAGAAACTCACTCCAACCCCGAAGCGCAGGAGTCCGCATGTCACTCTGGTTGGACTAGGCACAAATGCAAAAAGAGTCAAATAGCACAAGAATACTCCAAAAAGTAGCAGTTGTCCCAGCCACATGGTGCGCCAGTGTTTGACATAAGGAGTGCATACTATCTTAGAGGATAGGTACACCTCCATGCCTAGGGTCATGAGGATGCCGAGGCCCGCCAGGACCATGAGAGTGATGACCCACGTGCCCTCCCTCAGCTTGAGCGGCGGTCCCTCGTCCTCCTGGTCGCCGCCGTCATTCACCGCGGGCTGGGTGGAGGTGGGAAGCAGGGGAGGCGCCGCGGTGGCCACCTCGCCGCACTGGGTGCAGGGAGAGCCGGGACACTCCGAGGTAGCGTTCAGCAGCCGGGCACCGTCAGCATCGTACGAGAACACGTACTGCGTCAGCTCAACTTGACCCTCCTCCCGGGAATAATAACCAATCTGAAACCAAGTCATATGCAGATTACTTCTTTCATTAGATATTCCTTTCATATTTGACTCTGATTTAGAACCATTATATTTGTATGATGAGCAAATAGTATGATATATACAGGAACATAAATATTTATACAGTATTTATTAAGAAGATTATTATTTACACACCAAATTTTCTATAAAGTGGATTTCTTTATTCTTCTATATGCTTTCTAGTGTGGGAAGGTGAATACAGATTGCCTATCTTATCAAGGACATCTTGCGAGGAGATGGTGGAAGCATGCGTGACAGGGCAAATTGAACCATTATATAATCGTCCCGTCGCACAGCTATGGAGCACCAGGAAGCGGTTTTTTTCAGACAAGTTTGGTTTAAAAACTAGACTTGTTTACAGCAAGGTTTTTAAGATCAAACGCTGTATGATAAGTTGAAAATTTTCAAATATCCAGGGACCAAAACCGATTGTTGAAAAGGCAAATCCAATACATTCCCCATCATGTCTCATCACGCTGACCATATAGTACACAGGATGTTATTGTGGGCTGGATATCTGTGTTATTGTGGGCTGGATATCTGTGGTATCTTGGGCTGGATATCTGTGTTATCTTGGGCTGGATATCTGTGGTATCTTGGGCTGGATATCTGTGTTATTGTGGGCTGGATATCTGTGTTATTTTGGGCTGGATATCTGTGTTATTGTGGGCTGGATATCTGTGTTATTGTGGGCTGGATATCTGTGTTATCTTGGGCTGGATATCTGTGGTATCTTGGGCTGGATATCTGTGTTATTGTGGGCTGGATATCTGTGTTATTGTGGGCTGGATATCTGTGTTATTGTGGGCTGGATATCTGTGGTATCTTGGGCTGGATATCTGTGTTATTGTGGGCTGGATATCTGTGGTATCTTGGGCTGGATATCTGTGTTATTTTGGGCTGGATATCTGTGTTATCTTGGGCTGGATATCTGTGTTATTTTGGGCTGGATATCTGTGTTATTGTGGGCTGGATATCTGTGTTATTTCGGGCTGGATATCTGTGTTATCCTGGGCTGGATATCTGTGTTATTGTGGGCTGGATATCTGTGTTCTTTTGGGCTGGATATCTGTGTTATTTTGGGCTGGATATCTGTGTTATTGTAGGCTGGATATCTGTGTTATTTTGGGCTGGATATCTGTGTTATTGTGGGCTGGATATCTGTGTTATTGTGGGCTGGATATCTGTGTTATTGTAGGCTGGATATCTGTGTTATTTTGGGCTGGATATCTGTGTTATTTTGGGCTGGATATCTGTGTTATTGTGGGCTGGATATCTGTGTTCTTTTGGGCTGGATATCTGTGTTATTGTGGGCTGGATATCTGTGTTACTTTGGGCTGGATATCTGTGTTATCTTGGGCTGGATATCTGTGTTATTTTGGGCTGGATATCTGTGTTATTGTAGGCTGGATATCTGTGTTATTTTGGGCTGGATATCTGTGTTATCTTAGGCTGGATATCTGTGTTATCTTGGGCTGGACATCTGTGTTACTTTGGGCCGGATATCTGTGTTACTTTGGGCTGGATATCTGTGTTACTGTGGGCTGGATATCTGTGTTATTGTGGACTGGATATCTGTGTTATCTTGGGCTGGATATCTGTGTTATCTTGGGCTGGATATCTGTGTTATGGTGGGCTGGATATCTGTGTTATCTTGGGCTGGATATCTGTGTTATTGTGGACTGGATATCTGTGTTATCTTGAGCTGGATATCTGTGTTATTTTGGGCTGGATATCTGTGTTATGGTGGGCTGGATATCTGTGTTATTTTGGGCTTGATATCTGTGTTATTTCGGGCTGGATATCTGTGTTATCTTGGGCTGGATATCTGTTATCTTGGGCTGGATATCTGTGTTATCTTGGGCTGGATAGCTGTGTTATCTTGGGCTGGATATCTGTGTTATCTTGGGCTGGATATCTGTGTTATTTTGAGCTGGATATCTGTGTTGTTTTGGGCTGGATATCTGTGTTATTTTGAGCTGGATATCTGTGTTATTTTGGGCTGGATATCTGTGTTATTTTGGGCTGGATATCTGTGTTGGTTTGGGCTGGATATCTGTGTTGTTTTGGGCTGGATATCTGTGTTGTTTTGGGCTTGATATCTGTGTTATTTTGGGCTGGATATCTGTGTTATCTTGGCCTGGATATCTGTGTTATGGTGGGCTGGATATCTGTGTTATCTTGGGCTGGATATCTGTGTTATTGTGGGCTGGATATCTGTGTTATTTTGGGCTGGATATCTGTGCTATCTTGGGCTGGATATCTGTGTTATGGTGGGCTGGATATCTGTGTTATTTTGGGCTGGATATCTGTGTTATTTTGGGCTGGATATCTGTGTTATTGTGGGCTGGGTATCTGTGTTGGTTTGGGCTGGATATCTGTGCTATCTTGGGCTGGATATCTGTGTTATTTTGGGCTGGATATCTGTGTTATTTTGGGCTGGATATCTGTGTTATTTTGGGCTGGATATCTGTGTTATTGTGGGCTGGGTATCTGTGTTGGTTTGGGCTGGATATCTGTGTTATTTTGGGCTGGATATCTGTGTTATTTTGGGCTGGATATCTGTGTTGGTTTGGGCTGGATATCTGTGTTGTTTTGGGCTGGATATCTGTGTTGGTTTGGGCTGGATATCTGTGTTGGTTTGGGCTGGATATCTGTGTTATTTTGGGCTGGATATCTGTGTTATCTTGGGCTGGATATCTGTGTTGTTTTGGGCCGGACATCTGTGTTATGGTGGGCTGGATATCTGTGTTATTTTGGGCTGGATATCTGTGTTATCTTGGGCTGGATATCTGTGTTTTTGGGCTGGATATCTGTGTTATTTTGGGCTGGATATCTGTGTTATCTTGGGCTGGATATCTGTGTTATTTTGGGCTGGATATCTGTGTTATCTTGGGCTGGATATCTGTGTTATTTTGGGCTGGATATCTGTGTTATCTTGGGCTGGATATCTGTGTTATTTTGGGCTGGATATCTGTGTTATCTTGGGCTGGATATCTGTGTTATTTTGGGCTGGATATCTGTGTTATCTTGGGCTGGATATCTGTGTTATTTTGGGCTGGATATCTGTGTTATCTTGGGCTGGATATCTGTGTTATCTTGGGCTGGATATCTGTGTTATTTTGGGCTGGACATCTGTGTTGTTTTGGGCTGGATATCTGTGTTATCTTGGGCTGGATATCTGTGTTATGGTGGGCTGGATATCTGTTATCTTGGGCTGGATATCTGTGTTATCTTGGGCTGGATATCTGTGCTATCTTGGGCTGGATATCTGTGCTATCTTGGGCTGGATATCTGTGTTATCTTGGGCTGGATATCTGTTATTTTGGGCTGGATATCTGTGTTATTTTGGGCTGGATATCTGTGTTATCTTCGGCTGGATATCTGTGTTATTGTGGGCTGGATATCTGTGTTATCTTGGGCTGGATATCTGTGTTATTTTGGGCTGGACATCTGTGTTGTTTTGGGCTGGATATCTGTGTTATCTTGGGCTGGATATCTGTGTTATGGTGGGCTGGATATCTGTTATCTTGGGCTGGATATCTGTGTTATCTTGGGCTGGATATCTGTGTTATTGTGGGCTGGATATCTGTGTTATCTTGGGCTGGATATCTGTGTTATTGTGGGCTGGATATCTGTGTTATCTTGGGCTGGATATCTGTGTTATTTTGGGCTGGACATCTGTGTTGTTTTGGGCTGGATATCTGTGTTATCTTGGGCTGGATATCTGTGTTATGGTGGGCTGGATATCTGTTATCTTGGGCTGGATATCTGTGTTATTTTGGGCTGGATATCTGTTATCTTGGGCTGGATATCTGTTATTTTGGGCTGGATATCTGTGTTATCTTGGGCTGGATATCTGTGTTATCTTGGGCTGGATATCTGTGTTGTTTTGGGCTGGATATCTGTGTTATTGTGGGCTGGATATCTGTGTTATTTTGGGCTGGACATCTGTGTTATTTTGGGCTGGACATCTGTGTTGTTTTGGGCTGGATATCTGTGTTATCTTGGGCTGGATATCTGTGTTATTGTGGGCTGGATATCTGTGTTATCTTCGGCTGGATATCTGTGTTATTGTGGGCTGGATATCTGTGTTATCTTGGGCTGGATATCTGTGTTATTTTGGGCTGGACATCTGTGTTGTTTTGGGCTGGATATCTGTGTTATCTTGGGCTGGATATCTGTGTTATGGTGGGCTGGATATCTGTTATCTTGGGCTGGATATCTGTGTTATTTTGGGCTGGATATCTGTTATCTTGGGCTGGATATCTGTTATTTTGGGCTGGATATCTGTGTTATCTTGGGCTGGATATCTGTGTTATCTTGGGCTGGATATCTGTGTTGTTTTGGGCTGGATATCTGTGTTATTGTGGGCTGGATATCTGTGTTATTTTGGGCTGGATATCTGTGTTATTTTGGGCTGGACATCTGTGTTGTTTTGGGCTGGATATCTGTGTTATCTTGGGCTGGATATCTGTGTTATGGTGGGCTGGATATCTGTTATCTTGGGCTGGATATCTGTGTTATCTTGGGCTGGATATCTGTGCTATCTTGGGCTGGATATCTGTGCTATCTTGGGGTGGATATCTGTGCTATCTTGGGCTGGATATCTGTGCTATCTTGGGCTGGATATCTGTGCTATCTTGGGCTGGATATCTGTGCTATCTTGGGCTGGATATCTGTGCTATCTTGGGCTGGATATCTGTTATCTTGGGGTGGATATCTGTGCTATCTTGGGCTGGATATCTGTGCTATCTTGGGCTGGATATCTGTGCTATCTTGGGCTGGATATCTGTGCTATCTTGGGCTGGATATCTGTGCTATCTTGGGCTGGATATCTGTGCTATCTTGGGCTGGATATCTGTTATCTTGGGGTGGATATCTGTTATCTTGGGCTGGATATCTGTGTTATTTTGGGCTGGATATCTGTGTTATTTTGGGCTGGATATCTGTGTTATCTTGGGCTGGATATCTGTGTTATCTTGGGCTGGATATCTGTGTTATTGTGGGCTGGATATCTGTGTTATCTTGGGCTGGATATCTGTGTTATTGTGGGCTGGATATCTGTGTTATCTTGGGCTGGATATCTGTGTTATCTTGGGCTGGATATCTGTGTTATTTTGGGCTGGATATCTGTGCTATCTTGGGCTGGATATCTATGCTATCTTGGGCTGGATATCTGTGCTATCTTGGGCTGGATATCTGTTATCTTGGGCTGGATATCTGTGCTATCTTGGGCTGGATATCTGTTATCTTGGGGTGGATATCTGTTATCTTGGGCTGGATATCTGTGTTATTTTGGGCTGGATATCTGTGTTATTTTGGGCTGGATATCTGTGTTATTGTGGGCTGGATATCTGTGTTATTTTGGGCTGGATATCTGTTATCTTGGGATGGATATCTGTGTTATTTTGGGATGGATATATGTGTTATTGTGGGCTGGATATCTGTGTTACTTTGGGCTGGATATCTGTGTTACTTTGGGCTGGATATCTGTGTTATTTTGGGATGGATATCTGTGTTATTTTGGGATGGATATCTGTGTTATTTTGGGCTGGATATCTGTGTTATTGTGGGCTGGATATCTGTGTTATTTTGGGCTGGATATCTGTGTTATCTTGGGCTGGATATCTGTTATCTTGGGCTGGATATCTGTTATCTTGGGCTGGATATCTGTTATTTTGGGCTGGATATCTGTGTTCTTTTGGGCTGGATATCTGTGTTATTTTGGGCTGGATATCTGTGTTATTTTGGGCTGGATATCTGTTATCTTGGGCTGGATATCTGTGTTATTTTGGGCTGGATATCTGTGTTATCTTGGGCTGGATATCTGTATTATTGTGGGCTGGATATCTGTTATCTTGGGCTGGATATCTGTGTTATTGTGGGCTGGATATCTGTTATTTTGCGCTGGATATCTGTGTTATTGTGGGCTGGATATCTGTGTTATTGTGGGCTGGATATCTGTTATTTTGGGCTGGATATCTGTGTTATTTTGGGCTGGATATCTGTGTTATTTTGCGCTGGATATCTGTGTTATTGTGGGCTGGATATCTGTTATCTTGGGCTGGATATCTGTGTTATTTTGGGCTGGATATCTGTGTTGTTTTGGGCTGGATATCTGTGTTGTTTTGGGCTGGATATCTGTGTTATTGTGGGCTTGATATCTGTTATCTTGGGCTGGATATCTGTTATTGTGGGCCTGATATCTGTATTATTGTGGGCTGTATATCTGTTATTTTGGGCTGTATATCTGTTATTTTGGGCTGGATATCTGTGTTATTTTGGGCTGGATATCTGTTATCTTGGGCTGGATATCTGTGTTATTTTGGGCTGGATATCTGTGTTATTTTGAGCTGGATATCTGCTGACAAATTTTTTCAGACCTTATATATACCTCAGTGAGATGAAAATATTTATATGAATACATGATATTTAACATTAACTCATGTCAAACATTAACTTTTAAAGAAGTATTAATGTATGTCTACAGTGAGTGATGTGTAGGACGTATTATTGATGGTATATTCACTAACTATTATGGCAGATGGTTTACTAATGGTTACAGCAGTGTGGCTCCTGTGTGACATAAAGAGTTGAGTTTCTGATCATATACAGTGTGCAGTAGACCTTAGCCGGTGTAACTCATTTATCAAGATTATCATCAATCTTGTCAACATCCTTACCATGTGTATAACATACTAAGTCTAATATAAAATAATTTTATTTGGTTTTCTGTTGGTATTTTGCAATCAGCTTATTTTGGCTGTCTGTATTCGGTATGAATGGCTGAGTTTTAATCTTTTCAGCGCCATCACTGAAGAGGAAACAGATATGAAAGGAAATCTAGGAAACGCACATGAGAAAAAAAACATGAGTTACGTATATTAGAATATTGATGTTATATGTTGTCAGCTAATACAGAAAAGCAGGAGTAAAAACTGTGATAGATGCTCTCAGCAAACCTCTTCCAAAGCCCCCCACAGATAGGCTGTCTTGCTTTGGTAATTAGGGTTGTTTTATTTGTGGGAGAGTGGTAGGGTCATAGGATATATTGGAAATGCTTTGGGGCAAAAAGTATCAGGTTTGTGGAGGTTGGCCTGTCATGAAGTGTTTAAATACTTCAGTGTATTTTACAGGACATAACCCCCCACGACATGCCACATTATAGTATACTAACACATGACTTACTGTCTTAAGGGCACAATGTTATATAAAACGTAGATTTATGCTGAAACTCAAGTTTAACATGGTCAGGAGTGACCTACCACATGACTTACTGTCTTAAGGGCACAATGTTATATAAAACGTAGATTTATGTTAAAGCTCAAGTTTAACATGGTCAGGAAGTTGAGTGACCTACCTCGGTGTAGCAGTGCTGAGCACAGTTGTCATGAGGTGCTCGGTAGTTGGAGACAAGTTGCTTTCCCATGCTTGTATCACCCGTGGCAGTGTTAAATGCGATGACATTCTCTACATTGACCTTTGCTATAGCATCATGGATGATGTCCCACTTCCCCATGTTGTTAATGAAATCTGTGCAGAGGCTCTGTGAGTTTTGGCACTGGTCAGCCCTGGCATCTTCCAGTGCATTTACTATAGCATCTACAGCCTTAATGGTGTAGGGCACATACAGGTCCATAGGAACATCTTCTAATGACTGTGTTGCAGTGTCACACGCGATGTTATATCTTACTGCCTCATTAGGTAGATCACATTTGAAAACATCCATCCAGTATTCCTTAAACCAGGGATTATAAGCATTATCTCCAGGCTTGAGGTTTTTCCAATAGTCTAAAAAGTCATCAAGCCCTAGTGTCTGTTGTTCTAGGGAGAAGGTCACAGCGCCCTCTGCCGTATTCTGCACGTTTTCTACAACCTCAAAGTCCGTGCCCCATGAATTTGTACCAATCCATGAGAATATGCCTCTGGTGTTCTTTGAGTGGGCTGCCTGGAGTAGCAGGCGGGCTGTGGCAGCCTCGGTGTACACCACCACAGCTCTAGTCTCTGAATTGTCCAGCAAGTTATCAATAGTGCTGCCAAGGTCTGCAGCTTGTGCCGTCACTGATATGGCTTCTTCATACACAATACAGATGCCCTTAGCCTTAGCAGTCTGCCTGAAGACATCAGCCCCGCTTAGGCCATACGTGTTATTGGTGTAAACCAGCTGCACCTTCATCCAGGCGTTAGTTCTGAGCACAGACACCATGGCCAGGGCCTGCTCTGTATCCGGGGGCACAGTCCTGAGGAAGTAGGGGTAGGTTAGTTTATCGCTGAGGGCAGGATCAGTGGCTGCAGGGCTTATCATGGTCTTTTTCATTCCAGACAACAGTGGCGCCACCTGGAGAGCTTCCTCGCCGTTATCAGGTCCAACCCAGGCCAGGACCCTGGACGGCTCAATGGGAGGAGACCCGTATGCAACCTCACACGTCTCCAGGTTCAGAATCTGCTGAATAGCTTTCTTTGATGATTTACAAGAGTCAAAAGCAAAAGCTCCCACTTGTACTGTTTGTAATACTGAATTGGGATACCTATTTTTATAAGTCCTAGTAGCCCACAGGAAGGCCTCCAAGTTTTGGAGTCCCCTATGGCGTATAGAGCCGCATTCATATGGAGATGATCCCTGCTCATGGACAGCAAATAATCCCCCAATGTAGATATAATCCTTGGTGTGGTCAGAGGGGAGATAGGCGAAGTTGCTGCCTGGAGAGGCGCAGGAGAGTGGGACGCAGTACTGAGCATCTGACTGCAGGAACTGCAGGCTCATCACAACCAGGAACGGGAGATATATGGAGAGCCCCATCTGAAACAGAAAGAACATATAATCACAATTATTTCATGATAACTCTTTATTTCATGCCATGACTTGTTATTTCCTCAAGATAAATCAGCCACCTCGTTTCAAGCTTAATCCACCCATAAGAGCACATTCTACCAAGTATATATATACCACTCCGATACAGTTAACCACCTCTAGCCCCAGGGCTGGCTAGTGATCCGATTATGTCTCAGTGTTGTTACCTTTTTTTTAAATAACACATCAAGAATAGTAGCACATTTATCCCTTGTGCATATAACAGTTAAAATTCCTCTTTTGAGATTGCCGAAGATAAAATTCACAAAACGAAATACAGATCGATTTGATATGTGTGGATAGAGAGTAGGAATATAAATACAATTTTATGTTGAAGCCTAGGACATCATAAGCTGAATTTTCTCACCATTGATTGCCAACTTATCCGCTATAATGTTAAATGGGACTATGATAATGGGGAGCATCTTTTATACTGTCATCAATGAATATGACCGTAACCACACTTCTCGTCAGCTTCTTGGCAGAGACTCACGGGAAAGTGCATCATGCCAAAAGAACAAACAGGTTAAATGATAAGATCGTGAATTGAGTCCTTTAACTTTGCCTGATCTGGAAAGATATGACACGGCTCTTGATTGTATGATAGGGGTAAAATTCTGACTATGAGCCAAATTTAAACCGATCTCAGAGGGACAAATATTTGACAACAAGTAATTGTCGTCTGCTTTTGTATCACGTGACCTGAGGTCAGGAAGGTGGAAGTAGGTCATTGCACGGGTCAGATAAAGGTCACCAGAGTGCCTTGGTAATATTAACACATGCTGACGTACACTCTCTGGAGACTTTTATGTCCAAATGTCCTAATGTAGCAGGCCTTTTGATCAAGATCGTGTGTCACATGTTAAATATGAGATGGGGAAAGATTTGGCCTTCAGAGCTATTCAGTTAATGGGTGGTATGCGTGACTCCCCGTGGATCTGTCCTCATGGTTGGTTGAACTGGAGATGATATCTCAGAGTATTCCTGGATTATATTGTGTCATAGATGGACCTTTAACCAATGGACAGAATCCTGCTGAGATCTTTCTGTCAGAATATAGTGGGAACACAAAGGGGAACACAAAGGGGAACACAAAGGGGAACACAAAGGGGAACACAAAGGGGAACACAAAGGGGAACATAAAGGGGAACACAAAGGGGAACACAAAGGGGAACACAAAGGGGAACACAAAGGGGAACACAAAGGGGAACACAAAGGGGAACACAAAGGGGAACACAAAGGGGAACACAAAGGGGAACACAAAGGGGAACACAAAGATGCTATGATCAGTGGGGAAAACAATCTCTTCTTCAACAGGAAAATATTCCATGAGGGGATATATTGAGCTTGATTTCATAAAGGAAAAGAGAATGTGAAGTTTTCCCTTTATTCCTTTGCAGCCAAGGGACTTTTAGCACTCCTGCGTGAAAGTACCTTCTCAGGTAACCCACTTTTATTTTACAGTCAAGCACCCCCTCCCCCCGATAAAAGAAGGTGTTCTACCCATGTGTATATTGGTACCTTCAGTGCTATTGAATCGTAAACAAGCACAAACCTATTTTTAATAGAATACAATGAGTAAGAGAAAACGTCCAATAAAAGTTCAAATATTTTAATATATAATAAATGTTCAAATATTGATTGATCAAACAACCAAACAACATGCGGAAATAGATAAGATGATATGTTGTGGAAGTATATTCCCTGCATGCAATGTAGCAAAAGATGATATGGTTTCCTTTACACATAAAAGCGAGTGAAACAGATTTGACTATTTGGGAAAGCATATCACATTAGATATATGTAAGACCGACTTCAGACCAATGGACTTTTCAATTCTTGAGTGTGATTCCTTAAGCAACACGCAACCAGTCAAATGGGTAAATGTGATGCCACCCACCCAATGTAAGATGTATTATGTACTGTCATAGTGCATGAAAACCATATGAATGATAATGCTTTCACTGTGAGGTTGCTTATGCGACTACCTTTCACCGGGGTGTTAGATCCCCGGGGGTGAAAAAAGCTAAGGGTTGTATGTAAAGGTAGAAATGAGGTGAGCATTCACAGTAAGAGATGGCAGAGATTTCATGTCACTTCCTCCTTTGTCCCTCATTTATTGATTTATTTAAGGGGTGGTTTATGCATAGTTAAGCAAACTTGTAACTGTTGGAGACATCCTCAGTGAATGGTACAATATGGACTGAGTGCTGGGTGATTGTCAGAGGCTTCATATAAAAAGAATCAAGAAGCTAGATCAAGCAAGTGACACTCCGCTTAAGGGTATACGTTGGACCTAAACTATTAATCCCTCTGATGATTTGTTTATCCATAAGACAGATTTGAATATGAAAATTATGTTTGTTATTTGTACAAATTATGTTATATTTTATCTCTTATAGGTGTCTTTAAAACACTGCAAAATTTAAATGCATAAATTTCTAATGCATAAGTATCTAATGCATAGATTTCTAAAGCATAAATTTCTAATGCATAGATTTCTAGTGCATAGATTTCTAATGCATAGATTTCTAATGCATAGATTTCTAATGCATAGATATCTAATGCATAGATTTCTAAATGCGTAGATTTCTGTACCCTCCAACCTAATGTTGGTCAATTCAGATTTTGTGAGCAAGACAAATATTTATGACTTGGGGATTTCCAAATTTTGATTGAGATCAAAAACAGGGCAATGGCTGCAAAGAGGTAGTAATTGAATACTACCTGTGTAATGCAGAATAAGATGTCTAATTTTCTAGTTAAAGGTGTACAAATGTATCTGTGTATCCCTGGTACAAGCTATTGAAATTAGGATATGGATGTTTTATTGCTAGTTATATTTAGGCAAGACAATAATCGCTTGTTTGTTCATATGGCACTTCAAAATTTAACTTCATCTTGGGAAATGCGACACTTGGTGAAGTCTGTATATAAATATTGTACAGAAATATGAAATACTGAAACGACAATAGATACAGATTGTATTTGATAATTTCTGAGTAAAATTATGTCACAAGTCAATATCTAAAGTGTGTTTGAGAATTTCACTTTAACCTAAGTATAAATACTTTGAGGAGGAAGAGCTTGATCTAACTATTGACAGGGCCGGGAGTGGGCGGCCAGGATCCTTCTGTTGCTAGATATATTTGCTCATTTAACAAACTTTGCTGTGTTATACTAGGTACGATGCACGGCAGAATGTCAACATGGCCGCCACAATAGCGAGTACCTGACCTGTCTGAGTGCAAACGCTCTTCAGGAAATTTCCCAAATTTCCCCATGTAGCACAGTGGTCATGACCACACACTGGTCCCACAGTGATGTCAGTCCTTCACGTCCTCTCAGGGGGTATTCAGCAAGCATGATTTGTCAATATTCTAACCAACGCATTTCAAGTAAATTATTCTCGACGTTTTGCTGTGAGTTGTGCCAAATAATGAAGGCAAGAAATCATTAATTCAGTCATTCCCCCACTTGAATTCGGACGTTTCATATGATGGGTTTTTCATGCTATCAACAACCTTTATCCTGGCTGTACAGCCTGAAGTACTCGGTGAAACCTCACAAAAAGAGAACTGGTCATTGGCGTTAGAATAGAATAAATTAAAATAGATAAGAATAGATCATAATAGATGAGGATAAGATAGAATAGATTATATTTTATTATAATAGAACATTAGAATATATTAGAATAGTATAAATTATATTTTATACTTATAAATCATTCTATAATCGATCATTACTTATGTGAGATTTTGACAAGATGATGACAAGCTGGTGCTGCATGTTTGCCAGCAAACGATACCTGCTACCTACCTACCATTGTGCTTACCTATCACTGCACTTGCCTAGCGTTGCACTCCCTTTCCATAGTCCTTGCCTGCCATTGTTCTTACCTACCATTGTGCTTGCCTAACATTGTGGTTGCCTGCCATTGTTCTTACCTACCATTGTGCTTGCCTAACATTGTCCTTGCCTACCATTGTGCTTACCTATCACTGCACTTGCCTAGCGTTGCACTTCCTTTCCATAGTCCTTGCCTACCATTGTGCTTGCCTAACATTGTGCTTGCCTAACATTGTGCTTGCCTACCATTGTGCTTGCCTACCATTGTGCTTGCCTACCATTGTTCTTACCTACCATTGCCCTTGACTACCATTGCCCTTGCCTACCATTGTCATTGACTACCATTGCCCTTGCCTACCATTGTGCTTGCCTACCATTGTGCTTGCCTACCATTGTGCTTGCCTACCATTGTGCTTGCCTACCATTGTGCTTGCCTACCATTGCCCTTGCCTACCATTGTCATTGACTACCATTGTCCTTGCCTACCATTGCCCTTGCCTACCATTGTCATTGTCTACCATTGTCTTTGCCTACCATTGTCATTGCCAACCATTGTACTTGTCTACCATTGCCCTTGCCTACCATTGTCATTGTCTACCATTGTCTTTGTCTACCATTGCCCTTGCCTACCATTGTCCTTGCCTATTATGCACTTCCTTTCTATTGCACTTCCTTTCTATTGCACTTACCTTCTATTGCACTTCCTAGTCATTGAACCTGCCTATAAGTAACTGACTACTCAGAGCACTCATACTGTAATCATACTGTCTTTTTTATATATTTAAAATGTTTCTGTTAATTATTGGCCTCTGTTTATCCCCGGTACATATTTATCTGGACAACGTACTGCTTAAACAATGCTTCAAACTACATCATATGTCTATTCATTTTTTCAAGCAACGATAACTATTTTATATAACTATCAAATAATTGACAGTCACATTGTTATACACTACAATTTAGATGTAAGGTATGCAAATAATTGACATTTAAAAAAACTATAGCTTTCTGAACACCTGTTCTGTGCTGGCGCCGGAGGGAGCTAATTCGTATTCAAATATATGTCCTCCCATGTTGATGGCTTTAAAGTGTTCATTGCCTAGAAGTTATACACTTGGTGAATATGGTTTGGCTGACTATGATGCAGCAAATTATAAAGAATTCCTGTCTTGATAAAGCTTATCTGTGATCGATCAAAATACAGTTGAGTGAACGTGAACTAAATACTTGACAAAAGTCTAGCTGGCCATTACGTGTTTATAATGCTATATTTCAGATTGTTTTCTGGTAGGCGCTATTTCTGGGTCATTCTACTCTGAGCATCCTTGATTTCTATGACTTCCCTGTGCTATTTAAAAGCTCTATTGTAAACACAAGAGGGATATGTTTGCCTTGAATGACCTGAGCTTCTTGGATAGGTATTGCTTGACTGACCCCTTTATGACCTGATAGAAGTAGCCATAACTATTTCCTGCTACCCCGGACTTGTTGTGAACGGTTCCCAGTCTGAATAACCGCTACATGTAATGGCAAGATCTTTATTTCTTTTGAATGAACGTTGACAAAAAACTATTGAGAGCATGTTTTTTTGTAGACCGATGTCTGGTTAAGTGATTTTAGTTGACACAAAATGTCTCGTGGCATATAGACAGCTGTATGAGTTTAATATGTTAACCAACAACCAATTAGCCTGTAGCAAAGCACTGTTCAAGCAATATGCTATGCATGCTCACTGCAATGAATACATAATATGTCCATGTTTGAAAGTAAAATATAAAAAAATGTAAAATATAAAAAATATGTTTGTTCAACATGTCAAAATGATCCAAGACCAACCTTGATTTAAGAGTGACTGTAGTATGGAGAGGCAGATGATATTAATGGTGGGTACGGAGATCAGATAGATGCTGCAGCCTGTGCCATAGCTAGCTTCTCCCGCTCAGGCCTCTACCACTCAGCCATGGGTGAGGTTCTATCCCACCTCAAGCCCCTTCTTCTCCCCAGCTTCTCTCAGTCTCATCGGACCCAGCAGTGTATCTATCAGCGAGCCTCACCAGTCAGGATCGCTTCACCTTGTCCCGCAGTCCTCTCACATTCTTGGCCGTGTGGAGGCAGTTCTGCTTCACTGATTCACCAGCATGACGAGTCAACCCTGTGACCTACTTTGAGGCGAGCCCAGGTGGGCTTCCAGGCTGTAGCATGCCTTCACAGTCAAACTGGTAGGGCTGGTTTTATTTATAGTGACTCACCATCATCCACGCCGGAGAAAGCCCAGCATGGCGGACCCAGAGAGAGTGACAATATTGTGCATCAAAGCATAGCCAGGGCCTGTGGCAATGCTCCACAGCTCCCCCTACAGCCTGACACCGCAGATTACAGCCAACAATAGCAAACAATAGCACCAGCAAGTGATTAAAACTCGCCTCACACTCCATGGCTATTCTGACTCCAGCCAGATCCATCATTCAGAGGTGTTGTCCCAGTTTGTAAGCAAAGTATGTCCTGTCTTGTCTGTGAGTGGCTTCCATTGTGAATGATTTGTTTGAGAGTTATTGATTGAATTAGATTACTTGTTTGTTGATAAATAAATGCTTTAGATTGAGAACCCAAATTGTGGATCAAGGTATATATTAAAATGTATTAAATCTTTATACAACATTAATGATCAGCCCCTTTCTTTAGTGGATTTGTGCATAGGATTTCCCAACACTGTAATCCTAATAGGTCATATTCATTAATTAATCATTAGGATTTGTGAAATTTAAATATTTGTATTAACATATGAATTGTGCAGTGTCTGTCGCCATAGAGAGCCTATTGATCCAGCAGAATTATGTTTCTCTTTGTAGTACCTCAACATGCCCGGAATATAAAACATGTCTCGGCTTTATTTAATGGATCTTGTGACCCAGATGATCAGGTTGTAACTCAGGTGTGAATCAGCACCAAGATAAACACATTAAACAGCTTATGTTGAACACCAGGTGGCAGCAGTGATCCTGCTTTAATATTTATCACAACACATTATGATAAATTTTAACCTCTTTTAGAGATAAGTCATGTTCAGATTATGTTATGTGTCCAATACTTTAGGAAACATTATTTTATGAGAATAAACCAGTTTGTCTTTGTTTGTGAAGCATGTGAAGGAATTCTTTCCCCCACAGGTATGTCTAATGACCTAATTGACCTGTCAGAGGTGAAACTTAGGACATATCTTATGACTCTCATGAGAACTGAGTTAATAGGTTTGTACTTGATACTAGACTTATACAATGTGTTGCTAAGATAGGGGGTTTGTTCATGACATGAATATTATATTAATCTTGTCCATGTTCAATAAATATTTAATTATAATAGGATAGAGGATGGACTTAGTATCGATGATTCAGGGGAATGGATATGAAGTGGTTGAAAGAAAACAATTTTGTTGAGACCCCTTCAGTAAAAATATTGATGTCTGTGAAGAAATATGGGGATACGTATTACTTGAACTTGAAAATATTCACTTTGATCTCACAGAGTAAAAAGGGAGCGTTACTGATATCATAATATATAACTAATTCGCCTCAATAATTTGCATTATTTTCAGGTAAAAGTAAATGAATTTCTTTCCAATTTCAAATATCACATTCACACATGTTAATCTGATAACTTTCAATCCTTATGAGAAAAAAATCAACGTTTCACCAAAGGATTAGCTGGTAATTTCTGTCCTGTTAAACATGGACCAAATGACTTAGGGTTGTGCTGACCATTTCGTATTCGTAACGTTTGTTAACATCTCCTGGCCTTAAAATGGTTGCAAATTGTTTTTATAAAGCTTTGCAGGCAGAAAAGAGTTAATGCAGCTAAAGTAATTAATCGTATCGTACACAAACAGCGGGCTGACTCCATCATCGTACATTGCTTTCCTACAGAAGTCTCAGCCGGAAGTTATACTTAGATTAGCAGAATATTTAGATTAATAGGATGAGTATGTTCCATGTCTCTACTTATCCTACTAATCGAGTTTGAGACAGACAGAATGACAGAAAATGTCCCCACCCCACTATGTAAAGAACGAAACCAGCTACCTGTAGATCAGAGACTATAGTGGTTTGTGGCCAATTAATAAATGATGATTTGAGCTTAAGGTGCTATAACACCCGATAGTCATTTCCCAGTGTGAGTTCACCTTACATGAGATGTGCACATAATCATTGTAAAACATACAAATAAGTATTGTAATCAATTTGGTAAATGTTTTATTATATAAAAATTGCAAATTAATGTGAAGTATCAGTACACATTTATTAGATGTAAAATACTATCTAATATTTTAAATATTTTGATTAAGTACTTGACGATTTAACAATAATATTTACAAATTCATTCATTTTGTTATTGGTTTAAAAATAATGCTGATATGTTAAAACATTCATTACATTTGAGCCATCCCCATCCTAAAGTAAAGTGCATATTATAAAGATAGAAAGCTTTGAAAGACCCTGATATCACCCAACAGGTAATAACCTATAAACAACATATTTGTCATCTTATAAGAGGACTGAGTCTTTTTCATAATATTATGATTTACATGATAATTATGAAATAATGCAGAAGATAGAATGAAATAAATTCAATTCGCACTGCATACCAGTTTGAAAAATATATTAAACTGTTTATTAATGTTTATCATATGCATACCAGTTTAAAATATATTAAACTGTTTATTAATGTTTATTATATGATATAAAAATAAATAAATTGCAACAACATATGCCAAGTCTTAATTTATAACCATATATATCATCATATTATTTATATTTGTTTAAGTATGGAACTCATACATCTTAATGCATATGTATATACAAACATTTAATGTCATAGTCGTATCTTCAAAATATCTTAAGTACATTCATTGTTATATTTCAAGTACATTTTGAGATATTCTGGCTTTTGTTTTAGCACCCTAATCACGTGTTAGATTCTTGAGAGTTTGAGGCATATTTAGACCAACTTCCGGCCGCCATGTTTTTAGCGCTTTCATAGCTTGGCTACCAGTAATAATGATAATAACATTTATATAGCGCTGTTACCAGATAAATCTGTTCTACCAGTATCTCAAATGAACACAATACGCGCGAATGCTCTCGCGACTATGCCCCATTCAACTTTTTAATAAACCATGCTAGTCCCATACCAAAGACTTTCCTTCCAAAGTTTGGTATTTTCTCTTAAGGGAATAAATAACACGTCATATAATATTGTCCATGTATATTCTGTATAAAATATAATGTCCTCATAATCCTGTCATGTCAACACAACTCTACTCTAAAATTCTATGTCGCCATGGTCATCTGAAACAGAGAGGTTATTAGAATGAGTTCAGGCAGGAAGTAATATACATTAGATATACATTTATAGAAGCATGGTATTGATTGTAATTGTAAGAGGGGGGATTTCCATCTTTGGACAAATTCATATAAGTTTAAAATTTAAGCATATATATTCATGTATGAATTCATTTAGGTTTAAGGTTTAAGAAAATATATTCATATATGAATTCACAATACGTTAAAAGATTTAAGCAAATTTTTATGGAAATCCTTCTGTATGGTGGAGTATTGATGTTTTCACTTACCAACTGTGGACCCTTCACTGTAGAGGTACACGACACCATTGTCAGACTGGGTGGGATCGGTCATGTCCATACCCTGATTTATGTGGAAAACCTGGTTTGGGTACAAGGTTGAGTAAAAACCATTTTCTGAAAGAGAGAGGTAAAAAGGTTCATAAGAGAATGTTTTACAGCCGAAATGAGAGTGAAGAAATAGTAGCACACCACTAGATGTGGGCCTACCACTAGATATGGGGCCGACCACTAGATATGGGGACTACCACTAGATATGGGACCTACCACTAGATATGGGACCTACCACTATATATTGGGCCTACCACTAGATATGCGACCTACCACTAGATATGGGACCTACCACTAGATTTGGGCCTACCACTAGATATGGGGCCTACCACTAGATATGCGACCTACCACTAGATATGGGGCCTACCACTAGATTTGGGCCTACCACTAGATATGGGGACTACCACTAGATATGGGGCCTATCACTAGATATGGGGCCTACCACTAGATATGGGGCCTACCACTAGATATGGGACCTACTACTATATTTGGGCCTATCACTAGATATGGGGCCTACCACTAGATATGGGACCTACCACTAGATATGGAGCCTACCACTAGATATGGGGCCTACCACTAGATTTGGAGCCTACCACTAGATACGGGACCTACCACTAGATATGGGGCCTACCACTAGATTTGGGCCTACCACTAGATATGGGGCTTACCACTAGATATGGGACCTACCACTAGATATGGGACCTACCACTAGATATGGGACCTACCACTAGATATGCGACCTACCACTAGATATGGGGCCTACCACTAGATATGGAGCCTACCACTAGATATGGAGCCTACCACTAGATATGGGACCTACCACTAGATATGGGGACTACCACTAGATATGGGGCTGACCACTAGATATGGGGCTGACCACTAGATATGGGGCCTACAACTAGATATGGGACCTACCACTAGATATGGGACCTACGACTAGATATGGGACCTACCACTAGATATGGGGACTACCACTAGATATGGAGCCGACCACTAGATATGGGGACTACCACTAGATATGGGACCTACCACTAGATATGGGGCCTACCACTAGATATGGGACCTACCACTAGATATGGGACCTACCACTATATATGGGGCCTACCACTAGATATGCGACCTACCACTAGATATGGGGCCTACCACTAGATATGGGCCTACCACTAGATATGGGGCCTACCACTAGATATGCGACCTACCACTAGATATGGGGCCTACCACTAGATTTGGACCTACCACTAGATATGGGGACTACCACTAGATATGGGGCTGACCACTAGATATGGGGCTGACCACTAGATTTGGACCTACCACTAGATATGGGGCCTACCACTAGATATGCGACCTACCACTAGATATGGGGCCTATCACTAGATATGGGGACTACCACTAGATATGGGGCCTACCACTAGATATGGGCCTACCACTAGATATGGGACCTACCACTAGATATGGGGCCTACCACTAGATATGGGGCCTACCACTAGATATGGGGCCTACCACTAGATATGGGGCCTACCACTAGATTTGGGCCTACCACTAGATATGCGACCTACCACTAGATATGGGGCCTACCACTAGATTTGGGCCTACCACTAGATATGGGGCCTACCACTAGATATGGGACCTACCACTAGATATGGAGCCTACCACTAGATATGGAGCCTAGCACTAGATATGGGGACGACCACTAGATATGGGGCCTACCACTAGATATGGGGCCTACCACTGGATATGGGACCTACCACTAGATATGGGGACTACCACTAGATATGGGGACTACCACTAGATATGGAGCCTACCACTCCAGGTCTATGTATCCGCTATAACACATATTTCCACCATTTTCAGTAACTCTAGTGGAGTTACTGAAAATGTTTTTCTGTTTTCTTCTCAAAATATTGATAATACAAAAAATAAAAAATAAATTTCTTTAGTTGAACGCTATTCAAAGACGATGATAGTATATCTTATCATCAGCTGTTTTTTTTTTTTTTTTTTGTGATATGAAGATTTTGAGATTCTCACCTTTGACTACATCTGAGTCGTGTGTACCGGAAGTTGAGGCAGCATACTGAGACTTTCTCTCCTCCTCGATCTCCCTTTGGTACTTGACAAGGAGGTAGATCTTCCTCACGAAGATACACAGCAGTATCACTGAGGCGTTGACTAGGAGAGCGATGGCTATGGCGGGCTCTCTGTACTTGATCTCAGTCATAGTGGCTATGACCGTCCACACAAGCCACACTCCTATGGTAAAGCAGGCAGTGATCAGAATCCACCTGGACTCTCTGTGATTCTCCTCAGAGTCCCACGTGACAGCTGAGAATATTAAGGTCACTAGGATCATCATCATCACATAGATGGATGAGATTATGAGTTTTTCACTGCTGACCTCGCAGCGTGGAATATCTCTGCCTTGGTAGAATATACAATCCACTTCCGGTGGTTCCAGGACCAGCCACTCTATGCCTATGATGCTCTGGACGATAATGAGGAACATTGCAATCCAGAAGAGACTGCAAGGATGGGCTACTCTCTCATACGTGGGAGGGGCATAGTCTCCATAGTAACTGCCTACTCTCCAGTTATTAAGCACTTTGATGACCATACTAGAGAAGCAGACAGCGTAGACAAAACCGAGACCAAATCTCCGGATGCCGCAGATATTTTCATCGGCATGCAACACAAAGGCAAATACGAGGCAATACATAATGAGCACGCCAAACAGGAGGAGGTACCCCAACACCGTGGTGCCTCCCCTGATAGGGTAGAAGATGAGTAAGTACACAAAGGCGCAGATCGTGCAGATGAGACCCACAGCAGTCACTGCAGTTACCACTATGCCCCACGTGCTGTAGAAGTACTCCCTCATGTCGATGTTAGCTGCGCATGTCTCGAGCAGTTCCCCGGTGTTTCCGCCCCCATTTCCGTCGGAGCCTGATGAGTCGCTGTTGCCGTTTGTGTCCGAGTTTTCGCAGGAGCATCTGGAGGGGCACTTGGATGAGGGATAGATGGTGAGTTCTCCGTCTATGTTGTAGGCATAGTAAGCAGTGTGGTCGATGGCTAGATCACCTTGCCACGTTCCCAACTGAAATCAAGGTCCAAAAATATGGTGATTCAATATCAAAGGCGTAGAATACATTCAATATTCAATATCCAAAAGTAAAATTTCAAAGGTACAATATAAATTCAATATTCAATGTCCGAAATTTCAATATCAAAGTTACAAGATTTTCAATATTAATAATATATATATTAGATCTTGACATCAAAAAACAATTGAAAAGAACGATCCCAGCAATTCTTCCAAAGGAGTGTGGCATGAGTTGCCGTGACAGGTGTCTACCTTATAGTTAGTTTTACAGATAATACAAGCAGGCTTCTATAGTCTCACCAGTACGTATTCATAGCTGTCATCATCATCGAATACAGCCCGCCTGTAGTTATACACGTTGTAGCCTGTGTTGCCGTAGCCCTCTGCATTAAACTGGAAGCGGATTGCAGCATCAATCTGCCCAGTCAGTACCGACCACTCAGCTTCCTTGATGGCATTATAGATGAGGTCATACCGGTCAGGCTGCTGGGCAAGACATCCAGCTAAGCCAAGATTGCTTCCTTTGCAAACCTGGAAAATATAGATCACGTATTTTGTGAGTAAATTACATGAATGTTTGAATGCATCGCATTTTTTCTGTGAGCGGATCACGTTTTTTCCAACTTTAGTTGGTTGTATAATGATAAACGGGAGGTGGTGGGTTAGAATCCTACTGCTACTAATGGATATTTAGCATTACCTGATATGTGCTAGTTTGCTTAAAGGATCACATACTTTTTATTATTTTGACATGATGCATGTTGAATGACAAGCTTTAAAGTAAGTATAATATGTTTTGATAATGAAAAGTGAATGAAAATCTCGTCCAAATTTGAATTTTAATAAAGTAATACTATTAAACTGACAGTTATTTCTGTTGAAGACAAAGAACAAACGATGAAAATGAATTCATAACCATCAATATCAAAATATTTTGAAGTAAGCCGAGAGACCTGTGATATCAATAGAATACCTAATTTAATTTACTCTAGCCACATTTCCCAAAAGCACTGAAAGGTATATAATATGTTTTGACTAGATTTTCTACATCATCTTCTCTTTGTTTGTAATGTAATCCCCGTGATTGACCGACCTCGATATCGTAGAGACCCTGAGCCGTGACGTAGGCACCTATGATGGTGTGCAGGATATCCGGTCCCTGGGTCACCAGGTCAGAGGTCAGGCGGTCAGAATCCCTGCAGGCTCGGGGGAACTGCTCCTGAGGCACAGTGCTATTCTCAAGCCTACACTTGAGAGATAGCTGCCAGAACTCCTCAAACCAGTCATCCGGGATGTTACCATGGTCCGCCAGAGTCATGCTGGTGACGTAGGAGGTGAAGGATGGGATCTGAGTGGTCCAGGCCTGAACTGTGATAGCTCCCCGGGCGATGCTGGTCAGGTCCCGCACAACCTCCGGGTCCGTACCCCAGGCGTCGCTGCCCAGCCAGATGAAGCGGTCCTGCAGCTTGAGACTCTGCGCCCCCTGGAGTACGGCCCGGGTCTGCTCGGTGTCTGTGAGAAGTATCACCGCATTACTACCCGCCACGTTGTTGATGTTATACACAGCCTCCCTGGCATCTGAGCTGGTGGGGTTCACAGGGAGTGCCACGCTCTTGCCTACACAGAGACCGGAAGCGGAAGCTACATCCAGGAAAGCCTCCCTGGCCTTCATACCAGCATCGCTATCTGTGTATATCACTGAGACATACGACCAGGTGAATCTATTAGCTATGGCGGCCAAAGCCTCAGCCTGCTGTTTGGAGGAGGAGGAGGTCTGCAGGAAGTAGTCTCTTGATCCGGTTCCGTAGGATGTTGCACCAGCATTCAGGGTGGTGACCCCCCTAGCGGCGAGCAGTGAGGCGGTGGCTTCTGAGTTCTGAGGGCCTGATGGCATGTAGAGAACCACAGAGGAGGAGTCTACTGTAGTAGGAGCAGACGACCCTCCACATAACCCCTCACCAATCAGCAGCGAGAACGTGTCCTGCGTCACCCGGATGTCATTGCTGCACGTGTCAATGATGGCGGCCCCTAGGCGGATACTGGGAGGGAGCTGGATGCCAATGTTGCTGTTGATCTGATCCAAGGCATAGAACATGGCCAGCACCCCCGGGAAGCCCCTCTCCAGGTTCAGCTGCCCGCATACCAGAGGGTCCACAGAGTCTCGGTCGTGCACGTCGAAGTAGGAGATGAGGTTGAGGTTTTCCGGGGAGGGCTGGTAGACAAAGCGGGTCTTGATGCTGTTCCTCGCTGGACATTCCTCACAGGAGCCGATGTCTTCACAGTTGGAACTCCACTTGAGGTCCAGGGCAGAGATGATCCTCAAGGAATGGGTGTCATTGTAACTTCCAACCTGAAATCATTGACATAATGTTTTATATTTATATAAAATATTAAGATTATTGTGCAATAATGTTCAGTACAGATTGACGTCTATTAAGGTTACGTTCTTAATTTGAACTTACATTTGGTTGGTTATAGTAACATATTGAATATGACAGTTAATCTTTACAAATGCCAGTACATATACTAACATTATACATTTACACCGATATATGACAGTTTGCACTTATATACCACTGTTTACACTTACATTATTGTAGCGGTAGGAGCCGGGTACCAGAGCCTCGGTGACAGTGAATATATGGTAGTTCACACTTATATACCCCTGTTTACACTTATATCCCCTGTTTACACTTATATACCCCTGTTTACACTTATATCCCCTGTTTACACTTATATACCCCTGTTTACACTTATATACCCCTGTTTACACTTATATACCACTGTTTACACTTATATACCCCTGTTTACACTTATATCCCCTGTTTACACTTATATACCACTGTTTACACTTACATTATCGTAGCGGTAGGAGCCGGGTACCAGAGCCTCGGTGACAGTGAATATATGGTAGCCTCGGTTACTCTCGCCGTCCGCGGTGAAGGAGAACTCCACCTCTGTGTCGTCCTCGAACTTGGCTCGCTGGATGCCGTCCAGGATGGTTTGTCTTCTCTCACCAGAGTTGCGGAATTCCTCACAAAGGCCCAGGTAGTTCTGGCCACATTCCACCTGAAACAAAGAAGCAGCAGCTGGGGTTCTTATCGTGTATTGTGTATATATATGTGTATATATATGTGGATATATATGTGGATATATATATATATATATATATATATATATATATATATATATATATATATATATATATATATATATATATATATATATATATATATATATATATATATATATATATATATATATATATGTTTGGCATTCAAACATAGCGCTATTAACACAGGGTCTGAGGCAATTTTAAAACTCTGATTTAAGAAAAATGGTAAGATATGATCAGAGAAATTTATCAACAATTATTAAATCTTTTGACTATTATTACATTTATTAACAATTATTGAATTTATCAACAATTATTAAATTTATTAACAATTATCAAATTTATCAACAATTATCAAATTTATCAACAATTATCAAATTTATCAACAATTATCAAATTTATCAACAATTATCAAATTTATCAACAATTATCAAATTTATCAACAAATATAAAATCTATTAACAATTATTAGATTAATTGGCAATTATCAGCCAGCACTATGCCTTACCTGGAGGGCGTGGTGGATTCCCATGGCCGCAGCGAAGACAGCGTTGACGGTGTAGAGGACATAGTGGTCCTGTCTGTAGGTCGGGGCATAGACCACGGAGCGGTCAGTCTGCTGGCACTGGCTCGCATACTTAGTAGACCCCGGGGACAGTGAGCACTGGTACATCTCCTCATAGTACTCATCAAACCATAGGTTATTACCAGGTGTCTTGCCTAGGAGGTACTGCTCAAAGTTGTTCAGATCTGATGTTTCCACTCCTAGCGTGATTGCTCCAGATACGGTCTCTCCAATCCCATCACTGAGGTCAACGTTCTCTGACCAGGTATCAGAACCAAGGAACTTGAATATATCCGCTCCTGGTGTATTCTTCACAGATAGAAGCACTGTTCTGATATCATCAGTGTTGATAAAAGTGACCACGACAGTTGCTTTTGGTTTGCGGAGGAGAGCGGCCACGGCGGTGTTGGCATCTTCAGCGGTCAGGCCGCCATTGGTGTCTAGGGTTATATTCTGAGCTACACATATTCCCTTCTTTGTGGCCAGACCTATGAACTGAGCAGCAGCCTCGTCTCCATACTTGCCAGGGGAGTTTATAACCTGCACATAGTTCACCGACTCCTTCTGCAGGAAGGTCACCATGGCTCGGGCCAGTTTATCATCGGCAGGTACCGTCCTCAGGAAGTAAGGGTATTTATTTTTGTCTTTAAACACCACACTTGTTGACCCATAACTTATTTCTGGAATGGCGAGCACGTTTAATACTTCTGAGACTCTGGTGGACATATCGCTGTCATAGGGCCCGATGTAGACGTCTATCCGTTCAGGGTCTATCCTATTGCCATTAAACTCCAGAGGGAGGAATCCACTGTGAACATTGGCTACCAGGTTGCCAGCCCTTGTAGAACTCTTACAAGCGTCCAGCCCTATGCCACCCAGCTTGACGCCCTGGAGCTTGCCGGCAAAGATACCATTCTTATCGTTTATATATTCTATGGCATAGTTGAATGCTTCAAGGAGTTGAAATCCTTGCTGAGTGTTGATGTCTCCACAGTCAAAGGGATTGTCACCTCTTGTATGAACGTCAAAAACTCCTGTAAAAGACAAGGTCAGTTCTTCATCAATATAAAATGTACTATTGCACTAATATTCTGTGATAATTTGTATTTCATTTAGGGGTGTAAATTATCAGGCGTGATAGTAGGGGGGACTGACCAGCAAGTAGTATGATATATTCTGTGATAATTTGTATTTAGTTTAGGGGTGTAAATTATCAGGCGTGATAGCACGGGGCACTGACCAGCAAGTAGTATGATATATTCTGTGATAATTTGTATTTAGTTTAGGGGTGTACATTATCAGGCGTGATAGCACGGGGCACTGACCAGCGAGCAGTATGTCTCCCGGGATATAGGTGAAGTCCTCGGCGGTGCTGTCGGTATATCGGCAGGTCAGGCAGCCTCCTCCACAGGTCACAGATACAGACTGATAGGCTTCAGCCAGATCCAAGTCACTCAGCCTCAGGCTGCCGCCATTAAACGATGCCACCTGAATGTATCAAATACAACATGTATTGCTTCAGACAGGTTATTGAATGATATTTTAAATATTATATGTTTTAGAGCGAGAAGATGGTGTTAGATATAAGAAATATGTATGGCTAGCCAAACTGTGTTAGGAAATATGTATGGCTAGCCAAACTGTGTTAAGAAATATGTATGGCTAGCCAAACCGTGTTAAGAAATATGTATGGCTAGCCAACCAAACTCTGTTAAGAAATATGTATGGCTAGCCAAACTGTGTTTAATACATGATAACGTATTATATACCTGAGTGTCCATTCCATTGGTAAATCTGTGGATATTGTAGCCTCTACTGTGCATCATGTTTTCAAACTGGAAGTCTAAACCGGAAGGATCCACGAATGTAACATCCGCCAAGTTGGCTGTGACCTTTGACCCGATATCCGGATCCGATGTGAAGAGGTAGCACACGCCATCATAGTTTTGGCCACACACTTGCTTTAGTGTTGTGTCTATTGCCTTGGTCAGGGCATAGATGGCGTTGACAGTCTGGAGGACCTGGGCGTCCTGCTCGTACTTGCGTCCTGCTGTGATAGGGCTGGAGGTTGGGTCAGTACACTGCCTCTGGTATGTGGTGGAGGATCCTAAATCACACTGGAACGCTGACTCATAGTACTGCCTAAACCATGGATTAGACTCCGCAGATGACTTCCCAAGATACTTTGTAGCCATGTAGCTGTCAAAATCATCTATGGTTGGTGAATTGATTGAAAAAGATAAAGTGTTTTCAGCGGCATCATTCATGCCAGAAAAGTCACTCCAGCGCGTGCTTGTGATGAATACGAGAGTACCAGCTGCAGATCCCAGGTCAGCCCTCGCCTTCATTAAGTCAGTGAGGTCATCAGTGTTGGCAAAGACTATCACAGCTTTGGTTGTGGACGTGAGCAGATTCTTGATAATATCCTGAGCAGTGCCGTGTGTACCTATTTCATAAGATGACAGGATACAGACTTCATCGCTTTGAGCTAAGGTCTTAAATAGGTTGACTCCATTTCTGCCATAGAGATCTGCTGAGTTGACGGTCTGGACATATTCCCACTGCATGTATTTGACCAGCTTCAGGATGCCCTGGGCCAGCTTGTCATCAGTCGGCTCGGTCCTGTAAAACTCAGCGCCAGGTCCGGTCACAGAACTGGACGAACTCACGAAGGGCACTCCAAGCCGGCTCAACACGTCAAACAGTTCAACGCTGATGTCATTCCCGGCAGTTGTCCATCCATGAATGGAGGAGACGTCCACCATTTTGTTCATATCTCCCAGCAGCATGGCGCCACTGTACAGACTGGAGACCAGGTTAGATGCCCGGAGAGAACTCTCACACGCATCCAGAGCCAGACCTCCAAGCTTGACGTTAGACAGGCTAACAGGCGCTGCCCCGGAGTTGATCCTGCTGAGGGCGTAGGTGAGAGCTTCTGTATACAGATAACCATCACTGGGGCGAATACTGCCACATGAGAAGGCGCCGTCCCCTGCATTATGGACATTAAAGACTCCAGCAAGCACCACATCCCCTGGCTGGTACATGTAGGGCTGTATCCTGTACATATACAGGCAGTCATTGCAGGAGTCAGGGCAGCGGGAGGACGTGTACCGGATGCTGTTCAGGGCACTGACATCCACATCCAGGCTCTCTCCTTCCGGATTATAGCTGCCCACCTGCAAACAGCAAAGCATTACATTCTACATCAAATTGTATAGCAAAATACATAGTAAACTGCCATGCTTTATCAGACAATGTTTTCTTTGTAATGGCTTTTATGGTTAAGACAGTGAGAGACATACCATCTACACATCTAAATCTATTTTTTATCCATATAATCAATGGTTATGTTAAATAATCAATGTATATGTCTTGTAATCAATGTACCTCTCCAAAGGCATTATTGCTTGCAAACTTAATCGCAAATCCAGCCATGCTGCCATCTTGCCCGATCTTGAAGGTATTGCCGAGTTCGTCGACGAAGCTGATGTTTCTGATGTTCTGTATGAGGGTGTTAGCCTTGTCCGGAGCGTTGCGGTACTGAGCGCATACCCCGCTGTATGAAGCGCCGCAGTATTGCTTCAGTGTGACGTCAATACCTCTGGCCACGGCGTAGACTGCGTTGATGACGTAGACGGCGTAGGGATTCATGGTGATATTAGGGGCGGATGTGATAGGGGTACTGGCAACATTGGGGCACTGCTGGGGGTAACCCTTGGCATCGTTAGCATCTATGTAACACCCCATGGACGCCTCATACCACTCTCTGTACCAGGGGTTGTTAGCCGCTGTCAACGGGGTCAGGCTTCTTAGGTAGTTGTAGAAGTTCTGAATGCTAGAAGACTTTACCTCGATGGTTACTAGTTTAGGTTTGAGGTAGGGTAATAAGGCAGTTATGTCCCTGCTGGAGCTCCAGGGTTGAGTGGCTATCACCACGTAGTCCTGCCCCATCTGAGTAGAGTTAATAGCCCTGAGTAGCTCTCTCCCCTGCTCAGATCCTATGTTAACAAGCACAACCCTTGCATCCTGGTTACTGGTGATTTGCTCAGCTAAGTCCCTGTAATCAGTGCCATCACTCACACCATATACACTGCCCAAACATATGTCAGAGGAGGCTGCAGTTTTCTTGAGGTTATTAACAAAGTCATTGCCAAAATAGGACATTTCATGAACCACTTGCACGTAGGTCCAGCTGAACTTGGTCAACAGCGATACGACACTGGACATAAGAGCGCTGTCACCTGAGACTGATCTGGTGAAGTAAGGAAACTGGTCCCGGTCAGAGAGTACAGACGCCCCTGCCTGGTACCCCATCTGAGGGATCTGAAAGTCCGTGAAGACCTCGGCCAAAGAGACACTAGTGCTGTCACTGCCAGCGGCGACAAAGCCTTGTACATTCTTTGTATCAATGTTGTCGCCGCTGTCTGTCTGAAGATCACTTCCGCCGCTGATGAAGTTGGAGATGGTATTGACTGCCAGAGCGTCACTGGAGCAGTCATCCAGCATGAGACCCCCCACGTTGACACCCGGTAGTATCCCCAGAGTACTGATCTTATCCAGAGCATAGAGGAAGGCCTCCACGAGCTGCACATTACTGGTACTGATAGCGCCGCACGTCAGAGGGTCGCCCCCCTCCTTGTGAACGGAGAACACCCCGCCGATGATGACGTCACCATCCAGGTACTGGTAGCTGCTACTGGTGGCGCCCCCTGAGATGCAGTCCGTGCACTCGTCAGGGCCCGGACAGGCAGAGCTAGGCTGAGGTATCTGGTACAGTCTCGCATCATCGTAGAACACCAGTCGGTTGAGGTTCAGGTCCAGGGCTCCGTTGATGTGTGAACCTGCCTGAAAATATGAAAAGGGAAGTGGTGTAATCAGATTGGATATAATTATGCATATTCCGAATATAATATAAGGTATGATATTAAAAAAACACTTTGTATGATACGATAAATAACAATGCATTTTTATAAGTATTTTCAAATGTGTATTTTAAACATTCTGATGATTTACAATTTTTACTCTGAAGGGGCAGGGCATTGCAGATTTTTGGAGCATATACCTCCAAAGCTCTTTCGCCAAACATCTTCATATTAGATATCGGTATTATATTTTTGTTCTCATTTGAGTATGATGATATATGGTTGATACTATTTGAGTATAATGATATATAGTATTGCAAATATATTTTATGAAATGCATATTATTAGAATGATCTATATATAGAGACAAAGTTTATTTACCTTTTTGAAACTGAAAACTCCATCGAAGTTGTTATAGCTCCAGACATCATAAGCTGGGTTCATGATGTCTCCGTTCTCATCAAACTTGACCCTCTTAGCAGCCTTATATGGCTCGATCTGATTGGACGATAATGTGGGAATCCTCTCCTCCCGGGTGAAGGTCAAGTCCACAGGTTTGAGGTAGTTGTCAAAGAATTGTGATGACGTCATCTGGAGCAGTCCCGCACACACTCCTCTGTTAGAACTACCACACTTGTCAGCATGGGCATTCTTCAAGGCCTTGGCATAGGCAAATACAGATGTTATGGCTGACTCCACATACTGGTTCTGGACATATTCCTTTCTTTTCTGTGTTTCATTCTTCAGGATACAGTCTTTATAGGCGTTGTATGGGGCACTGTCTGTCCCTGGCAGTTTGCACTTGTTGACTGTCATGTACCAGTCTTTAAACCAAGGGTTTTCATCTGAAGGGTTTGTCTCATTAATTCTGACCCAGTAGTCCTCAAACTCAGCGATGTGGCGGGTAGCAGGAGCTATAGTGATGATTCCTCTCCCATAGTTCAAGCTTTGCACAAAACTAGGACTTGTTCCAACAGAATCAGAGAATATCCACTGGAACCTGCCAGCCCCAGTCACTGTCATGCCATTAGCCAGAATGCCCTGAGCTACAGAACTCACTCCAAAATACAGGACCCCTGTGACTGTGGTCTGGAGGAGCTGGTTGTAGATATCCTGAAAGTCCTGCTGTGCTGACATTGAGGCTGACACAGACACAGCTGTGGTGATGCACACTCCTTTGTTGGCAGCGGCGTTCCTCAGGGCAGAGTAGCCCTCCTGTCCGTACAGCTCCTCTGTGTAAACCACAGCCACATAGGTCCACCCCAGCTCAACAGCTACATCCAGCATCACCTGCACACATACAACAAGCATTATACTCTTTAGGAAACCAGTAAAAACCTTGAAAAACATCTATATGGGACATGTTTAAAACATCTTCTTAGAACATCTATAAAAAGATCTTTACAAATATCTTTTAAAACATCTTTGAAATGTTTATATGTCCTATTATAATGATATTAGTGTAAAGAGAGATATAGTGGTATATAGATATATAAATGCAATGGTTACCACATTTAATAAATATAGTGTGTCTTGATAATCGTCACAATAGCAGATCTGATTTTTTGTTATTTTTATCTTGTACATTTCTATCTTAAAGATTCTGGAGCTAGAATTCCCTGTGTCCTCACCTGGGCTTGGAGCTTATCAGAGGGCACAGTTCTCATGAAGTAGGGGTACCTGTCCTGGCTGCTGAGGCTGGAGGCTGTGGAGGAGTAGGATATCTGGGGTACCTCATATCTGGTCAGCTGGGAGGCCAGGAACTCACTCACACTGCTCTCACTGGCACCTATCACCCCTACAAACAGACACATAGTGTGACGACTAAATACATGGAGAGTTTAGACACATTGGCGCCTATCACTCCTACAAACAGACATATAGTGTGATGACTAATAAATAATAGAATATATATTTTATTTAAGGTTTGTTTATTTTTCACTGATACCAGACAATGTCTATTCGAGTACTTGATAGTAACTGGCTGGGATTCGAACACTTTACCAATTGAGCTGTATCTGCCGAGTAAATGTGTTGAAATACATATGTAAACCTAAACTGGGATAGTATTGTTGTTATTTTGTGCTGTGTAAACTAATCCATTGATAAAGTATTGGCTTTAATGTGGCTTTAATATGAATTTCAAGCTACAATTCAAAGGCTGATTAGAACTTCCTGCGTGCAAGATCATTTGCAAATTCATAATTAATGTTGCCATGGAAACCATTTATTTGATTCACTACCCCATAGGAGTATGAGTCAGAAAATATAAAAGAATGTGAGATGAATGTGATATTATTACTATTATACTTCTAGGCAATGTTTTGTGAGAACATAATTGCATATAATCTCTACATTATGAACCTTCCAATACAGGGATTATTTCAAAAGCATGTTCCATAAGAATCTGTATACAAGTGACTTCCAGAGAACCAATGCAACAAGATCAGTAGAATGGATATTATGGTAATACACAGTTGAGAAGGTGTGGTAGACAAATAGAATGACAACACTTATGATGAAAACCATGAATGCTGAAACCAGTAGGGTGTAGGCTTCATGCTGCAATGCATGACCGGTGAGCCCAGATCAATGGCAATGCATGACCGGTGAGCACAGATCAATGGCAATGCATACCACAGCATCACTCCTACACCTGACTGGCTAAATTCAACACTAGGCTCATGGGAAGTGGGGTATGGACTGATCTGGTGGTGGGTACCTAGAGCTAGCTGGTTGTTGGCATCCTGGGCACAGTCTGTCTGCCTGGAGTAGAGCTGGGGGTAGAGGTCAGACACACTTCTCAGGGCAATGTCTCCACTACTGCAGGAGTCCTCCGCATACATCCCTGTAATATACACACACATAAACTATTTTTATTATATATTTTTTCATATATTATAATTGTGAAATTCTGAAATGGTGTTTTTCCTTTCAGCAACTATGGCCATATCAGGTCGACTTTCGAGCCTTTTACTTAGTGTGAAAGTATCACTGCCGGCAGTGGGAGTCGAACCCGCCACTTCCCATCCTCCACTTATTTAACCAACAAAGGCACAGATCCTATACTCTATCAACTGTGCTAGTGGGGTTGGTCTTAAATATTATAATACTTAATAGATAAATCTATGTTTTTGAAATATACATCAAATTCATTCTATTAAATATATCTATGTCTTTTTGATAGGTGTTTGTTTGAATAAATGTGTTTTTCTAACACAAGTATATTAAGATACCTCTATGTCTCTTTTAGCTATGTTTATTCAAATATATTGTTTTTTTAAATGTATTTTTATTTAAGCTATCATGTATGTCTCTGTTGGTATATTATATCCACCCTGATGTTTATTAATGATGTTTGACTATTTAATAAGAGATGCCCACCTATTTTGACTCCCGGTATATAAGACTCTGTAATGTCTTCTCCATTGTTGGTTCCACTGTCCTGGTTGAGTCTGCTCAGCGACCAGCGGATGGCTTCATAAGCGGCCATCACATCTAAAGTAGGTCAAACACGTGGTCAAGACAATGCACAGTAAATTAGCATAAGCAATTGTTTCAGATTCGTTACATCCTAGTCGATAAAAATGACATGTTACATTCATGGCTGATTTCTTTAGCTGTGCTGACTGTCAGCATAGCTTATGCAGTGAGAGGGGGAAATGTTCTGTCATTCTGTCCATCAAACTCAATCTTATCGTCTGAAACTACTTGCTGGGTTACTTAGTTATTTTGTAGGTAATATTTAATATTGTCAGGAGAGGAATCCTGTGTAATTCCCATAAAGGTTTTGATTATTTTTCAAATATTTAAATTTAATATTTTGCATATAAAAGCAAACATTGAACTGATTCTCACAATGCAAAAAGACCTGGAATATTCTACTAATCTAAATATAGCCTCAGTTTGGGACTTCTTTAGAAAAGCAATGTTAGGGTGATGGAGTCATCCTGCTATATTGTGTACAATACTGAACATTACATTTGACTGATTTGCAGGAATTTCCATGAAATGATCGCCACCGTCACAATATAATTCTTGCATAATCATGTTTATGTTAAAATGCCAATAAAATTGGCCATTGAGTCCAGTCGGCAGAAAAATGATTGCATTATTCATGACTTTTCATGATTGCATTATTTATGACTTCTCATCTTACTTTCTTGAGGTTGTCCACATCCATATCCATCTTCCCCCGGCTTGCTGAACCCTATGATCCCTGAGAGGAAGGCCTGGGAGTCTGGCTGTACCACTAGAGGTCGCTTCTCAGAGCTGCAGGTCTCCCTTCCATCGCCCACCAACATCAGAACGAGGCAGCACGCCACCGAGAGGGCGCCACTGGTGCCTTGGCCGAACATAGTCCTGAAATGATAAATGCAAACATAAATAGATGTAAATAAATCTACGATATATTTATATATATATATATTCCTGCGCATCCAAATAGAGCGTGTATTATGATTTACTTATCTTTGTAATACACTTAAGTTCAATATTTGGACCCGATGTTTGTTTATTGCGGTGTGTCATGCAATGTATAGTTTACATACTGAAGTCTAATTATGTCCTCAGTGAGACATTCATATTTACATGTGTGTATCTATTTGTTTCTGCTAAATATATGCATATGATTATGATTTTTTAATGAATAAATAGTCCATAAGGAAAGAGGCGATGTGCAGCATTCAAATGATGCAAACAATCCAAACTAAATATACATATTTGTATTGGGTATGATTCCAGAACGTGGCCTCCCCTCAGAACGGTAATTATACATTTGAGATTGTAAGCTTCCATGTTATTTTATGCTCTGCTGGTGGAGACAACGGACTGAATGTTACACCCGTTTTAGCTTGCGCAAGGCTGTGACATGTACCTGTTGCCTTAACCTTACAATGATAGAGTCAAGTCCAGGATGTTGACTGAGACAATCTCTTTCCCACTGTCACAGTCTTATCTTCATAAACAAATACATTCCACGTGAAACAAAACCTAGTGTCTTATTCTATGTGATGCAACCATTTTAGGTAAAATAAATATAAAATCCTTTATCAAATAAATGATAATTATATAACCTTCCTGTTGCATTTTCACAAAGTGTCTTTTGTTCAAGGAAAGACTATATTTCATTGTTTCTCAGTCCATATTTGCCATGCCAGACTTGTAAAAAAACCTTTCAGGGCGAACTAAAGAAATATTGTTTATTGGATATATTACTACCTACTGAATATTTTATTGTTGGAAGTAAACTTTTGGAAAAGAAACATTTATTTGAAAGTAACTGTCCTTTTTCAAGGGGAGACTTCGGGAAACTTTATACGGGACATAATTATCACAAACATTCACGATAACCTGACAGCCACTTAATTTAGTTGGCGGGGGTTAAGGCTTAGCTGGTTATGGTTGCTGTGTAACAGATGCCATAGTTAAGACCAAGTTTCCAGGGATTGTTTGATTTACTTCCATTACCAAGACACAGACTATGCTCTACTTCACCGGGACCGATCTCACCAAATATACCCCAAGCCCAGGCCATACTCAACTAACCAACTTACTCAGCTAGTTCAAATAAATATTGACCTTATTGGAATTGACCAAATAAAACTTCTCATGAAAATGTCAAAATATATAGATCATTTGGGGCCAGGAGGTTGAGTACATATTAAAGGCAGACTATCATATTTCTGTTGATGTATATATTTGTTTTGCCGGGTATAGTGACATTTCACATGATTTCTTTGGGTCAGTGATTAGGTTCAGTCTTGAATCCACATTTGAATTCTTTATTGTCAGAACGTGACTCAAATGATGAGTCACTATTGTATGATACCACAAAATCCCCTGCAGCATTCTCTGAAACGCCGGAGGCTAAACGCCGATATGTTGTTATCTAACAAACTGCAGATAGATTAAGACTGGAAGAACAACATTCCAACTTTTGTAAAATTTTATAAACTGACAACCTAGGAACATAAAACGCTTCCTTTAAGTTGATACATTTAGATAAACCCACACAGGAAATTACAGCATTCATTCCCTCCTTCTTTGTTAGAAGAGTATTTATGGCATGTGGTGATGAAGATATGCTGTTGTGACAAGTGTTGGAATGTCATTGTAGGCATGGACACAAAGTTTAGGAGGTGTTTTACCAGCACATGTCTGGAGAGCAGCCAGTTGTAGCGGGTAGCTTTATCACCATGCCTTTCCGTGCCTTCCCATGTCTTCCCATGCCTTCCCGTGCCTTCCCATGTCTTCCCGTGCCTTCCTATGTCTTCCCGTGGCTTCCCATGCCTTCCCGTGTCTTCCCGTGGCTTCCCATGCCTCCCCATGCCCCCCCCATGCCTTCCTATACCTTCCCGCGCCTATCCATGCATTCCTGTGCCTTTCCCATGCCTTTCCATACCTTGGTATGACAGCAGCAGGCGTTTACACCTTTTTATGGAGGTCGTGTCTTAAATTTCCGATTTGAAATAAAGATAAGGTGAAAACCTTCAGGATATAGCCATATATATTCAAATATGCTGTGTTGGTAGGCATATGGTATAAACAGATGTTTCTTATTAGTTTGGACGCCTGCATATTTAAAAACAAACATAAGCTAAAGCATCTGAAAACTATACTATCATAAACCATGCGATTTAATCACAAATCATAAAACAAATCATTTAGTTCAGTGTAAATGCAATATCAACATTAAATGCCATTTCCATTTTTAATTGACATTATGACCAATGAAACAAAAAAGGGAATTTATAAAATATTGATGGTTTTTTTAACAGGTTTGTGTCACTCCTGCCCTAAGGATGTAAGTATAATGGACGTGCCTAGATTTGTGACTGGCATGCAATGAGGTTAATATTCGACACATATTGCTGGATAACTTAGATCCCAGTGTCAATAGGGTCATAACAAGCACATCACCATCATCCCCATCATCCCCAATCATCATCAACATCAACATCATCATCATCATCAACATCATGAAAAGATCAGCAATCACAATGGTACAATCCCGATGACACTCAGCAGGAAATCAAATATGCGATATTTATGATAAGTTATTGCTTTGTTTTAAAACATTATTTTGCATAAATCACATGCAGATATTTAAATGTGTTTGAGATGCCGGCGGTAAAATTCTCTTTTGATTTGGACATGTAGTTCACATGGGGTGATGTTAATTCAGGCGCATGACCCTAAAGCTCTCTGTTGTCATCCGGACAGTCATTTCAGTTGAAGATTTGACATTGCTATCATGCGTGGTAAGAAAATGCAATGTCATGCTCCAAATATTTTCAAAAGTTTCTGGATTGGCCCCTGACAATTCATTCCTTCAGCCTATTTCAGTAAAGTGTTTTCCTATTTTTATTGTGTGGAGACTTACTTGTCACTAATTACAGTGCAATGTTATATATAGATCCAGACTTAGGTCTGCCTCCTTGACGGGTTAATTAAAGCTCCCACTAACGGACTTAGTTATGTAATGCAAAATGTCAACCGCACACATTAAACATTACTAACTCCTTATGTGCAAGACTTAACCTGTTCATGTATTTATGTATGTGCTTATAGTATCGAATGCAAGATGTACCAGCCGTTTGAATGAAAACTAACCTGGGCTTAAAGGGTGTAATTACCATACTCGGCATATGTATGCGATATTGTAATGTTATTTATAAGAACTTAATTTACCTTGTGATGGGACGATGGTATGTCTGTTCCAGCCGCCAGAGTTTGTCCTTAACCACTCTGGATCTCTGGGGTTAACTCCAACCGGAAGCGGAAGTCTGAGTGAGGAGGGTGTGTAGGTTGAGGTCACAGGTCAGAGGTCAGCATCGGTTAGGGGTGAGACTCCCCGGGATGGATCCAAGCAGGAGGCAGACGGTGGAGCGAGGGTCTGAGCTGACTCTGGCTTAATAGAGCTCCATCTCTTTGTACCTGCTTCTCACACCTCAGCAACATTCACACATTCAGCACCCAGTCATGCCGTGGTATCACATGAGGTTACAACAGGTTACAAGCATTTCAGCATGGCCATGGGAATCCAGGTCAAATTAAGTGAACACCAAGATGCTTTATAAAAACCGGTATCACAGGCCAATGCAGGCAGTCATGTGTGTAAGGTGTACACTAGCCTGGTCATGCTCTGGTGACTCGGTGCGACGCCTACCGGCAAGGTATCCAACTAAACTGCCATCTGGTGACATCTTTATAACGTATGAAAATGATGTCCGACACGTTTATGTATTTATAGTTTACACACAATTAATTTGGTAGTAAAATGATTTATGCGCATTTGATTGTTATGTTTTCCTTTGGGAATTCATTTTCAACATATTGGTCTTTTTAATCAGCCTTCTGATTGCCAAAAAAGAGAAATAATCGCTTTATACTTTATCCACAAGTCAACTTGGCACATCCACCAGGAATCCCACCGAGAGTGAACGATTGCACTCTTAATCTCCACTTCTCCACAATTATAATCGCCCAAAGAGGTCACAGTATATGTGGTGTATGTAGCGTGAATCAGCCAGAAATGATATTTCTGGGAACTGCTCTGTGAATGCATCAGAAGGAACTCATGTCTTAATTTGTCTGGATGCTGTTAGAAATGACTGGGGATTTATGTATATTGGTTACTTTAAGCTTGATCGGGGTAATTATGAGCTCGTTATTTAAAGCAGGGTCGGGGTAATTATGAGCTGGTTAATTAAAGCTTGGTTGGGGTAATTATAAGTTGGTTATTTAAAGCTAGGTCGGGGTAATTATGAGCAGGCTTTTTAAAGCAGGGTTGAGGTAATTATGAACTCGTTATTTAAAGCAGGGTCGGGGTAATTATAAGCTGGTTTCTTAAAGCTTGGTCGGGGTAATTATGAGCTGGTTATTTAAAGCTAGGTCGGGGAAATTATAAGCTGGTTTCTTAAAGCTTGGTCGGGGTAATTATGAGCTGGTTACTTAAAGCTAGATTGGGGTAATTATGAGCTGGTTATTTAAAGCTTGGTCGGGGTAATTATGAGCTGGTTATTTAAAGCTTGGTTGGGGTAATTATGAGCTGGTTATTTAAAGCTTGGTTGGGGTAATTATAAGTTGGTTATTTAAAGCTAGGTCGGGGTAATTATGAGCGGGCTTTTTAAAGCAGGGTTGAGGTAATTATGAGCTGGTTATTTAAAGCTAGGTCGGGGTAATTATGAGCTGGTTTCTTAAAGCTTGGTCGGGGTAATTATGAGCTGGTTATTTAAAGCTAGGTCGGGGGTAATTATGAGCTGGTTTCTTAAAGCTTGGTCGGGGTAATTATGAGCTGGTTATTTAAAGCTAGTTCGGGGGTAATTATGAGCTGGTTTCTTAAAGCTTGGTCGGGGGTAATTATGAGCTGGTTTCTTAAAGCTTGGTTGAGGTAATTATGAGCTGGTTATTTAAAGCTAGGTCGGGGGTAATTATGAGCTGGTTTCTTAAAGCTCAGTCGGGGTAATTATGAGCTGGTTACTTAAAGCTTGGTCGGGGTAATTATGAGCTGGTTATTTAAAGCTAGGTCGGGGTAATTATGAGCTGGTTATTTAAAGCTTGGTCGGGGTAATTATGAGCTGGTTATTTAAAGCTTGGTCGGGGTAATTATGAGCTGGTTATTTAAAGCTTGGTCGGGGTAATTATGAGCTGGTTATTTAAAGCTTGATCGGGGTAATTATGAGCTGGTTTCTTAAAGCTTGATCGGGGTAATTATGAGCTGATTTCTTAAAGCTTGGTCGGGGTAATTATGAGCTGGTTATTTAAAGCTTGATCGGGGTAATTTTGTTGATATTGAAAATTCTTTGGCTTTTGTGTCCTTGAAAATAGCTCTAGGTCATCTAATTTCCATCTCATCTGAGTCAATCATAGTTAAATCATATATGCCAAGTTAAATTGATATTACTGTATTATTAATTAAAAGAGCATGACCTTGACCTTGACCCAAAATCATCGAAAATCATCAAAACAAAATAGTGTTGTATGTGCTTCACATATCCATAATATCTCATCTGTTGAATATTAGCGTCCCCATATTGTTTGAACTTTTGGTGACCTATTTGGCCATTAGATTGTGAATGTGACCTAGTTCCATAAATTATTCTTATTTGTAACCAAAAAGATGTTTGAGTTAAATGCAGTGGGAATAAATGTTAGCTGATTTTGAAATTCATTTAACCCCTCATAGGTAAATCATATCTACTTGGTCCACTTGATATCTCTATATTCAGAAAATAGAGCATTCACAAGAGAGGTTGTTCCTGTGTTGGTTATGGCGTTGACCTTGACCCAAGGTCACAAAAAGACATACATATTATCATGTTATAGAATTTAATCCTTATCTAGTCCAGGAATTAATGAATGGGGAATAAATGCAACCTATCCTCCATTCCACACACAGAATTATCCAACCATTTCAGTGCCCTAAAAACAGGCGGACATGACGGAAACAATACAAGTGGCAAAGGTCTGAACTAATCATTCAAGAGATGCAAAATTTATAAGGGACCCATATCGTGTTTTATAATTCTCAATGTAATCACACCTGTCCTGCGTCCTGTAACATAAGGTTCTACACCTGTATCATTAACACTTTATGATCATGGCTGCGCTCTGGAAATCCACCAGATGACAGCACTGTATCATCAAGATGGGAACCAAGGTGCCAGCGAAATCTATGAGCCATATCTTGGTGAGAAATGGCTTCAGTGGCTTGCAGTTTGCACCAAGTTGCTCATCACGATGTTCAGGATGTCCATGGATAGAAATTGTTTGAATATTTTACTGTCTTGGTCACAGTGAACGAAAGATAACTTTGATCAGCAAGATTGGACAAGATGGAGGGGGGTTGGTGTTGATTGGCCTATCTGTACACTGATATATATTAAATGTTTACCTCTTGAAGGGATGTTGATTTGTTGTGAATTTGTTCTCAGAAGTTTAACTGGTGCTGCCATCTGTAGATTATATGTTCCATAATAGAAAGGCATGGTAAGCACATGACAGAAATACCAGAAGCATGTGTGTGATAGACATCACCAAAACAGAACATCTGATTCCCTACGAGTGGAAAAAGGTCTTACTCACCACCTTCAGCTTAAATTATAAGGGCTTTCCGGGCTGGATGCAGTAAACGACAGAGAAAAAATAATTAATTTCAAAATATGTACACAAGATGAATAAACAGACATTATTGATGTGGAATTCTTCTATTCCTCTCCATCGAAGTCTCCACCTTTTATTGTCTCCAGCTGGTCATCAATATGACCTAGTTACATAAATTAGTTACAATTTGAAACAGGATACGAATATGTCTTAAGGAACATGCGCAAACACCTTGAAGACGATGTTTTAATTTCTGAACCTTAATTTCTGAAGTAATCATGTTATGATCACCGATCGTCCTATCATCCTTATGGTAAGTCCCAGGTTTAATCAATCTAAAAAGTGTTGTTTGGAATAGATTTAATCAACATTGTTTCCATTATATCATATTTCTGTGTTATTGGCATCTCACATTTATTTTACAGACAATCAGAAGATAACTGATATTTTCCCCATACCATACCTGACATACAGCCAGCACAGGATATAATAGCTTTATATTAGAACCACTTGACATGCATGTACTCACCAAACTGTAAACTTCTTATCAGTATATCCACTAAATCTAGCTCTAAATTAATCTAATGTAATCTTAACCAAGGATGCTTTGTTAATGATTTAATATAAGTATAACCCATTGATCATCCTTGGGATATTTTGATATTGCTATAAACTATTGAGCTGTTGCCCCCGGGGATTCTAATGGTTTGGCATAGAGATGCATTTACCTCTGTGTCTGCCTGATGGCCTCAGCTTGATGTCCTACTGCAATAAATATTCCACCTGCGATTAATTACAAAAAATCGGTTTTTGCTTATACTCTTATTTTTGCTGGTCTTTGATTTTTTTTCATGACGAGATTTCTTGTTTCAAAACTTTTATTTGAGGCATTTTCAATATTTTGGATGGGCATGTCTGGGTATTTTAATAAAAGTCTTTTGTCTTATTGTCAAGGAAATGACACTTTGGCAGTGAACATTGCCTTAGAGATTTTGACAACTTGTATGTTTTTTATGAATTATGACATATTTTATGTCAAATATTCTTCACTACTTGCTTTGTACTGACTATTGGACAAGGGAAATCATCGGTTGCACAGGACGAGATTCACATATAGTTAATAACGCCACGGTCCATGTCCCTAATGTTTCTGATTCCCCTTGACATACCTTACATATATAAACCAAGATCACATTTGGAGATGCGAGGTTTTACATCTCAGACGTTGATGAAGAAAGTGTGTATGAAGAACTTATATGTTTGACAACTTTCTGTAATTTGAACACAATTGATGCCATGGAATAAATCTCATTATGTTTCTTCTTGAAATATTATAGGTTTATATCTTCTCAAACTACAGGGAGCAGCAACATGCAGGCAGGATGTTATTAATCGCCTTAGTTTTATGGAGCATTAAGTACGGCTGTGATTGAGATAGGTGAGCATCTCTTAAAGGTTGTTTCCCAATCTGAGTCAATATTTCACATGTCTGTGGTTTTCACTGTTTTGGATAATGAATGATCTTATTTTGTTGATTTGTGTTAATCCATAGATCATTCATCAGCTTACTCCTAACCAATAATCAATAAATGGTTATCCAAAACTGTAGTTTAAATTATAATGTACAATGTAAAAGAAGAAGGTTCATAACAAAGAAAAGGGCATTGCGTCCCAGCGGCAGGCCTCTGTCTGGTCAGATTTAGCATAGAATGTGATTAAAAAGTATAAAAGGAAATATAATTAGCACTTTTATATGAGTTTACAAAGAGAGGTTCCTTTCAAGCCGGTCTAACCTACTTCTGTAATTTAAATGAATGCTAATTTCTTAATGTTGCTGAAAGATGATAGGTTTTTCATTTCATTTCATCTAAATTATATTCACCATCTTATTTGTGAGTAGACAATGAATTTTAAACTTCCGGTAGAACTTCTGGTAATATCGAAGGTTAAAAAATGATGCCAAAAATGAAATGATGCGAAGGGAAAGATAAAGAGGGCATTAACTATAATATTTAATTTGAATAATTCCCTGTTTCAAAGTGCACTAATGCCTTAATGGCTCAAATATTTTTGAATAAATGTGTTTAAAGTTAAGGAATAATCAACGGTTCTGCATTGTTCATCTTAATTGATTATTTATGTTCAACAAGCTTGGAAAAGTCACTTATAAATTCAAACGACATAAAAGTGTTACATTTCATGAGGAGGGAACATGACACAGTGTAGTGTGTATTTATACAGTCCTATGTAGTCATTGTGATGCCAAATGGTCCAGAGAGCTGGGTTAGCACTGGGGGTGAGCACACGGTGTGGTCCAGAGAGCTGGGTTAGCACTGGGGGTGAGCACACGGTGTGGTCCAGAGAGCTGGGTTAGCACTGGGGGTGAGCACACTGTGTGGTCCAGAGAGCTGGGTTAGCACTGGGGGTGAGCACACGGTGTGGTCAAGTGGCTGGGGGGACTGCTTCCACACCGTCTGGGGAGATATTTCACACTGATTGATGAGGCAGGAAAGAGACATTCCCTGTTCCAACACAGAAGAGTACAAGGGGTCTGCCAATGGCTAATTGAATTATGCAGAGTTATGTTTGCTGTAACAGAAACACACCCAGAGACTTTCTACACCTGAAATATTGCCTTCTACCTTCAAGTGTTAAAGTTTGTTTTCCTGACATCATAAACTTACACATTTTAACTATATATTCATCTTATTTTAGGAAATTCAAAATAAATTTGATTATTTTAAACCGTACAAACAGAAACCTTTGGACAGATAAGATGAATGACCTTTGATAACTCAGAACATCGTTCTTGTATTTTTTGGTAATTACGGTGTTACCAATGATAAAAGCTGCTCAAATGCTTACAAAATATTAACGTTCTAGAAATTGTATACCAGCCATCATCGTGATATTAAGGAAGATGATCATTGCAATAGAAACCACTGCCTTTCTTTTTTGCCAGAGTTAAACAGAAAAATTATATCATGCACCATTTTAGTATCCATGGCAAAGATTATATTTGCACAAAATGACTAATTGGAACCAAGGAATACACATTTAAAGGTAACGAAGAATGGAATTCTGAATAGTATTGAGAGAGATAAATGTTGCTTTATATTTGTAGAATGTGATGACTGAGTTCCTGGGATAGGGTTCTCATAGTAATGTGCAGGCATACAGGTTTAATACTGTGAGCCCAGTGTGGTTGATGCTAGCACTGCTCAGTGACATGCATAAGATTCTTTGATCTTAGCAATGAGAGAAGTCAACTGGCAGAGGCCCATTCCCTCACAAATAGGATAAACAGAAGAGACCCTGGTATGTTTGCCTCCACTTTCAAAATCGCATTCCCTGACCTTGTGGCCCAGTTTTGACACAGTCTCTTATAGCAAATAAGATTCGTCGATTAATATGACAGAGGTTCCATGTTAATCCCCAATAGACTCTGCTCTGTGCCCCAAACTTGATCTAAATAATAAGACCTGCATCCTGGATTATGGTACATTGTGTTGAATTAGACATTACAGCCGAGAAGCTATTATAGGTCAGCAACATGAAAGACATGTTTCATGAGGTTGAAAAAATTCTTGATTTTATCGTTTTAGACTAAGTATGGCGTGTCTTAATCATTCCTAGGAAGGGAGTAACACCACAAAGCTTATACAGTAGTTTGTTTAAGACACCCGCTCCGATCATTTGACTTGACATAAAGCCATCACAAGATGAATGACTGTTTAAATGCGTTTCTATATTTTACAATTGTGTAATTGTTGCGTGACTGTACATTGAGTGTTTGTCTGCGGAGCTTTAGCACGAATCATTGCACTGAATGACCTCACCAAATATAGTTGACCGTCACAACAGGAACCGGAAGTTATATTTCTCAACATAGACATTGTGTCAAATTTTCAACTTGATCATTTTAACTTTGACCTTCACTTCAACATATTTAAGTGATTTAAACAGTAATCTTTCAAAAAGACATTCTGGCACTCATGCAAGCCAGAAATATGTTAAGAGTATTACGGAAACATGAAGTAATCTAATATAATATCCGACATCCAAATAGGATAGACATAGTGTTGAATGAATAATCCAGATACATACCACGGCGCAGAGGGATTAAGCAGACTAAGCTCTCACTCACACAACTGCTGGAATAATTCTAATGATTTAAAACATGTATTCCTCGAGACACTAATTGGTTCTGGTTATCATACAGACATAATTTGATCTCTCTCGTGAGAATACTAACAAAAGGTAAAATGGAAATTCTCGGATCGGCAGGAAAATGTATTTTGTCTTTTCATGGAATAAAATGGAGAGATATGCATTGCTGGGGGGGATATTGTGATTTGCCTCTCACACCTGTGAAAAAATGGTGTTTTTACGGTCCTTTCAGCAACTATGGCCATATCAGGTCGACTTTCGAGCCTTTTAATGAGTGTGAAAGTAACACTGCCGGCAGTGGGAGTCGAACCCACCACCCCCCGTCCTCCACTTATACAACCATTAAGGGCATCACACACCTGACAAAGTAGAACGACGGTAGCTTCGAATTCAGTTAACATATAAAAAAATGTTTCTTCATTGCGATTCATGTAATGTCTTTGGAACACGAAGATCTTTAGGCATTTTTTGACAACTACTGAGATCTCATTAGAAAGATCATTCCATGGTTTAGGAGCAGTGACCGAGTAGGCCCTGTCCCCTGTAGCTTTTATTTGTACATACACAGGTCCCCACATGGTCCAGTCTACTATTAGACCGGAGAGGTCTACTGTTAGACTTGACAGGAAGTAGATCACCACAGTAAGGTTGTGCCTTACCATTGTCAGCCTTCCAGATAGTAAGAATCTGGCAGAAGCCGAAAGTCAATGTAATACCATGTGTTTTTCTTTTAAATAAGTCCACCATGGACTCAATGGGTGTGATGTCAGTATCATCGGGTGTGATGTCAGTACCATCAGGTGTGATGTCAGTACCATCAGGTGTGATGTCAGTACCATCAGGTGTGATGTCAGTACCATCAGGTGTGATGTCAGTACCATCAGGTGTGATGTCAGTACCATCAGGTGTGATGTCAGTACCATCAGGTGTGATGTCAGTACAATAGGGTGTGATGTCAGTAATATTGGGTATGATGTCAGTACCATCAGGTGTGATGTCAGTATCATCGGGTGTGATGTCAGTACAATAGGGTGTGATGTCAGTAATATTGGGTATGATGTCAGTACCATCAGGTGTGATGTCAGTACCATCAGGTGTGATGTCAGTACCATCAGGTGTGATGTCAGTACCATCAGGTGTGATGTCAGTACAATAGGGTGTGATGTTAGTAATATTGGGTGTGATGTCAGTACCATCAGGTGTGATGTCAGTACCATCAGGTGTGATGTCAGTATCATCGGGTGTGATGTCAGTATCATTGGGTGTGATGTCAGTACCATCAGGTGTGATGTCAGTACCATCAGGTGTGATGTCAGTACCATCAGGTGTGATGTCAGTACCATCAGGTGTGATGTCAGTACCATCAGGTGTGATGTCAGTACCATCAGGTGTGATGTCAGTACCATCAGGTGTGATGTCAGTACAATAGGGTGTGATGTCAGTAATATTGGGTGTGATGTCAGTATCATCAGGTGTGATGTCAGTACCATCAGGTGTGATGTCAGTACCATCAGGTGTGATGTCAGTACAATAGGGTGTGATGTTAGTAATATTGGGTGTGATGTCAGTATCATTGGGTGTTATGTCAGTACAATTGGGTCTGATGTCAGAATCATCGGGTGTGATGTCAGTATCATCTGGTGTGATGTCAGTATCACTGGGTGTGATGTCAGTATCACTGGGTGTGGTGTCAGTACCATTGGGTGTGATGTCAGTATCACTGGGTGTGGTGTCAGTACCATTGGGTGTGGTGTCAGTACCATTGGGTGTGATGTCAGAATTATTAGGTGTGATGTCAGTACCATCGGGTGTGATGTCAGTATCACCGGTGTGAGGTCAGTACCATTGGGTATGATGTCAGTATTATTAGGTGTGATGTCAGTTCCACTGGGTGTGAGGTCAGTGCCACCTATTCTTACTGAGCTAATGTCCTGTCTTATAGTTGGGCCATACCTGTTGTTAGCACAGATTATCGTCTCTCTCGGTTCTGAGTTTCATATAATTTGTGATCAGTAAGGTTCAGACTTCTCAAATACACTTTTTTTAGTCTACATTATATGCAGATACCATCAATGCCAACATTTTATTTTCCTCTTCCCCCTTAAAGCTTAATGGTACATCACATTGATGAAATTTGTCCAAATATGTATTCATATATGATAAGATATTGGAATCAATATTAATTTTCCTTCAGAAGAAATGATATTTTACAGACTATTGCTGAAATCAGAACAACTGTGGCTGGAATAATTTGTCCATGAATAAATGCCTGGCGCATTTCGTCGCACCGGGTGACTCATCAGAAGCTTTACAGGGAAATTTTGATTGTAAAAAGAAACTAAAAATAAAGAATAGTTCTTGCTGACTGGACGTGATGGCCTAGTAATAAGACAGAGAGTGTCTCAGCGAGGAGAACAGCCTGGGTGTCTCACTCGCAGGGACTTTGTGGCTTAATAATTAGGACTTAGAATGACCTACTGTGCCCTAACAACACGTGATAATGGGTGAGAAGTGAGCGGAATGACCTTGTGGTCACCGACGTGACCTTGCTGAGCCTGTCATCTGTTATCGCAGGGCCTGACTGAGGGAGAACACACGGAGCTCTAAACAGCCTTGCAAACACCACAGACAGGTTCATTCCATACCATGCTATATCTCAGAATTGAATATAATATATATATATTCGATTTTGTAAATGATTGATTCATCATTTAAATTAAATTCCAAAGAAAGCATCATAGAATGTCTTCTGTAAACAATAAATGATTTCTTTTGTCGTTAGTTTCTCATACATAATAGCCATAATGGGTTTTGCGCTAGTGAGACTCAACTAGATATTATCAAATATTTATAAATAAAACATCAGACTCTCTAATTTTGCAAAATAAATTTAATGAATGGTTTCTGATATAAATTGTCATTTATCCGTGATATGTGATCGATCAAAGTACATGAATGTTAAATCTTTTTTAAGAGATGTGTCACAGTTAATATTTGTATTGAGGCAACAATTTTCTGAAGATGGAAAATGTGAAAAGCTAAAAATATTTGAAAAGCTAACTTATTTATAGAATAATAACAGTTTCAAATGATAGCATTTTACCTATCTATCTGTCTCCCTTATAGTTAAATCGTCATAAATCTAATTGAGTTTTCAGTCACATATTTGCAAAGACAACAGTTCAGGCATCTGCCACGATCCGTAGCCGAAATTTGAATAAGATCTGGAAGTAAAATTAACAGAGAGGAAAACAAACATAGAGGAAAACAAACATAGAGGAAAACAAACATAGAGGAAAACAAACATAGAGGAAAACATACAGAGAGGAAAACAAACAGAGAGGAAAACAAACAGAGAGGAAAACAAACAGAGAGGAAAACAAACAGAAAAGAAAACAAGCAGAAACGAAAACAAACAGAAACGAAAACAAACAATTTGAACAAAATTGTAATCACGATTTATGGCCTGAAAATAAATGTGAATAAAGGATTTAGCAAGAGAGGGGACACTTACAAAATAAAGATGACTTTGGTTTGATTGGTAGAAGTACTGGATAGGAAGACACCGTCACTACTCTTGTGTGATGTAGTTTATATGATATTTTCCTTATTGATTTAAAAAAGAAATACCAGAAATATCACAAATCTGTCAGAAACTTGGGAGACTGGTCGGATTATCAAGGCCATATCTTTGTCACATCCGGGTCTTATGATAGACTAGACCGTGGTTTGACTTTGAACTCGCGGTGCACTATTGTAGGGGGGGGGGTGAGCAGCACTGTGAGAAATAACAGGCTCTAAACGTGTCTCCCAGATTATCCAGCAAAGTGCATCTTCTGTTTCCATTTCTTTCAAGCCCCCGCGTCCTGGCCTGGCGCTTGTGGGACGTTATTGATTGGTAGACGCTTTCTATGGCATCAAACAGACTGCTCTGCTGAAGAGTGGGTGACGAGAAACATCATGTTGACCAAACAACACCAATCAAAACGAGGACTTGCCACAAGAGCTATTCATAAAGTCTACACTGCCGTGTAATACGAGCAGAAGGCATTTCTGAGCACCCTGTGTGGAGAGGGGCGTTTTCATGAGAGCGCTAATTCTGCTGATGTATTTCATGAGATAGTTTGATGGGCTGCTTGATGTTTTCATCATCATCAGTTATTAATTATCTCTCTGTATATTTTCAATACTCTCTGTACACGATTTAATGTAAACCGGTGGAATAAATTGCCATTCAAATTCTGTAATATAGAGCAAGGCTTCCACTATATTTGTGATATGTCACATGGTTATATGTAGACTCTCATGTCAGATAGAGACCAGCCACCAAAACTCATTGCCTTACAAATTTGAAAGAAATGTCAGGCATCAGCAAATCAGCAAATCTATCTTTCATCAGCAAATCTATCATATAATATTACTCTATCGTATCATATAACTCTATCGTATCATATAACTCTATCATATCACATAACTCTATCATATCATATAACTCTATCATATCATATAACTCTATCATATCACATAACTCTATCGTATCATATAACTCTATCGTATCATATAACTCTATCATATCATATAACTCTATCGTATCACATAACTCTATCGTATCATATAACTCTATCATATCATATAACTCTATCATATCATATAACTCTATCATATCACATTACTCTATCATATCATATAACTCTATCATATCACATAACTCTATCATATCATATAACTCTATCATATCATATAACTCTATCATATCACATATCCACCTACATACTCCTTTCTACTGGAGAGCTTGTTAACTTTACATACTCCTCTACCGGAGAGCGGGTTAACTTTACATACTCCTTTCTACCGGAGAGTGGGTTAACTTTACATACTCCTTTCTACCGGAGAGCGGGTTAACTGTACATACTCCTTTCTACCAGAGAGCGGGTTAACTTTACATACTCCTTTCTACCAGAGAGCGGGGTAACTTTACATACTCCTTTCTACCGGAGAGCAGACTAACTTATGTTCTACTCATTGCCGTCCCATCATGCTCACGTGACATCCCATAATCAATAAAGGAATGCGGGCATTAAACCCTCCTGGATCAATGCACTCTGACTTAATCAACTCCTGACATGCAAAATCTGCTTAATTCCATTGGATTTCCACTGAAAGTAAAATGGGTCTGATTTATATTTTTTGTCAAACGGTGAAACCTTTTTACCGCAGGATGCTTTAATTAAAGCAATTTGAATCTGTTCAAGTAAACATCCCACGCTACAGGAGAAACTTGTCAAGGGCGAACTTCAACAGATCAAGTTTTGTTTGTTAGATGGTTTGCGTTATCATAACTTTGTTAACTGTCATTGTTTGTATTTTAACAGATTAAATATGATGTGTCAGTCGCCTCGGGCCGCATGTATTAGCTTACGGGCGAATTTCCATTAAAATCGTGAGTTGTGCCGCCATCACCACATCAGCCTGGGATCTGACTCTCTGTTTCAAATTGTTTTCTTAAAGACCGATTTTGCTCAACACCATGAATAATTTATTCTTTTTTTCAAAGCTTTTAAAGCATTATGCGCGTTATTATTTCTTCACGCCATGTCAATTTAAATCAACTCTGCCAATTTTTCCCATACTTCAGTTTGAGTGAATCCCATTCTTAGCTCACCCCCAACCCTGCATTCAGTCTCAAAGCCATGTTTTTAACATTGAGAAAATGTGAAAACCCCTGTTTATGGAATGATATAGAGACATGTATGTGACAACCAAATGTTAGTCATACCGGAAGCCAGCCCTCAATATTCAGGTCATGTTATTCTCATGCAATACGAGAAATCGCGAGATTTGGGAAAGTATCGTGATGTAGCGTCTGCGTCAGTGACCACAGCGCATTTTATGGCCTCTCATTGGAGTTGACTCACGCTAGTGGAAATAACGACACTCTCAATTAATGTGGCATTTTAATGCAATATTTGAATAGTTCAAAGGAAATTTATCACAAATTTATGTAAATTAGATTATCTATGCAACAGCCATATTATTAGGATTTAGAAATATTGTTAGCATTTTGTATACTATTTATTTGAATGGACATTAAATACTTTTTTTAATTTTCATGATAAAGAATATTTGATTAGCATGTTTTTAGAACAATACATCGAAAAAACAAAAAAAGCAAATTGAATCCTGCAAGTTATTGTTATCAAAAATATTCAATGGACTATCAACCATTATGTGCTTCTCTTTTTTTGCAAAATAAAGGCATTTAACGGGTCCGCTTGGCAAGTCATTTTAATCAGTTTATTTTGTTCATTTATTACAAGTCTGTAAAATCTACACATTTTCTGTCAGAAGGTTGCAATAAAAGTTGCCTTGAGGCGCTATTTTGACGCACAGCGCGTTGCGTGATTGAAGGTTTTATTTGACATGAATCGAGGCGTGTTAATTTCAGATCATCACAGCTCAGGACGAGGGACAGGTTAAAATAGTGCATTTTGCCTTTCATGGGAACTAAATATGTTTTTTCTTTATTATTCTGACAAGGCAGATGTGAATACGTGAATGTATGTACATGAAGGGATATTTGTTTTTTTTTCACTTTGTGGAAGTTTTGATGATGATTTTCTTGTGTGACAAAGCCCGGATGTGAGAAGTGAGAGATGTTGTGAAGTGCCGACGAGGAGATAGAGACCAAGGGGAGATCACTGAGACAGCTACCTGTGCCTGCGTGTCTGCCGGGCTGGCCTGCGTGGCCCCGTCCATGTCCTCGCTGTCACACATTGGAAGGTGCCCTGCGTAGACGGGTCGGCAAGGCTAATTCTGTTCATCACGCTTTCTTGCCAGTGCACATGGCAGGCTCATAATTACAGCGCCCGTTCACTAAATTAACCAAATGTGGAGCAATTTTCCACGCAATAGTTTTTCGGTCACACATTTTAGAAGCGTGGGATTCTCAAATATGGTGACAACTTCTGTGGATGACAGGTCCAGATAAAGCGAGCGGTGTTCATTCAGGGCAGCTACGCAGGGCAGGAGACAGATACCTTGACAGCCATTGTGGCATTCTTGGCTTTGTGACATTCTACAGTTGCTTTTCAGAAGACAGGGGGCAGAGAGAACCCAGACAAGTTTACCCTGCCAAGGAGGCCGTCAAACCTGGGACTTCATCTGGCGTCAGAGGCACTGCCGATCCAATCACTCCATCACACCAAACAAAGTGTACCAAACAGAAGCCTCTTTGTCGATGTTGCTTCCGTTTCTTTTGTGGACACAGGAATTACTCTCAAATAACGCGATGTCAGATTGAGTTTGGCGAGGTGTTGGTTTAGCAGGATAAGAAGTCAATGTGTTTCTGATAGTCGGATATATTTACATCTTGCAAATCACGAGGACAAAATAATATGTGCTGCACTTATCCGGAATGTACCTGACATGGGGCCTAAGATGACAAGTGGGATTTACAGTCGTAGAGACCTCAGCGGCGCGTTACGTTACAAGAAAGCATCGCTGACGACACCTCGGGCGACACCTCAGGCGTTAAGGATAGAAATGCAACCATTACCTCAGGTAAGTCGACAAGTATCTGATGGATGGCTTGTCAGCGCCCCAAAAAGCCACATTATATCCCATAGATTAACACAGACAGGGCTATTTTATTCTGAGGTGATAAATATATCAGGCAGAGTAAATACACAGGGGCAGCAGGAAGCGTGTCCAGGGGAGGCTTAATGCTTTGTTTGGTGACCCTGATGATCACAGAGAGAAGTGGCAAACATTATACTCAATAATAGTAACTCAAGTTGAGAAAGCTTTCCCATTAAGAAGCCTGCCTGCAGATATCGACTCTATCTTGGGAGTTTGATCATGACCTTGGTTTGTTACTCTCAAATCACAGTTGCTCCCAAGGATAAATCAAATCCTAGTCCTGAGTAGGGCCAAAACCCTCTGACATGCTTATGCAATATGCTGGAGTAGAATACTGCCCTCCAATGGCAAAAGGCAGTCAATTGCAGAAGGTAGTTATATATTTTCAGTGTTCTACCTACTGGCTATTTCACTGCCTATTTTCATCTCTCTGAGTGTATTATGTAATAAGATAAATCACCAGTAAAAGGCAGTTATGAGACACCCTTAAAATATGAAATTAAGTGGCAAAAGATAGTCTCACTTGCAAATAGCAGTTATTTGGTTGCTCCCAACAGTAACTATTGAAAAACACTGCCAAAGGGCAATTATCGACAGTCACCCTTTTTTGCTCTTTTATGCAAAATGTGATTTTTGCCATAACTGCCTTTTGGCATAGGAGGGCAGATTTGGTGTCTTGGAATAGCCCTTGATAATGAGCCATATGTTACCATGTTTTGTAATGAGAACACAATAGATAATTTACATAATGTCTCTGAAGTTCTACTTCTAGTTATTATTCTATTCCCATGTTTATAGGAAGCAGATATCTGCCTGCAGGTAACTATATAGCACAGACAGTCTTTTTGTGTTGCTTCAGAACACAGGCGATTTCGGAGAAAAAGCAATTTAGACTTTAGGACAGGAATATAGGAAGTTGTATCCTGTCACAGTGAGGACATCCTTAGTTAATGGCTACCGCTCCCTTGTGTATGTCTCAAATATGGGCAAATATACTCAATAAAATGGTCTTTTTGTGTAAAAAATTGGAATGGCGTAAAACAGTGACCAAGAAAACCTAAAAAAAGAAAGATTTCTTTAAAATACAAACTATATTGTGCTCTGAACACTGAAAAAGTGTATCTATTTCACACACATTGTGTAAGAATTTCGGGGATTTTTTTCATGTGAGTGTATTCTTTATTCATGTGCGTATGCGTATATATGCGTGTGAGTATCATGCTGTGCGTATATCAGATAATTTGATATTTTGAAGGTTTCATGATATTTTTACATGGTTATCAGAAGCACATGTTTGGGACACACAAACTGATGACGTTTATCGTTTTATTGGTAATGGACAAATCCATAATATATATTTACTTTTAATTGACTGCAAGCTTGTTGAAAACCGACAATGCCCCCTTGCTGTTTAGAATGAAAATCACATGACGGGTGTGTGAGTGTGTGTGTGTGTGTGTGAGTGTGTGTGTGTGTGTGTGTGTGTTAAGTATGTTACAATATGTCATTTATATGTTTGAGTAGACACCATTGCTTTACCCTTTCGCTCCAGTATTGGGACACCCTTTTTGCCAATTCCTAAACTTTGGAAAAGGGAAATGTTCCGTACAAGCTATCTACATCATAATTCATGAGTACAAAAATTTGCCCAAAAGAAGTTGAAGTATGTCGTGGTGATATGCCTCTTTACTATATAATAAAAGACCTACTTAAGGTGTTGAGATGAGTGGGACTTTCTGGGATGACAAGCACCGTTACAATTTTGACACCATTTTCCAATATGGCTGAATCTCATTGACTTTCATGAGACTCCAATGACATCATAATGAGGCTTGAATGAGTGTTATGACATCACAATGAGGTTGTTTACTTTTGACAGGAAACATGTGTTCAGAAAGCCATCCGCCATTATACACTTTTCGCTTTTCCTAAGGTTCTGAATGGGATGTATGAACATCTCTTGTGCAAAGCAGAATCAAGCAAAAGAGATGGCTACGGTATTTAATGTAAGAGCACGCTAGCCAGTGGAATGCTCAGAAAGGTATCAGGGATGCACCTTTCCACTTTAACAGATTATTTCCTCTCACAATTTCTTATATCCTTGATGTCTTTGATATCCTTGATAGCCATATTTTCTTGATATCCTTATATCCCTGATATATTTGATATCCTTATATCCTTGATATATTTGATATCCTTATATCCCTGATATCTTTGATATTCTTATATCCCTGATATATTTGATATTCTTATATCCCTGATATATTTGATATTCTTATATCCTTGATTTCATATATTGGTTTTAGATCATAAATTGAATGTGGTTTATCACATAACCTTCCATGTTCTGAGCAATCAGAAACATTGTAAATATTTTGAGAATGAATTATGATATGCGATATATGTATTAAGCATATATCAGACTAGATCTGCTAAATGTCTTGCTTATCTATCCTACCGGAACTAGATATCACAACGAGGCAACAGAACAAAGCTAATGAGTAATATTGGGGTAATAGCTATGAGGTCCTATGCGATACTACAGCGGTGGTAATAGGCTGTGATTTAGAAGAGAGTTTAAGACATGGTCACCTAGGTACCTCAGGTATTTGGTATGCCTGACATGTATTCAGCTCAGAACCAGTGTTGAGAATTATAGGTCTTTCCAACACACCAATTAGAACACCTCTGGCTGACGTTGGCAGGTCATTCCATCACGTCTGTAGATCCTCATACTTCTTACAAGCCCAGAGAGCTATCCATAACTAACTCCGACACTTCAATATTGTATACCCTTTAAAAAGTAGTACAGTTGTGTTTTGCCTTAAACAAATCTGCTACATGATGAATAAAATGTTACCAAGTTCGTATGGTGGTTACCAAAAGTATTATGGAAGTTAACGTGATATCTTATCATTATGAAGGTTAACATAAGTATCACGTCACTATGAAGATTAACATAAGTATCTTGTTATTAGGAGGGTTAATATTAATATCGCCTCATCATATAGGTAAACAATATTATCTAATTATTGTGAAGGTTAACATTAGTATCACGTTAACATTAGTATCGCCTCATCATATAGGTAAACAATAGTATCTAATTATTGTGAAGGTTCACATTAGTATCATTAATATCATGTTAATATTAATATCGCCTTGTCACTTAGGTTAACATAAGTGTCACGTTATTGTGTTGGTCAGCATGACAAGCTTTCTATATCATTTACAAGCTTTCTATATCATGTACAAGCTTTCTATATCATTTAGAAGCTTTCTATATCATGTACAAGCTTTCTATATCATGTACAAGCTTTCTGTATACAAGCTTTCTATATCATTTACAAGCTTTCTGTATCATCTACAAGCTTTCTGTATCATCTACAAGCTTTCTGTATCATCTACAAGCTTTCTGTATACAAGCTTTCTATATCATTTACAAGCTTTCTATATCATTTACAAGCTTTCTGTATCATCTACACGCTTTCTGTATCATCTACAAGCTTTCTGTATACAAGCTTTCTATATCATTTACAAGCTTTTAATATCATGTACAATCTTTTTATATCATGTACAATCTTTCTATGTCACGCACAAGCTTTCTATATCATACACAAGCTTTCTTTATCATGCACAAGCTTTCTATATCATCTACAAACCTTATATATCATGCACAAACTTTCTATATCATGTACAAGCTTTCTATATCATGTACAAGCTTTCTATATCATGTACAAGCTTTCTATATCATGTACAAGCTTTCTGTATACAAGCTTTCTATATCATTTACAAGCTTTCTATATCATTTACAAGCTTTCTGTATCATCTACAAGTTTTCTGTATCATCTACAAGCTTTCTGTATACAAGCTTTCTATATCATTTACAAGCTTTTAATATCATGTACAATCTTTTTATATCATGTACAATCTTTCTATGTCACGCACAAGCTTTCTATATCATACACAAGCTTTCTTTATCATGCACAAGCTTTCTATATCATCTACAAACCTTATATATCATGCACAAACTTTCTATATCATGTACAAGCTTTCTATATCATGTACAAGCTTTCTATATCATGTACAAGCTTTCTATATCATGTACAAGCTTTCTATGTCATCTACAAACCTTATATATCATGCATAAGCTTTCTATATCATGCACAATCTTTCTATATCATGCACAAGCTTTCTTTGGACCAAATTGCATGATTTGAGCATCAAGTGAGCTATCTGCTCGAGAAATGTTTGATAAAAATTGCCAATCATTCACTGAACTCATAGGAACTTAGGTAAATAGAGTTATGATGAAGTTGCACTGTTGACCACTCCAGAAGAACTCAAGCTTGTAGAGAACGTTTGTTATTATCTCCCTGCAAAATATCCCTCAATCATGACCAAAATACAATCTAAAGGTTAATAACTTGCCCCTCAGGTCAAAACCACTGATTCTTTTAACAATGTTAGTATATTTCCAAGATTTACAACAAACTCACGTGATTTTTCTGATATCGAAATTTTAATAATGGCATATGCTGTACAAGACACTTATTGGCATGCCTAATTTGAAACATTTCTGCTCTTATGCGGATGTTTTAAATAAGTGTAATGACAAAGCTATGTTAATGACCTACCCCAGTGACCTTGAATTAACAAAGTAACGGTACAGTCTGTTGTTTTTCACAAAGGAGTGACATATAACCAGTACTTACAGAATTTAAGAATACAACAAAACCTTTTCGCCCCATCCGGCTGATTATGTGTATATATTCTTATTTTCTAAGTTTGTGAGGTTCATCCGTCGGTTAAATGATTTGATAGGACGGCATTGTCCTTTAATAGACAGGACGAATCGTGGTACAAAATATACACTGTAGGCACTGGGATCAGCCGTCACGCCTCCTGGTGACAAGAACCTGCTAAATACCTGACAGGGATCGGCCATGTGATTATGACATAGGATTCCATGGAGGTTGGGGGGGGGTCCCTTACGGGGGTAAGTGAACCATGACCCCTGTCCAGCCAGGGAGGGGAGTAAGTGAGCCATGACCTCTGTCCAGCCAGAGCGGGCAGTAAGTGAGCCATGACCTCTGTCCAGCCAGAGAGGGGGGGGGGGTAAGTGAACCATGACCTCTGTCCAGCCAGGGAGGGGGGTAAGTGAGCCATGACCTCTGTCCAGCCAGAGAGGGTAGTAAGTGAGCCATGACCTCTGTCCAGCCAGAGAGGGGGGGGTAAGTGAACCATGACCTCTGACCAGCCAGAGGGGGCAGTAAGTGAGCCATGACCTCTGTTCAGCCAGAGAGGGGGGTTAGTGAGCCATGACCTCTGTCCAGCCAGAGAGGGGAGTAAGTGAGCCATGACCTCTGTCCAGCCAGAGAGGGGGGTAAGTGAGCCATGACCTCTGTCCAGCCAGAGAGGGGGGTTAGTGAGCCATGACCTCTGTCTGGCCAGAGATGGGGGGTTAGTGAGCAATGACCTCTGTCCAGCCAGAGAGGGGGGTAAGTGAGCCATGACCTCTGTCCAGCGAGAGAGGGGAGTAAGTGAGCCATGACCTCTGTCCAGCCAGAGAGGGGAGTAAGTGAGCCATGACCTTTGTCCAGCCAGAGAGGGGAGTAAGTGAGCCATGACCTCTGGCCAGACAGAGGAATAGGACATAGGAGTCCCGAGAGGGGGAGTTCCTCACAAGGGTTAATGTTCCATGACCTCTGTCCTGCCAGAGAGGGTGGTCAATGATCCATGACCTCTGTCCAGCCACGTCCTGTGATGAGATCTGAGCTATGTTATGCTTCTTATAAAAAGTGCACCACAGAAGCCGGGTGTGGCTCATAGGTGGAAAAAAGAGTAATAAAATCTGCAGGCACACAAGCAGGCACGCAGGCAGGCAGGCACGCAGGCAGGCGAGCTAAGCAGGCAGTTTGACGTGTGCTGCAGGAGTCAGGTACTGCAGGCAGATGAGGCGTTACGTTTGGTGGCGATGTGGGCCCCGGCCGGAATATGGCCGTCTTGATGTACATACCGGGAATCACTCAGTAGACTTGCACACATTATTACATCATCATGTCGCTGGGCTTTGTGCCATGAGCAACATTTTATGAGTTTGTCATTATCTAGTACCTCTTCAGAGGGATTAGACGCATCATCTCGGATTATAATGTCACAAGCTTTAAGTCAGATTTAATTAAACTTGTGCTTCTCATCGCCATCAACCTCTTTCGCTGACGTAAATTCTCATCAAACTCCCATTAAGGCTTCGCTGACCTTTGATATGCTAAGTTCTTATATGGGAAACATCTCCCTGACTGCGAGGAGACTTTCCATTGTCAGTCTCCTGGGTTAATCTTAGCCTCATTCTCACCTACCTGTTCAGCATCAGGACAAGACACAGGTGTGACATCCCACTTCAAAGTGCCGACGATGGGACACACCTGGCCGCCGGTGAGTTGATTTCACTTTTATCCTCCTCATCCTGACTTCATGGTCCCTTAATGTTGAGAAATATTGACATCTCAGATGGAGAAGGTCGGGATCTATAGAATGTAATGACAGGTAGAAACATCGACCCGTGAGCAGAGCATCATGGGTATTTAGAGTGAGCACTGACCCACTGAGAACATTGGCCTGTGAGCACTTTATAAAGCGAAGAAATCTATCAGAGATGAACACACGGCAAGGCTTATACTTCAGTGGTGGTGCATACCATTTGTGAAGATTTATGCCATTTTTGCGATAGGCCCACTTGATGGTAAACTTTATCGCGCCCTTTGCTTTGGTCAGTTCATGATGAACATTGCAGGACCCGCTCCATGGTACACTGCACGGTACACTGCATGGTACACTCCACGGTACACTCCACGGTACACTGCACGGTACACTGCATGGTATCTCATGAGAATAGGTCCACCTTGGCCTAGTTCCTATGATTCCTGGGGTATTGTGTTTGTCTCTACCTTGGTCTAGTTCCTATAATTCCTGGGGTATTGTGTTTGTCTCTACCTTGGTCTAGTTCCTATAATTCCTGGGGTATTGTGTTTGTCTCTACCTTGGCCTAGTTCCTATGATTCCTGGGGTATTGTGTTTGTCTCTACCTTGGCCTAGTTCCCATGATTCCTGGGGTATTGTGTTTGTCTCTACCTTGGCCTAGTTCCCATGATTCCTGGGATATTGTGTTTGTCTCTACTGTGGTCTAGTTCCTATGATTCCTGGGGTATTGTGTTTGTCGCTACCTTGGCCTAGTTCCTATGATTCCTGGGGTATTGTGTTTGTCTCTACCTTGGTCTAGTTCCTATGATTCCTGGGGTATTGTGTTTGTCTCTACCTTGGCCTAGTTCCCATGATTCTTGGGGTATTGTGTTTGTCTCTACCTTGGCCTAGTTCCTATAATTCCTGGGGTATTGTGATTGTCTCTACCTTGGCCTAGTTCCCATGATTCCTGGGGTATTGTGATTGTCTCTACCTTGGTCTAGTTCCCCTGATTCCTGGGGTATTGTGTTTGTCTCTACCTTGGCCTAGTTCCTATGAGTCCTGGGGTATTGTGTTTGTCTCTACCTTGGCCTAGTTCCTATGATTCCTGGGGTATTGTGTTTGTCTCTACCTTGGCCTAATTCCTATAATTCCTGGGGTATTGTGATTGTCTCTACCTTGGCCTAGTTCCCATGATTCCTGGGATATTGTGTTTGTCTCTACTGTAGTCTAGTTCCTATGATTCCTGGGGTATTGTGTTTGTCTCTACCTTGGCCTAGTTCCTATGATTCCTGGGGTATTGTGTTTGTCTCTACTGTGGTCTAGTTCCTATAATTCCTGGGGTATTGTGTTTGTCTCTACTGTGGTCTAGTTCCTATAATTCCTGGGGTATTGTGTTTGTCTCTACCTTGGTCTAGTTCCTATGATTCCTGGGGTATTGTATTTGTCTCTACCTTGGTCTAGTTCCCATGATTCCTGGGGTATTGTATTTGTCTCTACCTTGGTCTAGTTCCCGTGATTCCTGGGGTATTGTGTTTGTCTCTACCTTGGTCTAGTTCCCGTGATTCCTGGGGTATTGTGTTTGTCTCTACCTTGGCCTAGTTCCTATGATTCCTGGGGTATTGTGTTTGTCTCTACCTTAGCCTAGTTCCCATGATTCCTGGGGTATTGTGTTTGTCTCTACCTTGGCCTAGTTCCTATGATTCCTGGGGTATTGTGTTTGTCTCTACCTTGGCCTAGTTCCTATGATTCCTGGGGTATTGTGTTTGTCTCTACCTTGGTCTAGTTCCCGTGATTCCTTGGGTATTGTTTTTGTCTCTACCTTGGTCTAGTTCCCGTGATTCCTGGGGTATTGTGTTTGTCTCTACCTTGGTCTAGTTCCCGTGATTCCTGGGGTATTGTGTCTGTCTCTACCTGGGCCTAGTTCCCATGATTCCTGGGGTATAGTGTTTGTCTCTACATTGGTCTAGTTCCCATGATTCCTGGGGTATTGTGTCTGTCTCTACCTTGGCCTAGTTCCCATGATTCCTGGGGTATTGTGTTTGTCTCTACCTTGGCCTAGTTCCCATGATTCCTGGGGTATTGTGTTTGTCTCTACCTTGGCCTAGTTCCTATGATTCCTGGGGTATTGTGTTTGTCTCTACCTTGGTCTAGTTCCCATGATTCCTGGGGTATTGTATTTGTCTCTACCTTGGTCTAGTTCCTATAATTCCTGGGGTATAGTGTTTGTTTCAGGAAGCAATAGGTCTACCTTGGTAAAGCTGCTGTGTTCCATAAGGGCACTCTTCTCTGGGTATCAATACACGAGGATGTGGCTCCGTGGAGACTTATAGTAAAGCTTACTGTTGAATCCTGGTACTTGACATTGATTGAGAACCATATTAGTGAGAGGCAAAGCACCACCATATAGTTATGATGAAAACAACATATAGTTCAGAGGCATGCAAATAACAAATGATTTTAATCACCTTTATGAGGCTCACATTGGTTATAAAATACAATCAGACATTGAGAGCAATATTTGTCAAATTGACTACAACCAAATGAAGAATATTGCATTGACTTACATTGACAACAACCACATTACATCACTAAGTTAATAGCTCAAATGATGAGAGCTACTTCAATGTGTGGATATGGAGTTACATGTCACCATTATTTCAGTTATATCGTGGTGAGACTTATTTGAGCCAGATAAGGTGCTACCTTCACTAAATTGTCATATTGACATGACAACCATACAGTTACACATTTACAAGGACAATGCGTTAACGTTTCATACATTTTTATGCCCCCAAACTAATAAACAACTTTCCACTTGTAAAGCAGTCGATAACATAATTAAAAATAATTAAAGCAATCCTTTTTCAAAAACATTTTATTACAAGTGCACTGACAATAACATGAAAGCTAGGGCTGGTAGCGGTACAGTATGACAGTTTATTTCGACACTATTGAATTACTGCTCCTTTTCTTGTGAGACAATGGCATTGAGTTACTTGAGTTTCCTCATTCCTGGCTCCCAGATGTGAGCAAGATAAAGATAGTTGCATGAAGCTACAAGCGATGTTTGGCAATCGGCTGTAAAATTTACTGCCCATGTATTTATTTCTGTTAACCACAGAAAAGGAATAAGAGATCAAACAAATGGTCATTTAAGTTACTCTATGACGGCATTTATTCTGGTTGACCCTTGACCTTTGAGCCTTGGTATCTTGTCAGTGCCAACCGTTCAAAGTTGTCACTTTATGTAAGTAGGTCAACCTTCTGTAACCATAGAGATTCGTATTAAGAATATTCCAAAATATCAAATATTTTCTATATTTTTTAGAACTCTCTTGGGTGCAGACAATACCCATCACTTTGACCCGGAAGTAAACATATTCACGTGGTCGCCAAATCTTGATTGGTGAACACAAAGCCTTGTTATGAATGACCTCAAGTCAAAATGTATTGTGACGCTGCACAACTCTTTTAGCTACCAATTATTTCTTGTACAAAGTGATTATAATTTTGTTTGTAGCCCCATGGCTGACTTTGGAATAAATTGAATTAACTTTTCCAAAATCATTTTTGATTATTATAATCAGGGGGCACAAAATAATTCACATCAAAAGATGGAAAACATAGGCATCTGATGGGAATGCAATCGTTTGCACAGTTTACAACCCCAATTGCATTCAAAGGTCAAGAAGTGCTATATTTATTTCCTCTCGATGTGCGGTATATCTGCGTGCGCATCGCTCTCCTGCACGTTTTGTATGTTCAGAGAGAGACCGGAAACTAATGCGGTCCTGTAGGAAACAAGTTGAAGAGTATTCTCAGGTATATTTAGATATGTGAAGCACAGTTATACAGTATGGAGTGCAGGCAATGACATTATTATATCTGCATGTCTATCTGTAGCAAGGCGAGGTCAGTAATATGATAACCCACCTGTTCCAAATGTAATTCAACCCGGCCCAATATATATCACATAAAACAATTATGACAATACAAACATATCGCATGTACAATACATCTTATTATTTTCCTGAAAATGCTCATCATTTCATAAAAGGTTGATTTACTGGCAATTTCATTTTACTTTCAAGTAAAACAGAGAGAATACATCTAATTCATTTCCTTAAAATGCTCACGATAACTTTCATTGAGTTTCATTGAGTAAAACGGCCTAATGTGTCAGCTGGTAAAATGAAAGCATGGGGTGGAAAATAATGCGTGTATGTGCTGCTACAACAAAGACAGACACTTAAAGAAAACAGGCATATCTGGCTCGCCAGACATTGTGCCAATTAAGCGAAGTGGAAAGTATGGCAAGCCCAATATGTTGTAATAACTACCAGCCCATTACAGCAACACAATGTTCCCAGAAACTTGCCAATCAATGTGGGAAACCCAGGCTGCTGGGTGGAGTGTGTCAATTAGATCGCAGACACAATTCTTAAATGTTCTCTGTTGCTGATTGTGTGAGCACGGCAACACTCAGCTACAACTCATATTCTCTGTATTATAACTGGCCATCCGGGGCTATAGACAGCGCATGTAATTAAGGATATTTCATCACACAAAGCTATTTGCGTCTGTGGGAAGTTCCTGTGTGGGTTTTCTCTTTATTATCTTCCCGGCTTTGATTATCTTCAGGAAGATCACAAGCAAGCAGGGTTTATATAGTTTTGTGTTCATCTTAGCCATGTTCAAGATCTCCATGCGACATGAGCCTCGGGACAGTTAGATGTATAGTTCTTCTCAGACACTTATTTGAAGATTCTGTACCTTTCTTACTGCTTGCCGAGTGCCCCCTGGTGACGAGAACCAAAACACAAATCACATCCGGGAACAGAAGTATCCGTGGCGTCTGCTGACGATTGTATCGAATTCTGGAGAAGATTGACATTTTTGGAACACCATGCTTTTTTAGAGTTAATAAAATGAAATGCCATTTTGACAGATATATAGGTGACATACATTTCACATAATGTATGAAGTCTAACGATTTAATAATTGGGTTTCATGATAAATTTATGGCTTCCTCGCACACCATTCATCGGCTATATATTGGGGCATATAAATTATTGGTCATGCTCATATCTAACATTAAAATCACAGTTTGAGTATCATTCTAGATTGAACCATAAATTCCTTCTTAATGAACAAACTCGACATAATTATATTTACAATTTTGTTGAGTAATACCAAGGTGTTTTTATAGCAAACTTGACAATCTCAGTTGTGTTACCTTTATATGATCTTCAAGCATAAAAACACCCGAAGTGTTCAAATGGTATAAGCATTATTCGTGCCCTGATGTAGCCTTTGTGTATATGCAGGATAAATATATTTCTCAAATCTCTTTCTTCGATACAATAAATCAATGGATTGGATCAATGTAATCCATCGATTTATCCGAGGGCAAAGGGTTTATCCAGAAAGGAAGATTTGGTTTTCATCATCTGCTCAGATCTGAAGTCAAAGTGAAACGTTTATGGGAACACTGTGTGATGATGACACGGGTTTTGTAAGTGCATATTTTGGGGAATTGGAAAATCTTCCAAAGCCTTTGAGTGAAAGGGGTTAGAGAGCGAGCGAGAAGGCTGCATTGAACTAGAGGGCTGCATTGAACTAGAGGGCTGCATTGAACTAGAGGGCTGCATTGAACTAGAGGGCTGCATTGAACTAGAGGGCTGCATTGAACTAGAGGGCTGCATTGAACTAGAGGGCTGCATTGAACTAGAGGGCTGCATTGAACTAGAGGGCTGCATTGAACTAGAGGGCTGCATTGAACTAGAGGGCTGCATTGAACGGGATTTTATGATTTAAACCGAGGAAAACTACTTATTTAGATGTGTACCTGTTAAGAAACAATAGTAAACTCATAGGATGTTGCATACTGTTTATCTTTAATGTTTAATTATTCCTCTATTAGCATATTCATGTTAAGGCATATACATTCCATATCTGCTAGAATGAAGTGAAATACTCGTCCTGGTTACCAAACTATCATCCAATCAGAATTTACCAACATCAGGTCACATGATAAAGTAGAATCTGTATGAATATTCATCTATTCTGTCACAGTTCAGTTCAATAGTCTTTTTTATCTATAACATCAAGAACCGATATGAATACGTCTTGCAGTGAAGGGTAGATGTTGTTCTCTTCTTCAGACAAATATATGTCATGCTACCTGTGAGAAGATAAAAACAACATGGCGTACCAGGTTGTAAAAGTGCTCTTCTTAGTATCAATGTCTGTTTTATCACCTTAAAGAACCTCTTTCTAGTGTCACCCACCTTTGTATGCTTCTTGCAATGCTACAACTTATTACTTAACAACCTGCATACCAAGATGGACCACTCCCTTTGTGATGCGATCAGTATGGATCAGCTGTTGAAAATTCATCATTATTCTATCAATTTATGACATTTTCTTTCTTTTTTTGCACACAATGATGTATTTTTCAAAGGGATTTACAATATTGGTGGAGTTTGTATCATTTTTCACATGTTTTAGAAGTAATATATAATGGAAAAATAATGAAAACGAAAAAAAGAAGTGGGACAAATTGACAAAGAGATTGTGACATTGTATCATCAATCCAAAAATAATGACTGGACAATGTGTGGCTATGTAATATGCAAAATAGATTTAACATGTACATAATGTAAGATATTTATATAAAAACACCTAAAAGTATTTAAAGGCTGTTACAAAATGACTTAAAACTTTATAATTAAGTTTCCAACATTCAAGATCACGTGTCTTTTATTATACCTGAAATCTAATATATCTGTAAATTAAACATAACAATGAAAACAATGCAACTATACATTTCAGAATTGAATTTCGTCTCTGTTAATAGCCGTCGCTGACAATTCTCAGACAAATATTAAGCGCTAATTTAGGAATTAATGTATTATTAATTTATATGGAAGGCATGCTACTCTTTTATTTGTTATATTAAGAATATCCAGAGTGTGTCATCAGTTACATTAGCGATGTGTCAAAAATGAGTCTAGTTCTGGATGTATCATAAGACAGATATCGACATTACCGCTATTTGTGTGATGTAATTCACGGTTTCAGAGTGGGGGATGTAGCAAAAGTTGTCACAGTGATACTGGCGATATGGAAATAGAGACATAACCGCTATCTGTGTGATATAATTCACGGTTTCAGAGTGGGGGATGTAGCAAAAGTTGTCACAGTGGTACTGGCGATATGGAAATAGAGACATTAAGAAAAGAAAATTTAGATAACTTCATTAGGAAAAATAGTTTACTATACAGGGGGATATGGAGGAAAAGGAAATGTCCATTTTTTTATTTACTTTCTTGCCACCCCTCACTTATATCTGGTGCACCCTCAGACAGAGGCAGCCCTGTGTACGTTGGTTTTATCCCGGCAGCACACCTGCGGGCCTCCCCTGGAGTAAATGTAGCACCTGCTGAGGTAAGGGTTGGTGGTAGGTATTAATAAAGAGTCTGGTTAATATCACGCAGATTAATGAACAGAACAAGCCACTCTCTCCACGCTTAATCAATAACTCCCAGATTGGTTAAGGGTGAGTCCAAAATGATGAACTTATGAAGCTCTCAGGGATGAGTTATGCCTAGCTGGTGTCTGTTATAGCAGCTATCTGTGATGAGTTATGACTAGCTGGTGTCTGTTATAGCAGCTATCTGTGGTGAGTTATGACTAGCTGGTGTCTGTTATAGCAGCTATCTGTGATGAGTTATGACTAGCTGGTGTCTGTTATAGCAGCTATCTGTGATGAGTTATACCTAGCTGGTGTCTGTTATAGCAGCTATCTGTGATGAGTTATGCCTAGCTGGTGTCTGTTATAGCAGCTATCTGTGGTGAGTTATGACTAGCTGGTGTCTGTTATAGCACCAATCTGTGATGAGTTAAACCTAGCTGGTGTCTGTTATAGCAGCTATCAGTGATGAGTTATGCCTAGCTGGTGTCTGTTATAGCAGCTATCTGTGGTGAGTTATGCCTAGCTGGTGTCTGTTATAGCAGCTATCTGTGGTGAGTTATGTCTAGCTGGTGTCTGTTATAGCAGCTATCTGTGGTGAGTTATGCCTAGTTGGTGTCTGTTATAACAGCAATTTTGTTCTCGCCTTTATCTTTTGAAAGAATCCCGAATTATTGTGAACTTAATATTCGTCCTCTCACTTTTGTTATGCAGGCAAAAGATAATAAGCAAACAGCGAAAATAGGACCTGCATGTCAGACATGCGCAGAGCAGCTTGAAGGCTGTCTTGACATCATCTCACATTGCTTTGTGAGGCTTCTCAGATGATGATCCTTATCTTGAATCAAATCAACGTGAAATGATATTTTCTCAATCATCCATAATGGACAATACAAAGAATGTTAGATTCTCACTGAGTGAGATTCGTCATTGGTGATCCACCAGGTGTGTAAGGTACCACTAGAGCAGTGGGTATTAAATGTAACTATATATTTTGTACTGTGTTATGCAAACTTGCTTCCGTTGAAACACATCCGCTCAGCCCCAAAACGGAAACCTGCTTATGACCACAAAGATGGCGTGATATTTAAGGTTCTCTGCATTTCTGTGGTTCTCTGCAATTCTGATATATATATATATATATTCTGATATAAGGTGAAATTCATAAAAAATATTAATATTCTGTCCTTACTGTATTTCAAATTTTCAATGAGAATAGTGTGGATAACATTTCTTGTGTAATTTCTGGAAAAGGTCTCACTTAAACGAGTTGAAATATAAGTTTCAATGAGAAAATGAACTCCTTGCTTACTAATTTGAATATGGCCAGGCACTGTAATTATGAGCCGTGTTGTTCCGAGTTGCCTGCGCTGAGTATCAATAATCACATGCCACTCTAGTACAGTGCATCTCCTGTTACAAAAAAAACACTAATCATGTTTCACTTGTCTCAGGAAACTGACTATTACATTTCCTCTGTGACATCAAAGCGGTATATACTGTCACCAAGTGAACCAGACATGTTAACATAGATCCCTAGACTTGTATTTCGTGTATTTCGTATCAAATTTCATTTTAGTAATCTAAATTCAATATACATTTTAGGACACATGACTAATGCATGCTTGATACACACACACACACACACACACACACACACACAGATACACACATACAAATTTGTTTATATTATTCAATGTATATCAGTTATGGTTTTCTCTGAATAAAAGATTTGGACCTTATTGAACATTGTGACCCGGTTATATACCTTTATTTTCTGAAGTATAACGCTTCTGTCACATGATGTCTTGTTCTAAAATATCAGTTATGTATATTATAAGGTGGTGGTCACGTGGGGTATATAACATTTCTGCCCTACTCAGCACTGAGGTACTCCATTATCTTGGTGGCCATTTTGTCGGACTTATACCTCAGTGATGCGCGTATTGATGCGATTTCGAATGAATACGAGCATGCCTATTATTTGTAAAGTATTGATTAGTTGGAACTATTTTGCGTCGGCCATCTTTAGACTGGTCCCCCATCGAGTGTCAAGAACATCGTGTATATACACAGATGGTGGCAACCAGTCTATGGCTGTACGCGCCATTTTCGGGTCACGTGACGGGGTCAAATGAGGTGCGCTTTGTTTACAAATGTTTTTAACGATAAATATCTTGTTTCATGTATCATTTTTTAAAAATACAGTAGTTGTCTGAGGTATAAAAACAAAACTTGCCTCGTCGGTCAGCTGTGTGAGCGGATTCAGTTCGTTGGTGATGGCGGACGGATAACCTTCGCCTTCGGCTCAGGGTATCCTTCCGCAATCACCAACTCACTGAATCCGCTCACCCAGCTTCCCGACTCGGTATGTTTTGTTATAATATATACTGGATGATTCAGGCATTCTACTGCCCGCCCCGTGGTGGAGGATATATACTGGATGATTCAGGCATTCTGCTGCCCGCCCCCTGGTGGAGGATATATACTAGATGATTCAGGCATTCTACTGCCCGCCCCCTGGTGGAGGATATATACTAGATGATTCAGGCATTCTACTGCCCGCCCCCTGGTGAAGGATATATACTGGATGATTCAGGCATTCTACTGCCCGCCCCCTGGTGAAGGATATATACTGGATGATTCAGGCATTCTACTGCCCGCCCCCTGGTGAAGGATATATACTGGATGATTCAGGCATTCTACTGCCCGCCCCCTGGTGAAGGATATATACTGGATGATTCAGGCATTCTACTGCCCGCCCCCTGGTGAAGGATATATACTGGATGATTCAGGCATTCTGCTGCCCGCCCCCTGGTGAAGGATATATAGTGGATGATTCAGGCATTCTACTGCCCGCCCCCTGGTGAAGGATATATCCTGGATGATTCAGGCATTCTACTGCCCGCCCCCCGCCCCCCCCCCCCCCCCCCCCCCCGCCCGGTGGAGCATATATCCTGGATGATTCAGGCATTCTACTGCCCGCCCCCTGGTGGACATTGTGTCATTCATAGCTGCTTTGATCAGTCAGTCAGACTTTGTAATCACTCCACCCATGTAAGCAATCCCTTCTGCCCCTATACACCGTGTCCATGTTATTAGACATTGAGGGACATTCCAGAATCATACTACAACTGGCCCTGATAGCGCAGCGAGGAGAACAAAGGACATCTGACTTGCTTGCTTGTATCATATATGTTTGGTTTGACCTGTTTGGTTATATCATATATGTTTGGTTTTGACTTGTTTGATTTTATCATATTTACTTGAAAGACAACATGATATTGATAATATTGCTCAAAGGGCTGACAAATAAAAAGCAGACCCACAAAATAGGTTGGTACAAAGTAGCTTTTTCTGAGTGATAGGAATGTATGTTGAAAATGTCTACACATTATCTATAATTCTAGACATATATGCTTTTATTGTTGGAGATAAACAGCACAGTAACTCAGTGTGATATGCATATGTGGGAGATTTCTTCTGGTTTGGTCCAGAGGAGGTTGCCTTATACCGCTGAAGCGTGACTATCTCTGCTCATCTTCCCAAGGACGACCTCTTGCGGGCTGTAAAATATACAGGCCGGATTTCTACCGTCCCAGCCGTATTGAGCTCAAGCTTGGGGAGTTCGCGGCTTCTTTATTGAGTTTATTGTGGCCAAAATCGTTATTACCCTCACCACGTTATTTATCATCGGCGATTGTTGTAAAACATGAAATATGCTTATAAATCAAAAAGATCTCCTCTGGCTGGGTCTAATCATTTAATATATCAGGGCTTAGATTGTCTCACCCCATCTGAATACATGCTCAGTCTTATGTGAAAGACTGACCGGTGATAGCCTTATGAAAGACTGGCCAGTGATAGCCTTGTGAAAGACCGGCCAGTGATAGCTCTATGACAGACCGGCCAGTGATGGTTCTATGACAGACCGGCCAGTGATGGTTCTATGACAGACCGGCCAGTGAGTCTCTCCATTAGTGGCCCCATGACAAGAGAAGCCTCTATTACCTCCTACACAGATAGTCACGTGATGTTGCCGTACAGCAGGGGCCCAGATGAAGATGATGTCGTGTGATGATAATTGCTATGACAATATTGGAAGTAGATCTTAACCTAATCTATCGATGGCCCGCCGTGTAATTCCCAAGTTCCTTTACGTTCAAATGATTTTTTAAGCCTTCGAGTTATACATTCACTTAGCGTGCAGTGCAATCACAAGAAATCAATCTGATTAAAAAGAATTGAATTTCAAGAAAGGGAACAGAATTATGGAAAATAACGGTGCAAAAAGGCGCTGTTTAAAATGTGAACTTGAAGGCAAGCAGCCGATATGAGCATTATAAATGGTTAGTTTTAACACTGGGTGGCAGGTGAACAGTTTGTCCTCCAACATAAAACCAGCCCTTGGGGCTACAATTCTTGTATTTTATTTTAGTCATCATGCAAATGAGAGCCTTTTGGGGGAATATCCAAACCAAGCAAGGCCATATATTCTGATGAATATATCAAACCAAGCAAGGCCATATATTCTGATGAATATATCAAACCAAGCAAGGCCATATATTCTGATGAATACATTATCAACACACTATCACGCCCAGAGTGTAATAGCACGGATGCGAGAATAGTCTCATTTTATACAAGGACTACTATACATATATTGACTGTGTTTGCCTTCAGACAAGATATATCTTTGATTTATTTCAGCAAATCATCCTTAATATATTGGGTACATCTACCCAAGAATAGAAAATCAATTTCATAATTTGTTTGTTTATTGCCTAATACTATTTGAGGATATATCTAATGTTTGAAAAATAGTATTTGGTTTATTATGATTTGACACAGATCTCATGTAATTTTTCTTGTCCAAAGATTTTGATTCTGTTGAAAACATATGGGGGAAAGTTGGACAGGAAATATTTTGTTTTAACATCCAGAATAAAACACATTTGAAAAACAATTATAGGTGTAGTAAATTAATGTAAAGTGACTGAGTGGTTATATTTCTCACATGTTATCAATACACTATCAGTCCCAGGATGCAATAGCACTGATACAAGAATAGCTTCATTTTATACAAGACCTTGTTATCTATTATGAATCTAAGTGATGTTGGCAGGATAAAAAGGGCCTGGTACCATTGATCATAACAAAATGGCTAAAACAGATTGTTCTTTTGAAATCAAACATTTATCATTCAGTGTCGTCCCTGATTGACTGTTAGAGTGAACAAACGAATATTTGAACCAAATGAAATGCAACTGTTGGTATTCATATTACCTCGTTGTTCAGTCCGGCCGATTGTAAGAAGTAGCAAAGATGAGCCAAGATTGATGAATATTTTTATTGAATTCATTAGGATTGGCTCATTTTACACAACAAGAAAGTCTTTTTTTCAAAAAAAGAATTTGGATACAGTTTCCTTTTTGAAAATGGTATTTATATTTTTTCATCATTTTAAAGTTGCCGTAAATCATAGACGTGACTGTTTGAAACCTGCAGTTGTGCCGGCCACGATCTTTAATGAAACCGCATTAGATTTATATTTCTTGGGGATGGTGGCGCTCCGAACCAAACAGTACACAGAAAGCATGACGTGTACACATCAGCCCTCGTCATATCCAATCAAATAGTATACAGTATGTCATAATATAGTCTTTATTATCACAGATATGTATTACTGCTTTAAGAGCTGTTTGCAAAAAAACTTTGTCTGTTATGGGCTTATTGACCTTGACTGTTATTGGCGTATTGACCTTGACTGTTATGGGCTTATTGACCTTGACTGTTAAGGGCGTATTGACCTTGACTGTTATGAGCTTATTGACCTGATGTGACAAAAGATGTTGACCTTGACTTGGAATGTTTCACAGAGCCTTGAACAATAAACGAATAAGTTTATGTTTAATCTGAAATGTAATGTTACCAACAGATTAACTGCAATTCAACAGTGTGAGAAATGTATCCGATACATTATGTCATCTTAAACTATGTACTTCACTTAAAATTCCTTGAGTCACAATCAAACCCATTAAACACTATTAACTGTCCACAAAGACTTCACTCCCTCAACAGTCGGATTGGCCTGCCATTTATTTTTTGGCCTGCCATAACATTTTACAGAATTATTCAAACGCTTCAGTGGCGATCACCCAGAATAAAACTGTGTTTATTTTGCACAAGGTTCAAATGTGACATCACCCTCAATACTTCGGAGAAAGCAGCCAAACCGGAAATGCAAGTTTCGTCATGATTGAGAGAACTGCTTCCGGGTCAGACAGGCTGGCACCCGTCCAACTCATGGCAAAGATAGGGACCCAGAACAGGCCAATATATTTCATTTGTTGGGTGTAGGCTGTCTTTTAGGAGACACCTCAGTCATACGTCTTTAGGCCGAACTGCCTTTTGTTAATCAAATACTTTCACACAAACACATTCCTATAGCCTGATGGGTCGAGGCGGGTGGTAGTTTTATTTAGTTCAGGGTTATGGATTTTGATACATTGGCCAAAATAGCATCATGGTAAAAATTAGTTTTACACTTGTGTTTGATCTGCGCAAGGGAGTGGGAAAATGCATTCCTGACCCCATGTTAATAATAATAATAATTATGAAATCTATATAGCGCTGATATCATCCAGTGTTTGTAAATGACAAAATAGTTTCAACGAAACGGGCGTGTCTTTAGGCATTTAATATATCACTAGTCCTAATCTCAGTACGGAGATTAATTCCAGAGATCAGTTCCAGAGTTAAGGGGTAATGATAATAATAATAAAGCATTTGTATAGCGCCATTCCAGACTAGGTCTGCTCATAGCGCTCAATAGCGGGTAATGACTAAGAAGATGCTTTACCATTTAGAGCCTTCCAGACGGTAAGGAGGATTCTAAAAGTAACTCTGGTATAAACTGTAAGCCACTTGATGATCAGATTTCTGATCTCATTTTTTTATCTTCTTCACGACATGCATAAAAAGATCTGCAGATATTTTCGTTTCTTAATGTCAGCTGCAGGAAGCCCACGAGAAGGCCATTTTCTATAATCTTGTGTAGATGTCACAAAAGCATGTGCTAAGAACTTCCCGTCTTGTCTTCTCGATACTGTCTAAAAGTATGTATGTTTCTAATATGGCTGTGTCCCTTTATCACATTTTCGAACTATCAGCTACCATGTTTTAATGCTTTCACAGCTTGACTACCGCTATGACAAATGATTTTGCGGCTGATATAACATCTGTAAATGCACTCGCGCCTGGGTTCTATCCAGTATTTTAATCCTTCAGGACTGTTCCTACGTCATTGTTTCTCCTCCAGAGTCACGTATATCTTCCTATGGCATAACACGTCATCATGTGGCTTAACGTAAGGGGATTAAGTGTAACTCATTAGTGCAGGAAGCGGGATTATCCCGAGGGTCACGTGACCCTAATGTGGATATACTCAAACGGTTATGTTTATTTCTGCAGTTAATGGATTTTCTGCAGTTAATGGATTTTCTACAGTTTTCTACAGTGTTTTGCATTATATGATACTCAAGTGACACGGTATTATGGTTAATTCAATAGGTAGTGATATTTTCAGTAAAAGTTGCAAAATAGTTCAGGTGATAATCAACTGGTGCATCATCTTCTGCCATATTGCTTGTGTTAGCTCCAACATACATGCGTCTGGGTATTGCATTGTAAAGACAAAAGCATCAAGGATGGTGTCGATGTCGATGAACATCAAACATATATAATGACATGTCATAACACAGCTTATGAGTTGTTAATGTAAATTATATCATCATATCCTACGTCTTTGTGTTGTTATCATTATTTTTTTATTCCATATGCTTATAGAGCAAATGAGCAGTGAGAGAAAAAATCAACCACCAAAAGACAATGTTTCAACATAGTTTTTAATTACTCTAAACAATTTGTCATTGTCTTTTTTCCTGTATATGTGAGAGTGTTTGTTGCACCATTATGCGGTAATCCCCGCTTACACATCCCACCGTCATTGTCTTCTGACAATAGAAGGAAAAATACAAACATGACAGATGAGGAAAACAGACATTAGGAGGAGTATATGAATACCAGGGATAGTGTTAGTTTTATGTCATGACGTCCTTGCAATAATCACACAGGAAATGTCCCATGTCACTTTTCAAAAAGGACAGAGCTTTGATTCCGGTGATGACCCAAGTAAACCCGTCCCACGTATTAGACCAAACCCTGTTCTAAAATGGTAAACCTGCAGCAAACGTGTTCATATAATGAATAGGGCGTAGGGGGCTATTCCCCGTATACTTGAAACCAGCATCTGACAAGCAACAGCCAATCACGGCCCTCGCTCCCAACATGTGCCACCATTATTTGCGCTATTTTCTTCGGGTGGACATTTTTTCACGTTGACAGTGCAGCGTGTGTCCTTGAGAAAGCGCCTAATTTGTTGTTTGTGTCAGCACTGAGATGTTGGGATAAATTGGTTTACCTATGGCATCAGAGGTCTTAAATGATTGCAAGAAAAGACTCTCCTTTTAAGGAGGCTGAAATGAGTTATAATCCAACTTCAATGTCGTTAACCATCAACGTTACAAGCTGGGATAGAATTTCATTTTCAGAAACATTTGAGAGTTTTACTCGTTCGAGCAAATAGGATAATTTAGTAAATGCTAGGTCTGTGAGTATGGTGGCACATCATTTTTAAATTTTACTTGCCATGCCCTCTGACTCATATGTTGTGCATTATATAATGATTTATTGGAGTATATATAATGTATATATATATATATATATATATATATATATATATATATATATATATATATATATATATATATATATATATATATACATTATATTACAAGATTCAATCAAGCTTCTACCGTAGTGTCCCTAAATCTCGCCATTCTTCAAAATGAGCAGAGCATTAAACAATGATCACAACCTTCTGTTTGGCTTACGTTATCCGTACACTAATATGGGCGCTACTTCAAACCAAATAATTATGATATGTGAGAACTAACTTGAAAAATGATTTGTAAATATTGAAATGAACTCAAACTCCCCTGAAGCATTTTTATTTACACCACGAGAACAAATCTCAGGAGTCCTGCATGTGAAACTTCATTGTGCCTGTGTAAATAATTTTGTTTTTTGAAGATTGATATAGTTGTTCAGCCAATTTCCTGTGTCTCAAATAGACATTAGTCGCAACAAATTACCCGCGACACTGCTCATGAAGCGATGCATCCTGGGTAATAGTTGCCTTCCTGCCATTGCTTGCAATACCGACTTTACTTACATTATTCTGATGTTCAGCAGATCCACATTCCTCAAGTCTCTTAAAATATCTAAGGGAAGCGGACCTTCCCACGTGCAACGCTGATTTAAAAAAAATAGTTTTCGATATCACATAACAAGACTACTGTTTTAATTAGTTCTTATTTTTTTCCTTTCAGATGAAAATGCTGTTTAATGTATATGCTAATACCTTGCCGACACCTTTCAAACGTCTGCACAGATTGACAAATGATTTTGATCATATTTAGACCACTTTTATTAAATACCCATTGTACCGTTGATTTTGTGTTGATGTCTCTAATTCTATTAAAAGGTCCAAAACTCGAGGCACCTTTTTAAATTGCCACCTTTTTGAATCTGAGAATTTCATATACATCTCAATATCTAAAATCCAATCTAGGCAAATATTCATAATGTAACAAAGACTTTGCTGCAGATGTCTTTTCATGAGCTTGATAATGGAGGCTGTGTATTGCAGGCATATATGAATGAAATATGCCTGTTTTCCACATCATTTATACCAGTAGGAATTGTGATATGTGTCATATAAAAATGTTATGTGAAGCTGGAGGGAAAAATGCAACTAGTATTTTCACCTTTAAGGAGATTGCGGAATTATTGTGGTTGCATATGTTGGTTCATGAAAGTAAAACATTAGTTCATGAAAGCAAAACATATTAATTCAAGAAAGTAAAATATATATTAGTTCATGAAAGTAAAATATATATTAGTTCATGAAAGTAAAACATATATTGGTTCATGAAAGTATACCATACATATTTTGGTTTATGAAAGTAAAACATATACTAGTTCATGAAAGTAAAACATATTTTGGTTTCTGAAAGTAAAACAAATCTTCGTTTATGAAAGAAAGCAAAACATATATTGGTTCATGAAATTAAAACTGGTTCTTGAATCAGCAATTAATCAGCGGCACATATCAACTTGAGCTACAATAACAGACACAAGTAAACTTATATTTTGGCTTAATATGCGCTCCTTGTTGATTGCTGGTTTAAGGACCAATCAAAAAGGTCCTCTTATAGACTCAGAACCCCAGATGGTTGACCGACCAATCAAAAAGGTCCTCTTATAGACTCAGAACCCCAGATGGTTGACCGACCAATCAAAAAGGTCCTCTTATAGACTCAGAACCCCAGATGTCTGACCAACCAATCAAGAAGGTCCTCTTATAGACTCAGAACCCCAGATGTCTGACCAACCAATCAAGAAGGTCCTCTTATAGACTCAGAACCCCAGATGTCTGACCAACCAATCAAGAAGGTCCTCTTATAGACTCAGAACCCCAGATGTCTGACCAACCAATCAAGAAGGTCCTCTTATAGACTCAGAACACCCAGATGGCTGGCTGACCAATCAAGAAGGTCCTCTTATAGACTCAGAACACCCAGATGGCTGACCGACCAATCAAGAAGGTCCTCTTATAGACTCAGAACCCCAGATGTCTGACCGACCAATCAAGAAGGTCCTCTTATAGACTCAGAACACCCAGATGGCTGGCCGACCAATCAAGAAGGTCCTCTTATAGACTCAGAACACCCAGATGGCTGACCGACCAATCAAGAAGGTCCTTTTATACACTCGGGACCCATATGACTGACCGAGAGAACCGTAATTTGTACAAAACAAGTGCAGAAAAACTGGTTGAACATGGCAACCTTTTTTAATGGTTTAGAAAGGGTTGAACTGTACGATCAGAAGATTTTAAGGAGTATACAAATTATAGTAATTTATCAGATAGGCCTTCGTGTGAACTAACATTGAACCAGTATCAAATTCACGGACACGTATTGCTCTGTCTTAGTTTTAATTATTTTATTGTAATCCATCGTGTATATGTATATACAGTTCTCAGATTTAAACATATTATTGTTCAATGCTATTAACCATTGTTACTAAATTAACACTCAGTGTATCTTATTTTGTTTCAAGTAAATATAGCCAACTTTCGGTTACTGGGTTAAATTATCTCTAGAGAGTATTACGTGTAACTTTGAACATTTCTGCCTGTGACACATAAAACAATGCTTCATCATATTCCACCTACTAAAATGTACATGTTGAATATTGCACAGTGTCAGCTACATCCTTCAGAGTAATGAGATAATGTAGAACGGATTAATTCATCGTCATCAAAACGCGGGGGCTCATTGATGAATTCCTATTTTATATGTATTGTCCGCCGATGTTTAGTTTCAAGTTAGGTGATTGATGTCCGATGTTCTCAACGCTAATCCTTAACGCAACTTTCAGCGCACACAAAAGCGTCCACAGCAATCACAGCACTGTGGTAATCCATCTGTCACTTATTCGCCCCAACCATTTCACAAGGTCATAGCTCCATTCATAAAATATGAAGCAGCACCATTACAAACGGAACGAATAAGCAAGACCTGTGTCACGTGACCTCCACATTGTCGTCTGCCAGGTATCGATATAATGGATGAATTTTACATTAACTAGAGTTGATACTTCTGAGAGCATATTGGATAAAAAGAGCTAAAGCCTTTGTGCATGTTAAAGTCTGCCATTATTTGATACGAGCTCCATATTGCCCCTTATGCGAGGGAAGTAATATTTTTGTCATTTGTGAATTACAAGAAAGTATTCGTCGTGTTACTCACCTCGGGAGGACAAGAGAGAAAACATGGCCGCGTTAATACGAGACACGCTGAGGCCTCTCGCAACAAAATTACTCCTAATTACTCTCGGTGGCTGCGGAGGAGTAAAATATCTGTCACATTCAAACTGTTTGTCTCAGATAATATTAACAGATCGTAAGATTTGCCATTGGTAATTGATGCCAAAGGAGATCACGTTGCCTTACACTCAGTCCCAATGCCGATCATGGACCACAAAGAAATCGAATTTATAAAGAATTAAGATCGAATTTATAATTATTAGAATTCGGAAGGGAACCCGGATTTTTATTTGGTCTGGATGTTTGAGACTGAAGGTTTATGAAGACCTAACAGCTTTATTTTTTTGCTTTGAATGCTGCCACGAGGTTGCAACCAAATAAAAGCATTTATTCTTTTTCAGGGGCCGGTAAAAGTGATATTGCATTATCTTGATAATGGTGCCATGCGCAAGTTTGCTTTTCTGTAATCAACATTTCTTTGTTTATTTTGTTGTCAGGAGCTGAGAGTAATAGGCAGCACACATGTGTGGCAGTGATATATATTATCATGAATTGTAAGGGAAATTTGGGTGTACTAATATCTGTTCATGTTTATGACCTTGACCTGTCTACAGCATTACTGACATTACCGGTTATAATGTGGAGACCAACAAAACCAATATGGCCGCCATGATAAAATGTGTCATGAACGTAATTTACTTCCAAAAAGATACAACGTCGTATTCTCATTCCAATCAAAAATATACACAGCAAACTGTACATTTGCCCACACTCCCTCATTTGTTTGATATGCAATGTATTCTTTTCATTAAGATCTTCTTTGTTTCACAAACAAATAGCAAAAAGATATATTGACTAAAAACTGGTACATATATAGAGTTGTAGCGGGTACCGCTGTGCAATAAATTGCCGCCGCATTGTCACCTCCAAGATGGAGCTCCTGAGACTTCCGGTAGGATGTTGAGGAGGTCTTACTACGCCCCATTATGGGCTTACAGAACCTGCCTCAACAAATGAAACGCTAGAGTCGCAGACTGCACACAAATTGTGTTCATGACAAAAGGGCTAATGCGGATGTTTTTTTTGGTGCCGAATTGTCCATCCTTACATAGCAATCAGCCCTATTCCTAAACCACCAGATCAATATACTTTTGGATTTACGACAATCACAAATAGGTCTGATAGTATATGTTACCTTTGTGGCATGGAGTTTGTGGTCCTTGAATGCGCATGGCATGATGGATGCTCTGGGTACCGGTGTAAATGGCCGGTATATGTGGATGTATGGAGCATAAATTCAGACTGTTTCTGTGAGGGAAGGTATTGTAGATGAAAAGTCTGTTCTGTGCCAGGATGGAGCGAGATTACCTTTGTATCCAAAGTGTGTCACTTGATGGATTGGTGAGGCATTAACACATTGACGTATACACTAAACTAGCAATGATTTCACGTGAATACCCACCACTAGCAATGATTTCACATGTATACTCACCACTAACACTATATTCAAGTCTATATACTCATCAATACATTCACAGATATACTCCTCAACGCTAACGTTGCATTCACATACATTCTCCTCAATAGTAGAAATGCTTTCACACATATACTCCTTAATGCTAACGTTGCATTCACATACATTTTCCTCAATAGTAGAAATGCTTTTACACATATACTCCTCAACACTAACGTTGCATTCACATACATTTTCCTCAATAGTAGAAATGCTTTTACACATATACTCCTCAACACTAACGTTGCATTCACATACATTCTCCTCAATAATAGCAACGCTTTTACACATATACTCCTCAACACTAACATTGCATTCGCATACATTTTCCTCAATAGTAGAAATGCTTTTACACATATACTCCTCAACACTAACATTGCATTCGCATACATTTTCCTCAATAATAGCAACGCTTTTACACATATACTCCTCAACACTAACATTGCATTCGCATACATTTTCCTCAATAATAGCAACGCTTTTACACATATACTCCTCAACGCTAACATTGCATTCACAAACATTCTCCTCAATAATAGTACTGCAGTCACTGTATACTTCTCAACCCTAACAATGCATTCAAGGGTATTCTCAACATTTACAATACATGCATACCTATACTCCTCAGCACGAACAATGCATTCACTTAAATACTCCTCAATAATAGAACGGCATTCACACGTATACTCCTCAACACTAAGACAGCATCTGCATATGTGGTGTCCTCAGTACTAGGGATGGACCATTAATCATCCAGGGGGTGTTGCTGTGACTTTATAAATGCTGACCTTATAAATTTAACTCTTTAAAACACTTATATTGAGGGGGGAATATGGTGTGTATATATATACATATGTGGAAAACAGGTCATAGAGATTTAATGGTCAATTAACATTTGAAATAATAGTTAACTTAATTTTTAAAAATATTGCGCTTCTTGCAACAAGTAAACACTCTGTAAGAGGAATTATTCCGATTATTCACCATGTAAGGTGTTGATGTTACTGGTCATAAAAAAGCGAAGTTCCTGATATTGACTTAGCTTACTCGTTTGTTCTCCACACATCAGCTTTCTTTTTTATCTGTTTTCTTGGCATTGTCAGGAGGGACCAGGTCAGAATTAGCCTAATTGCTGTAAGCGACCATCTAAGTAATTCAATGCCAAAGTCTCGCGAGAGTTACGAGCAGACGATGCAACACGAGACTTCTATTGAGAAATAATGAAACATAATTGGAGAGGCTGCAAATGGGAGGGCAGAGGTAGACACTCCGCTGTCCACCGGGTGGGATATCTGCTACACCTGTGGTGATAAATAGATCAACTGCTGGGAGTGTGCAGTATATGTGAAGTGTCACGTGATGTAGCCTTCACAAAGGAAACAAGATCCATGCTGATCTCAAAACTCATCTTCATCTATGAAATCTGCCCACTGGCTGATCCCAGAATTTGGATCAGCCTGTACATGCAGTTGTATTCTATTAATCTACGCCTCTTGTATGTTTCTATCTTGTATTGCATCTTTTATGCATCATTTAATCTGAATGCTTGGGCATTTCTATGAATTCAAGACATATTGTCTTGGTAAAAAGAATAGACAATATCATCAGATTATATAAGATTATTGGTTTGTGAAGCATAAAAAGGTTCAATACTAGCGAGGTTTTAAATATACAGATTAACGTTTGAGTGGTTCTGTAATGCAAGGAATGTGAAATGAACATTGAGAATTGACTCCCATTAACTTTTGTACATTTCATCTCACCACAACACAAATCACTTGCAAATCAACGTAGATATGTTAACCTAAAACAAAGGACACGTCATTCTCGGAGGGGAACAGGAAACCCTACCCTACAGCCCAGTATCGTGATTGTTGCCACCATTTGGATCAAACGGCCACATAGAGAGATCTATAGAAATAATAGAATAGATGTGTCTGGCCAAATCACAAAAATGTGAAACCATTGCTATTCTAGTCAGTATGAAAGTTCACAATGTCATATTGGGGAGCAGAATGGTTAAGTAATGATTATTTTATCAGGGGAGGCAGAATATTTGAGGAGGCTAGCCGGGAGACACAGTAGCGGACTTCAGGAGTCGGGGTGTGTGTTACTGATGCGACCAGTGTGAATGAGGTCACGCCACCTCTGACCTCCCCTGACCTCCTCTGACCTCCTCTGACCTTTTCTGACCTTCTTTGCTCACAAAACACCTGCCTTATGAGACCTCTCTGTTGGCATAATACGCCGGCCACTTCTCACCACACCTTATACAGGTTTGCCACAATTCTGTCAGTTTGCCCTTAATTGATTTTCTGTCTGAAGCTTGTAACGTATATGTTGTATCTCTCTCTGCCTTATCAAATGTCCTTGTTGCATCAGACAGCAACCATTCTACACGGTGCAAAATAAAAGGAAAAAAAAACAGAAAAAAAATCACAAATGTCTTTTAGGTGGGATTTAAAAGCGAGGTGCACAAAAGTTGGAATATTTGATAAATGATGCAATGTGAGAAAAACAGTTTTCAGTGTTATTACATAACATCCGTTAATTAATGATAATCTTTACTTTCAAAGCTTTGGCAGATAGGTAAAGCCAACAGGAAGTATCCCCCCTCAGTGTTACCCATCGACATGTAATTAATTACAGCAGAAAGCCACTTTTGTATTTTTCCTTCTGTTTACTAATGCTTGTGGGGTTTATTATTCTTTCATCTTGAAATATTTAAGGCTCATCACGTGGTATGGATCAGGAGAAACGTGTCCTACAGGGTCCTACCTCACCGGGGAAGCAATACTTAGTGGTATTCCCGTATTATAAGGTAACATCACCACTGACCTCATGTAATACAGGGTCCTACCTCACCGGGGAAGCAATACTTAGTGGTATTCCCGTATTATAAGGCAACATTACCACTGACCTCATGTAATACAGGATCCTACCTCACCGGGGAAGCAATACTTAGTGGTATTCCCGTTTTATAAGGTAACATCATCACTGACCTCATGTAATACAGGGTCCTACCTCACCGGGGAAGCAATACTTAGTGGTATTCCCGTATTATAAGGCAACATTACCACTGACCTCATGTAATACAGGATCCTACCTCACCGGGGAAGCAATACTTAGTGGTATTCCCGTTTTATAAGGTAACATCATCACTGACCTCATGTAATACAGGGTCCTACCTCACCGGGGAAGCAATACTTAGTGGTATTCCCGTATTATAAGGTAACATCACCACTGACCTCATGTAATACAGGGTCCTACCTCACCAGGGAAGCAATACTTAGTGGTATTCCTGTATTATAAGGTAACATCACCACTGACCTCATGTAATACAGGGTCCTACCTCACCGGGGAAGCAATATTAATACTTAGTGGTATTCCCGTATTATAAGGTAACATCACCACTGACCTCATGTAATACAGGGTCCTACCTCACCGGGGAAGCATTACTTAGTGGTATTCCTGTATTATAAGGTAACATCACCACTGACCTCATGTAATACAGGGTCCTACCTCACCGGGGAAGCATTACTTAGTGGTATTCCCGTATTATAAGGTAACATCATCACTGACCTCATGTAATACAGGGTCCTACCTCACCGGGGAAGCAATACTTAGTGGTATTCCTGTATTATAAGGTAACATCACCACTGACCTCATGTAATACAGGGTCCTACCTCACCGGGGAAGCAATATTAATACTTAGTGGTATTCCCGTATTATAAGGTAACATCACCACTGACCTCATGTAATACAGGGTCCTACCTCACCAGGGAAGCAATACTTAGTGGTATTCCTGTATTATAAGGTAACATCACCACTGACCTCATGTAATACAGGATCCTACCTCACCAGAGAAGCAATACTTAGTGGTATTCCCGTATTATGAGGTAACATCATCACTGACCTCATGTAATACAGGGTCCTACATCACCGGGGAAGCAATACTTAGTGGTATTCCCGTATTATAAGGTAACATCATCACTGACCTCATGTAATACAGGGTCCTACCTCACCAGGGAAGCAATACTTAGTGGTATTCCCGTATTATGAGGTAACATCATCACTGACCTCATGTAATACAGGGTCCTACCTCACCGGGGAAGCAATACTTAGTGGTATTCCCGTATTATGAGGTAACATCATCACTGACCTCATGTAATACAGGGTCCTACCTCACCGGGGAAGCAATACTTAGTGGTATTCCCGTATTATGAGGTAACATCATCACTGACCTCATGTAATACAGGGTCCTCACCGGGGAAGCAATACTTAGTGGTATTCCTGTATTATAAGGCAACATTACCACTGACCTCATGTAATACAGGGTCCTACCTCACCGGGGAAGCAATACTTAGTGGTATTCCCGTATTATAAGGTAACATCATCACTGACCTCATGTAATACAGGGTCCTACCTCACCGGGGAAGCAATACTTAGTGGTATTCCCGTATTATAAGGTAACATCACCATTGACCTCATGTAATACAGGGTCCTACCTCACCGGGGAAGCAATACTTAGTGGTATTCCCGTATTATAAGGTAACATCACCACTGACCTCATGTAATACAGGATCCTACCTCACCGGGGAAGCAATACTTAGTGGTATTCCCGTATTATAAGGTAACATCATCACTGACCTCATGTAATACAGGATCCTACCTCACAGGGGAAGCAATACTTAGTGGTATTCCCGTATTATAAGGTAACATCACCACTGACCTCATGTAATACAGGGTCCTACCTCACAAGGGAAGCATTACTTATATATGTATTTATACTGAAATTGTGAAATGATGAATTTTTAGAAATAAATGTATATTATCATTTCTATATATTTCTCATTTCACAATTTCTTTTTCTCAACTTCATGGATAGTTCTTTAGATCTATGTTCTTTAGATCTATGTTCTGATGATATATATATATTTATATATATATATATATATATATATATATATATACAGAGTACAGAGAAGTGATAGACACAATGATGACCACTTTATCCTTTGCATTTAATATTTTATCCTTTGCATTTAATATTTTATTGCTCTTAGTCACACATGTAACCAGCAATGTGTCTTGAGCAGCATGGCCGTGTCTTATCCTGTGGGCTGGAGGAATACCTGGTGTATGCAGAATATATGCTTATTTGATTTGAGGAAGAAATAGGCGGGGAGATATAGCCATAAATAATGTCAAGCAAGACTAAGAACTACTTTCTGGTAAATCTACGCCATTAGTTTTCAGACAGGTATTTCCCTAGAAAATCATTCAGTGTATAGATGGCCCCCTGGTGGCAACAAGAAAAACGCATTTATTATCTCAGTGTGGGTACACAGAGCATTGAGGCCAAACCTTGGGTGTCAGATCGCTCAACCCCGGGACTGCAACATCCACGGCACACACATATATATCTATAACAGAAACAGCTCCAAATATTATTTCCTAATAGCATCAATAAAACCCAATATCTTTTCTTCTTGCAGTGACTCATTTTACTTTCAGTTGTTTTTTTTATGCCGGATCTAGACTCAATTGTGTCATCTAGGCGTGGGCAATGAAAACGGTCAGCCATTTTTATGGCTTTGTTGGAAGCTAACATTATGTGAGAACATTTTATATTGGTATGAATAAGCATTCAGGTTTTATGATTACTGGTGAAATATCCCAGAAGGTGCAGTTTCAGCCTCATAACATCTGATAAGAAATTGCGAGCATCTCGTTAGAGATGGTTCTTATAATAATCATTAACCCTACCTTTTATTTCTCATGATATCGCCCATTATATTACCCAGACCTTAGATATATTACAACTGAACAACAGTCACAATATTATCTCACAATACTATTATCATAATCAGTTGGACAGACAAGTAAATATCCTGTTTTAACCAGTTTTGAGCTGCCGAAAGCTGGGACATTTATATTAAACAGGTTAACCTGACTTATATAAATGTCAGCACAGTACCTTAATATTCTTTTGGAAGGCAATATTATTAGGACCTTTCTTTTGTTCATAAGACTGTACATTAATACTGAGTTTGCTACTTCCGGTTGTGATTTAGGTTTCATCCAAAGTTGTATTAATTGCTACCTATCCATTGCAATGGGTTGCATTGCAGATTATTTAATATTCTCGCTTCCTCTGCTATCATTGCCCAGTATCTTATATCATTCGAAATTTAGTATTCCCCAAGTCTATATACTCGTCTTGCTCACCAAAATATCATCCAATCAGAATTGACCAACATCAGGTCATGACCTGTGATCATGTGACTGACAAAGACGCTGACCAATCAGCTGTAAGTACATATTCATTAGTCCACAGCCTGATTTTCATAAATGACTAGCATCCATTCTTGATGCACTTTTTCACCAATGACGGCAGGGACTGATATGAGAGCGACGAAGTATAGGAGGAAGGTTGTATCTGGGGAGAATGAGAAAAATGACATTGCACTGGTCAAATATTTTCTGCGCTAAAATTTTGTACCATGTTTTAAGAGCGAGCTTTCCAGAGAGATTGTTCCCACTGTGACCATATTTCATTATTAGTGGTGTTCCAACAGTTGTCATGTTTAGAATCCAGAGGCGCTCTAAATAGTCAGCAAATAGCTTGTTGTACATCAAATACATTGCTCTCATCAGTTGAAAGGGGGGGAGGGAAAAGAGGAGAAAGAGGAAAAAGGGGAAAGAGGGAGAGAAGGAAGGGTAGATGGGAAGAAGGGGAAGGTGGGCGAGAGGGGGAAATGGGAAGATTGGAGAGAGGGGATAGGAAGTGTCATGTTCAATTTGAGTTAGGATCCTGGTATAGAGTTTTAAAGATAATTTTCTAACCTTTAGAACTCTTGAATTCAAATGTTGTGGTATCTCTCTGCTGGAAGATAATGTCATATTCTAGTGCAAAGTCATCTCCTGTTCTCACACCAGCACACATATTGAAAAACTGCTTTAGCATACCTTGGGTAATAGACATCTGCCGAGCTCAACTTCACAGAAACTAGTTTATGAGATTCTAGTCATGAATAATAAATGGTCACGTAATTCCTGTAAAATTACTTCCAATTATATACAAAATGTATTGTGTAGCCTCCAAAGCAAGAGGGAGAATGATCACAGTATGCTACACTATGCCACAGTATGCTACACTATGCCACACTATGCCACACTATGCCACACTATGCCACTCCACGTGACTATGCCTTTCTATGCCACAGTATTTCACACTGTACCATGCTTTCTACGACAAACCATGGCAAACTAGCAATATAATCAGTGGACATGAGCTCTCTTCACACGATTTTAGAAATGTAAATTATTTTGACATAGTCTGACATAGTTTTGACGGAGCCCATAGTGGAGGATGAATCAAGACACGGAGAGGATATGTAATCACCAAACACATTCTCTGCAAAATTACTCACTCTAATATTGCATATATGTATATATTGTTTTGGTTATGCTGTAATGTTTTGAAGTAATGGACCATTAATCATGGGATGAGCAGCGTGAAGGAGAATATAATATATTCTATATCCGCTCTGAGCCCAATTTCAAATCTTTCCCAAGCTAAGAATATCTCCCTTATGTCTTCCAGATGACCTTTACATTTCGTCTCAGCCATATTTTACTTCGCAAGTTTTCTTCACGTCGCTTTGAATGATAAATTGTGTGCATCCTTCATCGCATTGATGAGAATAAAATGATTAAATTATAATATCAAATAAGTAAATCTTGCACTACATAAATTTCTATTATGAAATGGAATAATATTTAATGGATATCGTGTATATCAATAAAAGTGTAATGTAGTGATGACCTTCTACGCCCTGAAGAGATTTTGAGGCAATATTCAACCAACTTTCGGCCATCTTGGTTGTGGTGCTATTCTATGTTTTAATCCCTTTCTCCACTTCTAAACTACAGAGATCCAGTAACTTTTTATAGTATATCCGCTTATGAAGTATATTCGCTTATGAAAAAAATCTTTTAAGAATATTCGCTTAAAAACACGTGGCGTGGTTGTCATGGAGATCGCATCAATGTTTCTTATTACATCCTGGCACCACATGCAAAAATGAGCCAGAGAAAGATTACCGACCGGAAATTGCAAGCTAGGGTTGATCAAAGAATGTTACCGTCAAATATATGTGACATCTGTGTTTATATTCTGAATTTTTCCCATTTTACATGGCACAGTAAAGACGTTTGTGTTCTGTTTACGGTTAATTAATCATCAGAAGTTAATTGCCTTTTTTAATTTGTTTTGACTTAAAAGACAAAAACTGCATATATGCGAGGTGAAGTGTTATTACTATCTTTGACAAAGCATCTCAACTCCAAAATACAAATTCGATATAAATACAAAAAGTCACATCTCTTGAACGAAGCCAACAGACAACTGTCAAAATAAGCAGTGAAAGAAAGACAAAGAAATGTCAAAACAATATGCATCTTGACATTTTACAGTTGTATTCTCTAAGGGTCAGAAGGTGCGGAGAAAGGATCCTGCCGCCAGGAACATCTAAATAAGGCGGTCACAGATTGATCGTACCGCAAGTGGCAGATGGGGGATGGTCAGCTCATCTTCTCTTATTTCCAAGTCACAGTTCAAGCTTGCCAGTCACTCACGTCTGATTTGTAGGAAATCTCGTTGGGGCGAGATTTCATTGAGGTGTAGTCTCGGAGATAGACGAGGAGCGAGGAGAGAGAAGCTTTCAGATGGGCCGTATACACCGTGAGCGATGGGAGTGTTTCATGTTGAGAAGTTTGATGCACACGTGATTGAAAGGTTGATCTGCCAAGCGAAGAGTAGCCCGCAATGGCAAACCAAAGAGCTTGCCATTTTTCAATTTCTGTCTCATATTTATCCGCTTTGCCATTTTCTCTGGTGTATTTCTGGTAGGGCCGCACGCCAGTCTGTAGATGTGGAAATGTGTTAAAATGGCCTCCCTGCCGGCCATGGCGTGGCTCAGGCCGTCACTGGGGGATAATTTGCAGAATTCATTTTGTCAGACAGTGACATTGCAAAGGTAGAGGTTGAGAAGTCAGGCACTAGGCGTAAAGAATACCAGGAACATGTATTTTTCATTAGCATTTGGTGCCTGACCGGAGATTAAACGCGTCAAATCATCATTTACTCAAGGAAATGGTTATCTTAGATAAGCAATTTCTGTTTTATATTGTTTATTCTGCCAAAAATACAGGAAGTTATTTTTCCCAGATAATGAAATATTAATCAATCAGATATGCAGATATTACTAGCTCTAAATTAGCTGCTGTAAATTACAAATCTTTAGAATAAGGTTTCTGATACTAAGTTGAAGATACCAGTGACTGCCAGGTTTGTTAATTAATATTGTGGTATTGTCAGATCCAACATAATTCATAATGTCTATACCACTAATCAACCAATAAACTAGCTATATAAAATATCTAGAGTATATCATTTTTTGTGTATCTGAACCACACGATATTGATACGATGTATTCACTTTTGATTACAGATGTCTTCCAGACTGTTCTTCAGCTTCTTCACTGGACTAATGGTGCTGGTATGTCACGTGGTAGTCACGCATGCGCAGTCGTGTCCTCGCGCCAAATCAGCTAATGAGCCAGGTGACATCCTGATTGGTGGATTATTCAACATTCATGAGCGAGGAACAGGTGGTGACCAATGTGGGCCCAAGATCAATGAGGAAGGAGTTCAGCGACTAGAAGCTTTCCTCTTTACCGTTGATAAGTTGAATAGGGAAAATTTTGTGCCCAGGGTGAAATTAGGTTAGCTATTTTTGTTACTTTTAAATAAACATGTATTTCACAACCTTTATGGTCCATAATGAACAATTCTGGGATAAATATCAATGATCCTTTTCCGAGTTAAAACAATTATCAAAAGACTCCGGGAGAGCAAGTTAAATGTACAAATGGGAATTCTTTATGATTTACAACTTGATCCAATATTAATTGCTCTGACTCGAAAGTGATTTATTTATTTATTTATTTATTTATTTATTTATTTATTTATTTATTTATTTATTTATTTATTTATTTATTTATTTATTTATTTATTTATTTATTTATTTATTTATTTATTTATTTATTTATTTTTATTTTTTTGTTAATTTTTATACAAACCGTTTCCGCTGGAGAGGAAGACAAGTAACTTGATTTAATGGCGTGCTATATACTGTCGTGTTAAACATATTTGTCCAGACAAGTATAGCGTTATAGGAGTGAGCAGCAGAGCTCACTATGACTTTTCTCTTGGCAGGTGCGGTGGCATTTGACACGTGTGGTCACGAGCTGACAGCCTCTAACCGGGCCCTGGAGTTCCTCGGCCGCAGACAACTCAATACTCAGGGCCAGGTCTGCTCCAACGCACCCCTCTTCCTAGGTGAGCAATGAGGACAAGTTTGTTTGGGGTTTTACATCACTTTCAACATTATTTCAGTCATTTCGTGATGAGACCTACTTGTAGCAGATATAGTGCTGCCTTACTGAATTGTCATGTCTCAGGTCCTTGATATGACAACCCGCCCGGTCACAGATTTACAAGGACAACGGGTTAACCCTTTAGGCACGGGCCTCAGCTCATATGAGAAATTGTATCATGATTTCAATCTCGGCAGAGCCAGGGATCGAACCCACAGCCTTTAGATCACCACAGAGGAACTGGTGCAAATAATCTGGCGCTCTAATCAACTGCGCCACTTTGGCTTTGCAATGATGACCAGATCGAATCACAAAATATATCTGTCAGATTTATCTATATTACATTGAATGTCAAAATCTACACTATATGCTGAGAGATTAAAAAAGAAAGGTTTCGTCAAAGAAGAAACTTTACTGTGTTGTTAATAATGATGTTGTTTACGCATCCAGTTTATTATCCTAAAGATGATTGCGGGTTGTCATCTTGCCCCATTGAAAACAATATACCGGAAGTGTACAAATAAATCAGAAGTACACAGAAAGCCCCGTAAATCCTGTCATTAAAAAACAAGATGTAACCCACAAAAGCACAATGAAAAGTATCGCGAGGAAATATTGTCAATTGATGCGTGAGTATTTCCTGATATTTCAGGAATGGTGGGTGATGAGTACAGTGGGTCCACACAGGAAGTCACCTCGGTCCTCACTTCCGCCAGAGTCAGCCAGATCAGCTACGGCGCCACAGCCACCGCCTTGGGAGACAAAGAGAAGTACCCCTACTTCCTCAGAACCGTCCCAAGCTCAACAGTAGTGGCCAGGGTCAGTATGCTAAAACAATATTATACATATGTGAGAATGGTGATTATTATCAACTTTAATAGATTTTGAGAAATTGAATATAAATATATCAAATTACCAAACAGATAACACATTGTATATCGATTTTATTGGATTATATAAAATATTTTATGAAATATCTATTTTTGAAATGCATTTATCATTTGTGAATAATGGAGTGTATTGGTCAGGTGTTACTGGACATACTGGGCGAACTGGGATGGTCCGACATATCCCTCATAGTAGGAGACGATGCTGATGCGCAGGACCGGAAGTCAGAACTCCTCCGCCTGGCTGGGTCACGTGCCATATGCGTCACCAAGGTCATAGAGGTCACACAGGAAGTACATAATATAGGTCAGGTTGTAATGGACCTCATGCACGTGCAAAAGAGAGGTTGGTACTTGATAAAAACTATTTTAAGAATCGAATCAAATTTTAATTGCATAGACTGTACAAAAAGGTGCTTTACAGTTCTATATCAGATTGAAAATCAAATCCAATAGAAATATTAAAACTGATTCAAATTTTCAAATCGTTCGTGTTTATATAGTAAAACATATATGTCTATAAATAGGCGTGACCGGAGTAATCGTGATGACACTTCCGGAAGCCACACAGCGATTATTCACAGGAATCCAGGCGGCCATGATATCTGAACCCTTCCTGGCCAGTCTGCAGTGGGTGATGGGCATGTCCTTCCAGAATGGCCCCGCCTACAACCGCCTCAAGGATACCATCAAGGGCCTCATCTCCATCAGTGAGCGCTCCAGACACATCCAGGCATTCCGGAACTACTTCACCCAGCTCAACCCCACCGTCTACAACAGAGACCCTTGGTTTAGAGAGTATTGGGAACAGAAATATAACTGCACGGTACGCACACGTTTGAAACCTTACATTTTTAATTGCATAATATATGTTGATAGCATAAAACATCTGAGTCAAACATGCAGGAATAGCAGCTACTTTTAAATGAAGGTTTTTCATGGCTTCTCTTGATGTTATGCCTCTGTACCCATATTTCTTTCCAGCTATGCCATAACATGTCATTTGATACCCATGACGGTAATTATACGTCTGCTAAGTCTACACCATGTGACATTAATGGGACCACTGCCAACTTAACAACAGAAGCCCCATTAAGAACAACACAATTGCCATTAGACATGTCATCTGAAAAGTCAGTAGACACTGAGAACGTAACAGACGCACCACCAGAAAAAGTGGTAATAATAAAATAGAGTGAAAAGTCAACTTATGTCACGTGATTATTGTAGTCTCGCTATATCCCGTTTCTCTTCTCGTGTTGTATATTTTTGAGAACACTTTTATTCAACCAATTACTGTGATGGAAATGTTACTTAATGGATATTGCATAATTAGAATATGAGTTTGTATCTGAGTATTTGGTATCTTCCTGATGTGACTGTCAAGCTGTTGTGGTGAGGTTTCAGTGTTATGGATTGGTTTCATGTCTACTTAATAGTCGATTACAAGTATACAGTGCCACGAGAAGTTACAATTAAGACAACGGAGAATCTCATAGTAACTGTTATATGGATTTCGCGTTCAAAATTTAATATGCTCTTGTACAGTGGACGACAAGAGAGCTGCGGGCGACAACAGAGCTGCGTTGTAGTTTATCAATCGTTTGCCAGTGTTCATTACACCATTCCACTTTGTTAGCACAAGCATGTGTTAGATAAAAACAAGACAAGAATATTTGTGGAGACGCACTGAAAATGCTTTTAAAATGGAACCGCAGCTCTGTTGTCGTCACATGTACTTTTTTTAAAGTGATATCACTATTCTTCAGACAATGCTTTTATAATTGACTTTTAATTTGATATATTTGTATGGTAACCTGATGTATTTCCAAGATGCTATTTTAACTACAATATTATTTTTCAGCAGACTTTTCAGATTGTAAACATTTTAATCATCAGTTGCGCATTAATATCATTTTAATCATGGTACATGGTGCAGACTTTTTATCAACCAAATTGTTGTTGTTGACATAAAAATCAAATTCACAGCACCAGTTCATTTTGTTGAGATCTTTTTTCAATATTTTAAATGAAATTGTTCTTTATCTAAGATGGTTGGACCGTCCGCGTCGGTATCCTGCGGCGTCCCTCAAATAGATCTCCACCAGAGGTCGTACGTGCAGGCTGGTCACGTGTCACAGGTCATGTCGTCCGTCTATACATACGCCTATGCGCTGAGGTAAGCAATCTGTTAAATAGTCTCCCACAGTCATGTTGAATACCTCTAAAAGAAGTCCATTATTGACAATTTACTTTATTTCAGTTAAGTTTATCATAAATTTAGTACAAGCATCATTTTCTTCCTTTTCAATTTTTATGTATACCAAATTATTTCATGTTTATTTTATTGCTATTTATTCCTGATAACTGTAAATGATAGATTGAATAAATATTTGTGTAAATCTGTTTACAAAACATGACTTGTACTCTTTGCTCAGAGAAGCACGTGACCACATCTGCGGGACTACCCAGGGCTTCTGTAATGACCTTGCCCTCATAACCCCTGACCGCCTGATGACCTACTTACGGGGGACCTCGTTCATCAGTATGGACAGCCAGGTGATCTCGTTTGATCAGGAGGGCACGCTGACCGAGCCAGCCTATACCATTCATAACGTCCAGCTGGACGGGGTCGGCTATAGGATACAGGAGGTACGTGCAGCCTTCACCTGGAAACGCCCTCAGGAAACAATATACATGACAATAATATTACCGGCAATCTTGCAATATGTTCTATTTTTTAATCATATAAATGGTCTACTTTTACTTTGTTCAAAATGATATATTTTGACATCGTTCAAAATGGTCTATATTGACACCGTTCAAAATGGTCTACCTTGACACTGTTCAAAATGGTCTATTTTGACACCGTTCAAAAGGGTCTACTTTGACATCAGTCAAAATGGGCTACTTTGACATCAGTCAAAATGGTCTACTTTGACATCGTTCAAAATGGGCTACTTTGACATCAGTCAAAATGGTCTACTTTGACACCGTTCAAAATGGTCTACTTTGACACCGTTCAAAATGATCTACTTTGACATCAGTCAAAATGGTCTACTTTGACATCGTTCAAAATGATCTACTTTGACATCAGTCAAAATGGTCTACTTTGACACCGTTCAAAATGGTCTATTTTGACACCGTACAAAATGGTCTATTTTGATACCATTCAAAATGGTCTATTTTGACACCGTACAAAATGGTCTATTTTGATACCGTTCAAAATGGTCTACTTTTTCTTCATTCAAAATGGTCTACTTTGACATCAGTCAAAATGGTCTACTTTAACATCAGTCAAAATAGTCGATTTTGAAACTGTCCAAAATGGTCTACTTTAACATCGTTCGAAACTGCCTACATTTGCATCGTTCAAAAATGGTCTACTTTTGAATAATGTAAAAATGATTCACCTGTGAATCATACAAAATGATCCACTTCCACATAGTTTAAAATGGCCTACTTCTAATTCATGTAAACTGGTTCGCGTTTGTGCATTCGTATCATTCAAAACGATCTTCTTTTGGGTCCTGCAAATATCGCTTACATTTGAAAACAAACAAAATGGTCATTTATGTAAGATGTAACTGTCCTTGCTGATTTTGTTTGGGGTTGTACATCACTTTCAACATTGTCAACCATCATTTCAAGACGAGACCTACTTGTAGCAGATGTAGTGCTGCCTCACTGAATCGTCATGTCTCAGGTCCACATTCCATCCAATCACAGATTTACAAAGACAATGGGTTAACTCCTGAAGCATGGGCCTCACTTCATTTTATACGTTGTTACATGAATTCAATGCCGAGAATCAAACCCTTGACCTTTAGATACCACATAGGAACTGGTGCTAATAAACTTGCCCTCCAATAAGCTACGCTTGCACTCTAATTGCCCTGCGGCCCAGGCCCTGATTATATGGAGGGCAATTAGTGGTGGCAGAAGCTGATGCTTGTTCTATGTACTTTGTAGGTTGGAGAATGGACTGGACAGGAGGGACTCATCATGAGCAGTACATTCAAGACTTATGATATCTACAGTAACATCACCTCCACGTACCCGTCCTCCTCCTGCAACTATGATTGTGTCTGCCACAATGACTTCAAGGACTACAAGTCAGAGCATTACCCCATAAACAGCATTAACACATCATTAACACATCATAAAACCCTCATCATTGTATTATTGTTAAAGCATTAAGATAATAATTAGAATTGTTTGAGAAAATATTTTCATTGCAACTGAGACAAATGAATTATTCGTAGTGAAACAATTATTTCAATTCATTTCAGATGACAAAAGCTCATGATTTGATAAGAATATTTAAAACAAATGGTTTTAATTGGACGTTTGTTAAGGATTTCATTACATTTTATAAACATGATTTATGTTTCAGGTATGGAAGCATGGAGGGTGGCGACGTTCTCATCCACGGCGTGTTTGATGTTCACGGTCCAGGCAGCGACGTACTGGAGTGTGATAACATAGTTCACGGGTCCAGTGTCCAGGCCTTAGAAGCCATGTACTATGCAGTAGAGCTCATTAACAACGTCAAGGACATCCTGCCTGGAGTACGGCTCAGCGTGGCGAGTACAGATAGCTGCCGGAACCCTTCCCGGGCGGTGAGGCAGACCACGGCCCTCCTCACCAGTCAGCTGGACATCCAGTCTCGCGATGACCGCCCTCTGCGCGTGACCGCCGTCCTGGGAAGCGAGAGTTCTGACGTGTCTTTAGCCCTCGCTGAACTCTTAGCTGTTCACAAAGTTCCTGAGATCAGCTACGGGTCCAGCACATCACAACTAGGAGACAAATCTAAATATCCTTACTTCATGAGAACAGTGGGCGCCGACGAGGCCCAGGTTCAAGCCATGATAGACATCATCAAAGAGTTCGGCTGGACCTATGTCAAGGTCATCTACTCCAATAACGCATACGGCAATGCGGCTGCCAAATATTTCCTGGAAAAGACAAATACTGAGGACATATGTGTGGCGACCCAGGTCCAGCTTGAGAGATACATTACTGAGGACAAGACAGCCATGAGGAACATCATCCGCTACTACCTAATGGAGGCTTACGTGGACGCCAAGGTCGTCGTCATGTTTACCACTGACACTGATGCCCGGGGCGTCCTGGAAGCCGTTGACTCGTTGCTAGGCAACAAGGTGACCTCTGACCTCATATGGTTGGCGTCTGACTACTGGGGCTCCCGACCCAGCGTCGTCAAGGGGCTGGAGAGGGTGGCTTCCGGTGCGATCTGTCTTGCCTTTCTGGCAGATGACGTAACAGGATTCATGGAATATTTCCATCAGCTTCAACCTTCCACCAACAGCAAGAACCCCTGGTTTGATGAGTTCTGGCAACACTACTTTGAATGTTATCTCTCCAGTGAGTTTGCGAAAATATTCAACACTTCCTGTGACCCGTCAAGACATAGTCTCCAAAACGAGGCGGTTGGCATGGCAACCCAGGTTCCTTACGTGATAGACAGTGTGTACACCATCGCTCTAGGTTTGCACCACCTGATCCAGGACTACTGTGGGGCTAATGCCACAGACCTGTGTGCTGAGGCCCAGAGGAACATGGACATGCTGTATGACTACATGACAGATCTCAGATTCTATAACAGCATAACTAACCTAACAGTCTCCTATGACTCGCTTGGCAACGGTATCCCTAGATACAGCGTCCTTAACTACCAGAGAGACCCAGGGGGTTCCCATGGATACGTTCAAGTGAGTGAATATATCCGGCTCTTATCTGTATTAACAATACGTTTCAGATGTATTATTGTGTAAATCTATTATTGGGCCTTCAGTGTGTTAATGAATAATATTGAGTTTTTATTTTGAAAGAGATTCATTGCATCTTCCCACATAAATTTGACAAATAAATTTGATTTATTTGACAGGCCTTTTATTAGATAAATACGCGAAATAAGCTTGTCAAAATGTCTTGATTCAATAAAGTTATCTCTGATCGCAGCCATTTTTGGCGGAACTATCCATCTTAAATAATTAATTACGATTCTATTGAAACTGTTCAGTTTTATGCCATCATATTTCATGATAAATTATGTGAGCATGTTGTCCAGTGTCATGGATATTATCATCATTATGAGTATTCCAATGCACTCGCTGCAGGTTGGAAGCTGGGAGGACGGGAAGCTGAGTATTAACACCACAGCAATCCAGGGACCAGCCTCAGCCAATGGCAGCACTGTATCGGCTGAACAGGTGGCGTCCTCTTGTGGCCACGACGATTGTATGTGCACCTCGGTGGAAATAAAGAACTTAGACTTTGAGCTGAAATATGCGAGACTTACATTGCTAGGATACTTCCCCATTCATGAGACAGGACCAGATGGACGTGCATGCACCAAGATCAGACCCAAGGAAGGCTTTGAGCCGCTGATGGCCTTCAAATATGCCATACAAAGGGTTAACAATGACCCTTACCTCCTCCCTAATGTCACCCTGGGCTACATGGTGTTTGACACGTGTTCTGATGACGAGTACGCTGCCATGGCCTTTGATTCCTTTGACAAGAACCTTCGCTTCTTCTCCAAGCCGCCGCAGTTACCCGTCATCACGTACGTTCACGCATTTATCGGAGGCTTCGAGAATGACGTCAGCAAGGCCTTGAATAAAGTCAGCGACACTGGCCAACGCCTGGTGCAGGTTGGTGCATGTTATTGTGACATCATAATGGACTATGGAATAACAAAAAATACAATTTGTACCAAATCAAATAGATTTTTTTAATTTCATAGACTATATTTACATATACACGGAAAAGGACCTTTTTAATGGATAAAACTGACGAAAATAAGTTGCAAAATCTAATTGTTAAAAAAAATTTAAACGAGAATTGTTTATGATTTGTGTAATGTTTAATATTGTAGATCAGTCCTGGATCTACAGCTGATGAGCTGAGTAACCGGGAGGATTACTACTACTTCCTGAGGACTGTGGCCCCGGAGAGTAACCTTGCCCACGCTCTGGTGGCCCTCATCCGGGCCATGGGTTGGACCTACATGTCCATAGTCCACAGCACCTCTCAGAGAGACATGGACCTGGCTGACAAGCTCCAGACCTCCATCCTGGAACGTGGGGCCTGCATAGCGACCACGCTGCCGGTCCCTGAGGGCAGCGACGACCCCAACCTGTATAACAGGGTGATAGAGGGGTTGTTAGAAGCTAAGGGGGCACTGGGGGTGTTTGTCATTGCCCCGCCCAGACAGATCCGCTTGCTACTGGAAGCTGCGCACGCAGCCGGCACTGGGGGAAAGTTGGTGTGGGTGGGCACTGAGCAGTGGGGGCGGAACCGGAAGTTGATGGAAGGCCTGGATGACGTCGCCAGGGGGACCATGACCCTTGTTCCAGACACAGGCACGGACCCTTACTTTGACGCCTACATGCAGAGATTGACCCCCCACGCTGATCCAGATAATCCCTGGCTGGCGGAATACTGGCAGGAGTACTTCCAGTGTGACACAGTGTACGGTTCTGGATACCCCAAAGTCTGTACCGGACTGGAATCCCTGGACAATTCTTCCATCTCCATGAACACTCTGAGCATTAACACAATCAACGCGGTGTATTCCTACGCGTACGGGCTGACGCGGCTGTTTGAGGAGCGATGCGGCGGGATGGTGATGCCGCCATGTGATGCCGTCACCGGCGACTCCTACAAGACCAGCGCTCTCGTCTACGATTACATCAAGAGAACCAGATTCACAGGGGCAGATGGGAAACCTTTTGGTTTCACAGATAGAGGCGATGGCACCGGGAGGTATAAGGTCCTTAACTATAAAGTAGAACTTGACCACAAGCCTCCTGCAGATGTAAACATCAGTGCTAACATGGAGGTAGAAATTATCGAATTACCAAGTGGAACTGGATTCATTGAGGTATATTGTAATTTACTGAACTAAAATGTATATAATATGTATAATAGAAACAAAAATATATTCATGACCTTTTAAAGAAAATATTTAAATATTTGTTGTCACTGGTATATTGGCCTTGAGAATATAAGTTATTAGACCATCGGCATTTGCCCTAAATGACTCTGTTGTCAGTTTATTTAGAATTCTATCATTATCGTAAACATAATAAATTATAATTAATTATAATTTTTCTCAGTTATTTAGTGATTTGTCTCTATCCTTTATTCTGAGAAAACCGTCTATGCGATGCTGAAATGGAGACAGTGGTGATCGCCACTGCCTGCTATTGTTACTATGGACACTTTTTGCATTTGTCTGTTAGCTGTTCTCTGAGTGGTTGAAATAATCGCCATTGTCTCTAGCCATTGTCTCCAGTGCCGTGATTGGTCAATAACCCGGATGTGTGTATGGTGCTTATAGTATTAGTATTAAGATATATTATTACCGTTATGTTTCTAGATCGGGGAGTGGTCAGGCGGGAAGCTGAAGTTTAACAAGTCTCTGGTTCACATGTATGATCCTGAGGGCCGGCGCATCCTGCCCCAGTCTCAGTGCCCCGGGACGTGTAACTGCTCCTCCAGGCAGGGCTACCTGGACAAGGAGAACGTGCCCCTCAGCATGCACGCTCACCTCAAGGTGTGGGGCGTCCTCATCATGACCTTCGCCCTCCTCGGCATCGTGCTCGCCTTCGTTACTATGATGTTCTTCATCTTTAAGTTCCGCCATCCGGTTGTGGTTGGATCTACCTCATCCCTGAGTGTTCTCTTATTGTTTGGGATTATATTTCTCTATCTGATGAACTTTGCATTTATGTTATCAGATACCTGGGCCACGTGTGGTATAAGAAGGTTTGGACTAGGATTTTTTTACAGCATAATATTTGCAGTATTATTCATAAAAGCCACCCGTGTGGGGCGGATATGTAACAAAGCAGCGCTGAGTTCTAAGCCTTCATTTATCAGCGGGCCTAGTCAGACTGCCATAGTGGTCGTCCTGGTGTCCATAGAGCTCCTCCTGGTGGCGGAATGGCTCATCATCCAGCCTCCAGACGTCTACTGGACACTGGTGAACGTCAACCACCACGGCCGGAGCCCTATATTTGTGGTGGAGTGGCGGTGCGCTCACACCAGAGAGGCCCTCGTGACCTCGCTCTGCTACGTATACTTCCTCATCACTCTAGCTCTGGTGTTTTCTATTAAGGCCAGAAAGGCCGCTAACTATCAACACGAGGCCCTCTCCATCCTCATCAGTACTCTGATATCTATAGTAGTACTCATCATCTGGACGTGTGTGTATCTGCTGGCTGAGGACGTGTACACCATCCCCGCTGTCTGTGTTGGTATCACCGTCACCGCCTCTGTTATCTTTGGGATGCTCTTTCTGCCTAAGATGCTGGTACTGACCTCCCCTAGAGGCGTCGCCTGCGCGGATTCCACCAATAATCTGGACTATGACTCAGAATACGCCGTGCCAAAGCGCAACCGAGACAACCATACACAAGGTATCTAGTCAACACCGCCCTCCATGACATACACAAAGCTTTCACTTCTTTGGTAGGAGTGCCATTTAAAAAATATATATTCATAATCCAGGAATAGCTGGTCCCTCAAAATGCTATAGCTGAATCTAGAGATATCTGAACTTTGGGATGGCAAATTGATGTGTGCAGTTTCTCCTTTGTAATTGTGTTGTAGCATTTTGAGGGAACAGTGAACTCATTTCTGAGGTGAATTCATTTGTTAAATGGCTGCCCTACTTATTAATTGTGTCATATTTCTTGTCAAGTATATTTTGTTTACATCTGTATAATTTAGTCATATCAGCATATCGAAATCACGGCTATTTATGAAAAATGTGTTTATAGATCTATCTACTCAACATATAAATATCATTAAATAATTGACTTACATATGAATATTTAGTTTAGCCAAGTGTTTTCTCAAAGGTTTCAGTTTTCTGACAATTTTTTAGATATTTTCATCTTGGTTTGAAATACATAATTTAACACAATCACTTCAGAGCATGTACAGTATCCAAGAGAACTATATTAGTTTCTTTGAAACCACTTTCAAATCCTTCTCACGTGTGACTGCACCACTGTGATGTGTTCTCAGTGTCGCCTGTGTGTAGTGCCACCTGTCGGTCATGTTGTGTGTCCAATGTCTTGTGTTATGTTGCATAGGCCGCACCAATCCAGGATTCCCCATCACTGAGCTCTCAGAGCAGACCGTCTACAACCCGTATGCTGGCCGCCAGATGGCCTCCTTCTGAGGTAAGCCAATCACAACAAAGTGAGCGATAATGACACGATGCAGAGAAATGTGCGGGTCTATGACTGAGGTAAGTCTTAGGTACTGTTTCCGGTTCCCAGTTTTCATCTCGTTTACACCTTGGCCTAGCTGAAGGGTGTATAACCTAAGACCAGAAGTGAATGATTTCCGGTTCCGTCAGTATTTTCCGGAAATCCGGTTAATGCTGATCACGTGGCTTGCATATAGACAAGACATGGCTTACATGGAAAAACCAAAGCAAATGAAATTTTGGTGGGAAAGATGTAAATTCATTAAAATAATAATAACCAGACCATTTCATGAGAATGGGAGGATTTTATTTTGAAGCACGTCATGCATGATCACAGGAGTGTGGGCAAACGTTTATACTTTCCCCTCCCTCCCCTTCTCCTCTCCCCCCCCCTCCCCCTCATTCCGCTCCACATCTTGTATGTCAAATAAAGGTAATAGAAGTATTATTTTTCCTTGCACAATTTAATAGCACATGATCTTCATCTTGGCTAAAAAGGATGTTATTCTCAGAAATTACGTCATAACTCTATTTGGAAGGTTGGTAAAAAATTCATATAGAGTCGAATCAGGCATGACAGGTAATACAGCTATGTGTACTGAGTAAGAGATAACATAGTCGTCCCAGTTCAGAGGAAACAATTTAAATCCCAGGTAAGAACGCCTTAATCAGCAATATCCATCAGGTGGAAAACTATTGTAAATATCTATGTATATAAGGTAAAAATGGCGTGAACCGCATGAGGTAATATGTTATCTGGTAGGTGTCTTGTGATCTATTAATGCTTTGACTTAAATCACCTCCCGTAGGTTACATTGTAACCTTTCAAAATATTCAGTGATATTTATTTACAAGTCTTTTAGAATTAGAGCAAGAATATGTATTCAATGAAATAAATAAAATGAAATTGTTTTTGGATATAGCGGTAAGAATTAATTGATTTATGATATTTCAGATGTCATTGCAGACGGAGATGGGGTTGGAGCCAAGATTAATAGGGCTTATGCCATTACTGAGGTGCTAAGTACCGCTTTATGAAAGTTGGTGACGCCCTATGGGCCGGTCCGGAAGGACATGGAGTACATGCGCATGGAGGAGAGGTCATGATCTCGTCAGTCACTAGTGACGTCACAGAGGTCCTTGACCTCCACAGTGACTAGCGTCATCACAGAGGTCCTAAATAGTGGGCCAGCACGGTCAGAGAATGGGTCTATAAACTTCAAAGTTCTCTGGTTGTATGGAAGTGCTTTATGAGTGAAATAAGATAATTAAATCTTATTACTGGAATTGACCATGTTGATTGTTCAAAAATGAAAACATTTGAATTAAATGAAGAACGATGACCAATGATTGACAAAGGCAGACAGACATGCGCACAATGCAGTGAGATGCAGACATGCGCACAAGGCATTGAGATGCATTTCCTGGTTACCGCTTCCTAGTTACGGCTATGGAGATTGTGATTATCTTAATAGTTGAATAAGTGAGATACATGCATTGTATGAAGTATACTCTCTAGTCATGTTGGATTTGTATGAACTACTAGCTGAGATGTTGTATCATGTGTTTGTTCTTGTTATTGTTATTGATTTATTCCGTATAAGTGACAGAATAATTTTACCATTACCCAATTCCAATTCTTCTTCGCTAACTTTGAATGTCTTTCTTTCATACAAAATCAATAAACAGTTAATTAAATATGTTTTTGTTCATTCATAACTTTGTTGATGTTTGATGATAAAATGACAGCTAAATGGGAAAAACAGGTAGCAAAACAAGTCAATGCTTCCACTTCGTAACCAGCTAGAACTAAGTTAGAATATGGAAACTTTAAAAAGTGAAAAAAATAATAATTTGTTGATGTTCAAGAACATTTTTTAAAATGTTTACTAAGAATACATTACCATTTTTCAGATCAAACCTTTATACTCACATGAACCTTTAGATTTAAAAAGCTATGAAGATTTGAAAAAAGTTATAGTGGCTCAAATGAAATGATATATTTTATAGTGTCAAATACCAGTGCTTTGCGTCCAAGGTCATGCAGAGAATTGCCAGTTATCATCAATAAATAATATGTTTGGAATAGGCTTTGCCAAAAAAAAATGCTTGAACTATTTTTTGAAGTCGAAATGGGGTCAGCCAATCACAGAAGGCAAGCCAATCCCCGTGATTCGAGCATTTTACACCTGTGGTATATGAGAGCTCCGGAGGGGAGGTGGGCTGCTTATGGGCCGCCATAAAAACACTGAGGAATCAGGCAATAGTTACAGTACTGAAAATATCATGTAATGAACCAGGCAATAGTTTCAGTACTGGAACTTTCATGTGATGAATCAGGCAATAGTTACAGCACTGAAACTATCATGTGATGAATCAGGCAATGGTTACAGCACTGAAACTATCATGTGATGAATCAGGCAATGGTTACAGCACTGAAACTATCATGTGATGAATCAGGCAATAGTTTCAGTACTGGAACTTTCATGTGATGAATCAGGCAATAGTTACAGCACTGAAACTATCATGTGATGAATCAGGCAATGGTTACAGCACTGAAGCTTTCATGTGATGAATCAGGCAATGGTTACAGCACTGAAACTATCATGTGATGAATCAGGCAATAGTTTCAGTACTGGAACTTTCATGTGATGAATCAGGCAATAGTTACAGCACTGAAACTATCATGTGATGAATCAGGCAATGGTTACAGCACTGGAACTTTCATGTGATGAATCAGGCAATAGTTACAGCACTGAAGCTTTCATGTGATGAATCAGGCAATGGTTACAGCACTGAAACTATCATGTGATGAATCAGGCAATAGTTTCAGTACTGGAACTTTCATGTGATGAATCAGGCAATAGTTACAGCACTGAAACTATCATGTGATGAATCAGGCAATGGTTACAGCACTGGAACTTTCATGTGATGAATCAGGCAATAGTTACAGCACTGAAGCTTTCATGTGATGAATCAGGCAATGGTTACAGCACTGAAACTATCATGTGATGAATCAGGCAATAGTTTCAGTACTGGAACTTTCATGTGATGAATCAGGCAATAGTTACAGCACTGAAACTATCATGTGATGAATCAGGCAATGGTTACAGCACTGAAACTATCATGTGATGAATCAGGCAATAGTTACAGCACTGGAGCTATCATGTGATGAATCAAGCAATGGTTACAGCACTGAAACTTCCATGTGATGAATCAGGCAATGGTAACAGCACTGAAACTATCATGTGATGAATCAGGCAATGGTTACAGCACTGAAACTATCATGTGATGAATCAGGCAATGGTTACAGCACTGAAACTATCATGTGATGAATCAGGCAATGGTTACAGCACTGAAACTATCATGTGATGAATCAGGCAATGGTTACAGCACTGAAACTATCATGTGATGAATCAGGCAATGGTTACAGCACTGAAACTATCATGTGATGAATCAGGCAATGGTTACAGCACTGAAACTATCATGTGATGAATCAGGCAATGGTTACAGCACTGAAACTATCATGTGATGAATCAGGCAATAGTTACAGCACTGAAGCTTTCATGTGATGAATCAGGCAATGGTTACAGCACTGAAACTATCATGTGATGAATCAGGCAATGGTTACAGCACTGAAACTATCATGTGATGAATCAGGCAACGGTTACAGCACTGAAACTATCATGTGATGAATCAGGCAATGGTTACAGCACTGAAACTATCATGTGATGAAACAGGCAATGGTAACAGCACTGAAACTTTCATGTGATGAACCAGGCAATGGTTACAGCACTGAAGCTACCATGTGATGAATCAGGCAATGGTTACTGCACTGAAGCTACCATGTGATGAATCAGGCAATGGTTACTGCACTGAAGCTACCATGTGATGAATCAGGCCATGGTTACTGCACTGAAGCTACCATGTGATGAATCAGGCCATGGTTACTGCACTGAAGCTACCATGTGATGAAACAGGCAATGGTAACAGCACTGAAACTTTCATGTGATGAACCAGGCAATGGTTACAGCACTGAAGCTACCATGTGATGAATCAGGCAATGGTTACTGCACTGAAGCTACCATGTGATGAATCAGGCAATGGTTACTGCACTGAAGCTACCATGTGATGAATCAGGCAATGGTTACTGCACTGAAGCTACCATGTGATGAATCAGGCAATGGTTACTGCACTGAAGCTACCATGTGATGAATCAGGCCATGGTTACTGCACTGAAGCTACCATGTGATGAAACAGGCAATGGTAACAGCACTGAAACTTTCATGTGATGAACCAGGCAATGGTTACAGCACTGAAGCTACCATGTGATGTATCAGGCAATGGTTACAGCACTGAAGCTTTCATGTGATGTATCAGGCAATGGTTACAGCACTGATACTACCATGGTTACGGCAGAGATACTTTGCCTCTTGCATCATTGTGGATATACTTGTACCTACTAGCAAGTGTATTCAATATTGATTAGTGAAATTAAGTAAGCTATTTACAGAATGAGTACTTTTATCCTTTCGCTATACTAATGCTATGCTTTACATATATTAAAGTTGCATGCATGGGCCACTACAACTAGTCACCTTAAACCCACTACATAGAGCCGGGAACGGCTATGTATTTACCATTTTCTAATATAATAGCAAATGTTTATGATTTACATGAAAATTGATTAAACTAAATTTCACAACATGTAAAACGGTTCTTTGTAAGAGATTGATTTAATTCAGGAGTTACACATTACGCTGTTAGGCCCTTAGGAGAATTGAGGCAATGTTTGACCAACTCACCATGTTTTTCGCTTTCATAGCTTGACTACAGCTATCACAAATAATTTTGCCGTCAGTTGAATACGTGTGAATGCATTTGAGGCTATGCACTATTTTAACTATTTATTCTACCAATCGTTCCTTGTTCTAGTTTTTCACCTCCATAATCAGGTATATATTCTATAAAACATGTTCAAATATGGAATCATCATCATTAAACAGAAGTGCAATCATATTAAAGGGGAGGGGATTGATAATAAAATCCCAGCCTTTAAGGTAAATTTGAATTCTCCATTATATCCGCACCCTTTAGCCTGTATTATATCCGCACCCTTAAGCCTGTATTATATCCGCACCCTTAAGCCTGTATTATATCCGCACCCTTAAGCCTGTATTATATCCGCACCCTTAAGCCTGTATTATATCCGCACCCTTAAGCCTGTATTATATCCGCACCCTTAAGCCTGTATTATATCCGCACCCTTAAGCCTGTATTATATCCGCACCCTTAAGCCTGTATTATATCCGCACCCTTAAGCCTGTATTTTATCCGCACCCTTAAGCCTGTATTTTATCCGCACCCTTAAGCCTGTTTTATATCCGCACCCTTAAGCCTGTATTAAAACCTCCTCTTCTCACAGATAGTTTGGTAAATCTCCATTAGATCCAAACATTAACCCTGTGTCCAAACTCCCGACTTCAAAGGAAACATAATTAGAGGCACAAAAGACTAAAACGATATATGCTATATACAAATGCAATTTATTGCTGCAAATCAGGACTATAATGGAAAAATATTAAATCAAATGATTATGATATATACTCAAGATATGAATATACATCCATACACAATAAGGTTGGGATTCAATTAGCTTCAATCTGTCTAAAACATCTGGGCATCTGCTGTACACAATCCCAACAGAAATAAACAGTTTATGACATGACAAGGTTTTTCTCTGCATAATCTAAATTTGCATATTCTTGAACCAAATTCTTGTCAAAGACATGGATTTGATATAAAAATTGATTTGAAACAAATTTAGCTCGGGATTCCATTGCAAATACATTAACATTATACGAATAAAAAGTGCTGAGTAAGATCTTCATAACATTTTGATAATGGAAGCTTCTGAATAGAATAAGTATGCAAATAAGATCATGTGTGAGTACAAAGATCCAGATATATATTGTCAGGGATATGAACTAATTTTTAGACTTCCGGAGTGTGGCTGTAATACAGAGTTACGTAGTGTGTGAATTATAGGTACGTACATCAGACAGCTAGAACCCTGCCACCGGAGCATAATGCTCAACTCTTTTTAAATAATCTGGGGTCTTCCATTTGCATTATCACAAAGACAAACCAAGTTTGTTTTCAATTTAATAGATTAATTCATAGTGGGTGTCTGGAGAGACATAATTATTGCTTTCAATATAAACATCCTGCTCTGACATATAAATGGCACTAACATATTTCAACTATCTTTGACATAACTGTATTCAGTTTTCTAAATATCGAACTGTGACAGCAAAAATAGCTATATTTAGAATCAAGTGTGTCAAAATGTAATGTACATAAAAACAAAATTGTGTCATTAATTTCAAAGAAAGTTAAGATTTTATGTACATTATTAAACTGCAGTGTAAATAGATACAATATATAAATATATAAATATATAGATATATGGTTTATCGAATATCACAGACGGATCAAGATGAGAATACCATTATATATATATCACCTGTATTCTATTGTGTTCTACAATGGCTGCCAGTATTTATATGGTCATCGTACTCTTTAAAATGTTTTTAAACAGTCCATTAACGTTTATATATTATAGAGAATGTTAAAGAGGCGGATAGGATGAGAACTGATAAGTCATAACTGTATTAATCAGCCTCACACATCTATATATCACAGACTGTACACAGCCACAGTGGATTGATCAGGATAAAAACAACAGAAACTATGTACGCAAGCTGCATACTTATAGAGGTATCAATATAGCCTTGTAATATACAATTTACAACAGTGAAAAAGCTACAATTCTCACTGCTTGAGTTTGAACATTTGTGATCCACCAGGTGTCTATTGTATCATAAATGGTGCATGCTGGGATAGGTTTGTAGGCATAACATCTGATATGATGACTACCATTCTGTATACTGTGAAGGGAATATATTAATATTTTGGCAAACTGGCACATACAAAAAATAATCTTTTATAGAAGAATAGAAAGACAATTTTGAGTGAATTAAGCTGATTTAAATAAATCACAAATTAATCAATATTGTTACCACTATGAGCCAAGCTTGCATGTCTAAGTTCCCCTATGCGTTACAGATTTTTAGAAACCTTGGGCCACTCGAGCAGTGAGACTTTTTTGGGGTTCCATCTGGGTTCCTTAACATATATATTTCACATGAAATATTTCATTGCTTGTCTGATATCATCCCTCTCTAATGTTCCTTGTGATAAGCTAATTACTTTGGCCTTTACATTTTACCCCGCCCAACTCAATACCTCAGGATTATTTGTCACTTGACAAGATCAATATTTCTGTACATCGGCTTTTTACCGCAAAACTTTAAATATTGAACATGTTCTCCGGCTATACTGTTAGGTTTCATGATATTCAGAATAAATTACATTGTTTAATCATAAAATTATATAAATTTGTTAAGGGAAGCTAAAGAATATATGAATAATATTGCTGTTGATTTCTGTGCCATAATGTAAAGTTGTTTTTTTTATATGAATAATATATTTGTAAACTTATCAAAACGATACATAGATAAGGAAAGAAGTGTCTATCGTTTTTTTTCAAGCTTTTTCAGAGTTTCCAACTTTGTTCTTTGACTTTGAATTGTTGGTTACAGTAGACGTTGAACCAGTCTCAGAAGAATTACCTGATGAAGACACAGAACCGTTTTGCTCATTTGGTTTTGAATTTCCGGTAGATGTCTCTGACGTATTTCCGTTGGTAGTGGTTGAGTTCTTGGCTTGCTCCTCAGAGCTGTCAAGTACATTTGTCTTCTCATCTTTGCCATACAAAGCATCAGGTGAGTTCTTGCTGTACAGGTCTTCACTTTTATTGGGGTACATGAAGTTTCCTGCAGAAGGTGGCTCTGGGCTACCTTTTGGAGTGTCTACATGGTCACCTTCAGATGCAGCTTTATCCGAGGCGGCTGGTTTATCCGAGGATGCCTGGTCTTCAGGAATAGCAATATCTGGATAGGGATTTGGGTATCGATTTGGTGGTGGAGGAGGCTTCTCTTTTCGTGCAAGCTTGGAGACGGCTTTTTCATATATCTTTCGGGTCAGCGAAACTTGTTCTTCTTGTTTGTCAATTCTCTTCTTCATCTTGGCATAGACATAGAACATCTGGAAGTTGGTTGCTATGATTGGTATGGGTAGCCCAGTGGAGAGCATACCTGTCACTGCACACAGCGCCCCCACCAGGTACCCCCATCCGCTGTGAGGGTAGGTGTCGCCATATCCTACGGTTGTCATGGTAACAACCGCCCACCAGAAGCTATGCGGAATACTTTTGAACTCACCTTCTGTGTTAAACTCAGCATAGAAGATGCAAGTGGCATAGATGATGACCCAGACCAGAATGATGACCCCCAGCAAGAACACCTCTTTAGCACTTGCCTTCATGGCCAGGAGGAAGATCTGCAGGCCCTCATAGTGTCTGGCCAACCGGAAGAGGCGCAGAACTCGGAATATTCTCAGGAAGGCGAATGCCCGGTAGGTTGTCCAGAGCGTGTCGTCGTTCCAGTATTCTGTCATGGTAACCAGGAAGAGTACAGCCCACTCAGCGATGATGCTGATGAGATCCGCCCAGTTGAAGAATCCCAGAAGGAAGCTGAGCTTATTGGGACAAACCAGAAGCCTCGTGATGAGTTCCACACTGAAGATCAGAGTGGTGATGAGCTCCACAACCAGAATGCCCGGATGTGAGTCTGTAGTCTCCAGCATGATCCGCTTCGGATTCGTCTCATTGGCATTCCGGACACGGTCAGCTTCTGCCGCAACCCGGAAGTCTACATGCGTGTCCACGATCAGCGCAAAGGTTGAAATCAGGATGATAAAAATATACAGGAGCGACCAGATCTGAAACACACAGAAATCATCTTGATAATAAAACTTAGAGTGCTGTTCATGCATCCAGTTTATGGACCAATCACGGTAACCGAGACAATGGTAGGAGACAAGTGCAGAGCAGCTAAGAAATGGTTACAAGAAGTGTCAATAATAAAAATGGCAGGAGATGGCGATCAACATCTGCATCAACATCTAAGGCAAGAACATGTGAGTGCAGTGTTCAGGCTGACCTATCTCTCAAGTTAGTTCTGGTGGAAGGATCTCAAGAGTCTGAAGGAAAATAGTTTGGCACAGGGATGATCTGCAAAAGTAGTTCGGCACATGGGTGATCTGTGAAAGTAGTTCGGCACATGGGTGATCTGCGAAAGTAGTTTGGCAGAGGAGTTATCTGCCAAAAAAATATCTCATAGGTGCAGAACACCCTCTTGAAGCACCAAGTATGAGATAAATTTCAATATCACAAAACTAGAAAAATATGTGGCATATGTTCGTTTAGTCTCAATTAAAATTACAACTCACTAATCATTCATTTAAAAGTGATTATCACTCCATGGACACTATTAAGGCAGCCATGGATGGCCTAGTATAATATGAATATCAAACTGCTCACCGAAGGCTGCTGCTTAATGCTTCTATAAAACGTTATTTTGATCAAGACATCATTACAAAATGTCCATATATTTTTGTCTTTGTCTCATCTATGTTAAAGCTCATTTAGAAAATCAAAATCCATTATTTTGACTGATGACAAAAGAAACAAGACAAAGATAGAAATCAAGATGACATGCTTGGTGGGAATTCTGATATTAATCATGATTTGATTGACCCTAGCCAACAGATGAACTCCACACTGATCTGATCCAGATTTGATTGAACCATATCAGAACCTACTCGCATTATTTCACTTATTTATCTCCTGATAATAGAATTACTGGACTGCTCATTTGGTAATATTAAACCAAGTAAACATATTGCTTATTTTGAGCTGGTATTGGCCAAAATTGCAGCATTGTATTGGCCAGAATTGCAGCATTGTATTGGCCAGAATTGCAGCATTGTATTGGCCAGAATTGCCGCATTATATTGGTCAGAATTGCAGCATTGCATTGGTCAGAACAACAGCAATTTGCTTATCTATGTCAACTGCACGCTTTAGTGAATCAGGAAATGAAGGCTCCACTCAGATTGGCACAACATGCTTTTGTCTATTGGCATCAAGTTTCCGGCTGACAAAGATTGTATTGTCCTGTCGGCTTAGCAACCACATGTGTGGCTGCGGATATCTACATGTATTGTCATTGACAGATAACGTTTTCCCTCCATATATCGATTTCGGTATGTTTAAATTGCGTAGTGTAACCGGATCCCCATGTTTGGGTGATAGTGACAGCAATATAAAGTTATACATGGTATAGGCACATAAAGCCGTATTTACTCTTCTATATATGTATTATGCAACTATTCTAAAGCATCGACCATTTGGTTACCATGTGAACTGTTGAATCAGTATTAAGGTAAACGTTAATTATTGCAAGCAAGAGTGCGAAAATACACTGTAAACTATATACCTCTGGAAGAAATGAACATTTTTAGAATCACATTGGGCAGGCAAGAATGATTTTCATTTGTAACTAAGAGATCTTTTTCCAATTTTTTAATACAAATATATAAAAGGGTTATTGCAACATGGTTACCAATAGATATAGGTCAACATATTTTTATCATATATATCCTTTAATGTTTCCACTAGAGTTGCATCCATTAGCTTATAGTTCCTCGTGTACTTGTTGCTTCATGTTGTAGTGTTCAATTATTCTGCATTTCAAGTAAATGGCCTTTATATAAAACAAAGAGAAGTAGAAAGGAGACTTCCTGGTTACATGCATAATGACAGCAGTATCTGTCACATGGCATATATATACACACACACACACACACACACAGATATATATATATATATATATATATATATATATATATATATATATATATATATATATATATATATATAAAGCATGGCATATATATGTGTATATATATATGTATATATAAGAGATTGCATTCTGTATATTTTACTGTGTACTGAGCTGCACAAATGGCGCACCTCAATACTAATGATCTAAATATTAATATATTAATGAAATGGTAATATCTGTACTTCATTTGATATTTATCTCACAAATGAGAAGAGATATCAGTTTTTTAACCTTTGTACCTACTTGAATGTAAATTATGTTGTGAAATACTGTAATTTCGGTATTTTAATAAGATATTACAAACATAATGGTGTTGTTATTTAATAACCACGAAATAAAACATAACCCAAAGGCCGGAGAGCTGTGCTGACCATTAATGTTTTTGTAATGTTTGTAAGCAATGTGGGAATGTTTGCAAATTGCCTTATAATGATAATTATACGTGCTTACCCAGCTCAGCAGGACAAGAACAGTCTCAAATGGCTGCTATACTTAGACTAACAAAATGATATTTTGAAAAACCGAATAAAATAAGACAAATTGACAGAGTGTTTCCCCGTCAGCGCAGCTTAGGAATATCCGGGTGGTGTACATATCAAATTTTGATTGATTTTCTTTTTTCAGAATATACCACAAGTGTTGAAATCCATACTTTATAGTTTTATATTATATTTCTTATAAATGACACATGAATGTCTGGTAAACAAATATCAAAGTTGACTTTCGAAGATATAACTAATATAATGCGAGAAGCCTAAAATGCCCTAATATAAGTGCGAGAAACCTAAAATGTCCTAATATAAGTGTGTGAAACATAAAATGTCCTAATATAAGTGCGAGAAACATAAAATGTCCTAATATAAGTGCGAGAAACATAAAATGCCCTAATATAAGTGCGAGAAACATAAAATGTCCTAATATAAGTGCGAGAAACATGTAATGCCACAAAATAAGTGGGAGAAACCTAAAATGCCATAATATAAGTGCGAGAAACATAAAATGCCCTAATATAAGTGCGAGAAACATAAAATGCCCTAATATAAGTGCGAGAAACCTAAAATGCCATAATATAAGTGCGAGAAACCTAAAATGCCCTAATATAAGTGCGAGAAACATAAAATGCCTAATATAAGTGCGAGAAACATAAAATACCTATAATCTTCTGATATTTTGTCCAATTTGTTCAAAATGCTTCCATCAATATGAATGTGGTCTTGTTTTTTTTTTTTTTTTTTTTTTTTTCAATTTTTAGTTTTTAAATTTTCATTTTATTTATTTATATTTTTTTAACAAAAAAATTCTGATTGATCGTCTTTGTCTCGCTGATGCCCAGGTTCGGCTACCGATTCTGACTAGTCGGAGGATGTTTGTTAGCAATATCAATCAGATTCCCCAATTATAATAAAGCTTTATGGTGTCAAACATCGTAAAATTCACGATGTCTATTATAGATAACAGAAAAATACCAGATTCTATTTGTTGCAAGATATTGTGACTTTATCTAAACACAAATCACCGAGAATTTCTGGACGTTACTGGAAGCGCTCATAACAATCCATATCAGAAAAAAAAAGTTGAAAATGGGGTATAACTAATTTCTGTTTGTGTGTGAGATATCCGTTTTTGTCCATGTAATTTATATGATATCAATCCAATATATCATATCGATATGACATACAAGTTTGAGAAGAGTCAAGAGTTACTTGGTAAAAGATAACAAATATATAGAAACATTTAAAATGAGATTCAATGATGAGATTCAACATTTTAATGAAATTTGCAATCAGCATATTAATTTTGTTTAAAATCAAAACAATAAAAAGAGTTGCTATAAACAACTTCCAATATGATAATATATAAAATAAAGGAGATATTATAATAATATGATATACTAATATGATATACTAATATAATAAAGTAATAGAGCAGACTGACCTGGGCCCACAGAGAGGAGCTGGGGTATTCTAAGATGTGCCATATCTTCTCCCTGTTCGTGTGGCAGTTAGCGGCGAAGCCTGGAAGCATATCCTTGGGTTCCAGTACTTCCACTGGGTCATCGATCTTGGCCATAACCTTCTGGTCCTCGCTGTACGTGGAATATTTCTCCCAGCAGCAGGGCGCGAGGGCCGAGGAAGGAATCCCCCAAAACTGCAACTCAGCGCAGAAGAAGGGCACGCAGACGCCCTGGGGCATGTGTAGCTCCCCCGTGCGGTAATAATCCAAGATGAAACCAAAAATATGAGGGTTCCGGTCAAATCTGTATTCCCTCTCAACTCCTTGCGGAATGGTGTCCCCCGTGATGAGTTTAGCGAGTTTACTTTCTGGCTTTCTGGAGAGGGAGTGGTAGGTGGTGTAGTATTTGACCCCTCCTATATTAAGCCTCACCCAGCGGCCCCAGGCTATGCCCTTGCCGGAGTTCTTGGGAGGCGGCGGCAGCGGTAGCTCCACCTCGGGGCCGGCGGACTTCTCGTCGCCCACGGACAGCCCGGAGTCGCCGATATCCCCGTCTTCATCTTCATCTTTCTGATGCTCGTTTTCTTCTATTCTATAAAGCCTCCCCGGATCGTTAATCACGGGGTCCACGTTCTCCTCCACGCCAGGCATCTGGGCGGGTTTCTGTCTGATTATGATTCCAGAGGGGGATTCTCCGGAACCAGTGGTGAGGACATCGATGCTGTGGGTACCCCCCTGGATGACATCTTGAGCGCCAGGGGTAGTATCTCTGTCCGCCGTGTTAGTGTCTAGAATGTAGTACACGGGAATGGCGGGTTTGGAATCGTCAAACTCTGTCTCCTCATCCATGGATGTCTCTCCCATTGAAGTCTCGTCCTCATCTTGGGAAGTCTCGTCTAGATCCTTAGGGTACTTTATCGGCCTATTAGCACCATAAGGGCGCATTCCCCAGGGACTTTCCTCCCGCATGGGGGCGCGGCCGTCGGTCTCGCTTCCACTCATCCCGCCTGAACTCATCCCCGTGTGTCCACTCATCGGTCTGGGTTTTCCCGCGGCGGTCTGCTTCTTACGGGGACGTCCAGAAGCCGGCCGCCGGTACCTCCCGGCAAACATCATCGTCAATACCCCACAAGTGATCCGTGCTCAGTGTCAATCTACAGGTTGTTTGCTGTGGGATGTGGCGGCGGTGTTATGGTGTAAGGACCGTGGAGATGTCATGGATGGTAGGGCAGAGCGCTGCTTGTATATGTACTCTCCCGCCCAGCTCCAATTTGTCACCTGCTATCTCCATGAAGCTGCCTGGTCTCCACATAAACACAATCAATACTGTACACGCTTCACTGCTCCCCTGTCCTGCTTCGCTTATTGATTTTATTTTTCACAATTAAAACTTCACCATTATGCATTAACAAATGTATGTGCAGTGTATGTGTTATTTATCTGATATGTATTATTCGATGTGACATGCACACATTTAGTATGAATCAATTGTCGAAAAGTTTTATTTATTTATATTTATATGATTCAAAGATTCAGATAATCATGTGTTAAAGGCAAAAAGGATATTTAACCATTGCGCAATGCGTTGCTTTGATGGGGACCGCGGGCTGTAGCGCAGTTGGTAGAGCGCAAACGTATTAACACCACTCCCTCTGTGCTGATCCAAAGGTCATGTGTTTGATTCCCAGCCGTGCCCAGATTGCATTCATGTTACAGCTTCTTATTACAACTGGAGCCCGTGCCTGAAAGGCTAACCCGTTGTCTTTGTAAATCTTGAAGGTCATGGAGGTCATCTTTGACAGTAACACGTGAAATCCACATCAAGATATTGCTGAGAAAAAAGATGGAAACTATATTACAATGCACAATAATGTACTATATATCTTTGTTTAGAAATCATTTGTGATTGCTTCTTGATGAGTAAAATGCTGAAAACCCAACGAATACCAGAGACCTTGTCATAATGTTTCCAACATTTGTGAACTTTGCTTTGAAATTTTGTCTAACCCATTTATATGGATATGATTAACCCAGTTCTATAGGCATTGAATGAATTAATAAACTTTGAGCTTATAATTTGATCATATATTTAATGAATAATGCACGAAGTTTGATTAATTTCAGATAGCATAATATGTTGGTGAGTGACATAAACATAGCAACAATAACAAAGCTACATGGACCGGGAAGAGAATCAGGTCAAATCACGGAACTCCCACGTCGCGGTATATGGTCCACCTTGAAACAGGTATGACCTTGGGCAATATGCAGGGTACTTTGTATATAAATACTTGTCATTTGGCTGGAACATCACTTTATAACATGATTTCAGTCATTTCTTGTTGAGACCTAACTGAAGCAGATATTGTGTCTCAGATCCTGTATTATAAAACTGCACCTAGTGGACAGCAGGTCAATGCTTCAGATCTGGGCCTCATAGTATATAAGAAATTGTGGCATGAATGTCATCTCGGCATGGCAGGGAACCCACGACCCTTAGGGGCGATCCATTTGATTTTTGTGGGGTGGGGTGGGACAGCAGTACTGGATGAATAAAAAAAATTTCTTTGGTAGGGTGGATGAATAATTTTTTTTCTGGTGTGGGGTGGGTGAATAAATTTTTTTTCTGGTGTGGGGTGGGTGAATAAATTTTTTTTCTTAATAACAATCCGTCATTAATTACTGGGCGGGGCAGGACAAAACTACAAAATATAAACCATCTAAATTATTTTTAAAATATTATCACCACATAAATGTACCAATCAACTTAGACTGAAGTATCATAACCAGCATATTTTATTATGTGCATAAAGTATAGTGTGTTAAAGGCAAAATGTCTTTTCAAGTTGTATGCTCTCACACCCTGGGTCTCTATTTCTTCAGATAAACTACATGACTTATGGAGAAGCCAACAGGCAGCACATTCAAATTCTGTTTGATAAATCCACCAGAGTTGTTGTTTGCCTTGAGACCATCGTACAGGTACCACTCTGATTTGTGCCAAACTTTCATGATATAGTGACCACCATTCCAGAGGGTTACAGCTATTAGTCCATATCTGAAATAGAAAGATATATGTTTAGATTACTATACATCAAGCATAAATAATATGAAGTATATTTAAAAAGTAAATATGCTATATGTGTAGCAAATATTTCAGTTGATTTCAGTCTAGATGTTCTGTGAACTGTTGAATACCTTGCTCCACACACATCCAAAGTTAATGGCAGATCCGAGAGGTTGAGTAGGCCCCTGCGAGCAAACAGATCTACACCAAGGGGTAGCAGTACTGGCTGACCAGTTGCAAAGCTCCTTCTCATGTATGATCTCTGTCCGCCACAATAGTACATGCTTCTACAAAGAATATATTCAAGTATTAACTGAGAGATTTCTAAAGAAATTATTAAATAATTATTCACTTTAAGTGTCATATATCAAATGAATACTCTGTTGTTTGATATACACTTGTAATTCTGTTGCTATTAATATTTTTAATATATCTTATATCTCTATATAAACTCTACTAAATAGTACATTTCTTTCCCATCAGCATCATATGCTTTCTGTTCTGTTCTGTTTATGTACGTGTCAAGCACTGCTGTCCCACATGGTGAGTCTGGCTGCTGCTCCCACTCCACCAGTGAACTAGATAGGAAACACTGATTCTGTCCTGTGGGTTGACTGAAATAGGACAAGTAAAGAAAAATGGTCATTAGTCTCCAGTTCCTGTATAATTTAGGATTTTCTTTATTTGTTATTTAAAGAAAGATATGCATTAATTTGAGAAATCTCAATAAATATTAGATACAAATTGAATACCTGAGAACGATCCCTTTTATTGGCCTGTTTGTTAGTCTTTTTGGACAGGATTCCTCACTGCACTCACTGGTAAGCCTTGTTGTTAGCATGGGCTGAAGATGGTTAACAAAGTAGGTATCTTCACTCCCATACATGTCAATTACATCATTCACTGGTGTTAGATGTAAGACATCTGTGGCCCAGATGTACTTAGCCTCACTCACTTTTCCATCAGAAATCAGTGATAGTGCCCTCTCCAACAGGAATTTGACTTTTACCTATTGAACCTTGCTTTTTCAAAGCGGGAGAGGCCCACTCCATCAATATCAGCCTCCCCCAGATCTTGCAGGTCTGTTGCCTTGTCACTCTTTGAGATAAAAGTGACCTTGTCATAGTAATTAGAAAGATTTGCACCTTCCAGGAATACTTTGGTGGTTTCCATTGTTGGCTTGGTGTGTGTCTGGGAGAAATGTTGTCCTGAGAAATGTTTTATAGGCACTGTTGAGGGGTGAGTGTTCTGCTTCACCATTCTCCCTGATACAAAAATGTAGAGGTCTCTCACAAAGTAGTGTAGGAAGATTGTTGCTTCCCCAGACTCTGATCCTTCATTTCAAGCAATCCATATAGAAGATAGAAAAACTGGAAGGAGGTGGATGAATAAAAAAAAATTCTTTGGTAGGGTGGATGAATAAATTTTTTTTCTTTGGTAGGGTGGATGAATAAATTTTTTTTCTGGGATGGGGTGGGTGAATAAATTTTTTCTCTCCAAAATCTCCCACCCCACCCCACAAAAATCAAATGGATCGCCCCTTATCACAAAGAAACTGGTGCTGAAAAGCTTGCGCCGTTCTGACCAGCTGAGCCATGGCCTGAGACCCGAAGTAGAATACCCGTCCTGTATATATGATTTAAACTTGCATAATTTTAATCTAAGCTTATTGTCAAAAGTGATTTATTTCCAGGTGCCACATGCAATATTTAAAAAAAAACGTACCTGCAAAATGTGTGATTTTCTGATCAATAAGATTGATTATCAATTTGTTATTTAATCAATTCCTTTGAAAACTTTTCATGTTTTGGTTTAGACATATTTTTATTGAAAAGATTGGATAATAACCTATATTAAATTCTTTCCTCTTCCAAATTACACAGTTACACAATAAGACAGGGGATGTTTTCCACCCATAAAATAAAATAAAATTAAAGATTACATTGGGAGAAAAATAAGACAGGAGACTAAAAGCAGGAAGCAGACATTGACGATAATGAGTGACCATAAATCTATGAAAATCGTTTAAGGAGCAGACCATTTTTCATTCAGGGGGGTGGAGGAAAGTCAGGAAAAAAAATCTGTGAGACCACTTGATGGAGAAAAAAAATATTGAGAATGCCAACCTTGAGAAAAAAATAAATTGAGACTCACATATCTCCAGAAAAAAGGTTGAAGGGCCAATTATTTTGTGGAAAAAAATGGATTTTCAACCTTGTAAAAGTCAATTTTAGAGGCGAAAAAATAAAAATAAATTTTACCTCACTTCACTCACCACTACAATAGGTACAATCTACCCAAAATATGTTTTGGGAGCTAGTTTTGAGGCATGAGCAACAAATACAATTTACAACATAACTTTTAAGATGACATACAATCTGAAAGCAATAATGAATCTTATATTGCTGCCAGATACAATCTTTTGCAAATATCTTTTTATCTTTTACATTAACAAGATGTTCAGCTTGATTACTTCACTTAACATTTATTATTGGTCAAAACATAGACTTTCATCGTATGGATTTCTCAACTTAACATCGATTATAATATCTTGACAATGACATTTGCTTAATAACACATATTCAACAGTTATATTATTATTTTGGGGGTTGAATGCAGGTTTTAAACAATTCATATGTCTGAAAAATGTTGTTTTAAAGCCAAACCTTATGGCCAGGCAGAGAAAATGCTTTGAAGTCAATTCATTAACAATCATAATTATGTATTGACAATTTTAAGCTCCTGACACCTGAGCGGTGTATGGGGCCATAGTATCGGGCTCTGTCTGTGTGTGCATGGGTCTGTGGGTCGGTCTGGCAACAATAATTTTGACATTTTGCTAACTTATCAGTGATCTAACATACAGGCTTTACATTTCTACCACACATGCATCCCATGAAGGCCTACAACTTGCTACATCTTGAAGGCACTGGTCTACTTACCTACCGATAATTAAGATGTCTGCTGTGCAACTTGTTGTCTACAACAAATGGGCACACACTTTTGTGTGGCTCTTATCATGCATATATCAGGTCTTATACCCCAGTCACATGTATTCCAATTTCAAACATTTGTTCCAATCTCCTAAACGTTGCTCAGGCGGTTTTTTGACAAAATTGGTTGTCAACCTGGGGCACCTTTAGAATGCCTGATGTCTTGAAAAATGTGTGTTGTCCAGGCGATATATGGTCGGTGCTTGGGTGGCCGTGCATATCCAATACGACTACACTCATGGCAAATAGGGCAAAACTTCCTGGAACCCAGGACTTAATAGATGGATGAAGTATACTTCAATAAATGACTACTTGAAACACTTGTATGAACTGTGAATTAGTGTGTACGTAAATAAAGCATTGTATCATTTTCTAATAAATCATACATCTATTTACACAGATATAGCCACGGGCCGTGGCGCAGTTGGTTCGAGCGCCAGCTTATTAGCACCAGTACCTCTGTGGTGATCCAAAGGTCGTGGGTTCGAACCCCGGCCGTGCCGGAATTGAACTCATGGTATAATTTCCCATATGAGCTGAGGCCCGTGCCTAAAGGGTTAACCCGTTGTCCTTGTAAATCTGTGACCGGGAGGTTAATGCTTCAATCAATGTTTGGTGGCATTAATGTTTGGTGGCATCAATGTTTGGTGGCATCAATGTTTGATGGCATCAATGTTTGGTGTCATCAATGTTTGGTGGCATCACTGTTTGCTGACATCACTGTTTGCTGGCATCAATGTTTGCTGGCATCAATATTTGCTGGCATCAGTGGCATCATGTTATAGGAGAGAAAGATATATTTGAGTAAAGAGAAAAGTTTGACTGGTCAGGAAATAAAGCCTTGTCCGCTCTATTGGAGTAGATAATGTTGATATAGGCATGAAAGAGAAGACCAGCTAAAGTATGACTGAATAAATCTAAGAGAGAAGAATAATAAGACATATAGCCATTATCTATCATTATATTATTTCTGTTATGTACTAAGACATATAGCCATTATTTATCATTATATATTATTATCATTATATTATTTCTGTATTGTACTCCCGGATATCTGGACTGTTGCAGATTCTGGCGCCAATGTTTCGTTTCTCATGACAGGACAAGATAACAAACAAGATAATTTTGTAATAAAGTATAAATATATATATATATATATATATAGATAGATATTTCATCATCGACATAAATGTTTAACCTTGGGTTATATGATGTGGCAAGATCACTGATATAATGATGTCACTGTGCTTGCCAGAATATAACCCTTTTATTTTTTACCCCATCTTGGAACTACCCATTCCAGACCTTACAAATGACTAGGGTGGTTTATTCAAGATAAAACCCAAAGCTGAGGACGGGAAAATGGAAAACATTCTTAGCCTCATGAAAAATAGATAGAATTAGTCCCATGAAAATACAGCATATATTACCTAATAATAGCTAAACTCAGGTCAAAGGTGACAGATCGGCAGAACGACAGAGAATTTCAGGCGTATTCAGGAAACAAGAGAAATTCATTTTTACTGGATTCACAGTCATGTTGGTATCCAGGGAATTGAGGCTGCTGACAAAGCTGCCAAAGCAGGGTCAATCAAGGGTCAATCAAGGGGGCAGGATCCATCGAGGGGGCAGGGTCAATCAAGGGTCAATCAAGGGTCAATCAAGGGGGCAGGGTCAATCGAGGGGGCAGGGTCAATCAAGGGGGCAGGGTCAATCGAGGGGGCAGGGTCAATCGAGGGGGCAGGGTCAATCAAGGGGGCAGGGTCAATCGAGGGGGTAGGGTCAATCAAGGGGGCAGGGTCAATCAAGGGAAGGAGTCAAGTGGTTTGAACTATTGCAGGTAGAGTTTAATGAAAATGGTCACAAGATCTGAATAAAGGGTTAAAGAGGAGAAATTAATCCTGTCTAACCGTCAAAATAACATTCATTATTGCAACAGGTGGCTATGGGGGTGCCAATTTCAGTAGTAATTTTGAATAATTTTACTTCAATCAGAAGTTCTTCAGCATGGTGGGATCTAGACATACTGTGAGAATCCTATTTATCAGGGACCACACAGGAAATATTGTCAACAAATACATCAAGGCAAAGTATAAGACTAAATGAGATTCTCAAATTGATATTTTGGTCGTATGTTCTGGTTACTGATATTGTGTATCTGTACAAAAATAAAATACGAGAAATGAAACATATGTTGAGGGTGACGTCGAGCTGTACATTTTGACAAGTTGGTGGGAGTTATTCTCAATATGTACTGACTCGGAGATAAAGTGAAAACAAACTTGTGCTACATAAATAGAGTCTGGTTGAGGTGAGATTAGTCCATTGCCACTTTCATAGTAAATGAAAACTTGAGACATCATTGTTTCCTGACAACCAGGTTCACTGAATAAGTTGTAATCCAGAGTGAATGAATCGTTGCCAAGTCCTCCTTGACATCTCAAAATATCTTCATCCAGTATTAAGGAAATCTGATAGCATTCAGTATATACCGGTAATAATATTTGGCTAATAATACATCTATCATCAGTGTATTATGTTTCTAATACTTTATAATTCTCATGATCTCTTTCTATATCATATATACATTCGGTTCAATTTGTTTCATCTTATACTTTTCTGATTCGTGTACACTAACAAATAAAATGAAAAATAAAATTTACTTTGTTCAATTCTGACAAACAAAACAAAGAGAGGAAACTAGCCATATGCTGTGGATAAGTTACACACGATTTTATGAAAACCAATGCGTCATGTCATAGAAAGTGAAGCACGTAGTAAATTAGGCAGTGATTTCAGGTGGTTCATCATGAGCTATACATACAATACATCCAAGCACAGCAAAGGCAGAAAACAATACCATCTAGTATAAAACATATGGTAAATTACTGAGTGGTTCATCACAGGTTTTTCATACAATTAAACCAATTAATACAATTTGTAAAAAAAAAAAAAAAAAAAAAAAATAATACTCTTGTCATCATACATCATATCATGAAAAATGGAACGTATGGTAAATTATTAAGTGATTTAGGTGTTCAGTCATATTATACAAATGAAATATGTAGAAAATTAATGAATAAGTCAGGTGATATGTAATATGTAGGTTTGTGATCATCCTGTGATTCGTGAGAGTGTACCATCCTCAGGTCATTCATAAAAGAAACTGTACTCAGAGGATTAATGATAGTTCAGTACCTACTTATGTTACGATGTCTCCAAAAGGTTTCTGCATGTCCATTTCTCCTTACCTTCATAGGTTTTAGCATCTATGATGGCTCGTCCAGTGGACCATCATTGCTGGTTAGTCCAGTGGACCATCATTGGTGGTTAGTCCAGTGGACCATAATTGATGGCTCGTCCATTGGACCATAATTGATAGTTAGTTCAGTGGACCATAATTGGTGGTTAGTCCAGTGGACCATAATTGATGGTTAGTCCAGTGGACCATAATTGATGGTTAGTCCAGTGGACCATAATTGATGGTTAGTCCAGTGGACCATAATTGATGGCTCGTCCAGTGGACCATAATTGATGGTTAGTCCAGTGGACCATAATTGGTAGTTAGTCCAGTGGACCATAATTGATGGTTAGTCTAGTGGACCATAATTGATGGTTAGTCTAGTGGACCATAATTGATGGCTCGTCCAGTGGACCATAATTGATGGTTAGTCCAGTGGACCATAATTGATGGCTCGTCCAGTGGACCATAATTTATGGCTAGTCCAGTGGACCATAATTGGTAGTTAGTCCAGTGGACCATAATTGATGGTTAGTCTAGTGGACCATAATTGATGGTTAGTCTAGTGGACCATAATTGATGGCTCGTCCAGTGGACCATAATTGATGGTTAGTCCAGTGGACCATAATTGGTGGTTAGTCCAGTGGACCATAATTGATGGCTCGTCCAGTGGACCATAATTGATGGTTCGTCCAGTGGACCATAATTGATGGTTAGTCCAGTGGACCATAATTGATGGTTAGTCCAGTGGACCATAATTGATGGTTAGTCCAGTGGACCATAATTGATGGCTCGTCCAGTGGACCATAATTGATGGTTAGTCCAGTGGACCATAATTGATGGTTAGTCCAGTGGACCATAATTGGTGGTTAGTCCAGTGGACCATAATTGGTGGTTAGTCCAGTGGACCATAATTGGTGGTTAATCAAGTGGACCATAATTGATGGCTAGTCTAGTGGACCATAATTGATGGCTAGTCTAGTGGACCATAATTGATGGTTAGTCCAGTGGACCATAATTGGTGGTTAGTCCAGTGGACCATAATTGGTGGTTAATCAAGTGGACCATAATTGATGGCTAGTCTAGTGGACCATAATTGATGGTTAGTCTAGTGGACCATAATTGGTGGCTAGTCCAGTGGACCATAATTGATGGTTAGTTCAGTGGACCATATTTGATAATTAGTCCAGTGGACCATAATTGATGGTTAGTCCAGTGGACCATCATTGGTGGTTAGTCCAGTGGACCATCATTGGTGGTTAGTCCAGTGGACCATAATTGGTGGTTAGTCCAGTGGACCATCATTGGTGGTTAGTTCAGTGGACCATCATTGGTGGTTAGTCCAGTGGACCATCATTGGTGGTTAGTCCAGTGGACCATCATTGGTGGTTAGTCCAGTGGACCATCATTGGTGGTTAGTCCAGTGGACCATAATTGATGGCTCGTCCAGTGGACCATAATTGATGGCTCGTCCATTGGACCATAATTGATGGTTAGTCCAGTGGACCATAATTGATGGTTAGTTCAGTGGACCATCATTGGTGGTTAGTCCAGTGGACCATCATTGGTGGTTAGTCCAGTGGACCATAATTGATGGCTAGTCCAGTGGACCATAATTGGTGGTTAGTCCAGTGGACCATCATTGGTGGTTAGTCCAGTGGACCATCATTGGTGGTTAGTCCAGTGGACCATAATTGATGGCTCGTCCAGTGGACCATAATTGATGGCTCGTCCATTGGACCATAATTGATGGTTAGTCCAGTGGACCATAATTGATGGTTAGTTCAGTAGACCATAATTGATGGTTAGTCCAGTAGACCATAATTGATGGTTAGTCCAGTGGACCATAATTGATGGTTGGTCCAGTGGACCATAATTGATGGTTAGTCCAGTAGACCATAATTGATGGTTGGTCCAGTGGACCATAATTGATGGTTAGTTCAGTAGACCATAATTGATGGTTAGTCCAGTAGACCATAATTGGTGGCTAGTCTAGTGGACCATAATTGATGGCTAGTCCAGTGGACCATAATTGATGGTTAGTCTAGTAGACCATAATTGATGGTTAGTCTAGTGGGCCATAATTGGTGGCTAGTCTAGTGGACCATAATTGATGGCTCGTCCAGTGGACCATAATTGATGGTTAGTCCAGTAGACCATAATTGATGGTTGGTCCAGTGGACCATAATTGATGGCTAGTCCAGTGGACCATAATTGATGGCTCGTCCAGTGGACCATAATTGATGGCTCGTCCATTGGACCATAATTGATGGCTCGTCCAGTGGACCATAATTAGTGGCTAGTCCATTGGACCATAATTGATGGCTAGTCCAGTGGACCATAATTGATGGTTAGTCCAGTGGACCATAATTGATGGCTCGTCCAGTGGACCATAATTGATGGTTAGTCCAGTGGACCATAATTGATGGTTAGTCCAGTGGACCATCATTGGTGGTTAGTCCAGTGGACCATAATTGATGGCTCGTCCATTGGACCATAATTGATGGTTAGTCCATTGGACCATAATTGATGGTTAGTCCAGTGGACCATAATTGATGGTTGGTCCAGTGGACCATAATTGATGGCTCGTCCAGTGGACCATAATTAGTGGCTAGTCCATTGGACCATAATTGATGGCTAGTCCATTGGACCATAATTGATGGCTCGTCCAGTGGACCATAATTGATGGCTCGTCCAGTGGACCATAATTGATGGTTAGTCCAGTGGACCATAATTGATGGTTAGTTCAGTGGACCATAATTGATGGCTAGTCCAGTGGACCATAATTAGTGGCTAGTCCAGTGGACCAAAATTGATGGTTAGTCTAGTAGACCATAATTGATGGTTAGTCCAGTGGACCATAATTGATGGCTCGTCCATTGGACCATAATTGATGGCTCGTCCATTGGACCATAATTGATGGTTAGTCCAGTGGACCATAATTGATGGTTGGTCCAGTGGACCATAATTGATGGCTCGTCCAGTGGACCATAATTAGTGGCTAGTCCATTGGACCATAATTGATGGCTAGTCCATTGGACCATAATTGATGGCTCGTCCAGTGGACCATAATTGATGGCTCGTCCAGTGGACCATAATTGATGGTTAGTCCAGTGGACCATAATTGATGGTTAGTTCAGTGGACCATAATTGATGGCTAGTCCAGTGGACCATAATTAGTGGCTAGTCCAGTGGACCAAAATTGATGGTTAGTCTAGTAGACCATAATTGATGGTTAGTCCAGTGGACCATAATTGATGGCTAGTCCAGTGGACCGAAATTGATGGTTAGTCCAGTGGACCATAATTGATGGTTAGTCCAGTGGACCATAATTGGTAGTTAGTCCAGTAGACCATAATTTATGGCTAGTCCAGTGGACCATAATTGATGGTTAGTCCAGTGGACCATAATTGATGGTTAGTCCAGTGGACCATAATTGATGGTTAGTCCAGTGGACCATAATTGATGGTTAATCCAGTGGCCCATAATTGATGGTTAATCCAGTAGACCATAATTGATGGTTAGTCTAGTGGACCGAAATTGATGGTTAGTCCAGTGGACCATAATTGGTGGTTAGTCCAGTGGACCATAATTGATGGTTAGTCCAGTAGACCATAATTGGTGGTTAGTCCAGTGGACCATAATTGATGGTTAGTCCAGTGGACCATAATTGATGGTTAGTCTAGTGGACCATAATTGGTGGTTAGTCCAGTGGACCATAATTGATGGTTAGTCCAGTAGACCATAATTGGTGGTTAGTCCAGTGGACCATAATTGATGGTTAGTCCAGTGGACCGAAATTGATGGTTAGTCTAGTAGACCATAATTGATGGTTAGTCTAGTGGGCCATAGTTGATGGTTAGTCCAGTGGACCATAATTGGTGGTTAGTCCAGTGGACCATAATTTATGGCTAGTCCAGTGGACCATAATTGATGGTTAGTCCAGTGGACCATAATTGATGGTTAGTCTAGTGGGCCATAATTGATGGTTAGTTCAGTGGACCATAGTTGATGGTTAGTCCAGTGGACCATAATTGGTGGTTAGTCCAGTGGACCATAATTGGTGGTTAGTCCAGTGGACCATAATTGATGGCTAGTCCAGTGGGCCATAGTTGATGGTTAGTCCAGTGGACCATAATTGGTGGTTAGTCCAGTGGACCATAATTGATGGCTAGTCCAGTGGGCCATAGTTGATGGTTAGTCCAGTGGACCATAATTGGTGGTTAGTCCAGTGGACCATAATTGATGGTTAGTCCAGTGGACCATAATTGATGGCTAGTCCAGTGGACCGAAATTGATGGTTAGTCTAGTAGACCATAATTGATGGTTAGTCTAGTGGGCCATAGTTGATGGTTAGTCCAGTGGACCATAATTGATGGTTCGTCCAGTGGACCATAATTGATGGTTAGTCCAGTGGACCATAATTTATGGTTAGTCCAGTGGACCATAATTTATGGTTAGTCCAGTGGACCATAATTTATGGCTAGTCCAGTGGACCATAATTGATGGTTAGTCCAGTGGACCATAATTGATGGTTAGTCTAGTGGGCCATAATTGATGGTTAGTTCAGTGGACCATAATTGGTGGTTAGTCCAGTGGACCATAATTGATGGTTAGTCCAGTGGACCAGTGGTTATCTAGTCATGTCTATTCTCCCACCAGGGTTATCTGGTCATGTCTATTCTCCCACCAGGGTTATCTAGTCATGTCTATTCTCCCACCAGGGTTATCTGGTCATGTCTATTCTCCCATCAGGGTTATCTGGTCATGTCTATTCTCCCACCAGGGTTATCTGGTCATGTCTATTTTCCCACCAGGGCTATCTAGTCATGTCTATTCTCCCACCAGGGTTATCTGGCCATGTCTATTCTCACACCAGGGTTATCTGGTCATGTCTATTCTCCCACCAGGGTTATCTGGCCATGTCTATTCTCCCACCAGGGTTATTTGGTCATGTCTATTCTCCTATCAGGGTTATCTAGTCATGTCTATTCTCCCACCAGGGTTATCTGGCCATGTCTATTCTCCCATCAGGGTTATCTGGTCATGTCTATTCTACCACCAGGGTTATCTGGCCATGTCTATTCTCCTATCAGGGTTATCTAGTCATGTCTATTCTCCTATCAGGGTTATCTGGTCATGTCTATTCTCCTATCAGGGTTATCTAGTCATGTCTATTCTCCCACCAGGGTTATCTGGTCATGTCTATTCTCCCACCAGGGTTATCTGGTCATGTCTATTCTCCCATCAGGGTTATCTGGTCATGTCTATTCTCCCACCAGGGTTATCTGGTCATGTCTATTCTCCCATCAGGGTTATCTGGTCATGTCTATTCTCCCACCAGGGTTATCTGGTCATGTCTATTCTCCCACCAGGGTTATCTGGTCATGTCTATTCTCCCACCAGGGTTATCTGGTCATGTCTATTCTCCCACCAGGGTTATCTGGTCATGTCTATTCTCCCACCAGGGTTATCTGGTCATGTCTATTCTCCCATCAAGGTTATCTGGTCATGTCTATTCTCCCACCAGGGTTATCTGGTCATGTCTATTCTCCCATCAGGGTTATCTGGTCATGTCTATTCTCCCACCAGGGTTATCTGGTCAGGTCTATTCTCCCACCAGGGTTATCTGGTCATGTCTATTCTCCCACCAGGGTTATCTGGTCATGTCTATTCTCACACCAGGGTTATCTGGTCATGTCTATTCTCCCATCAGGGTTATCTGATCATGTCTATTCTCCCACCAGGGTTATCTGGTCATGTCTATTCTCCCATCAGGGTTATTTGGTCATGTCTATTCTCCCACCAGGGTTATCTGGTCATGTCTATTCTCCCATCAGGGTTATCTGATCATGTCTATTCTCCCACCAGGGTTATCTGGTCATGTCTATTCTCCCATCAGGGTTATCTGATCATGTCTATTCTCCCACCAGGGTTATCTGGTCATGTCTATTCTCCCATCAGGGTTATCTGGTCATGTCTATTCTCCCACCAGGGTTATCTGGTCATGTCTATTCTCCCATCAGGGTTATCTGATCATGTCTATTCTCCCACCAGGGTTATCTGGTCATGTCTATTCTCCGATCAGGGCTATCTGGTCATGTCTATTCTCCCACCAGGGTTATCTGGTCATGTCTATTCTCCCACCAGGGTTATCTAGTCATGTCTATTCTCCCACCAGGGTTATCTGGTCATGTCTATTCTCCCACCAGGGCTATCTGGTCATGTCTATTCTCCCACCAGGGTTATCTGGTCATGTCTATTCTCCCACCAGGGTTATCTGGTCATGTCTATTCTCCCACCAGGGTTATCTGGTCATGTCTATTCTCCCACCAGGGTTATCTGGTCATGTCTATTCTCCCACCAGGGTTATCTGGTCATGTCTATTCTCCCACCAGGGTTATCTGGTCATGTCTATTCTCCCACCAGGGTTATCTGGTCATGTCTATTTTCCCACCAGGGTTATCTGGTCATGTCTATTCTCCCACCAGGGTTATCTAGTCATGTCTATTCTCCCACCAGGGTTATCTGTTCATGTGTATTCCACGACCAGGGCTATCAGTATAACCACACCAGGATAAGACCAGAAGAGAGGAGTCTTTTAACTGAAATGTTTTTTTTTGACAATTCAAAAAATTGGGTTAACACCGATATGATAATACTGGGCTTGATGGTACTTTTTGATGCTGAAATAATTGCATATTATTAATTTTTAATCAGTTATGTACATGATCAGATTTTATTCATATGGCTACGTTCACGTTATATTTTCAAATATTGACTGATGAAACTTCCCAGGGGGCTCCCAACTACTGTCCCTACTGTATTCAAGTCTCTTGCTTCATGGGGCCGTTTCTGTGCTTATTGCATAGACCAAGGTTAGAGGCTTAGGAACTATGCTGACCATTGAATTTGACATGTTTGAAATAGAAGAGTGGGGAAAATGTGTTGTGCTGAACTGACTTGTTCATTAAATAATGAGAAACTGGATCATCTTTAGTTATTTTGTGAAATGTTAGTAGATTCCGTAGATCTGAAACTTGTTGGTTATTTGGGTTTGATCAAATTCATGAGAGGAAGTGCAAATGTTTTCTGCCTAAAGTGATGGTAAAAATTGTCAACACCCAGGTGGAGCCACTGTATTGCATGTGAGGGACAACTTACTGCTGGCAACTTACCAACAAGGGTTATCTGGTCATACCTGTTCTCACACGAGGGTTATCTGGTCATACCTGTTCTCACACGAGGGTTATCTGGTCATGCCTGTTCTCACACGAGGGTTATCTGGTCATGCCTGTTCTCACACGAGGGTTATCTGGTCATGCCTGTTCTCCCACCTGGGTTATCTGGTCATGCCTGTTCTCACACGAGGGTTATCTGGTCATGTTTGTTCTCGCACGAGGGTTATCAATATAATATGGCAACTTACTCATGTAGAGCTTGGAAATTAGCCAGTGGAAACAGATAAGACGGACCAACTCCACAGCTTAAAAACCCAAATTCTTTAGCCATTCAGACTCAAGAAAACTCAAGAAAATCAACATTTCATTTCTCAAAAATATATGGCTTTATTATAAAACCAATTAATATCCATTTTAACAACCGTTAAATAAATAATATTGAACAAATAGTTTTTAAAAAGCCTGTTTTCATATGTGTACCTTTCATACAGTCATAGTATAATAAAATCAGGATGCAGTGCTATTTGAATGTCCATACATTGATTCACAAATACAATGTGGCTTTGCATATTGTTTAACATTCCTTTCATTCTGAAGAACACTCATTTCATATGATATTTCATCAAACTATCATACCCCATACAATAACCACAGGTATGTTATCATGTGGAAATGAATATATATTTATTTTCTGTAAAAGATGAAATCAGTTGAAATCCTTTCTTGAAATTGACCCAATTTCCAAAAATGCCATTTCTATACATTAATGAATCCTTAAATTTGATCTTGATCAAGCTCTTTTTTATTATGGAGTGGTGAAATGTTGAAACTTTTATTACATAATTAAAAATTTGTTGAGGGAAAATATATTTTAAGTATGTAATCAAAAGTTTCAACAAATGATTTCAATTTGGCCTAATTGCTCATTTAAATATTTTGGCAGTTTTGCACATACACGTTGACTTATATGCCTGGGGTTCGAGGTGTATCTGTATGTGTATTATGGCTTTTGTCTATTCCTTCATGTGGAGAGAAAGTTCTACTTGCGAGCCTTCCACCTGTGGTATGTCTTTCATGTGTTCTTGGAGCATGTGTTCTTGCACAACCTGGAGAGATACAAAGAGTTGTTGGCAGTACCCACACAGGTACCTGTCCATACTGGTGGCACCTGTATGGTCCTCGCTCAGCTCGTTTGGATCAATATGGTCCGTATCCATGGTGATGAACTGCATTTGTGCAGGGTCGTCGCCAGGGACGATGCTGATCACGCCATCCTCTATGGCACTGGGTTCTGTGTCCTGATTGACTGTTTCCAGTACCACCAGAGTGTGCTGCTGTCCGTCCTCCGCCGACTCTTGTACTGCCTGGAATAACTGGTCCCCTTCCTCCGACTGCAGGTAGAACGTCGCCTGCTCAGCCGACGTCTCCACGTCCACGTTGCTTTCTGGCGCCTCTTCCAGTTCCCTGGTCTGCTGTTCCTGCCACATGGTGCATCCGGCCCTGTGACTACACAGATTAGCGTAGGACTGGAACTCCTTGCTGCAGGCACACACAAACCGCGTGTGTACCTGCTCATGGACTCGTTTCTTGTGCTGCGTCAAGTATTTCTGCAGGGCGAACGAACTGCCACACTGATCGCAAAAATGTTTCATGCCTTTATGAAGTTCTAGATGTTTCCCATAAGCAGACATCTGCTTGAAGCTCTTGCCACACTGGTTACACAGGTACGGCCTGACACCTGTGTGTACGTTCGTATGGTCCATATAAGCCGTCTTATTGAGGAAGCCTTTGCCGCACTCCGCACACAGATACTTGGCCCTCCTCTCGCTGACCGGCTTGTGCCGCTCGATGTGTACGCTCAGCGTGTGCTTGGTCTGCATCTCCACGCCACAGATCGGACACATGAACTCCTTGACTTTGTCGTGGACCAGCTTGATGTGGTTTTTCAGGTTCTTTTTGAGGAGTTTCTTCTGGCAGTGAGGGCAGGTGGTCTGGAGGCTCTCGATGTCTATGCCGTGTTTGATTCGTCGGTGCATCGTCAGCTCCGTCCCCAGGTGGAACTCCTCCCCGCACTCATCACACTTCCGGTCCTTCTCTCCGTGCACCTTCTTCACGTGCTTCCGGAAGTCCGGCATGTGTCTGGTTTGATACGAGCACCCTTCCATCGGACATGTCACGTAATGATCCAGAGCCTTGTACTTGGGCTTCACATAGTTGGGGTCGTGATATCGTTTGAAATGTTGACTGAAGTGTTTGCTGAGTACCTCTTTGCCGCAGGTGTGGCAGGTCACTTTAGGAACGTTCTGCTTCATGTGTACGTATCGTATGTGAGTCTTAAGCAGAGCTCTCGTACCATAGCACTTGTGACATACTGGACATTCATGACTTTTCTCGAAGTGCAATCTGGCTTCGTGAGTTTTAACGTGACCTGGTTTAGGATCGCAGTAATCACAATATCTGCATTGGTAAACACCGTCTTGTGTTTTTATCAGTCCTACATCGTTGTTAAGTGTGTCTTTTTGGCAAACCTTCAATGCATAATGGATGCAGGCATTCATATTGCGTGAGAACTTCTTCTCGCAGAGTGGACACTGGACATCGGTCACTTTTTCCCGAGTGTCCGTCACGATCTCTCTCAGCTTTGGCGGCATTTTATTCAGGTGATTCAAAGCTTTGCACGTATTCAAAAAGATATGATTAAAGAGTTTATCTCTGCTGGTGAAGACCTTCTTGCACTTGGGGCATATCTGGAGGGCCTTTCTCTTCTTGGTGAGTTTGACGAGCTCCTCCTCGGTGAAGGTGACTTCTCCCGCGATGTGAGCCTCCGATATCGCCTGCGCCACGTCGCCGTCCATGATGAAATAATCCTCCTCCGTCAGCTCCAACGTCTGCTTCTCGGACTCAGCCACCACGTCAAACGGTTCAGACTTTATGTTGGACTCCAGTATTGGGAGGGTCAGTTTTAACACGCAATCTCCTGCCTCCTCTTCACAACTAAACATGGCTTCCTGCTTGATATTCACTTCAGAGATTTGTTCCTTGTTCTTCCCCCCGTCTTCTACATCCATCAGGACTGGCTCCTCACTTTCAGCATCAGTAATCCTCTTCTTTGCTGAAGGAGGCAGCTGATCGGCACCTTCCTCTTTCTTCCTCTTCCGTGCCTCATCACCAGCTATCCTTTTCTTTGCTGATGAAGGCAGCTCACCTGTGTCTTCCTCTTTCTTCATTTTACGTGCCTCATTGGCTATCCTCTTCTTTTCTGCAGGAAGCAGCTGATCTGGGCCCTCTTCTCTCATCCTTTTATCTGCCTCATCATCAGTTTCCTCTTCCATTCCAGCTTCCTCCTCATCATCGCTGATGTCTACTTCATGCTGTGAGGGCCCTGTGCTGGCTCTATCTACCCCAGACTCCAGATTAACCCTGTCTCCTGCGGGGCTTTCTATATCAGCATCTTGCACGGTTTCCTCCACTGTTAAATCAGGGATATTTGGATCACTCTTTGCTGCCTCACTATCTAGGCTCATTGTCTCTTCCTTATCTTTATCTTTCCCAAACGTTACAGTCTCTGGCACGGTCTTGGTGCCTTTTTGATCAGATTTTGACGGTGATACTTTTGCATTATATTCAGCCTGTCTTTGCCGTCGTGTTCTTATCACCAGTCTTTCTTTACTCACGTCCATACCTAAATCTGTCCGTGATAACCCACTACTCTTGTCTTTAGACATATTCTCGGTTTGCTCAAGTGGTTTCTGATTTTTCTGCTTTTCACTGGCCCCCTCCTGTCCCAAGTCACTGAGCCTCTTTGATGGCCGACCTCGCTTTCTTGGTGCGGCTTTTTTGCCCCCAGCAATCTCATCTGTAGTGTCCCTTATACCAGACGGCTGGCCACTTAATGTTCCATCAAGATTGGACTTAGCACCATCTTCTTCAACAGAGGGCGCTAAAATCTGCTTCCTCGGTCTCCCTCTTCCACGTTTCGATTTGCTCTAAAAGTAAAAAAAGTATAAAGGTCAGAGATGGCATATTCAGGTGATGATCATGACTTATCACCTCAATTGCTTTCCAAAATAAATGAATAAATAACATTTAAATTCGAAAAATATTTTTAATAATAATAACAAGCCCCAAACCATTATTTCGCCAAAGATCTGATTAATAATTAATATTATACCTGTTCCTCATTCAGCATCCCAGATGACGATGTGGCAGGAAGTTCCTGGGGCTTTGATGCAGCGTGCCTTGTCGTATCTTCAGCAGTATGATTTCCTGCTGCGCTGCCAGTTCCCAGAGAGTCTCTCGTTGCGTTCCCAGCAGAGGGCAGCAGTGTCGGGGGTCCGGGGGATCCGGGGAGTTTGGCCGTCATGATGCTATTCAGGTCCTCTGCTGTGTGAGGTTCAGACGTCCTGATAGAATCAAGCAAGTACTGAGCCTGGCTCACCTCTCCCCACTCTCCCTGAAACATAGAAAACATAATCCTATCATATCAGGGCTCCACATTAAGGACTCACCCTGAAACACACAAGACATAATCCTATTATATCAGGGTTCCGCATTAAGGACTCTCCCTGAAACACACAAGACATAATCCTATCATATCAAAGCTCCACAAGTTAACATGAGTCATATTGACACAGATACCTGGAGCAGGCAGTACTTGTCAGAGGTGAGTGTTATATAGATTATTGGTTAACATATGAGTCATATTGACACAGATACCTGGAGCAGGCAGTACTTGTCAGAGGTGAGTGTTATATAGATTATTGGTTAACATATGAGTCATATTGACACAGATACCTGGAGCAGGCAGTACTTGTCAGAGGTGAGTGTTATATAGATTATTGGTTAACATATGAGTCATATTGACACAGATACCTGGAGCAGGCAGTACTTGTCGGAGATGAGTGTTCTATAGATATCTGGAGCAGGTAGTACTTGTCGGAGGTGAGTGTTCTATAGATTATTAGTCAACATATGAGTCATATTGACACAGATACCTGGAGCAGGTAGTACTTGTCGGAGGTGAGTGTTCTATAGATACCTGGAGCAGGCAGTACTTGTCGGAGGTGAGTGTTGTACAGATTATTAGTCAACATATAAGTCATATTGACACAGATACCTGGAGCAGGCAGTACTTGTCAGAGGTGAGTGTTGTATAGATTATTAGTTAACATATGAGTCATATTGACACAGATACCTGGAGCAGGCAGTACTTGTCGGAGGGAGTGTTCTATAGATACCTGGAGCAGGCAGTACTTGTCGGAGGTGAGCGTACACTGGACGCGGGTGGTTTCCTGCAGAGTCTCGAGGAAGCCCTCCTTGCTGCCCGGAATCATAGCCAGCATCTCAGGAACCAACAGTGCTGCCACCACTTGGAACACCTGGAACACAACCATCATTTTAGGGTCATTATTACAACTGTCATTTGCTTTTGCAATATCATTATTCATTATAAGTTTTTACCCTTACCATTCATCCACATTTACATGTTTCTAATTCACACTTTAACAGGTTGACTTTAATATATCGATGTGCCAAGAATCCATTCATTCATTCATACAACAATTCAGAGTTCAAATTTTTCATTAATAAGCTATGCATATTCATAACTATTTGTTACAGTGTATATGGACACACACACATATTTCTCAACAAATATATTTTACATAATTTGTTTTACATTTTAATTGTCCACAATAAAACATCCAACTTAATTATTATTTTAGAATAGAGGAACTGTAAAATATCCATGAATTTCAGAATCTATAGATAGTAACTTCTCTATAACTTTGCTCTTTTTGCCTGACCTTTTCAGGTTTACTCTCTGCCTTAATTTCTTCATCTGTGAAGGTGACGTCATCATGGCCGTCGCCTGTATCCCAGCCGAGGTTGCGTTCCTCTTGTTGCCCCAGGAGACCGCCTAGCTCAGGAGGCAGCGGCACCCCACGTACCAGCTCATCCACGTACCACACCGGCTTCAGTAAGGCACTCAGCTCTTCAGCCCGTGCTCGACCTGCGTTTTTCCAAATACAGTTTAATTTTTAAAGACCTAAAATCTTTTTACATTTATGACAAATCTGAAGTAAGAACAATGAGAGATGGCAAGACATCCCATCTTAAGTAGAAGCTGATATATTTGCATTGTGATGTTTCTGACCACATTGGGGCGTTTGTTTAAAGTCATGCAAGCAGAACTTGAAGGGTAGTTACTAGATAATAACATGTCTCTACCTCAGATGGGGCACAAAAATACATTTAAATTTACCGTTATTTTTTGTTTATTTTGATATTTACCTTTGGCATGGGCAGCCATGTGCGACCGGAGCCGGGAGCGGTTGGCAAAGGTACATGTGCAGAGCGGGCAGTGCCAGTGGGTCTCACAGGGAACCATTGTATTTGTGGCGCCATCGGCCTGACATGGCAACACACATCGCACTATGCTCACACCTACAAACATACAGCGGTGCCTTCTTATCCCATTCATAGTAAACCATCAGTAAAGTTTATTGTATATTTATATCCAATACACTTTAAGCAATATTTATATCCAATACACTTTAGTTTATATATGTGCTTAACCAGAAGCCTGTGTCAAGGATTTAATGCCCTACTCCTTTAGAAGAGTGATCTGACTTTTATATTATAGCATTACTATGATGTTAACAATCCTGAGCATTTTATCACATTTGCGCCGATGACAACTCATTCATAGTAATCATAATGTTGGCCTCAACCACTAAGAGACACAGGCATCGTCATACTGAGATTCATCTCCCCCTTTTAAGTTGCACATCTAGCAAGTGGCATGCACTCACCTTCATATTGATATCTGTAGCGCCAGTGCTGGGCGCTCATGTGCATCTGCAGCTTGCGTAGCGGGGCTGGGGACCAGATGCTGGGGGGGCACAGTGGGCAGTGAAACATCCTGCCGCCACAGCAATCCTCACATGCCTGTACCTCGAGGTCCGGCAGGCACAGCAGCATCGACTTATGCTGAAATACACATAGAAATAAATACACACTGAAATAAATACACACTGAAATAAATACATCCTGCCCTCACAGCAATCCTCACACGTCTCAACCTGGAGGTCCGGCAGGCACAGCAGCATCGACTTATGCTGAAATACACATAGAAATACACACTGAAATAAATACACGGTGAAATATATACACACTGAAATAAATACATCCTGAAATAAATACACTGAAATAAATACATCCTGAAATAAATACACTGAAATAAATACACACTGAAATACACACTGAAATACACACTGAAATAAATACACTGAAATAAATACACACTGAAATAAATACACACTGAAATAAATACACTGAAATAAATACACTCTGAAATAAATACACACTGAAAGAAATACACACTGAAAGAAATACACACTGAAAGAAATACACACTGAAAGAAATACACACTGAAAGAAATACACACTGAAAGAAATACACACTGAAATACACACATACAGCACTGATTTAGTGTCCATCAGATCTATGCTGATATGAGGAATTTCCTTTTAGTTTCCAAAAGTGTATATCAATCTAAATATGTAAACATTGATATGCAAAAATATATCTTTCATTAACATTACTCACATAAAACTGCCCAATTTGCTGCTTGACTTTTTCTATCCTTTGATCTCGTGTCAATTTTGTTTTCGTCTGAGCATCTTTTCTGTTGACTTCTCCAGCAGTGACCTGATTTTTATCTTGTTTGTTGCTGATCTGGTGTTCTTGTTCCAAGTTATAAACTTTTTGACTCATCACATCTGGCTGAGCCTGCTGGTTAACTACCTGCTGAGCCTGCTGGTTAACTCCCTGCTGGGTGACTCCCTGCTGGGTAACTCCCTGCTGGGTAACTCCCTGCTGAGCCTGCTGGCTGGTTGCCTGCTGAGCCTGGATGGTGGCTCCCCCACTGGCCAGTTGTAACAATATAGTTTCAGGCCCATCACCTTCGGCAATATCTCCAGCTTCAAAAACCTCAACACAGCTTTCCCCTGAGAAGGAGTGCTCCACTGTGTGAGTAATTAGCGCCCCCTGCTGAGCCTGAAGTTCCTCCGTCGTGAATATCTGTTCAGGTAGATGAGCCACGTTGCTGGGAGACTTTGAGGCAATCCCTGACTCAACTGGCTCAGCTGGCTCAAGTGGCTCGTCATAATCATCCCCTGTCTTACTGTTAGCCTCTTTATCTCGTGGATGTTGGGGTAGACTATGATCCTCCTCATCCGAGTCCCAGCCCTGGAATACAAACTTGGGTTTGGTTTGCCTGTGTCCTATGAGGTGGCCTGTGATGGGAGAGGAGGAGGCGATGAGGCCGCTGCGGAGCTGGGACCCGCTGCACTGTGACACGTGGGTATGGACCCGGCTGAAGCCGACGTAGGCGCCCCCACACCGCGGACAGTGGAAGTGAGGGATGGGCTTACAAGAGAGCTGGCACTGAACCACATACCACTCTGAAATACAAGACAGGAAATATAGTGCATTATGATATGGGACATATATTATGATGAATGATGAATTTCTTCCTTAATCAAAGACAAACTATTCTTGAATAACCAGTGTGAAAATACCTTAAAATATTTTGAAAGAATGGAGATTTACTAAAACTTGTAAAGACATTTACCAAAATCATAAAAAATCTGGGTAAATATGTAAAAAAAAGAAAGAATAATAATGAATATCTGACTGCAGACCACCTTGTAATGTAGCAAAGGCATCAGGCAAGCAAAGATATCATCTTCTGAATTTCAGTACCAAATTTCAAGCTGGCACATTTTTGCACATGTTTTGTCATCAGAGATAAGATTTTGATATGAATGTCTATGATATATTGTTTGTAGCAAAAATCTTTTGGGACATGCATGATAAAGAGTTTACAAACATGTCACGTACCACCAAACTTGTATCTTTTCTTCCAGTGGTGGGAGATGAGATGAGCTTCTAGTTTGCGAGGGTAGGTCAGAGTGAAGTGATCTGGGGTGCAGAGTTTACAGTGTACTTTACTGGTGGAGCGGCAGGCACAGTCCTGACTCTCACACTTCACATCCCTCAGCTCATCCAGTGACTTAATAATGCTCACATGCCGGTGTTCTACTTCACCTGGATCCAGCTGAAATCATAAAATATATCTATAGATCTATTTACCTGCTCCTCTCATCATAACTCATTAAGGCATTTAAGATGTGCTCTTGTCAAGAGGTAAACATTTGCTACTGACTCCCACTCACATATTCCACAATATAGATCAATAACATTTTGTGAATCACAAATTACCGAGACACAATAAGACAATGTTGTCCATATGTGTATCATTCATCATTTTCTATATTCAATGTTTATGACCAAAGTGTCTATTCAGCTTGACATTGCAGTGGATGTTTTCACCAAGCTGACAATCAGTGGTAATATATTAGAGCAGTAGGGTTAGAAACAATCCTGAGTCTCTGAGCTGACTTAACAGTTGCCACTGCTGGGCCATTAAGTCAGCTCTATGGTGTGACTGTGGGTTACCATCTCTTTATTTAAGTGTGCAGCATGAGCGGAAGATGGACACAACCTATAATCTGCTTGTGCTTAATGATAAAAAATTACAGAAGTTAAATCACAGGAGCAGTTGATCAAGATACTGCTGGAACAATCAAACTGCCAAAACATTTTCTGAAATTAATCTTGTTCTTTAATTTGAGTTTGAAGAAGGCAGAGTTTGCATTTTGAGATGTATTTTCTCCAGGTTGACTCGCTAAGGCTGTATTTCCAATACGGGAGGTCTGTAGTGCAATGTGCAATGCATCTTGTGTCATGCCGTGTTCATATGTATACATCAGTTTAATGATGTTTTCACAGTCAAAATTCTAATTTGTAAGTGTGAAAGCCTAATTGTTTAACATATTTTTTTCCAAAATCACTTAGCAGCTGATTATATTGGACATTTTGCCATTGATTGCACTGAAGATGGACATCATTGTCGGTAATGGGCAGTATCATGCCGGTATGAAAATTTTGAACCTTAACTGTTTCCGAAACTTTTTCATGCAAGATGGTCCTGAGGGAGGGGGCTGAAGTTCTGTCAAATGAAAACTTAGATGGATAATAAAATGGCCGATTTTATTGAACCATAATCCTGTCTATGAAACCTGACATATTTTTGCTTTGTGGTGGACATTGCTATTGGCCCACTTAATCATGTTCACTGGTTTCTACATGCATGCTATTGGCATGTTTGTACATATACTGGGTTCTGTCTCTGAAACAATACTGAACTGACAGGCATGGCTAAAATCAACTTAAAAATCCTAGTTTTCTCCCTGTGTATAAATATAGTTTTATGTGGATCAGAACAATGTTGAACTGAATTTGACCTCAAGCATTATACTGTTGCAGTAATAACCCATGTCGCCATCTTTCCCAATTATTATCAGATCTACAAATGAAAGCCCCTGATCTTGGCAGAAAAACTGAAGACAGGTCGCCACAGAAAACACAGGGGCTTTCATTTGTAGATATAATAATTGACGGGGTCGGTCTGTCTCTGGTGTGTTGTAGTTTTGGTGCGGAATGACGGGTGCGGTGTGTCCTGATACTAGGGAGGTCGAAACAATAGCTCACAGGATTCTGAGTGGTGCCTTTTCACTAAATATGGGCCATGTTTACATCATTGTCACTTCATCAAAAATTGTCAGAAAAATATTTTCTTTTGGAATTTGAATATCAGTTTATAGGTGAACAAATATATGTCAACATATTAAGATAAATTTTAAAATAAATGCTGAAAAAACGGCAATAAAAACGAACCGCACTGCGATTTGGAAAAGCCATTTTCAGTGTGTCACCTTTGTCAAAATCTGAGCCAATTGACAACGCAACTTAAACAGCTGATAACTTTTGTAATTTTTAATATTTCCTTCTCAACTTTTCACATAATATCATATAAACTATGCAGATTATGATTCTATACTTTATATTACATTTGGATGAATGTTTCTATGTGAAAAAAAACTTTTAAAAAAACAGTGGATTTCAAGTCAATTTTGCCTGTGTCTTTTTTCTTGCTTTGGACAAGTTTGGGAGTTTGAACTGTGTTTTCGTGCATCGCTCCCGGCTTAAATCATTTGTCTTGTCTTGTCTGTCCGATTAGTCAAGTACTTGAATCACGAGTACATATTTCGAGTTTACCTTGCAAAGCTCACACAACTGATAGAGTAAAAATAAACAATAATAATAAGAAAAGTTTACCAGTTTCCATAACTTTACCTGATCAGACGCCATTTTGCTGCAGTAAATTTGGGGTCACGGAAAGTCTCGCCAGCCTGAAGCATCGAGACTCTCTTTTTTCCGACTCACAAAATGGCCTCTTGACGGGTAATGAGAAGAGTTGTAGAGTTATGTCTTTGTCTGAAGAAACTTCAGTTACATCGCCCGCGAAATGTTTCATTATCAGAGCCATGACTGGAACTTGCATATCAAGTTCGTTTCACGACAAATATTACACCAAAACAACAAAGTTTAGCCGTTTATATATAAAGATTATGACAAAGTCATATTTCTAAAAATCCCCTAGAGGCCATAGGAGAAATTACAAAATGCACACCAGGTAGCAGTACTTATTTGTCGGCTGATAAGTACTGCCACCTTCACACACACTATCGTTCCATACAGTCTCCATGTAACCAGTATGTCAATATCATATTTAAAACAAATACATCTCATACTATTACCAGGCATTGAAAAATTAAATAGTGAAGCCTTGAACCCATCATTGATGCCTTCATTCTCACTCTCGTATCTTGACATAAAAGTCTAACTTATCATTTCATTAGTATTATGTCCAGAGGCAATAACTCTGCAATGAGGGGAAGCAATTTGTGGTGAGTTATATATGGCAACCTCCATCCCCTTCTATGAGTCTTTCTACCTGCAGTATATCATTCAGCCGTCTTGCCAGTATGTAGATTACATAATTTGATATAATCACAGAAACTTCATCCTGAGCTTTAATGGACATGTCATATAGCTCTAAAAATACATGGGATAGGCTAAAAGAAATGTCAGCACACTCATATATGCCTAAAATACAAAATATTTTGAAAATAATATTTGACCTTGAAATGACCTTGATATGACCTTGAACAAAGAAAACTGAGAAAATCAACAGTTCTTCAGCTTTAATCAATATTGTTTGAATCTGTGAGTGAATATGAATTCAGCAATGCAAACTGCATGAAAAAATATTAAATACTAGTGATTTTATAAGCATTTAAAGTTTGTGACCTCAAGGCTATGGCCGTTATAATGTAAAGTCTATGGGAAAAAATATTCCAACTCATTCAAGTCAGTATAACTGGCAATGAACTTTAACTATCAATTAGGTCTGGTTTGTTTATTAATGTACACCCTTATCCTGTAGATTTCAAGTATCAAATACAGTAATATCAATGAACAAATTTTTGCCCGGGGTCTTTTTTTCAGAGGGATCAATGAGAAATTCTGCGCATTGGATTATACTGGGCATTGAAAAAAAATGGTAATTCTATGAAAAATCTTCCGGGCAAAGAAGTTTTTCATCACAGACTTATGGAAAAGACATCATTTTTTAGCAAAATATGTGTACAAAGAGAGATAAACCAGACCTAATGCATATATTTGAAATTTAAGCATATTCTAATACAATATATAGCTATTTCTGAGATTTTTTACATTTTTAGAGGCTAAACCCCACACCGATAGCCTCTTTGTACCCATGAAGCATTGTACTTTATTAAACTCGGAAAGTAGACTGTAATAATAATGTGAATCAAACTACACATAAAAAACAATTCTTATTTACAAATAAGACAGGATTTTATAAGTAATATTTGAATAATCAGAAATATTTATAATTTTACCCACTGCAACTACAGTTGGACCCTACCAGTGCTAGCGAAATGACCACTTAGGCTTGCCCTGTGTACAATAAGAACAGCAAGAAAGGAGTTCACCTTCATATTTAAATCATAAAAAGGCTAACTACAGCAAGAAAGGTGTTCACCTTTATATTTAAATCATGAAATATAGGTTAAACCAATCTATCTTTGATATCATTGGTAATTAAATAGCCAGGGTCCTTCAATTGAGAAATCGCATCCACCCTTTATTCCACCTATATATACATATATGTACATAGTGATCAGATGTTTCCAGCAGCACAGAAGTAGCCAAAAGAGTGGCCCTGCTTAAGGGTATTAATGGGTGTTGGTAGTGAGTGCCCCCTAGTGGCAGAGGAGTAAATTACCAGAATACTGTACTTGATGGGAATTGGGACATTTACGGTGTAAAAATACATTCCATATTAAATTAAAAGCATTCATGACATGAATCAATATTTAAACACTACAATATGTGAATTATAAGGTATGATTACAAGTATATTTCTTTCAAAACAGTATTTTGTCCTAATTTTCCTTGATGATAGTTTTGATAAGAAATGAAGAAGACAAGCAAATAAGTTCTGCAGATTACACAACAGGAATAGGCTTGTTTTTAGCTGTGTTTATTTCATTTCATTGGGAAGAAAATTCGCTGTGATCCTAGTGAAACAGATTTTCTCATTTTGATTTGTATAATTTGGAAATAAAAAGGAAGTTTGGCAATCAGATATGTGAAGGGAGGTGAAAAAATTCATATTTTTGAAATGATCAAGTGTGTACTTGACCTCTATTTTTCTCTTAATGTTTTTGAAAAATAGAAAATCTGTTTCACTAGGATCACAGTAAATATTGTTAAGATCACTTTTACAAAGTTGTTTGGAAATCCACTTTATTATGGTCCGACGATCTGCAGAACTTTTTCCCTTTAACATTTTGACATAACAAAAGAAATTTTGGAGCAGTGACATATTACTACGCCACTTTTTTTTAGTTAAAAAGATATGAAGCTTTCAACATTATCAAAGAAATTCCATTGTGATTTTCAAATAATAAATCAATAATTTTATTACAAAAATGATTACCATAAAATGTCATTTCATGACTTGAAAGTTTTAATGAAAAAGGAACTCTTTTTGACAGTTGAGCATTTTTCCCGTACTTTTTTGAAAACGTTCCATTTTGGCGTAAAAAGAAAGTAGTTCCCTCAGAAAATCTGCCACCAGAGGACACTCACTACCAACACCCATAAATACCCTTAAAGCCAAATTGTAGATGATCATTATGGAACAAAACATTTGATTCTTTACATAAAATAAGATAAAGTTAAATTTAGCTAGTTTGCTGTTTATTCAATGGAAAAACATCCTATATTTAATTTTTTAATTTGTTTTCCTATTTCTTTTTTGTTTCATTTAGCATTTTGGGCATTTTACAAGACAAAGAGCAAAATATATCCGTTTCTTCTATCATTTCCATCACAAGGTTGTTCACATTGACCTCAAAATCGTCGATTTCTGTTAAATTATAATTAATTTAGTGTTTTGAGTTTGTGTGTTTTTTTTCGAGATATATGTTACTGCTCAAAGTAAAACAAAGCTTAGAATGAAACCTTTCCAAATAGAAAATGTCGGCGTGAGCCATTGATTTTGAAATTATAAGTAAACTTAGTTTGACGATACATAGAATGTCCTCTAAAGCTGCCCCTGCATTTGTGTAGTGCTTTGATTCTGAGTAATAATTTATGTTTTTTAGGAGGGAGGTGTGATGTCAATGTGATGTCAATCTGATATCAAATGTGATGTCAACAACACGTTTTCTATTCTGTGAGTCATTAGTTTAATATATATTTCTTCAGATAATTTTTAATCCCATATCATAATTTAGCATGGGCCATAGCTCGTATTATCTGTCATTGCCAATTAGTAACTAGTATGTGGCGCAAATACAAAGTCAGGTATCGTCTTAATAAAGAGAAAATACTTTTAGATCATGGCACCCACCTCAGAATCTATTTAACTGAAAATAATATGATTGAAATTCAAAGTTAAGCCATTTGATCAGTATTAATTGGCAGTTATAGTACCGATTCTATATAGATCTAGAGTACCTCAAAATCTGCACTATTGTTTTGCCAGCTTAAGTAATCTTAACATATTTGAATTATATCAAAGCAATGCAATTTAAGAACTACCAGAAGTGATGGAGATTTACCCCAGATTCTGCAGCATTGCACCCATTTATATTCATTGTCTCCTCATTCAAATAGAATATCATTATTTGATTAAAAGAAGATAAAGTCACATGATGGATTTGTACTGTTATTTATTCTGTAAATGAATGCAGTTACTCTATAAACATTGCAATTATTTACATTTCCTTTTTACATATTTTACTTCATATTTAATATAAATAACAAAGAGATTCTAAAACAACAGATATAAAATAAAGTGACAGATGATATGCTCTTTGAGAACTCATCAATTGTGTTTACACGATCATTTATAGATTAAAGCTCTTTTAAAACTACAATGTAAGTGCATTCCTCAGTCAAACGAGGCCCATATTGACACTGGTGACATTCCCCAGTCAAACGAGGCCCATATTGACGCTGGTGACATTCCCCAGTCAAACGATGCCCATATTGACACTGGTGACATTCCCCAGTCAAACGAGGCCCATATTGACGCTGGTGGCATTCCCCAGTCAAACGAGGCCCATATTGACGCTGGTGACATTCCCCAGTCAAACGAGGCCCATATTGACACTGGTGACATTCCTCAGTCAAACGAGGCCCATATTGACACTGGTGACATTCCCCAGTCAAACGAGGCCCATATTGACACTGGTGACATTCCCCAGTCAAACTAGGCCCATATTGACACTGGTGACATTCCCCAGTCAAACGAGGCCCATATTGACACTGGTGACATTCCCCAGTCAAACTAGGCCCATATTGACACTGGTGACATTCCCCAGTCAAACTAGGCCCATATTGACGCTGGTGACATTCCCCAGTCAAACGAGACTCATATTGACACTGGTGACATTCCACAGTCAAACGAGGCCCATATTGACACTGGTGAAATTCCCCAGTCAAACTAGGCCCATATTGACACTGGTGACATTCCCCAGTCAAACTAGGCCCATATTGACGCTGGTGACATTCCCCAGTCAAACTAGGCCCATATTGACGCTGGTGACATTCCCCAGTCAAAAGAGACTCATATTGACACTGGTGACATTCCACAGTCAAACGAGGCCCATATTGACACTGGTGACATTCCCCAGTCAAACGAGGCCCATATTGACGCTGGTGACATCCCCCAGCCAAATGAGGCCCATATTGACACTGGTGGCATTCCCCAGTCAAATGAGGCCCATATTGACGTTGGTGACATTCCACAGCCAAATGAGGCCCATATTGACGTTGGTGACATTCCCCAGTCAAATGAGGCCCATATTTGACGTTGGTGACATTCCCCAGTCAAACGAGGCTCATATTGACGTTGGTGACATTCCCCAGTCAAACGAGGCCCATATTAACGCTGGTGACATCCCCCAGTCAAACGAGGCCCATATTGACACTGGTGACATTCCCCAGTCAAATGAGGCCCATATTGACACTGGTGACATTCCCCAGTCAAACGAGGCCCATATTGACACTGGTGACATTCCCCAGTCAAACGAGGCCCATATTGACACTGGTGACATTCCCCAGTCAAACGAGGCCCATATTGACACTGGTGACATTCCCCAGTCAAACGAGGCCCATATTGACGCTGGTGACATCCCCCAGTCAAACGAGGCCCATATTGACGCTGGTGACATTCCCCAGACAAACGAGGCTCATATTGACACTGGTGACATTCCCCAGTCAAACTAGGCCCATATTGACGCTGGTGGCATTCCCCAGTCAAACGAGGCCCATATTGACACTGGTGACATTCCCCAGTCAAATGAGGCCCATATTGACACTGGTGACATTCCCCAGTCAAACTAGGCCCATATTGACTTTGGTGACATGTGGCTTATTAAGCTGTGTAATATGTAGGTAATATGTAGGTACTATATTTCATGATGTCTACATGTAGACATCGTGAAATATAGTCAAATTCTGGTTTGTGACAACAATAGAGTCATTATTAAAATGTCCCCTATGCATCAGACAAATGTCACATTCTGGTAGGTGACAACAATACAGTCATTATTAAAATGTCCCCTATGTATCAGACAAATTGTAATGTCAACCATATTACATCTAATTAAAATATTTATAATTAAGTATTAATTATAAGATTATCCAATATTAATATTTATATCTATTGTATTATCATAAGGTCTTATTTGTAAGAGTACAGTCAGTCATGGTGCATTTAGGAACAGGTGGGATCCATGGGAATCTGCAGACAGATTTGGGCGTGACTTAATGTGTTTAGCAACTGGGTATACAAAGTGTCAGGGAGATAAATGAACTGATGAAACAATAGAACAGTGGGAAGATATCAGATCGGGGACTACATGAACAGAATCAGGTTGGATCAGCGGGGTACTTGACCTAAAACAGAATGGATCCCCCTCGGGGTAAAATGATCACATAAGCATACGTAGTTAAATATCATTATCTTATATGTCCCGACCTTCACCTTGTTCTTTTGTGGGTAGGGAGATCTTATTCCAAATTAAGAAGGTATATATATGGGCATCCCACAGGGTGGGGCAGACTTCACGAGACTACACTTCACACAGCACTTCACGGGAGATCACACAAGACGGATAGAGCAGACTTGGAGAGATGTGATCAGGGGTGCTAGGCTGACTGGCTGGACTCAGAATAGGAATGGAAACATAAGAGAATAAAATCTTTAACATCTACATGGAATATATTTTCTTCAACACAAACTTTGTATAGTTCTCCAACAAGGGGGACTTGTCCCCTATGTCCCCTAAGTATCAGACAAATGTCACATTCTGGAAGGTAACAACAATACAGTCATTATTAAAATGTCCCCTACGTATCAGACAAATGTCACATTCTGGTAGGTGACAACAATAAACACATTATTAAAATGCCCCCTACGTCTCAGACAAAAGTCACATTCTGGTAGGTGACAACACATTATTAAAATGTCCCCTACATATCAGACAAATGTCACATTCTGGAAGGTAACAACAATACAGTCATTATTAAAATGTCCCCTACGTATCAGACAAATGTCACATTCTGGTAGGTGACAACAATAAACACATTATTAAAATGCCCCCTACGTCTCAGACAAAAGTCACATTCTGGTAGGTGACAACACATTATTAGAATGCCCCCTATGTCTCAGACAAATGTCACATTCTGGTAGGTGACAACAATACAGTCATTATTAACAAGTGTTGATCTTAAAAATCAAGCTCGCGTAAGTTTGTGAAATAAGTTTGCTACCACACACTCACAAACCATTTCTCATACAAAAGCACCATCTGTGGTGTAAACATAAACTATGCACCAAAAACATGGCCGACATGGACCGATAATATGTGTATGCTCCATAGACTTACGGCTTAACCATGTTGAAACCTTGAACATCTAGCCCTAAGGCAAAACAAACACTAGTGAAAATGTCCCCTATCAGACAAATGTCACATTCATTCTGGTAGGTGACACAGCCATCAAGATAATATCCCCTACGTATCAGACAAAGGGAATATTCCGGTAGGTGACACAGCCATTCAGATAATATCCCCTACATATCAGACAAAGGGAATATTCTGATACGTGACACAGCCATTAAGATAATATCCCCTACGTATCAGACAAAGGGAATATTCTGGTACGTGACAGCCATTAAGATAATATCCCCTACATATCAGACAAAGGGAGTATTCTGGTACGTGACAGCCATTAAGATAATATCCCCTACATATCAGACAAAGGGAGTATTCTGGTAGGTGACACAGCCATTAAGATAATATCCCCTACGTATCAGACAAAGGGAATATTCTGGTAGGTGACACAGCCATTAAGATAATATCCCCTACATATCAGACAAAGGGAATATTCTGGTACGTGACAGCCATTAAGATAATATCCCCTACATATCAGACAAAGGGAGTATTCTGGTAGGTGACACAGCTATTAAGATAATATCCCCTACGTATCAGACAAAGGGAATATACAACCAGTAAAAAAATTATCTTGATATTTTCAAGCAAATGTGGCAGTCTGGTTTGGTGAAGGAACAACATAATCCTGGGGAATGGTTCCCAACTTCCTCTTGCCAAACACCGCCATCAGGATCTCCATTGCGCATGACAGGGTGACGCGCTTGTCTGCAGCATTGCCCAGCTCTGTGTTCACCTCCACCAGGTCCATTGCACTTAAACATCCTGCAATCATTTTGCCATTTTAAATTTTATTTAATGCCATTTAAAGTATGTTTCCATTGGAGGCCCCAACATTATTAGTTAATTACATAAACATAGCTTGTTGAATAAAAGCCTTTTTTTACCTGTTGAGGATAACACTTCAACAATGCGAATTGCCTCTCTCATTGTTAACCCGCCTGGCACTAAAACAGACAAAACACATCGTGATACTTCTTAAACCAAGTATATATTAACAAATAGATTAAGTTTACATCATGATATTTTCAAAATGATTTAGAATGTCCGTCAAAATATATATCAAACGATATTAAAATCGTGATCTTCAATAACTTAAGTACTGAAAGATATGAACCATTATAATATTACCCTAAAATTGCCTTAAAATTAAATACTTGAAACCAAATCATTAGTTTTAAAAACTATTTAAGATTATTAAAGTCATAGTTGTACATTTTATTTGGACACTAAGCAAAGATAATATTAGTTCGTAGATACCTGGCGTGCCTGTGCTAGGACAGAGGCTGGGATCAACAGAATCCACATCAAAACTCAGATGAATAGGCCTGTCCAGTCTGAATATCAAAATAACAGCACCTTATATTTCCATAAAAAAAATATTTACCAAGTTGTACAAGATCAAGTGCATACAAACGCATCAATTCGCATTGACTAAGGCATGCTTGTTTTTTTTATACACTTAGTCATACTGTGTTTTTTCTTCTTTTCAGAGGAGAAACCATCACAAGAAGAGATCTAGAGACTTTAAGCAGGTTACCAGACAGTTTGGGAGATTAATATCTTGATCTATAAACAAATATTCTTTAGATGATATGAAATGAAGAAGATTGATACCATTTCCCCGCGGCGGATTTAGGGCACATATTTGAGGAGTACAAACAGGACATATATCACAAACCAATCAGATATTTGGTTTACATTTTTCTCTGCTTAAGTCAGAAGAAACCCTGCACGTTCCACTAACATCTCCAGATCATATGTCTGGGTTTGCCCAGAGATAATAGAACTAATATTTGTGACTTAATGTTTGGGGAATTCTATTTATTCTATTTCTTTTTTATGCCTTGTTGTCATGATTACTTGAACTGATTAATTGAAACATTTATCTATTTAATCAATTGAAACATTTATCTATTTAATCATAATAATCGTATAGTGGTCTTTTTTACACCTTACACATAGTACTTAGACCAGCAATACATACATAATATTGAGAGTAAATAATATTACATAATGATAAGTGATGTCGAGAGTAACTAGAACTTAGAACTAATGATACAGAATGATACATAAAACTTAAGACTTAAATCTAGTGATATGATACTTGAAACTACAATCTCAATGTATCAAGTGTACGACCAAGTACACTGTGGAGTCTCTAAACACCTGTGAATGTCTTTGTAATAGTCTTTGTATAAAGTGTGATTGAACTTAATTATATAGAACAATGTCATATTATCACGAGATGTTATGCATGACATTGGTAATTGTCACTGTGTAAATCTTTGCAATTATACATAATCATCATACTTGGCTGGTTTGTTAATGACACGACCAGATCAGGTCTTAATTGGTGTCCTGTCATCATTTGTTTTGGACACATTTTTCAGATCTTGGCATATGCTTCTCCCTATTTTGCATGTTTTTTTATTGGACTTGGTGTGCTTGGCACACTTCTTTCTGCGCTTAGCACATTTCTGTCTATCTCAATCACATCTTCATTCACGGGTGTATCATGTGATTCATTATTGGCATGTGTCACGCTTAGCGACGAGTCACTGGACATTTTGACACACATATCGCCGTCGTGTATTTTCTCTACTTCCTCACTGTCTTGTGAGATTGCAGGTGGTCTCTCATGAGATTTCTTAAGATCCACTCTGTTCCTACGGTATATTTTCCTAGCACCTGTCCGAACCTCATATGATCTTGTCTTAGCCTGTCTTTTCACAATTGCCTTTTGCCAAGATTTTTCACCAGGTCTTGGCTTCATTCTGACAGTGTCTCCCTCATTTAACTTCTGTTAAGTCACGTGCACCTCTGTTGTAATAGAACTCTATAGCTATAAAGAACTCTATAGCTATAAAGGTGTAGGTTTGGGAACTCTATAGCTATAAAGGTGTAGGTTTGGGTAGCTTTTATGGTGAAGGTTTGGGTAGCTTTCAAAGTGTAGGTTTGAGTAGCTTTTATGGTGTAGGTTTGGGTAGCTTTCAAAGTGTAGGTTTGAGTAGCTTTTATGGTGTAGGTTTGGGTAGCTTTCAAAGTGTAGGTTTGAGTAGCTTTTATGGTGTAGGTTTGGTTAGCTTTTATGGTGAAGGTTGAGTAACATTTAAGGTGTATGTTTGGCTATCTTTTAAGGTGTAGGTTTGGGTAGCTTTAAAGGTGCAGGTTTGGGTAGCATTCAAGGTATTGACTCGAGTGGCTTTTGAGGTGTAGGCTTGGGAAATCTTCAAGGTTTTGCACTTGGGAGGTTTTCAGAAGCAGAATAATGATCAGAATATTAACTGCTGGTTTCTCACCGTGGGTTGATGGCCTTGAGGGCGCTCTGGATGCAGTGGTTGATTCCATACTCATCTATATCCCTCATAGTGTAGCAGGGAATACCAAGCTTCTCTATCAGATATCTAATGTATCATAAATATATCACATAGAATATGGTAAACACATAGAATATGATAAACATATAGAATATGATAAACACATAGAATATGATAAACACATAGAATACGATAAACATATAAAATATGATAAACACATAGAATATGATAAACACATAGAATATGGTAAACACATAGAATATGATAAACACATAGAATATGGTAAACACATAGAATATGGTAAACACATAGAATATGGTAAACACATAGAATATGATAAACACATAGAATATGATAAACACATAGAATATGGTAAACACATAGAATATGGTAAACACGTAGAATATGATAAACACATAGAATATGATAAACACATAGAATATGGTAAACACATAGAATATGATAAACACGTAGAATATGGTAAACACATAGAATATGATAAACACATAGAATATGATAAACACGTAGAATATGATAAACACATAGAATATGATAAACACGTAGAATATGATAAACACACAGAATATGGTAAACACTTAGAATATGGTAAACACTTAGAATATGATAAACACACAGAACATGATAAACACACAGAATATGATAACTTATCTGGATGTGTCACTTGTGATGTATTGTTTTATTGTTATTTGCTTTTACAATGTCATTGTCTATTGTATGTTTTAAGGGTATTTATGGGTGTTGATTTTCTGAGGGAACTACTTTCTTTTTACTCCAAAATGGAACATTTTCCAAAAAGTACGGGAAAAATGCTCAACTGTCAAAAAGAGTTCCTTTTTTATTAAAACTTTCAAGTCAGGAAATGATATTTTATGGTATTCACTTTTGTAATAAAATTATTGATTTATTATTTGAAAATCACAATGGAATTTCTTTGATTATATTGAAAGCTTCATATCTTTTTAACTCATAAAAAGTGGAGTAGTAATGAGTTACTGCTCCAAAATATATTTTGTCATGTCAAAATGTTAAGGGGAAAAAGTTCTGCAGATCGAGGGACCATAATAAAGTGGATCTCCAAACAACTTTGTAAAAGTTATCTCAACAATATTTACTGTGATCCTAGTGAAACAGATTTTCTATTTTTTAAATACATTTAGAGAAAAATAGAGGTTAAGTACACACTTGATCATTTCAAAAATATGAATTTTTTCACTTCCCTTCACATATCTGATTGCCAAACTTCCTTTTTATTTCCAAATTACACAAATCAAAATGAGAAAATCTGTTTCACAGTGAATTTTCTTCGCAATGAAATGAAATAAACACAGCTAAAAACAAGCCTACTCCTGTTGTGTAATCTGCAGAACTTATTTGCTTGTCTTTCTCATTTCTCATGGAAACTATCATCAAGGAAAATTAGGACAAAATACTATTTTAAAAGAAATATACTTGTAATGATACCTTATAGTTCAAATATTGAGGTGTTTAAATATTGATTCAATCAGTAATGCTTTTAATTTAATAGGGAATGTATTTTTACACTGTAAATGTACCAATTCCCATAAAGTACAGTATTTTAGTAATTTACTCCTCTGCCACTAGGGGGCACTCACTACCAATACCCATTAACACTCATCATTCATCCACATTTACAAATGTTTAATTTATATCTTAATGGAACTGAATGACCTTAATGTGTCCACATTTACAAATGTTTAATTTATATCTTAATGGAACTGAATGACCTTAATGTGTCGTTAAGAATCCTATCTCATCTGCGACAAGGAATTCAGGACACTCACTTTTCAGGTTTGTCTATGTCTCGCAATCCTATGTATGCCAGATTCTGCGCTTTCACACTGAAAAATTATATTTAAAAAATGCAAACTATAAAATCAAAATGAGTTCCATTTATTATACTGTGTTCTTACATAAGAAACCTGGACTTGCTGAGGCGGGATTAACTTTTTCAATTATATTCTAATGTGCTTCTGTGGTCAATTTCTGTGAAGGAAATATCATGTCATGTCTTAATAAGGTAGGCAAAATAATTTAGATTTATCTCTACTTTAAGTAACTCACCAAGGTTTGATCCACTCCAGTCCCGGTATATCGGTAGGCACCAGTGGCGCCATCTCGTGGAGGAGGAAGGAGAGTGGCATTCCGTGAACGTTCCCTGTGGGCGATGTTTGGGGAGGGTTCAGGTCGGCATGCGCATCCACCCACACCACACACAAGTCCGGCTTGGCTTGCGCATGTCCGACTATTGTTCCCATAGCAACACTGTGATCGCCCCCTAGCGTCACGCAGGTCCGCTGAGAATCCACCGCCTTGTGGACAGCTTCAGAAATCTCAACGAGAAGAAATATACGATCTGAGAATACTAAGTTAATGCATTCAGGAACGATATAGTTTATTTTTGACTGAGAGAAAGGTATTTTAAATATTTCAGATGTCGATATATTTGCAGACTTATCCTGTCTCTGGGAAAGATATTACCTAATTTGACACAACTCATATAGATAGATATATTTCTACAGATATACAGATAGATATATATATTTCTGACTCATTTTGCGTGGAGGAAAAAATCGTTTTCCTTGGAGGAAAAAATCACTTTATATCCATAGAGTGTCATTGATAAGATTAAACGGTTAAGGTAAGGACTTTATATTATGTATGCTGCAAGATTGAAGATGTAGATTGGAAAATAAGGGACGGACCATTAATTATTCAGGGGTTGGGGTGGAGCAAAGTAAATTTGTCTGATTTTTTATTTCCGGAATAGTTTATATTTGTTGCAGATTCTTGAGGAACGCGCCCCTAAACATGCTTTTGGTAGATTGTACATATTGATGTACCAAGCAAAGCAAATCCCAATTTTATTCATGGTTACTTTTTGCCCTCTAAAATAGACTTCAACAAACTTGAAACGTAATTTTCCTCCCGAGGTTCAATCCTCTGAACATTTTTGTATTCTACAGATGTGAGGGTCTCAATTTTTGGCTTTATCACAATGCAATTCAAAGATCACCAATTACTCTTGGTAAGGAGGAGGGCACTGAGCCGATAGCAGGCTTTTATTTGATCTGATGAAGCCTATTCATTGCTGCATATATTGTTAAATGAAGAAATCATTCTCACCAGTTTGAAAACTTTGCCACACGTTCTTGGATGATTGATCCTGTATGGTGGATCATCCTGTTCAACTCTGGACACAGTAATATCTCCGTAGTCATGAACAGAATAACCTGAAATATCACACCATCAGGGTAATTGCAGCATTATCACATTTTAAATAATACCTTAATAGTATTTTGTTAGGTTGGTAATATATCTGTGATGCTTGAGTGAGCAAAGTATCCCCCATACCTAAGTCTTGAAGATTGGAAAGTAGACCAAATTCTCTGAGTTCCTTGGGGGCATTGGATACACCTTCATGCCTCTGAAATGGATACACCAATACATTCACATTCACATCACATTCAGAGCATGAAGCTTGATGACCAGGACAAAATCATATATAAAGTATATAAAGAAATAAGCTAAAGTGAATGAAGCGATTTAATAATTTAACATACATAAACATTGGCATCAAAACAAAGCTTTTACTTTCATAAGCAGATCCTGGGATTACAAATGAGTTCAGAACTCAGTGACATACACTAAAATATGTCAGCTCTCATCATGAACTGAGTGAAATAAGGTTGAATGTGCTCATGAGGATTTTGTGTGCTGTGGTTAACCAGTTTATATGCAAGGCAGACTGTCTTTTCTCATGTTCTTCACTCTTAAGTAGTATTTCAATATATTTACACAGACATCAATCATAAGTATCTGCCCAGCTCGGCAGTGAAAATGTTTTAATGACGTCATTGAGCGTGATGCCATTAAAAAGGGGGTGTCGTTTTATATTGTTTGTTTATATTGTTTGACACAGACAACAAATGTCTGTACTTGCTGCAATGTTTGTCACACTGTTTTACTTAAATAGATTGTACAGCAAACCATACTTTTATCTCATACCATCAGTAGAAATGACAGACATAGGCATATAATGTTTTTACTGTGTGGGACACATCCACAAATGATACATGACTGAATGTGGACCTTTGTAGGTTATTTTTATAAAATATTGCCAGTGACCTTGAAGTGACCTTTGAAAATGAATGACTTTGAAAATGAAATTCACATTTCCGTAGCTTTTACTATAAATTTCAACATTCAATCATCTGTATCTTTCAAAAACGAGCTCATAGAGTCTTTATTCGTCAAAATCCGTTCAATAATTAACTATATTACAGCAATCTTTAATTTTGGACCAATCTGCAACGAAAATTAGAGGAAATTTTGATATGCTAAGCTATTTTGAAATAATATCTATAATAACTTATTGTTGGTTAAATTATGAAAGTACATATTATACCGCACAGTAAAAAACTTTAATGCTGAAAATAAAATCCGTCAATTTCGAGATTTATTAACAAGCTAAATTTGGTTAGAAATAGCTTGAATGTGGTAGGTGTACGAAAGATGAAAATTGATGGACTTTAAATTGATCCAATGCAATCTTTTAAAGTTTCATACATAAAAAATATAAGTGTATTTTCAGAAAATAACCCCCAATAAGTTGCTCTAATCATAATGGTACCTAAAAAATGATATTAAACTATCAAAGTATGTGAAAATATGCAAAATTTGCAATAGAAAAAACATCAGGTGACAAGAAATGTATTAAATGTAGAGACAAATGGACTACATCATTGAAAATCTGATTTCTTTCTGCAAATTTTCATATATTTTATTTTTTTCTTCAATAACAGGAGGGTGCTAAAATTAGTTCTTGAGTATACATATAAATTGGCATATAAATGTTGAAGGAAGACCTTGTAGTGCTTAAATTGGCCAATAGGTGCCTGAATGTCCCCAGGAAATGGTGATTTGTAACAACTGATAGGTAAGTCAAAGTATACAGTGAATTTAATAAAAAAAAAAGATGCAGTATTCCAAACGAACATAATAAAACAAAGAAAATAAATGCTAATGTCTTTTGTTGTGATACTAGTTATTATCATTATTTGCAATATACCTATCCATATAATTTCAGATAATGTCAACAAATCAGCATAACGTGCCAGTTGATATGTTAGAGGAGACTCCAGAAGGGACAGTCCCAACTGAGTAACTAGATTTGACAGAAAACAGCCAAATTTGTTCAGAGCTAAATGTATATATACAAACATGCTAGCAATGTGCTGAGCACACGCACGCGTTTTACCACATCATGCTCACAACATTATCTGGTGTTGACAGATCTACGTCCATACAACGTTAGGTTACAACATCCTTAGCACAAGAACACATACCCACAACATAGAAAAAATTGCTAGCTGGGATTTACGTCCCTCAGCAATGCCAAGATGCAAAATACAATACAATATTGATGGTGTTGTAGTATTTTTGGTCTTGTAGGAGTAGCTGGTGTCCTGACCATGTAACTATATGCTGTGATATGGCACTTGTTATGGTTAATTGATAAGGACAATAGGCTCACAACAGATTAGCGGTTATTCTATTCTGAGGAGGACGTGAGCTGAAAATTTGAACCACATTCCAAGATTCTTTTGATAATGTCAACCATGGCCGTCTGATTACATTCTATGGTTCCTAAACCATGGCCATCTGATTTCATTCTATGGTTCCTAAACCATGGCCATCTGATTACATTCTATAGTTCCTAAACCATGGCCATCTGATTACATTCTATGGTTCCTAAACCATGGCCGTCTGATTACATTCTATGGTTCCTAAACCATGGCCGTCTGATTACATTCTATGGTTCCTAAACCATGGCCATCTGATTACATTCTATGGTTCTTAAACCATGGCCATCTGATTACATTCTATGGTTCCTAAACCATGGCCATCTGATTTCATTCTATGGTTCCTAAACCATGGCCGTCTGATTACATTCTATGGTTCCTAAACCATGGCCATCTGATTACATTCTATGGTTCCTAAACCATGTCCATCTGATTACATTCTATGGTTCCTAAACCATGGCCATCTGATTACATTCTATGGTTCCTAAACCATGGCCATCTGATTACATTCTATGGTTCCTAAACCATGGCCGTCTGATTACATTCTATGGTTCCTAAACCATGGCCATCTGATTACATTCTATGGTTCCTAAACCATGGCCATCTGATTACATTCTATGGTTCCTAAACCATGGCCATCTGATTACATTCTATGGTTCCTAAACCATGGCCATCTGATTACATTCTATGGTTCCTAAACCATGGCCATCTGATTACATTCTATGGTTCCTAAACCATGGCCATCTGATTACATTCTATGGTTCCTAAACCATGGCCATCTGATTACATTCTATGGTTCCTAAACCATGGCCATCTGATTACATTCTATGGTTCCTAAACCATGGCCATCTGATTGCATTCTATGGTTCCTAAACCATGGCCATCTGATCACATTCTATGGTTCCTAAACCATGGCCATCTGATTTCATTCTTTGGTTACTAAACCATGGCCATTAGCAAATTCAATGATTCCCCAAACCATAACCATCTTTCAATATTTTGTAATTCCCCAAATCATGACCATCTAACCACATTATATGATCTCCTCTACAATGACCATCACACCTTACCCTATTATTCCCTGTACCATCAGACCCTACCCTATTATTCCCTGTACCATAAGACCCTACCCTATTATTCCCTGTACCATCTCACCCTACCCTATTATTCCCTGTACCATCAGACCCTACCCTATTATTCCCTGTACCATCTCACCCTACCCTATTATTCCCTGTACCATCAGACCCTACCCTATTATTCCCTGTACCCTCAGACCCTGCCCTATTATTCCCTGTACCCTCAGACCCTGCCCTATTATTCCCTGTACCCTCAGACCCTACCCTAGTATTCCTACCCTATTATTCCCTGTACCCTCAGACCCTACCCTAGTATTCCCCGTACCCTCAGACCCTACCCTATTATTCCCTGTACATCAGACCCTACCCTATTATTCCCTGTACCCTCAGACCCTACCCTACTATTCCCTGTACCCCCAGACCACGCTGTATGGCTGCAATCTGTGCTCACCTGGCCGCCTCCCCACGCCGCCCCGACGATGCCTATTCCCTTCTTGTCGTGACCGTCTCGGTTCCTCACTGCGTCACTGTATGAACGACGAATCACTTGCAACAAGTGTGTCCTTGTACTCTCCAATAACTTTCCTGTCAACATAATTTTGATTTAGGTGACCAACTTGTAGCAAAAGGTCTGATGAGAAGTTGTTATTATCACTTCATTAAAAGTACAAGTAAGTTCGCCAGCCGACAAGTAACTGTATATGTATCTCTGTGTGCGAGTGTCTCTCATCCAGGTCAAGGCTTTAGTCGTCATCAACAAGTTTTTTGATAACCAAGAATGTTATTTTCTTCCAGGTTTGATATGTCCCCCATCCTACGTGTTATTTATGTCTTATTTTCCCTCAATTGTCATGATATTTCCATTGTCACCCATTTTTATCGAGACTTGTCCCCCATTGTTCATTATCTTCGAATCTGCGGTGCTTTTTACTGCATTTATTACTTGATAAAAGAAATCAGATTATTCTAGGAATACGAGCACAGAAAATAGATGCAATTGTGTGAGAATGAAGACCTCATGCATATTATTATCATATAGAAATGGGGAGGAATGTCTTTTATATCTTATGGCCCTATATAGGTGAAGCGTATTATGGCCACTCAGTAGAACTAACTTTATAACTGGACCAGTTGACAGCCATCCATGACGCAGCTTTTAATAGGGGCAGAATGGGTCGGCAACATTCATACCCAGTTAAAGCGCTCATTAAATCATAGAAGTCACATGCAATTTTACATCGGTTTGGGGTATGCTTAAATGATATGTGGCCATTAAACTGTGATAAAAGAAAGCTATCTCACTAAAATCAACCAAAATACACCGACCATGGTTATTGTGTTTTATTGAAAGTGCCAAGTACTGTTTGTACTTATGTGACCACCAGGTGGCCACATGGATACAATCATGTGAAGAGGGCTTATCCCCTTTCACATAGCACGGAATTTATGTTGGGGAAATATGATCGCATAGTTTGGGTCATAAACATTCATATTAGTCAAGGAAAAAGTGCTTGAAAACTTCATTTCAGGAATACTTTAACAGCTATTTCATCTGCTTTATCACTGATATCAACGATAGTCATCTCATATCAGTGATAAGATGAATCACACGATCCTTATCATCATTTTGTATTAGCATGACGTGTTTATTTTACATGAGAGAAATCACCACACTAACATGACCTTAATCGGGTCACCAGCCGGTCTGGGGGATTAACATATTCAAATATATTCCAGTTATTCCCTGACACTTGAATGATAAAAAATACATCTATGGCTGAAGGAAGATTGAAAATGAGTCTAAAATGTAAAGACTGCCAAATGCTGTCAAATGTTGTCAAATGCTACCAAATGCTGCCAAATGTTGTCAAATGCTGCTAAATGCTGCCAAATGTTGTCAAATGCTTGATGCCAAATGCTGCCAAATGTTACCAAATGCTGCCAAATGTTACCAAATGCTGCCAAATGTTACCAAATGCTGCCTAATGTTACCAAATGCTGCCAAATGTTACCAAATGTTGTCAAATGTTGCCAAATGTTGTCAAATGTTGCCAAAAAACTGCATAGGGAACATACTGCAGATATTCAAAGAGAATGGGTCAAACATAGATATTCATGGGAATATATTAGAGATATTCTAATATATTCAAAAGGACTGGCTACACCTAGGACAGTTGCTAGGTGTAGCATGCTAAAGATGGCAGGATATTTGATTTTGATTTGTTTATGAAACTCATTGTGGGTACAAGAGGATATATTTAATGTGTTGTGTTATGCATGGTCGATAAGAGTAAGTGGTTTTGGCTCGTCACGCTTTGTTCCAATGTTCTTGTAAGAGCAGAAAGGTTCTCGCACTGGGTCGGTTACCGCCGATGAAGTAGACCGTGACTGTCAACACTGAGGGTCCTTAGCAGCTGTAAAGCTTGACCCCGTCAGTAGACCGTGACTGCCAGAAGCTGACGGTCCTTAGCAGCTGTAAAGCTGGACCCCGTCAGTAGACCGTGACTGCCAGCAGCTGAGGGTCCTTATAGCAGCTGCAAAGCTGGCCCCGTCAGTAGACCATGACAGCCAGCAGCTGAGGGTCAGTAGACCGTGACTGTCAACACTGAGGGTCCTTAGCAGCTGTAAAGCTTGACCCCGTCAGTAGACCGTGACTGCCAGAAGCTGACGGTCCTTAGCAGCTGTAAAGCTGGACCCCGTCAGTAGACCGTGACTGCCAGCAGCTGAGGGTCCTCAGCAGCTGTAAAGCTGGACCCCGTCAGTAGACCGTGACTGCCAGCAGCTGAGGGTTCTTAGCAGCTGTAAAGCTGGCCCCCCCCATCAGTAGACCGTGACTGTCAGCAGCTGAGGGTTCTTAGCAGCTGTAAAGCTGCCCCCCCCCCCATCAGTAGACCGTGACTGTCAGCAGCTGAGGGTCCTTTGCAGCTGTATAGCTGGTCCCCGTCAGTAGACTGTGACTGCCAGCAGCTGAGGGTTCTTAGCAGCTGTAAAGCTGGACCCCGTCAGTAGATCGTGACTGTTAACAGCTGACGGTCCTTAGCAGCTGTAAAGCTGGTCCCCGTCAGTAGACTGTGACTGTCAGCAGCTGAGGGTCCTTAGCAGCTGTAAAGCTGGACCCCATCAGTAGACCGTGACTGTCAGCAGCTGAGGGTCCTTTGCAGCTGTATAGCTGGTCCCCGTCAGTAGACTGTGACTGTTAACAGCTGACGGTCCTTAGCAGCTGTAAAGCTGGTCCCCGTCAGTAGATCGTGACAGTCAGCAGCTGAGGGTCCTTAGCAGCTGTAAAGCTGGACCCCATCAGTAGACCGTGACTGTCAGCAGCTGAGGGTCCTTTGCAGCTGTATAGCTGGTCCCCGTCAGTAGACTGTGACTGTTAACAGCTGACGGTCCTTAGCAGCTGTAAAGCTGGTCCCCGTCAGTAGATCGTGACAGTCAGCAGCTGAGGGTCCTTAGCAGCTGTAAAGCTGGACCCCATCAGTAGACCGTGACAGTCAGCAGCTGAGGTTCCTTATAGCAGCTGTAAAGCTAGTCCCCGTCAGTAGACCATGACTGCCAGCAGCTGACGGTCCTTAGCAGCTGTAAAGCTGGACCCCATCAGTAGACCGTGACAGTCAGCAGCTGAGGTTCCTTATAGCAGCTGTAAAGCTGGTCCCCGTCAGTAGACCATGACAGCCAGCAGCTGAGGGTCAGTAGACCGTGACTGTCAACAGCTGAGGGTCCTTAGCAGCTGTTAAGCTGGCCCCCTGTCAGTAGACCGTGACTGTCAGCAGCTGTGAGTCAACGTTCTGTTTGGCCGAGCTGCAGGGCTGATATTTTTTCCATCCAGCCTTGTTGAGAGGCATTTATGGTCATAAAAGGATTTTATCATTGCATAACTGGTCTGAGTTCTCTTGCAAATGTTTTATAACTAGTAATTTAGTAACTGGACTAGTTATCCACTAATAACTGCTTTCCTCGCAGCTGCTCTGATAACTAGAATCTTAGTCAGTGCTCATTAGATCAGATGCGAGATATAATCATTTTTTTATCTCTGACCTATCGGTCAGCCCCTGTTTCATGCCAGCCCTGATTTCTATTTCATTTCGTTGATTCTATTCTATTTTTTTGTACGCCAAGTGGCGCCTCCATGTATATCTTTTTGACTGACACTAGCGGTTTGGTAGCGATGACGACCGAGACTTTTCCCGGGCTTTCTGCGAAGGAGACGCTGATAATGATAACCATCAAAGATGTCGTCTGCATATCTCCTTTATCTTGATTACACATCTAAGATAGTATTGACCGCTAGGATAGCACTCTTGACAATGTAACAATGATGTTTATCTGTTCCTGATCACTGACCGCAGATATAGACACAATGAAATAATAGTACTAGAAGATGATAGAACTATCACTTCTGGGACGCTAGGGTTCATTTACCGTGGGCTGGCCAGATAACAAGATAGATCAAAACTTTAACTTTCAAGTTGCTTAAAAACAATGATAACTATCAAAGAACATATATTTATATGTACACAAATGCAAGGCAATAGAAGTCAACAACATGTTGTTATCGGATTGTGACTTTTTACCAGAAGTCAAAAGTTGACCTGATATAATATTAGATAGTAACAGTATAGAACAAAGAAATGCCTTAATATTTTTTTCCTTTTTGTTTCTGTAAAACCTCACTTCTTCAAATCACTTGTTAACATCAAAATATGCGCATTAAAGAAGAATAATATCTTTTAACATATAAATTTATGTTTCAGTTGGAATGTTTGTTTCCAACTGGTTAGATAGGGACTCATTTTTTAAAATCATATTTTATGCGCTCTTACGTAAGATACGGTGTATCAAAATGGAGATCCGCTAGATGTTGCCACTCAGACGAGGGCTGACAGACGGGTATTGTTGTTCCTTAGCAACCAAAGGTAAACATTTCCCACCCAATTACGAATTAAGCTGTGTTTCCATATGTGCAGTGCGTAATGCAGTCCGTGATGCAGCGCGTCAAGCAGAGCGTTATGCGGTGTTCACATGTATGCGTCAGTTTTGTGACGTTTTCATAGCCAAACTTCCAATTTGGCGCCAAAATTAGGCTTGCAACCTATGGGAAACCTATGCGTCACCCTATGCGTCAGATTTTCATTCGCTACCCTATGCGAAAGGCTATGCGTCAATTTGCTTACGGACGTCATTACGGACGTCAATACGCATACATGGAAACACCTGCATTGTTCAGTATGGTGTGCGAAAAAAATTGACGCACTGCATGACGCACTGCATGACGCGCTGCATGACGTACTGCACACATGGAAACACAGCCTTAATCCAAAGTAATTACTGGTACCATCATTGGTTGTCGGGAGTATCCATGTTATTTACACCTATGTACGCTATACAAGTATGACTATATGCATGACACATTAACCACTTAACGTTAGGGGGAACAGGGACACTTCATACAGAGGATCACAGCTGCATGAAATGTGTTGTTGATTGTTGCTTAGTTACCAAAAGGTATGACGTCAATATTTCATTGATAAATAGCCACAGCACCATTATGACATCATTACTCCTTGAACTATATGAAATAGTGCACCTTTGTAACATACCAAAGTAAGCTAAATAGGTAACATACTTCTGTCCAAAGGGGATCAACGTTGATACATAGACAAATAAACATCATTTAGTGGTCTTTTATGACTAATCCATTAGCCAGTAGCTGTTGCATTTGACCTCATCACTGCCCAGTGATACAAAATTAGAAGTAAACAAAATATCATATTTCTCCAAATTTCCCACGCTTTTTATAACAAAATTGAGAAGTTTTGCAAGTTCAATTACCAAAATTTAAGAACAGGTGTACTCCAAATATTATTCTATTTAGTTTAAATAGATGGAATTTTGATTAATGGTCTATATTTTGAGATACCTAACTTTCTTCAAACTCCAGTCAAAAATTACCAAAATGTGTCAAAAATTTGGATTTTTTTTAATCATTTTATTTACAAAAACACAAATTACTTGAGTTATAAGACATCTTTTAAAATTCTGTCTATTTAAACTAAATAACATCATTCTAGCTTAAGATTAATGCCTTAGTTCTACAGATTGATAGTGTAGTTGTTCACAAAAATGTTTTTCAAGTTAGCTCTATCTTTTCTAAAATTGTTACCAAACAAACCATCTTTTTCTGATTTTTACTGTAACTTTAAATGTAAAATGATTAAGAATGATAAAATTTAAAAAACAAATTAAAAATCAAATCAAAAGAAAAATCTATCCCTAAGCATTTGATACCTTAAATGTTGAAATCCTTTTTGTAGTTATTTTTATACAAAGCAATCATCTTGCACCATGTCATTTTTTGGGGTTCAAATGACTTTTTTTGGCGGGAAAAAAGAACTTTAGAAGACACTGTTCCCCCTAACGTTAAACGTAATTATTAACCTAATGAGCTATTCAAAAGTTATCCACCAGATGGCACTGGAGGCATGCAACTATGTAACATACATCAATGCAATAATGTTTTGGGAAAAGAAAGATTAGGAAATAGATCAAAGTGTATAAATATTCAATGTGACTTGGCTCCCCGGCTATTATTTAGTAGATTGTATTGGCAGGTTGCATGTTGTCCCACATCTGATCAGAATGACCACTTCTCCCCTCACTATGCCGTCCGTACAAATGAGATCAACAAGCAACACATTAAGTTATAAGGTCTTTTTAAACAATTCTGTCAATTAAAACAGAAAATCATCATTTCGACTGAAGATACACACCTTAGTTTTATAGTTTGGAATTGTAGTTATTCTCAAAAATGTTGATAAAGTTAACTCTATCCTTTCTTTAAATGTGACCCGGACGAAATATCGATTTCCATTCTTTCCATTTATATGCTCAAGGTTAGCATTGTGGCCTTATTTCTCGAAATCTTGAAATCGTAATAGGGTTTAATTTGAGCGATATACACATCAGAAGATATTGAATTGCGTGTCAAAACATATAGAATTGAACTGTAGAATATGTTTCTAATATTTCAAGAATTAGAATATCACTAAATGTTTTATATTGAATGGTTTGTGTCCGAAACTCTGACCCTAATGAACTCTGGAGGAAACGCTAAAGAGTCATGTGCCCAAATCTGACACCAGATGGCACCAGTGTGTCGAGTTGGGTTCAGCTGCAATGATCACAGCTCACTGACAGGACCCAAGCATGTGCGCCACCTGGTGACAACGATATGACCCAATCACACCTCACTGACAGGACCTAAACATGTGCGCCACCTGGTGACAACGATATGACCCAATCACACCTCACTGACAGGACCCAAACATGTGTGCCGCCTGGTGACAATAATGGAGTGATTGTAACATGTCAGATATGTCCTGTTGACATAATGGTTGATATAAGTATTTGGGCTGTGCCATCCACAATGGTATGTGATTCACAATTTATAAATTTAAAAAAGATTTAGTACCTATTTCTTTGGGCCAATGAGCCTCATACTGACAGGTCCTCACCCACAGGACCTATCACCCCACACAGACAGGTCCTCACCCATAGGACCTATCACCCCACACAGACAAGTCCTCACCCATAGGACCCATCACCCCACACAGACAGGTCCTTACCCATAGGACCTATCACCCCACACAGACAGGTCCTCACCCATAGGACCTATCACCCCACACAGACAGGTCCTCACCCATAGGACCTATCACCCCACACAGACAGGTCCTCACCCATAGGACCTATCACCCCACACAGACAGGTCCTCACCCATAGGACCTATCACCCCACACAGACAGGTCCTCACCCATAGGACCTATCACCCCACACAGACAGGTCCTCACCCATAGGACCCATCACCCCACACAGACAGGTCCTCACCTTTATGACCTATCACCCCACAGACAGGTCCTCACACATAGGACCTATCACCCCACACAGACAGCTCCTCAACCATAGGACCTATCACCCCACACAGACAGGTCCTTACCCATAGGACCTATCACCCCACACAGACAGGTCCTCACCCTTAGGACATATCACCCCACACAGACAGGTCCTCAACCATATGACCTATCACCCCACACAGACAGGTCCTTACCCATAGGACCTATCACCCCACACAGACAGGTCCTTACCCATAGGACCTATCACCCCACACAGACAGGTCCTCACCCATATGACCCATCACCCCACACAGACAGGTCCTTACCCATAGGACCTATCACCGCACACAGACAGGTCCTCACCCATAGGACCTATCACCCCACACAGACAGGTCCTCACCCATAGGACCTATCACCCCACACAGACAAGTCCTCACCCATAGGACCCATCACCCCACACAGACAGGTCCTTACCCATAGGACCTATCACCCCACACAGACAGGTCCTCACCCATAGGACCTATCACCCCACACAGACAGGTCCTCACCCATAGGACCCATCACCCCACACAGACAGGTCCTTACCCATAGGACCTATCACCCCACACAGACAGGTCCTCACCCATAGGACCTATCACCCCACACAGACAGGTCCTCATCCATAGGACCTATCACCCCACACAGACAGGTCCTCACCCATAGGACCCATCACCCCACACAGACAGGTCCTCACCTTTATGACCTATCACCCCACAGACAGGTCCTCACACATAGGACCTATCACCCCACACAGACAGGTCCTCACCCATAGGACCCATCACCCCACACAGACAGGTCCTTACCCATAGGACCTATCACCCCACACAGACAGGTCCTCACCCATAGGACCTATCACCCCACACAGACAGGTCCTCATCCATAGGACCTATCACCCCACACAGACAGGTCCTCACCCATAGGACCCATCACCCCACACAGACAGGTCCTCACCTTTATGACCTATCACCCCACAGACAGGTTCTCACCCACAGGACCTATCACCCCACACAGACAGGTCCTTACCCATAGGACCTATCACCCCACACAGACAGGTCCTCACCCATAGGACCTATCACCCCACACAGACAGGTCCTCAACCATAGGACCTATCACCCCACACAGACAGGTCCTTACCCATAGGACCTATCACCCCACACAGACAGGTCCTCACCCATATGACCCATCACCCCACACAGACAGGTCCTTACCCATAGGACCTATCACCGCACACAGACAGGTCCTCATCCACAGGACCTATCACCCCATACAGACAGGTGGTCCTCACCTGGTAAGAAAAGTAATAAAACATATGATTTCCTCCACGTCTGAGATTATATCGGCAAGTTTAACTCCTTTTTTCATAACTATAAACAAATGTATATCCCCATGATCAAAATAAAAATACAAACATGATATGTATAGCCTTAAAGTGGAGATTTGATGATTTAGATAGTTTTGAAACAAAGAATTACGTCAAAACTACCTATATGGCGTCATCATGGCAATTAACTATGTCCCTTTTGGTCTTGCCAGATCGCATCTCCATTCATAATCACGCCAAGATAGAACCAACGAGATTTGGGTTTGTGTCAAAGCGTATCAATTCATGTCTGCAATCAATGCCAGAGGTTCTACATTTCAACATCGCACAGATGGCTTTGGCACGATAAATAACTGAGAAACAAATTTTAATTGACAACAGTGTCAGTTATGGATCGTCTCGTATTGGATATTACACGAAATGTATATACGTCATCATTTTATCTGTGCAAAGAGTAGTGGCCAATCGAGAGGTCTGTTGAAGTTGATATTAAAATTTTCAAAATAAGACTATCATACTGTTATAAGATTATCTTATCATTAGATATTTTCCTAGAGTCATTACATTCAAGCAGTAAGAATGAATGGAGGATCACATTAACTTTGTTCATAATGCAAGAAGCTAACAGTCACGTGGGAAATCGCCCTGGTCAGCAAACAGTGTAAGTAACAAGGCTACAGTAGTCTAATGGTATGGGCAAACCTCATTATACATTGACAATTATGTTAATGATCACAATATTTTTGGACAAGCTAGACATCACTGAGACAATTTAAATTTGATCTTATCTTAAATGCCTAATTGTGTCCAAATGGCTATATGTCAGTAAGGAAATAGTTTATTGAAGTCTCACCCTATTACAACAAAATCAAAAACATGTCTAGGCCTCTCTTAGAAGAGATATGAGAAACTCTTTTTAAAACATTACACAATTTTATAATTTATCAAAACATACTATACTTGTACATCATTTCATCAAAATTCCACAAGGCTAAAAATAAATGAAAATAATAATACAATAGGTATCCAGCACACTACTTATATAACAATTATCTTCCATGACATAGAATATAATGGCAGGTTTTGACAGTCATTCTACAGATATTTGATATTTCTACAGAATCATCTGGCTGGACCTGAGAATCACATGGTTTAGTGTAGCAGTCATAAGATACTCCTCCAGAAGTTTTACATTTGGCAATCATGAGGCCCAATGCTCCACCTGCAGATTTACCAACAACAAATGCTGTCACAGAGTAGTCAAGATGGTCTGTTAGTTTTAATTCCAAGTACTTATATCTATCTACTATAGTGAGGGGTAGATTACCAAATGTGAAAACATTACTTTTCATGGGCATTGATGCAGGTCTAAAGTGCACTATCTGTGTCTTTCTTGTGTTCACCTCCATTGCCCAACAATCACACCACTGGTTCATTATTTAGCATAGTTTGTAAATCCTCTTCTGTCTAAGACACAAGCACAAGATCATCAGCATAAACCAAAACACTTACCATCCCATCCCCAGTCATAACTCCACATCCTGTCTCTCTAAGCTCTAATATTAGGTCATTAAGGAACAAGATGGGCGATAATAAACAACCCTGTTCCAGGCCGGCATATACATTAAAATACTGAGACGGCACTGAATTTGACATTGTTGTATATAGACTGAAGAGCCGTTAGCATTTTGCCTTGTAAACCCATCTGACCTATCAAATGCTTTACTAAAGTCTACAAACAAAGCAAAGGTTGATTTCTTCATTGTTTCCTGGTTTTAATTATGTTGGTTAAAGAGCTGATCTGGTCCACACAGCTTCCATCTGCATCACAACCATTTTGCTCATCAGCTACTAAACCATTTGCTTCAGCCCAAACCACCAGTCTTGACAACACTACAGTACAGCTTGTACATGCGACATGCCAGTGTGACACCTCTATAATTCATGGCGTTGCATGGATCAAGTGTGTTATCCTTAGGTAGAGGGTTTATTCCCTTAAGCCACGAGGAACGCACAGTGCCATGTCCATAACTTAACAGTTTTAACAAATCATCCCTGTAAGTCTTTGGCAATCCAGACATTGCAAGATTGCAAAGGTAAATAATCTATTAGAAAGGTCAACATAAAACTTGACATTTGACCTTGAAATAAATATTTGATCTTGTCAAGAATAATATAGTTGTAATCCTTTGGTGACAGATTACACAGTCTGCAAGGTAATCAAATGCCAATCGGTACATTTTTGGCAAGTTAGGAAGAACAACAAAGTTCGAACAACAACGTTCTTGAGGTCATAAAAAGGTCAACATCGAATTAATCAGAGAGAGTTTGCACGGTATGTTACCATTGGTCTTATAGAAATGTTCAAAAAGGTCGTGAATAGGTCAGTTGTTTTTATATTATATATCATGATACATGCATTTGCAAAGTGCCCTTGCGTACACTTTTTTGGCATGTTTGAAAGTCAGCAAGGAGTTCGAGCAGATGAATGGATGGAAGGACGGACACACAGATGTTCCTCATAGAAATATCCCCCGCAAAACAGTTAGGGGGGGCAAAAATATGATTTGAATATTTCTCACGCCACACTCTCATAACTATCAATTGTATTGTGATTGTGTGCACACTTCCCTGAAATGCAGAAACAGATTGTCTTCATCTCATCCAACTCCAGACAGGTTCAATCCTATTATGAAACAAGTCCGTGTAATCATTTCTGAGGTTCTATTCTGCGCTATATAGCATTATATAAGTTGCCAGTGTGATATTGTGTTGATCTAATATCAAACCCATTAATTCGCCGGCGAGCCAGTTCAGATCATCTGTAAGCCAGATTGCTCGGAAAATTGGCTCTTATAGCTTAGTGGAAGGTAATAATTTCCAGTTTGATCTCAGCTGACTGTATGGCCACATCAGTATAGTGTCTATGTGAAGTCAAACCACTGAAGTCAAACCGCTGACTCCTCATGAAATAGAATATTAGACAGTTGAACAAATAATAACATTGTAATGTATCAGATTTAGTCTGAAATTCATATGTAAATATATGCAAAATCTATGTATGTATTCACACAAACACATATTTTCATATTATTTTAACATGTTTCACGGATTTATATTGATTTCACTAATTTCAGAACAAATCTGATACATAACAATGATTTGTTCAACTTTTCTATTCTATGTCATACTGATCAAATCATGGTCACGTGGCCGACTTCATTTAACATGAGTGATGAATGACGCGGTTTAATTTGAATGACCTTTTCACTGTATATGGGTAGAGCATTAACTACCGCCTCGGCCTGATAAGACATGCGCCGGTTGTGGGAGCCAGATAGGTTCAGCAAGTCCTAAATCTCTGAGATCAGCGGTGAGGAATAAACACAGGTAATACAGCCACATATCAGACGAACTGCAAGATCATAATCGCTTTGCGTAATCGTATATAAATCATTGGCTATGTTTCCTTGTTCTCTTTGCTTGCCAACACCCGCCAGTAACTTTATTACTTCCACCAGCGCGCACGTACAGCGGCGCACACCTCACTCCTTTATACGACGGTCTCAGTACTTTAAAGATTTTATGCAAATCTTAAAGATTTTATGCAAATCTGCGGACATGCTCCTGGAAAATCACAAAATGACTAAAAGTAAGTTCTGTGAAATACTTTTCCATTTGAATTTTGTCATGGCCACGTGGAAGGCGAGTAGTGGAGAGCATATGAGTGCCTGAGTGAAGTATATGAGGGTACTCGGTAGCTCTCTGAGGGAAGCCTGAATACCGTCTTCTCAGTACCATCAATGCATGCACATGACACAGACACAAACATATCATGCTGCTGTAGCCTTACTGCTGTAGCCTTGCTGCTGTAGCCTTGCTGTTGTAGCCTTGCTGCTGTAGCCTTGCTGCTGTAGCCTTGCTGCTGTAGCCTTGCTGCTGTAGCCTTGCTGTTGTAGCCTTGCTGCTGTAGCCTTGCTGCTGTAGCCTTGCTGCTGTAGCCTTGCTGTTGTAGCCTTGATGTTGTAGCCTTGCTGTTGTAGCCTTGCTGTTGTAGCCTCGCTGCTGTAGCCTTGCTGCTGTAGCCTTGCTGCTGTAGCCTTGCTGCTGTAGCCTTGCTGCTGTAGCCTTGCCGCTGTAGCCTTGCCGCTGTAGCCTTGCTGTTGTAGCCTTGCCGCTGTAGACTTGCTGTTGTAGCCTTGCCGCTGTAGCCTTGCTGTTGTAGCCTTGCTGCTGTAGCCTTACTGCTGTAGCCTTGCCGCTGTAGACTTGCTGTTGTAGCCTTGCCGCTGTAGCCTTGCTGTTGTAGCCTTGCCACTGTAGCCTTGCTGCTGTAGCCTTGCCGCTGTAGACTTGCTGTTGTAGCCTTGCCGCTGTAGCCTTGCTGTTGTAGCCTTGCTGCTGTAGCCTTACTGCTGTAGCCTTGCCGCTGTAGCCTTACTGCTGTAGCCTTGCCGCTGTAGACTTGCTGTTGTAGCCTTGCCGCTGTAGCCTTGCTGTTGTAGCCTTGCTGCTGTAGCCTTGCTGTTGCAGCCTTACTGTTGTAGCCTTGCTGTTGTAGCCTTGCTGCTGTAGCCTTACTGCTGTAGCCTTGCCGCTGTAGCCTTACTGCTGTAGCCTTGCTGCTGTAGCCTTGCTGTTGCAGCCTTACTGTTGTAGCCTTGCTGTTGTAGCCTTGCTGCTGTAGCCTTACTGCTGTAGCCTTGCCGCTGTAGCCTTACTGCTGTAGCCTTGCTGCCGTAGCCTTGCTGCTGTAGCCTTGCTGCTGTAGCCTTACTGCTGTAGCCTTACTGCTGTAGCCTTGCCGCTGTAGCCTTGCCGCTGTAGCCTTGCTGCTGTAGCCTTGCCGCTGTAGCCTTGCCGCTGTAGCCTTGCTGCTGTAGCCTTGCTGCTGTAGCCTTGCTGCTGTAGCCTTGCTGCTGTAGCCTTGCTGCTGTAGCCTTGCTGCTGTAGCCTTGCTGCTGTAGCCTTACATTTGATATCCGTGTTCAAATAAGACATTAGAAATGAGACATTATAAATAAGAGATTATAAATAAGAGATTAGAAATGAGACATTAGAAATGAGACATTAGAAATGAGACATTAGAAATGAGACATTAGAAATGAGACATTAGAAATGAGACATTAGAAATGAGACATTAGAAATGAGACATTAGAAATGAGACATTAGAAATGAGACATTAGAAATAAGACATTAGTTCCTGATCGTTTTGCTTAAAATAACATGTTGGAGAGTCATTGAACACATTGTATTTCCTTGAACATTTGCCTTGATTTGTTTTAGGTAACTTCAGGTTAAAGACAAGTTGAATTTGACAAAACTTGTAATACAGTGACATACAGCATGTTTGTAATCTCTTTGATATTTTATTTTTAAATGAAATTACCCCTGTATAGTGACTCGTAATGTCTTCAGATAGATTGTTCTTCGGCTTGGGAGCAATCATCGAGAATACTCTATTCCTTAAGCCTGTAGCGAACAGGCCAAGCAGAAGAAAGCGAGTGGGAAAATTTGGGCATTCGGGATGAGCTTGGAATTCTACGCAACTCAAACGCTTTCTCCGTATCTCCTTCTAAAGTTATCCGTTTAGGGTTCGGAGCAGTACGTGTATGTACGCTTTGTTCCTCAACATTTTTTCAACATGTTGACAATTTTGTGCAGGATCCAATCTACTATCTGACCTACGATTTCCATTTTACTTTACTGTTAATGCAAGTATGGAAAGAAATGTTTCCGTATTTAGGTAGCGCCAATGAACGTGACTTTTGCCTTAAATAAAACATTGCCAAAAATACAGAACCCTTGAATCGCAGTGGGAAAACATTTGACCCACACTAATTGAAAAGAAATATCCTCTTAAATTAACTAAAGGATTTTGACTGGAACCTTTTCAATTCAACTCTCCGACTTTAAGGTCAAACTCTCACAAATGCAGCATTAGTCCTTTCATTTAAGCTCTTAATCACGTGATACAGTGTCCATATGGCTTCCTGGTAGGCTGACGACCTGTGAATGAGCCCTGGAGATCGATTTTGTAAACGCGCCAATTATTTCTCGGTTCACTGGTTATTGAAATGGTGATTATGAATAGAGAGAAGTCTAGGTTTCACAGAGCTGACCCCGACTACATGAATGTCTATGAATCGCATATTGTAACTTGGGTTCAGATATCAAGTTGATTATAACCACTCTGGGGATATAATGCCATTGGGCCTATCAGATAGAATATATTTGCAGTTTCCATCAGATTCGTCTGGAGTTACCCAGCTTTGCTGTGCCTCCTCTCTCTCATTATTGGGTCTCAGAATTCTGATACTGAGGCAACAAAGAGAAACTTGCAATATGCTTTATCCAATAACATTATAGTTTTCCCTCGATTAAAGTTACACTGTAAGACATAAATGAAGAATTGCGGATCACCATCTTGTTGGTTGTTTTTTATGAATAGATTTTAGAGAGTTTTTTGTGCACTTCCGATTTTGTTTGTGTAGTTCCGGTGTTGTTTTCAATGGGGTAATATAGCAACCCGTAATCGTAGTCCCACCTTGGTAGTCACAGACTGTCTGGTCTGCACAGTGATTGTGATTGCATTAAGTGGTAAATGTTTTGATAGGTCTGAAATATGACTTATTTGAAATTGTCTCTCTATCTCTTTAGATGTCCATTTGCACACATCAAAGTGTATTATAAATGTAAAAGATATGAATGAACAGTAGCTGACCAGGCTCCGATCGACCTAAATATATATATATATATATTGACCAAGCAAATGGTCAAATTCTAAATAGAGTTGGATTTTCATTCAGATATTATTTAATTGTTTGCATAACTTCGAAGGAGGTACACATAATTAAGACTGAATGATTGATCGTTAGAAATCTAGTAGGATTTGGAAGCAATCCAAGTGATCTGCCAATCCTTAAACCAACTGCTGTTCATTTGGACAAATATCAAACGAACGTATGCACTGTCAGGCCCGTATATGTTCCCAGTAGAATGGCCAGATTATACCCCAGCCTCACTGTGGACAGCTAGGTGCTTCATCTCAGAAGGATTATCAAAAAGAATTCTTTAAAGCAAAGCTTGATTGACGTTGTGAAAGAAAGATTACTGCAGCAGTCGACTCTTGTGGTACTTGGTTTCCCGCAATAATGACGTCAGTGACATTGCTTAGTTTGACCTCAAATCAGCGCACATGTTCATCAAACTATCAAATGATTAGAATAAAGATTAATTTTAGTTTTAAATGATTAGATTTAGTTCAGGGTCATTGAGTATTGAAAGAGGGTAAAGGCTGATTTCTCTAATCCCGATAAATTACCACAATGTTAAACGTGCAATAACAATCCCAATGATATTAACTCTTCCTTTGACTTTGTAAGAGGGATATGTAGCCAAAAAGACTTCGAAGTTGAAAGCAATACAAATGGGAATGACAAACTTAGATTTCTCTGCACATGTCTAGTGTTAAAAATGGCAATCACAGAGGAGGAACAGACATTTCTAACCATATGTGACAACACCAGACAACGTAGTTCCTACCCATATATGACAACACCAGATAACGTGGTTCCTAACCATATATGACAACAGAAGATAACGTGGTTCCTAACCATATATGACAACAGCAGATAACGTGGTTCCTAACCATATATGACAAAAGCAGATAACGTGGTTCCTAACCATTTATGACAACAGAAGATAACGTGGTTCCTAACCATTTATGACAACAGAAGATAACGTGGTTCCTAACCATATATGACAACAGCAGACAACGTGGTTCCTAATCATAAATAACAATCACAGAGATGATGGTTGCTAACCACAAGTGGCAGTAGTGTAAGTGTGTTGTGTCTGGACCGTGATCAGTGTGTGTACGTGGATGAGAGTGATGCCAGGCGTGGAGTTGTGACAGTGAGGTACTCAGCCCCCTTCCTAATAGCTCTGGGTCGATATTCTGAGCAGCTCCACTCACCACTCTCCCGGCTTGCTACAGCTCACTCCATACCACTACACACAGACTGCAGAGACGCTCCGCAACCAGCACCACCCCGCCCCGCCTTAATACCCCCTCAGGTGAGTCATCTTAATACAATGTCCTTCATATCAAGTGTTGTTGGCAGGAACAGTGAGTTACTAAGACTTGGCATGAGTGATTGGCGCTGTGAGTGGCAGTGAGTTTTATTAGGGTTGGTAGTGTTGTGCCATACCTGGATGTTACACCTGACTGACCCCTGGACTGATGAAGATACCCACTATTATCACGTGCATTCCCAATGTGCTGAGTCTCTCAACCATGACACTGGGTAGGACAGTGACACACCAAATCGGGTCAAATATGCATGGCTGTCACTTTGAGTAGCTCAAGGCGTATTCCCTCATAGAACACACCTGTGTATTTATTTAGAAGGCAGGGAGCACGTGACAAGGTAAAATCACGCATCACCAGGCTTGCTATATCGGCAAGGAAGCAGTATCCCGCTGTACGTCTCCTTCCCTTATAAAGGTCACGCCAACCCGTGCCAAAATCTCGCTGTTTCACGTGTTATCACGGACGGCAGAAGAATAGAAGGATAGTTCTGTCAGAGATGTATTTTTGGTATACCGATTGTTATCTATTATCTCAATTTTTTTTCCACACGATATTTTTACCGGTTGTATATTGATCAATAAATTTCAAGAATATCAATTACTTAATTATTATTAATTAGGTACAAGTAATTTGATAGCCGAGGCCATGTTTGCCTTTAAGATCATTATGACCATTATTTAAATAATAGCGCGCTTTACCAACATGCGCATATCTTCAATACCTCATATCTTGGTTAGAGAGATAACACATCTATGAATTAATATTTGGAATTATGCTTTATTGAGCTATAAAGCTAATATCAACCATAGACACACATAGGAAAAAACACACTCAAATTACATATTCATACATTAATTATACCTTAATTAAACCTCCAATTATACCTTACTTATACATAATATCTGTGGTATCACTGATCAATCAATCAATCAAAGGGGATATTTATATAGGTATCACTGATGCGGTTACCTAGGTTACACGGTAATATGCTGACATGGCAACAAATATATCTAACAAATATATCTTAGCAGATGGGCAGGGATGGAGGCAATTCAAATCTTAATGACCTGTGTCCCGCCGCCGCTGGCCTTAAGACCCGCGGGTCAGCTGACCCTGAGCTGAGCTCTGGGTGACACGACCCCTAGCTGTTCCAATCGCTCTAACCTCGGTTAACTTTATTTAACCTCTCCTTAATAAAATGATAGCTTGATTGGGCGTGCTGAATTTTATATTTTAAATATATATATATATATATATATATATATATATATATATATATATATATATATATATATATATATATATATATATATATATATATATATATATATATATATATATATATATATATATATATATATATATATATATATATATTTCGTGCTATTCATAAAATATTTATCTCTAACATTATCAATTTCAATAGTCAAGCATGAATTGATTGATTTAGAATATCAAATATATGCATCAATCTATCACCCTGAAGTGAATCAAAAACCACCTCCCAGGATTAGCATGTTTCCTAGGTCATTTCTACCAATGTTGTCTGCTGCGTGAAATATGATGGGTTATAATTTTTAAGGGTATAAAAATGTATATTTTGTGAGGAAAAAACGGTTGAAAATCTGATTTCATGAAAGCTTTAATGGTCAGAAACTTTCTCAGGTCTGGATAGAATGGAAAAAAGAGAAGAATTCCTTGATGAACACATTTGCTTCATCTGATACAAGCACCGCCCGCAGGACTGATCTTAAGGAATGCAATACACCATTACACCACTTAGTCTCATGATGATGATGATGATGATGATGATGATGATGATGATGATGATGATGATGATGTTGATGACGATGGCCTTGATGTTTTCTAATCAAAATAGATTGTTGTAAATTGATGATTTTATCATTATTTTGATTTTATCTATTTGACAGTAACAATACACATATTTGTGATGGGATTTGGATAGGTCAGTGGATTTCTGTAGAGCGTTTAGGTTAATGGATTTATGTAGAGCAATATTGGCAATTTGTAGGTTAGTGCCAATATAGGTGAATACAGGTGGGATACAGGTGGGATACAGGTGGGATACAGGTGGGATGCAGGTGGGGTACAGGTGGGATACAAGTGAGATACAGGTGGGATACAAGTGAGATACAGGTGGGATACAGGTGGGATACACGTGGGATACAGGTCGGATACATGTGGGATGCAGGTGGGATGCAGGTGGGATGCAGGTGGGATACAGGTGGGATACAGGTGAATATAGGTGGGATGCAGGTGGGGTACAGGTGGGATACAGGTGGGATACAGGTGGGATGCAGGTGGGATACAGGTGGGGTAAAGGTGGAATACAGGCGGGATACAGGTGGGATGCAGGTTGAGTACAGGTGGGATACAGGTGGGGTACAGGTGGGATACAGGTGGGATGCAGGTGGGATACAGGTGGGATACAGGTGGGGTAAAGGTGGAATACAGGTGGGATACAGGTGGGATGCAGGTTGAGTACAGGTGGGATACAGGTGGGGTACAGGTGGGATACAGGTGGGGTACAGGTGGGATACAGGTGGGATACAGGTGGGGTACAGGTGGGATGCAGGTGGGATACAGGTGGGGTAAAGGTGGGATACAGGTGGGATGCAGGTTGAGTACAGGTGGGATACAGGTGGGGTACAGGTGGGATACAGGTGGGATACAGGTGGGATGCAGGTGGGATACAGTCAAGATACAGGTGGGATTTTGACATATTTTTTTTATGAAAAAGAACATTTCTTTGGTGTTGCAATTGTTCAAGCTGAAAATATTTAATTTTATTTTGGAGTTTCCCGAGCTTCATCTATTCGATCAGTTCGCTTATTACAAACAGATCTGGGCCGTGGCGCAGTTGGTTGGAGCGCCAGCTTATTAGCACCAGTTCCTGTGTGGTGACCCAAAGGTCGTGGGTTCGAACCCCGGCCGCGCCGAGATTGAACTCATAATACAATTTTCCATATAAGCTGAGGCCCGTGCCTGAAGTGTTAACCCGTTGTCCTTGTAAATCTGTGACCGGGTGGGTTGTCATGTCAAGGACCTGTGGCATGACAATTCAGTGAGGCAGCACTATATCTGCTACAAGTAGGTCTCATCACTGAATGACTGAAATAATGTTGAAAGTGATGTAAAACCAAACAAACACATTACAAATAGATCTGTACAGAGCGAGGTGTGCTATGAATTAATAGAGAAAGGAACTTTCTATAAGCATATTCTCCATTCGGAAGAATAGAAGGTCGCATATACATGAGAGACAGGAGACATTTATGTCATAAAATAACAAATGACCGGAAATAAACCAATGATTAAGCTTCAGATCAAAACAGGTGTTTGACGGGATTGACTTGGGCCTATAATCACTAATAGACATTTCGTCTAGATTAACCAAGAACATGATATTTCCTGCCACAGTCGGAGAGTCTCTTTGATTAAAGCATTAGTATCATATAAATGCCTTTTTGATAATCGATACGATTTATAAAAAAATTTATGTGCCAAAAAATATAATGTTCCATTTGTTGTGAGTCTTCTGGAGAATATTATAGTTGTCAGCCAATGCTATGATCGCTCAAATCATATGATCGCTAGCTGTAAGCTATTCCTATATATGGCTAGAATCATATTTACACATATGCTGTGCTTCATAATCGCTATGCTTCACAATCGCTATGCTTCACAATCGCTATGCTACATAATCACAATGCTTCATAATCACAATGCTTCATAATCGCTATGCTTCATAATCGCTATGCTTCACGATCCCTATGCTTCATAATTGCTATGCTTCACAATCGCTATGCTTCACAATCGCTATGCTTCACAATCGCTATGCTTCATAATCACAATGCTTCATAATCACAATGCTTCATAATTGCTATGCTTCATAATCGCTATGCTTCACGATCCCTATGCTTCATAATTGCTATGCTTCACAATCGCTATGCTTCACAATCGCAATGATTCACAATCGCTATGCTTCATAATCGTTATGCTTCACAATCGCTATGCTTCACAATCGCTATGCTTCATAATCGCTATGCTTTATAATCGCTATGCTTCATAATCGTTATGCTTCACAATCGCTATGCTTCATAATTGCTATGCTTCATAATCGTTATGCTTCACAATCGCTATGCTTCACAATCGCTATGCTTCACAATCGCTATGCTTCATAATCACTATGCTTCACAATCGCTATGCTTCATAATTGCTATGCTTCATAATCGCTATGCTTCATAATCGCTATGCTTCATAACTGCTATGCTTCATAATCGCTATGCTTCACGATCACTATGCTTCATAATCGCTATGCTTCACAATCGCTATGCTTCACAATCGCTATGCTTCACAATCGTTATGCTTCATAATCGCTATGCTTCACAATCGTTATGCTTCACAATCGCTATGCTTCACAATCGCTATGCTTCATAATTGCTATGCTTCACAATCGCTATGGTTCACAATCGTTATGCTTCACAATCGTTATGCTTCACAATCGCTATGCTTCACAATCGCTATGCTTCACAATCGCTATGCTTCACAATCGCTATGCTTCACAATCATTATGCTTCACAATATATGTTTGATGCAAATAATTGTATTGAGTCTTATATACTCCACATTTGTACCCCTATGGTCTCATTTACTCCACATTTACTCCATATGGTCTTATATACTCCACATTTGTACCCCTGTGGTCTTATATACTCAACATTTGTACCCACCAGTATTCCTAGACTATAGGACACTTATATTCCTAGACTATATGACACTAGTATTCCTACAGACTATAGGTAACTAGTATTCCTACAGACTATAGGACACTAGTATTCCTAGACTATAGGACACTAGTATTCCTACAGACTATAGGACACCAGTATTCCTACAGACTATAGGACACCAGTATTCCTACAGACTATAGGACACCAGTATTCCTACAGACTATAGGACACTAGTATTCCTACAGACTATAGGACACCAGTATTCCTACAGACTATAGGAAACTAGTATTCCTACAGACTATAGGACACCAGTATTCCTACAGACTTTAGGACACCAGTATTCCTACAGACTATAGGACACCAGTATTCCTACAGACTATAGGACACTAGTATTCCTACAGACTATAGGACACCAGTATTCCTACAGACTATAGGACACCAGTATTCCTACAGACTATAGGACACTAGTATTCCTACAGACTATAGGACACCAGTATTCCCACAGGCTATAGGACACCAGTATTCCTACAGACTATAGGACACTAGTATTCCTACAGACTATAGGACACCAGTATTCCTACAGACTATAGGACACCAGTATTCCTACAGACTATAGGACACTAGTATTCCTACAGACAATAGGACACCAGTATTCCTACAGACAATAGGACACTAGTATTCCAACAGACTATAGGACACTAGTATTCCTACAGACTATAGGACACCAGTATTCCTACAGACTATAGGACACTAGTATTCCTACAGACTATAGGACACCAGTATTCCTACAGACTATAGGACACTAGTATTCCTACAGACTATAGGACACCAGTATTCCTACAGACTATAGGACACCAGTATTCCTACAGACTATAGGACACCAGTATTCCTACAGACTATAGGACACTAGTATTCCTACAGACTATAGGACACCAGTATTCCCACAGACTATAGGACACTTATATTCCTACAGACTTGTGGTTTATGTTTGTGACCCTATTTTTGCGAATGGCGCCTTGGCATTGCAGCATTTGTCATAACTGGCGTCAACTGCACAGCAGGATATTAAGCTTCTAAATGGCAAGCTCCAGCATGGTACTGGAGGCCATTATGACCTGATAGCAGCCAGAATGAGCAGACTGATAAGCAGAGACATCATCACGTGACATCATCACGTGACATCTACCAATCCCCGTTCTCCTTATCATCGCCATTATCTGTTCAAGGCACCAGGATGATGCAAACCAATATATGATATATTGAAAACATTATCTCCATGTTGGTTGTCACTGGCATATATATAGTCTCCGGAGCGACTACAGTAATACCACAAGCATTATGATCCCATAACAGACATTTATGTCATTCAGTTAATCATGTCATATATGTCCATACCATGATTCACGGTGCGCTGAGAAACGTCAAATATATCAGATCTAGACTGCAAGCTTCGCGATAATATACCGTGTTGATGACTTGATTATCATTGCCTATTAGAACGAGATAAAAAGCCAACATTTCAAAGCCACCATTTCTTTTCTCTCGTTAATCTGAAGGTCAGCTAGGATTAACACTCATATCCACCAAAAGGTCATTTGTACAAATCAAAGCATTCATAATGATCTAAAATCTGGACAATTTCCGGGAAAGGTAAGCCAGTATGCCTTTCAACGTTACAAAAATCAATATTCCCAAAACGTCGATGTTTATATGCTTTGAGGCCACATGCTTTGAATGGATTGGATTTCAAAGAATCAATCCGTGTCTGCAGAATGTTATACGTGTAGCGCAAACTATCTAGATATATGGAGCCCTGGTACACCGCCTATTGGTGTACAGAGAGGACAGAATAACGGGACCTTCAAGAGAAGGGAATTCGTCAGGAATTGATCAAAAACAATGACAACAATATTTGTACTATTTAGGTAAGTCGATTGATACAAAAGACAGAATTATATTGATAACTTTTAAGGATTAATACATATCGGTATCGGTAGCTAATATGTAAGTTGATTGACAGAAAGTGGCTTTGGTAACTTGCAGGTTAGCAGGTTGATAAAGAGCAGCATCGGTAACTAATATGTAAGTGCATTGACAGAAAGTGACTTTGGTAACTTGCAGGTTAGTGGATTGATAAAGAGCAGCATCGGTAACTAATATGTAAGTGCATTGACAGAAAGTGACTTTGGTAACTTGCAGGTTAGTGGATTGATAAAGAGCAGTATTGGCAACTAATATGTAAGTGCATTGACAGAAAGTGACTTTGGTAACTTGTAGGTTAGTGGATTGATAAAGAGCAGAATTGGTAACTAATATGTAAGTTGATTGACAGAAAGTGACTTTGGTAACTTGCAGGTTAGCAGGTTGATAAAGAGCAGTATTGGTAACTAATATGTAAGTGCATTGACAGAAAGTGACTTTGGTAACTTGCAGGTTAGTGGATTGATAAAGAGCAGAATTGGTAACTAATATGTAAGTTGATTGACAGAAAGTGACTTTGGTAACTTGCAGGTTAGCAGGTTGATAAAGAGCAGTATTGGTAACTAATATGTAAGTGCATTGACAGAAAGTGGCTTTGGTAACTTGTAGGTTAGTGGATTGATAAAGAGCAGTATTGGTAACTAATATGTAAGTGCATTGACAGAAAGTGGCTTTGGTAACTTGTAGGTTAGTGGATTGATAAAGAGCAGTATTGGTAACTAATATGTAAGTTGATTGACAGAAAGTGACTTTGGTAACTTGCAGGTCAGCAGGTTGATAAAGAGCCGTATTGGTAACTAATATGTAAGTGCATTGACAGAAAGTGGCTTTGGTAACTTGCAGGTTAGCAGGTTGATAAAGAGCAGTATTGGTAACTAATATGTAAGTGCATTGACAGAAAGTGGCTTTGGTAACTTGTAGGTTAGTGGATTGATAAAGAGCAGTATTGGTAACTAATATGTAAGTTGATTGACAGAAAGTGACTTTGGTAACTTGCAGGTTAGCAGGTTGATAAAGAGCAGTATTGGTAACTAATATGTAAGTGCATTGACAGAAAGTGGCTTTGGTAACTTGTAGGTTAGTGGATTGATAAAGAGCAGTATTGGTAACTAATATGTAAGTGCATTGACAGAAAGTGGCTTTGGTAACTTGTAGGTTAGTGGATTGATAAAGAGCAGTATTGGTAACTAATATGTAAGTTGATTGACAGAAAGTGACTTTGGTAACTTGCAGGTCAGCAGGTTGATAAAGAGCCGTATTGGTAACTAATATGTAAGTGCATTGACAGAAAGTGGCTTTGGTAACTTGCAGGTTAGCAGGTTGATAAAGAGCAGTATTGGTAACTAATATGTAAGTGCATTGACAGAAAGTGACTTTGGTAACTTGCAGGTTAGTGGATTGATAAAGAGCAGTATCGGTAGCTAATATGTAAGTTGAATGACAGAAAGTGGCTTTGGTAACTTGTAGGTTAGCAGGTTGATAAAGAGCAGTATTGGTAACTAATATGTAAGTGGATTGACAGAAAGTGGTTTTGGTAACTTGTAGGTTAGGGGATTGATAAAGAGCAGCATCGGTAACTAATATATATTGGTAACTAATTTGTGGATTAAGGTCGAGTGATATTGGTAATTAATTGGTCAAATGATAAATACATTGTAAAGTAATATTGACAACCTAGGTTAATGAATATGTACAGCAATATTGGCAGCTTAATAAGTTAGGGGATTTATGTAGAGTAATATTGATAGCATATAGTTTAGTGCATTTATGTTGAAGAATATTGGCGACTCAATAGGTAAGCAGATTTATGTCAAGTAATATTTATAACTTATTGTGTAGTGAATTTATGTTGAGGAATATTGACACCTTATAGTTTAATGGATTTATGTCAAACAATATTGGCAACTTATAGGTTGTGGATTTATGTAGAGCAATATTGGCAAATTATAGGTCAGTGGATTTATGTAGAACAATATTGGCAACTTGTAGGTTAGTGGATTTATGTAGAACAATATTGGCAAATTATAGGTCAGTGGATTTATGTAGAACAATATTGGCAACTTATAGGTTAGTGAATGTACCTAGCGTAATATGTATAACTTATTGTACAGTGGATTTATGTCAAGCAATATTGGCAACTTATAGGTTAGTGGATTTATGTAAAGCAATAGGTTTGATCAGATTTTTATCTATGTACTACAAGGTCTAAATGAAAGAATCACAGTGTGTCTAGTTATATTTGGGTCAAAATATATAAAACGTCATTATCGTGTGCAAAAGATACTGCCACCCACCGAAATATTTGAACTCAATATATGGGTGACACCAAATAGTAATTTATATAATAAATGACTTATTTTATTCAATTTGTCCACTTTAGTATGACTATCGCTTGGTTTAGATTAGATTGGTGTAGGCTTGCAGTACATTATGGTTTTATATTATCACTAATTATCTTTAGTGCATAGAACACATTTATAGTTGTTATGTTGGTGCTGAGTTGCCACAGTTGACAGTTTGATAAGGTTCTAATTGACTGATATTTTCTAATCAAAATAGTTTGTTGTAAATTGCTGATTTTATCATCTATATGTTAGTCGAAATACACATATTTGTAATGGGATTTGGATAGGTGAGTGGATTTCTGTTGAACAATAGTGTCAACTTATAGGTGAGTGGATTTATGTGAAGCAATAATGGCAAATTATAGGTTAGTGGATTTCTGTGAGTTGATATTGGCAACGTAGAGGTCAGTGGATTTATGTGAAGAAATAGTGGCAACGTGTAGGTTAGTGGATTTATGTGAAGAAATAGTGGCAACGTGTAGGTTAGTGGAATTATGTGAAGCAATATTTGCTTACAAGTTAACTTATAGTTAGCAGATTTGGTATGGGAGGATGAAAATGACGATGTATCTTATACGAAAGTGTATATAGATGAATTGATTATGTAGTTGTCCTGAAGTTGAGGTGAATGGGGGTGTAGATGTCATTTGAGTCAGGATATAAGGTTTACAGTGTGTGAGTGTTGCTTGGTGCGGCCATGTTGTGACGTCAGATCTACGTCACAACATAGATCTGGAGCTATTCATGTCCTCGTGGCCTTGGCATCTCTTGGCCATGATGTACGCCGCTGTCACCCTTCCTTTATGTGACATCTGAGGCTGTCAACCTGGGGTACATGCCATGGATCTAATTAACCACATGACTACACAGACTACAGCGAGCATTCAGCCTCTACTTCAACCTCTAATGAAGAGCCAGAAATGTCACTCTCATTATGAAGAGTGCTCAAAGAAATATCAATCCATTTATGTCACTTTGAGATTACAAAACAAATAACCATAATTAAAGATGTAAAGTTTGATTAATTTCATAAATGTAATTCGCAATATCTACTGTCATGTAATTCCAATTAAATGGTAATGGAGAAATATCTTTCTGGAATCTGATGAGATGTCTTAGAAATATGGCAATCGACATGAGAAAAGTTTTAAAGTTGAAACATCATCAGCAGGCAATCAGAGATTTCTGGCGGTCATTAAAGCTTCATTATAAAAGCGAAATAAACATTGTAATTATAGTGTGTTGATAGACTTCAGTGTGCTGAAAGGCTTTATAGCAAGTTATATTTTCCCAGGTACATGTCATGAAATTTCTTATAACTTGTACAGGTCCAGGGTCCAAAATTAATTTTAGGCCTGTGTTCTAGAGTGGTGGAAGGTGTTCCAACCAGAGTGATGGGGGTTCAACCTTACCAACTGGACATAAGGGTTCCAAACATATGTAAGAGAAACAATATTATATCAGACTCCGGGGTTGGTTTTACAATGGTCTCCTGCTCAGAGGAGCCCAGCCCGTAGTCCCTCGCCCCCTCCCATCGCCCCCTCCCATCGCCCCCTCCCATCGCCCCCTCCCATCACCCCCTCCCATCGCCCCCTCCCATCGCCTTGACCCCTCCTGCTGCAAGTCAGTGTCCGAATTAGTGCCACTCGCTGCTAATCTCACACCTGAGTGAGCTGATACAGTGGCCCCCTGGCGGCCTTTCCCGTGACAACCTGATATTCATAGTGAGCAAAGTGGACAAGCCTTCAGAGCCAATCAGATCACTTCCCTGTGCCACTCATGCTGTCTGCAGGTAATCAGGATTAACCTGATGGACAAGTCTGACAAATAGGTTAAGTGACAATCGGCATAATGCAATCACCTCCAGCAAGGAAGTGCAAGGACAGAATTCTCCTTATCCCGCTACTTGAAGAGCTCGTTCTTTCAGAAGATATTTCTGGGAAGAATTAATGCACCCACGTGATATTTTTAGGACTACATGATGCAATGACTTTCTATAGGCTGCGGAACCGGGAGTTGACTCCGTACAATCACTTAATGTCAGTAATATTCGAGGGGAAATAAGAGGACAAAGAGTGAGTACAATTCTTAATGTTCTATAGTGGTTTTAACAATCACCAGCAGTCACATTTTCATCCAACCTTAATACAATTCTAGGCATTTTAGTGTTTAATAAGTCCTTCTGAACTGTTTCAGGGTGACAGGCTTTTGGCAATACTGGTTTGAAGATCTGATACTTGAAGGTGTTTTGTTAATGTTCAAAACACATCGGTGTTTTAATTATTGGTCTCATTTAAAAAAAACAGTGGAGATTATTATCAAATTAGAGTTTATTTTCTAATATTTGATACTTCTTGTCCACAATGAGACATCCTGACTTACCAGAATACCACGAACTCTATTAGCACCAGTTCCTCTGTGGTGATCCAAAGGTCGTGGGTTCCAACCCCAGCTGTGCCGAGATTGAATTTATGTTACAAGTTACATATGAGCTGAGGTCCGTGCCTAAAGGGTTGATCCGTTGTCCTTGTAAATCTGTGACCGGGTGGGTTGTCACGTCCAGGACGTGCGAAATGACAATTCAGTGAGGCAGCACTATATCTGCTACAAGTAGGTCTCGGCATGAAATGATTGAAATAATGTTGAAAGTGATGTAAATCCCAAAACAAACAAACAGACAAATTACCAGAATATTGATCACTGATGGAATGAGACACTACGAACGCGTTCAAGCTTAATATTGGTATTGATCCCAACTATATAGATATGAATCACGAGGGTTTGCCCCTGTAGTTACAATAGACCTCTGACTGCGCTCTCCAATCGGGCATTGATTACCAGCGTGACATTGATCTTATTCTCTCATGCTAAACCTGGGCTATCGTGAAAACATTAAATAAACAGCAGAAAACCAATCTGCAGATAATACAAATAATATATCCGGGATACGAACCAGTACTTAAAAGAAAATATTTTTATATCCAGATTTTGAAGATATGTTAATTATAAAGGCACGATTGGAATATATAGAAATAAAATGAGACATTTGTGTCTTACATCATTTGTGTTTTGCCACAGAGCACGCAATGTCAACATGTTTCATGTTTGAAAAGTGTTGAGTTTTGTACATTTGATGATGCACTGAGCGCCCCTTGATTGCTAGATGTTGTGCGGGCTGTTTATAGTCAGCAGTCTATTGCATGTGGCCACTTATTTAAGACAGATTTTAGTTCTATTTGCCTGGCAAAACAGAAAACAAATTGTTTCTATCATACAATCAAACAGGGTGTCATAACATGATTTATTCTGGTAAGATAACCAAAGGTTTTCATCAGTCTATATTCTAAAATATTTACCTAATAATATTAGACCGCCCACTCCCGAAATTGTCTTACAAATGTCTTACATGTTGCAATGGTTGAACCCAAGGGAAGTTTTTTTTCCAAAAAGAGGAAAACAAATTATAAAAACAGGTGGCTTAAAATTCTTACAGACTATCCTATCCTAACGGAAATTTGGGACAGTTTCAATTTTACTGGACAATTCAATAAGTTTATCTGCCATAACTTCTATTATTGGTGGCAGGTTTAGAGTGACTGAGGTGGTCTGGTGACGATTTTTTCCTTGCCACCTTATTTTGTTGATTTAATTAACGCTATTATATCTATAAATGTCATGTGCATGTCTGTGACTGTTGACATGTGAGGTTACATCCTGCATGACGTCATCGTGATAAAGGTTCTCTCCTGGAAGACCTGCGTGTCGAGTGGCAGTTGCTCTGAGTGCCCACGAGACACAAGTGGAGCAGCCAACATTAAAAATCAAATAAAATCAAATGTAAAACATTGATCCAATATGGGGGCCCCCATAGGGGGGGTATGAAAAATCCAATAATCCCCCTTTTTTTACCTAAAAATCCAAAAATCCTTATCTTTTGTAGCCAAAAATCCTTAAATATTTTCCCCCTCAAATCTAAAAATCCAAAAGTATAAAACAAAAAATCCTAAAATATGTTTACATTTAGTACAAATTTATTTGGCAATGAATTACATAACATGCATGATATAACATGATATTTAGTGTTTCACACAGGTCATGCCACATTACAAAATGTACTTGCAGAGTCCACTTGAGCCCACAGAGTTTGAAATTAACAGTAATCTCACTGTTATAGTGATACGGAGACACCCAATCCTTTTGAACATATTCAAAATTAGTAAAAAAAGTAATCTGTGTCTTTCCTTTTTTTTTAAACTCTTTTAGGCCTAGTGGCCCTTGTGTCACTAGTAAATGACAACTGAGATAATTCCTCACTAATTAACTCTTGCTGCTCATTGGGTGTCTCTGTATCACCCTGATCCTTTATCAGGTCCAAAAGATTGATCAAAACCTCCTCATTCAGAACAATTATATCATCCTTTGGAACATATTCATAGTTAGTATCATCTAAAACAGTGATGACATTTTCTCTATCTATGACACATTGTTTTTGATTTGAGAACTCTGTGGGCTCAAGTGGGCTCTGCAAGTAGATTTCCCCTTTACATTTTCCCTTCTCAAGCATATCTTGCCTCAGTTTACATATATGCACATGTTTGATTATTTCACCCCAAAAATCCAATAATCCCTCTTTTTTAGGCCAAAAATCCAATAATCCTAAAACCCTATGGGGGCCCCAATATGACAGTGGATCAGCTGTAGATTATACCTGCTGACTGACATAGTTGACTGCACCAATAATATCTGTAAAACTGAATGACAAAGAATGACAAGTGCTTTCAGCTAGGAATGGGTGCAATCTCTCACTTTTGAAGCTGTCTATCAATGTTTCAGCTATCTCTCACATATGTAGCTGTTTCTCACTGTTGTAGATATCGCTCACTCTTGTAGCTGTCTCTTACTCTTGGAGCTGTCTCTCACTTGTGCAGCTATCTCTCACTTAAGCAGCCGTCTCACTTATGTAACCATCTCTCACTTGTGCAGCTATATCTCACTTGTGCAGCTATCTCTCACTTGTGCAGCTATCTCTCACTGCTGTAGCAATTTCTTACTGTTGTAACTATGTCTCACTGCAGCTATCTCTCACTGTTGTAGCTCTCACTCTTGTAGCTGTCTCTTGTACAGCGTTCTATCAACAATTATCTATTTCACATTAAGAAGACCCAAAAAGAAGAAAATATACCCCATTCTGGGAACTAAAACCAAATAAACCAGGAATTGTCTGAAATAAAAAGGATCTTTTTGATGAAAATTGATTCTGTACTGACTTCTCCAAATTTGTCCTGCCAACTCTCGAAATAAGGGCTTATAAACCCGCGTGGGTTGACACGAGAGTGTGTGGCATAATGTGATTAATATCTATGTTTTTACTCTTTTATCAACTGATCCTTGAATGAATAAATGCAGATGAAATGATCCCACGGTTGATATGGCTGAGGGGAAGCATTATATGTATGGATTATTACTATTCTGCTTGAGTGCCTACAGCTTGTATGTAAAAGTATGGCTGACTGAACGTCTCGCTTATTGAAAAAAACAAGAAAGATTTCTTTGAAAAAGAAATAATACTATGCTTTTGAAAACGATTTTATCGGCAACCATGTGATAGATATTTCATAAAATGTTTCACAATTATTTGCCCAATAAAATTATTAAAGTCATATACATTATGCAAATGAATATTGGTGTAATCTAACATTTGTTGATTTGCATACTGATAGCGTTTGATTAATTGAATACTAGTCTTGTACCCGACCCAAATCATGGTTTTACTATTTGGAGGGTTGAGACGGGACCCAGTCTAATTGAATATAACACGTGTAAGAGTGTCTATTGGTAATAATAATAATAATAATAATAATAATAATAATAATAATAATAATAATAATAATAATAATAATAATAATAATAAAAATAATAATAATAATAATAATAATAATAATAATAATAATAATAATAATAATAAAAATAATAATAAAAATAATAATAATAATAATAATAATAATAATAATAATAATAATAATAATAATAATAATAATAATAATAATAATAATAATAATAATAATAATAATAATAATAATAATAATAATAATAATAATAATAATAATAATAATAATAATAATAATAATAATAATAATAATAATAATAATAATAATAATAATAATAATAATATAAGTATTTGTATAGCGCATACTACAAGTAGCCTTGCTCGTAGCCTTGCTCGTAGCCTTGCTGGTAGTGTAAAGGTTCCTGTTGTATGGGGATCTAGGATGAAAGATCGAGATGACGCAGAATAAAAAATGATACTGACTTTTTCTATGGGTTTTCTCGTTCACAGGGGGGGGGGTCTATACCTTTATGTGAGGTAATGAAGTATATATCTGTTTTATGGACAAATTATATGTTGAATCAATATGATAGAGTTAATGAGAGTCAAAGAGACTATATTGATATCACATCTGATCTCAGCATCAAAGAGTTGGCAATATATGCAATGATCTAATCAACTGTTTTTATATTCAGCTGATATATTCAAACATAAACTATTATATTATTAAACATAGACTCTCATAATAATAATATTCACTTGCTATATGTGACCAATTGGACTGTTTGTTTTACTACAAGCCAATCAGGGAATGTAAATGTTGAGATTTTTCATTTATAAGATGTATGTGATGTTTGTTTTTACAGGGTGATGTGTAGGTTTTGCTCTTGATTCAATGTGCCGGCTTTGTCACATGTCCCCGACATTGGCACACCATTCTAACCTCATCAATACCTTCAAATTACCACCCTACACAGGTAATATTTCAAACTTTTCTAAACTCCATTAAAACAATGGCACTTAATTACCTTAATGTGTCGATACGCCGTTAAGAATCCTTTCATTGATTCCATTAAAATTTCTTAAAATTAATTAAATTTTGTGCTTTTTCAATATTTGACTGATTTCTTGTTCACAAATAGAGTGGAGTGTTAAATCAATCAAATGCAAGTCACATGGAGTAAAAACAACAGTATAGCAACTTATTGGATGACATGCGTTTTCTTTTAGGTCTAATGGGTGATCTCATAGTATTCTGGTACAATGCATGAGTAACATCTGACACAGACAACAATCACAAAGTTACACAAAGTGTTTAACATCTGACATGCACAAACTGCGCCCTTCTCATCTCTGACTGGTATGTGAATTAATCTTACTAATACACACCACATGACAACTAAACAACTCACCTGAGACAGGATAGAAGTGTCTTCTTTCTTGCTTGCAAAAGGAATAGCCTCCAGAACAATTTATTCATTTTCTTCACAAAGACATTGGCCATTGGTCTCAGAGTTATGCTGCTATTTGCTTTTTTGTAATCTTTGTAAACATTTTCTGGTTGGCTGCAAATTGCGTCATAAATGATCATTTAAATCCTTTGACGTAGTCAGCACAGCTAAATATGTACAGAACTTAATATCTACCATGACAATTTTTTATTTGTTAAACTTGAAACAAAACATTTTTTTCTGACTTGAAGGTAAAGTTACAATTAAGAACACGTGTATATCTATGGATTTAGACGAAAACATTCATAAGAAATCTATCTATACATTTCATAAACACAACTAGTTGCTGCTTTCTCTTCACATAACATATCCGATGCTGAACCAATTTGATACTGAACCTGTTTGATGCTGAACCAGTTTGATGCTGAACCAGTCTGAAACTGAACCTGTTTGATACTGAACCAGTTTGATGCTGAACCAGTTTGATGCTGAACCAGTTTGATACTGAACCAGCTTGATGCTGAACCAGTTTGATGCTGAACCAGTTTGATGCTGAACCAGTTTGATGCTGAACCAGTTTGATGCTGAACCAGTTTGATACTGAACCAGTTTGATGCTGAACCAGTCTGATGCTGAACCAGTCTGATGCTGAACCAGTCTGATACTGAACCAGTCTGATGCTGAACCAGTTTGATACTGAACCAGTTTGATGCTGAACCAGTTTGATGCTGAACCAGTCTGATACTGAACCAGTTTGATGCTGAACCAGTTTGATGCTGAACCAGTCTGATACTGAACCAGTTTGATGCTGAACCAGTCTGATACTGAACCAGTTTGATGCTGAACCAGTATGATACTGAACCAGTCTGATACTGAACCAGTTTGATACTGAACCAGTTTGATGCTGAACCAGTTTGAGGACATCAAACCAAACAAACAAGACTCACACCAACTCATAACATGCTATTTCAACAAGAGAAATCAGACTTTAAACGATATTCTATTATGGGCCAAAGTCGCTCATTCATTCTTGTATATAATCAAATTTAAAATAAAAATCCTCAAGTCTGGCTGGCGACCTGACCAGTCCTCTCTAAGTTTGGTGGTTTCTCGTTTGGAAAACAGATTTTTTGTTTCCCAATCAAAAAGATTTTTTGAACGAATGCCAATATACATATGAATTTATACTGACTGTTAGTATTTGTATAATGTTCATAGTGATATCGAGAAGGAGATTATATATTTTGACACTTTATTTTTGTAGCACAAATGGGTGAAATAATTGTATTTTGGTACAACGCTTGAGTTACGGGTTTACAAACTATTACGGGTTTATAGCAAGAATTATCACTGCAAAACCAATCATCAAGGATTTAAACTGAAAACAAGGGGACCACCTCCCACAGGTTCTGAATATCGTTGATCTCCACCATGCCAAAGGACCATAGCAACGAGAATGGCATTGCCATGCGTCGCCATGGCAACGTGAGGAGCGCGTCTATCACGCCCGTCGTGGACTCCATCACGCTCAAGCGCACCCTGGGACTGTTCAATGGCGTGGCGCTCATCATCGGGATTATCGTAGGAAGCGGCATATTCATCTCTCCAAAACAAGTTCTCCTTGACACAGGATCCATAGGTCAGTCCTAGACACTAATAACATGTCCATATATAGGTTTGGACTGCATAGTCTAGGCCAGTCCGACCATTGATGCTTTCAAATTAAAAAAAAAACAACAAAAAACCGAAAATGTTCTCAAAAATATAAATGCTTCCAAACACTGATTGACCAGAAACTGGCAGTGACATATACCTTATTTAAAAAAAAAGGTTCCTGATAAAATCACATTTTTGTTTTTTAAGTGTAATTTAGTTAGCGTTAGTAGTGCGGTTTGGCTGTTTGCAGGTGGCGCCCTCTTGGTATGGATGGTGACCGGCGTGATGTGCCTCATTGGCGCCCTCTGTCTGGCTGAGCTGGGGTCGCTCATATCGGCCGAGGGCGGCGTCTATTCTTACATCAGAGCTGGCTTTGGGGACTTTGCAAGCTTCCAGTATCTGTGGATGTCTCTGCTTGTCACGTACCCAGCAGGCAATGCTATCATCGCCCTCACTTGCTCCGAGTATCTGCTACAGCCAATCTTCTCATGTGAAGGTCATGTCCCAAAGAAAGCCGTCCTCATCACTTCCACCATGATGCTAGGTGAGTCATGTCCCTAAGAAAGCCGTCCTCGTCACCTCCACCGTGATACTAGGTGAGTCATGTCCCTGAGAGAGCCATCCTCGTCACCTCCACCATGATGCTAGGTGAGTCATGTCCCTGAGAGAGCCGTCCTTGTCACCTCCACCGTGATGCTAGGTGAGTCATGTCCCTAAGAAAGCCGTCCTCATCACCTCCACCGTGATGCTAGGTGAGTCATGTCCCTGAGAGGGCCGTCCACATCACCACCACCGTGATGCTAAATGAGTCATGTCCCTGAGAGGGCCGTCCTCGTCACCTCCACCGTGATGCTAGGTGAGTCATGTCCCTGAGAGGGCCGTCCTCGTCACCTCCACCGTGATGCTAGGTGAGTCATGTCCCTGAGAGGGTCGTCCTCGTCACCTCCACCGTGATGCTAGGTGAGTCATGTCCCTGAGAGGGCCGTCCTCGTCACCTCCACCGTGATGCTAGGTGAGTCATGTCCCTGAGAGGGCCGTCCTCGTCACCTCCACCGTGATGCTAGGTGAGTCATGTCCCTGAGAGGGCCGTCCTCATCACCTCCACTGTGATGCTAGGTTAGTCATGTCCCTGAGAGAGCCGTCCTCGTCACCTCCACAGTGATGCTAGGTGAGTCATGTCCCTGAGAGGGCCGTCCTTGTCACATCCACCGTGATGCTAGGTGAGTCATGTCCCTGAGAGGGCCGTCCTCATCACCTCCACAGTGATGCTAGGTGAGTCATGTCCCTGAGAGGGCCGTCCTTGTCACATCCACCGTGATGCTAGGTGAGTCATGTCCCTGAGAGGGCCGTCCTCGTCACCTCCACCATGATGCTAGGTGAGTCATGTCCCTGAGAGGGCCGTCCTCGTCACCTCCACCGTGATGCTAGGTGAGTCATGTCCCTGAGAGGGCCGTCCTCGTCACCTCCACAGTGATGCTAGGTGAGTCATGTCCCTGAGAGGGCCGTCCTCGTCACCTCCACCGTGATGCTAGGTGAGTCATGTCCCTGAGAGGGTCGTCCTCGTCACCTCCACCGTGATGCTAGGTGAGTCATGTCCCTGAGAGGGCCGTCCTCGTCACCTCCACCATGATGCTAGGTGAGTCATGTCCCTGAGAGGGCCGTCCACATCACCACCACCGTGATGCTAAATGAGTCATGTCCCTGAGAGGGCCGTCCTCGTCACCTCCACCGTGATGCTAGGTGAGTCATGTCCCTGAGAGGGCCGTCCTCGTCACCTCCACCGTGATGCTAGGTGAGTCATGTCCCTGAGAGGGTCGTCCTCGTCACCTCCACCGTGATGCTAGGTGAGTCATGTCCCTGAGAGAGCCGTCCTCGTCACCTCCACAGTGATGCTAGGTGAGTCATGTCCCTGAGAGGGCCGTCTTTGTCACATCCACCGTGATGCTAGGTGAGTCATGTCCCTGAGAGAGCCGTCCTCGTCACCTCCACCGTGATGCTAGGTGAGTCATGTCCCTGAGAGAGCCGTCCTCGTTTTGGTGAAAATATTTGAAAAAGATGATTAAAGTGCATGATGAAAATATTTTAATATAATTAATGGATTTTTAGGGAATGGTTTCCACATACCAAATCTTTAATCAGAATAAAAATATCTCACATATGAGGTACGTTATGAATTATTCTCTGAGCGTGCTTCAAATTAAAACAGTGTAAAACTACAGGTGGCATCCCCGGTCAGTAGGGGCGCTATCAAAGTGTTTCAATATCCAGAATGATTTGCAATGTACAACTATGCCAAATTTGGTGCTTGTTTCCAAAAGTGCACAAACATTGGACCCGACTATAATCAGAACAAGTCTTGTATTATATAGATGACCTCAGGTTTGGAGATAATGGTTGGGTGATATTTGTAGCTCTGCTGACCTTGGTTGGGTGATATATGTAGCTCTGCTGACCTTGGTTGGGTGATATTTGTAGCTCTGCTGACCTTGGTCAACTGTATGAGTGTGAGGATAGCCAGTCGCATCCAGGACATCTTCACGGTCATTAAGAACCTGGCGCTCATCATCATCATCATAGCAGGACTGGTGGTGGTTGCCCAAGGTAAGCCAACATTAGGTCACGTATGTGCAACACTGATCCTACCAGGCCCAAGGCAAACCTTACTTAAAGTATTCTCATAATCCTATTTTTAAAAATCACATTTCTCCTCAGAATTTTTGCAAGAAAACTACAAAATTTCGGTTGATTACAAGTGTGAGTGAGTCTAAATTTGTAATATTCACATTACAGTTCTGTAAAGTTCAAATCTTTGAAAGCGTTCAGCATGATGGTTAAAATGACTGGCGCTGCTGCAAACTCCACCAGAGGGCGACATGGTGATAGTTTGCGTGTGCCTCTGGTGGAGAGTGTGGCACAGCTGGATTCATTTACACTCAGGTTAGCCTGGGCAGCTGGATTCATTCCCACTCAGGTTAGCCTGGGCAGCTGGATTCATACACACTCAGGTTAGCCTGGGCAGCTGGATTCATTCCCACTCAGGTTAGCCTGGGCAGCTGGATTCATACCCACTCAGGTTAGCCTGGGCAGCTGGATTCATTCACACTCAGGTTAGCCTGGGCAGCTGGATTCATACCCACTCAGGTTAGCCTGGGCAGCTGGATTCATTCCCACTCAGGTTAGCCTGGGCAGCTGGATTCATTCACACTCAGGTTAGCCTGGGCAGCTGGATTCATTCACACTCAGGTTAGCCTGGGCAGCTGGGTTCATACCCACTCAGGTTAGCCTGGGCAGCTGGGTTCATTCACACTCAGGTTAGCCTGGGCAGCTGGATTCATACCCACTCAGGTTAGCCTGGGCAGCTGGATTCATTCCCACTCAGGTTAGCCTGGACAGCTGGATTCATTCACACTCAGGTTGGCCTGGGCAGCTGGATTCATACATACTCAGGTTGGCCTGGACAGCTGGATTCATACATACTCAGGTTAGCCTGGGCAGCTGGATTCATACATACTCAGGTTGGCCTGGGCAGCTGGATTCATACATACTCAGGTTGGCCTGGACAGCTGGATTCATTCACACTCAGGTTAGCCTGGGCAGCTGGATTCATACATACTCAGGTTAGCCTGGGCAGCTGGATTCATTCCCACTCAGGTTAGCCTGGGCAGCTGGATTCATTCCCACTCAGGTTAGCCTGGGCAGCTGGATTCATACACACTCAGGTTAGCCTGGGCAGCTGTTGACATTGCATATTTTGTTTATAAACCAGGGAAGATGCAGTTCAGCATGAGCGAGGTGTTTGATCACACGGAGACTGATCCCAAGAAGATTGCCTTTGCCTTCTACTCGGGACTGTTTGCCTACTCCGGATGGTGAGTATCTCCCCCAATACCTCAGCATTAAATTGAAACTGAACCCCCAGGGGGGGGGGGGGGTACTCTCATAGTCAGCGTTACCGGGGAAGCTGGGCTAAATAGGGTCCTTTTCGCTGAAATTTTCCCTAAGACAGGTTAAGATATTTTATCATTTTCCTTAAAACAGGATACTGTTTTTCAAATTTCTCCCTAAAACAGGGATCACAATCCCCTTTTCCAAATCTCCTCCTTCTGCATCATCCCTAAATGAGGGTATCAAAATACAGCTAGTCCTAAATTATGCAGTGCATAATGTCGGCTGACATACAGACAGTTCTGTGCAGCACAGTTAGTTAATAAACTACTTAGAGTTCATCCGCCTCTCTGAACTTCAGTTTGTTAATTGCCTCTCTATGTGAAAAAAGAAATCGCTGCGTGAGTTGACATTAGGTCATGGTGTTATCTTTCATTGATGTTAGGTCATGTATAGAGTCATTCATTGCTAAATAGTCATGCACATTTAGCCACCAAATGAGGCAAAACATACTGATTATCAAATAAAGGGACACATTTTATGACTTCATAATGTCATCAAAAGTTTGTTTTCTGAGTTTTGTTAATCCATGTTTGACTGCTCTTTGATTCTGTTCTCCACACATGAGTTAACTCAACAGCCATTTTGCCAAGATTGGCTTGATACAAGGGACAATATATAACGGATGATCAACACACCGTGGCCCAGCGTGGCCTAGAGCCAAAACTGATTGGCATCTTAGTGTTTGTATATTCACCTGATCCGGTTAAAATGGGGACACGACGTAATAGCAGGAAGCTAGTGGAAGTATGATCCTTGCGTACCTGACCAGCCTGATCAGGACTAACAGCTGGGTTTAACCAATATGTCGCAATGTTCCAGACCATTCTCATGAAATGTCTGCAATTTTTTTTTTTTTTTTTTTTTTTTAACCGCCGAAATCCCAACCTGCGTGACAAACTCTGTCACGCTAGAGTAAATCCCCCGAGGCCCCTCACACCTAGGGACCCCCCCGACCCAAAAGACAGGGACCCCCGTTGCAATAACAAAAATTGCAGCTATTGCCCACAGTTCAACAGAGACACTTCTGTCAAAAGCACCACCACTGGCATACCCCATAGAGTGAGGGTCTGCAAAAGCAATAATCTCATACCTACTGACCTGCACCAAAGACGGGCTTCAATATGTAGGTGAGACAAAAAGGAATTTCGGAGCTCGATGTTGTGAACATTTCAGAGACGCAAAGTAGTTTGCAAACAAAAACCTCGCCCCACCCTCATGGAGCGAGGACAAAATCACACCCGCTGCCAAACACTTTGGGAGTGCCAATCACTCCACCAAAGATATCGCCATCAATATCTTGGAGTTCACTTGACCCTGATGACCCCGATACACAGAATTATCGGAGACACAGAGAATACGTGTGGATACATAGGCTGAAAACACAGGAACCTTTTGGTCTCAATGACCAACTGGAGGACCCCCTCTTATCCGGTAGATAAATTTTTTCAACCCCCAAGGGGGCTCCTACTGTTTGGCACATTGAGATCAAACCCAGACCACGCAAAAGGTCACACTAATGAACTCTATCATGCTTTTGACACTCATACCACAAACCCTGCACCTCTCCCTTCGTGCAGACCCTCACTTTTGTGACCCAAATCACGATCCCCATCACAAATTTGTGGTATCATCACTGTGATCATCACATTACCATGGGGCCTCTCTCCCATTTTGAGACCCCCCCTCAAATTCACAATTATGCGGATTAACCAGGTTGTCAACACAAACAACTCACCTGTATGACGTCATAATCTAGATAGAATCTATTCGATCTAAAAATCGAGCAGTTCATTTTAGACTGAGATTTGCCAGGGTCAACATCGTCCCCGACAAACCAGGTGATTTTACATTCCCTAATATCACTATTCTCAATCTAAGTCCCTGAAACGCGTCGGACACACTATCTATACTTATAGATTGTTTCTACTCTTACCTTCTGCTTCCTTGTCTCCGCAGCTTTTTGTCGGTTTCATATAAATGTCTGCAAATTGCTGGATATATGATTATTTTAAGTATTCACCCAACTTTGCACGTCGAGAAAATTCACTGTGGTATAAGTAATGTACAGTATTGTACACAATATAGCGGCCTGACTGCATTTTCCCTTCAATACTTTTCAACTGAGGCAATATTGAAAATAGCAGAATGAGACACTGGGTGTTCAGGGTTTTCTCTTCGGCATGTGAGAAACCATTCACTGTTTGTCATTTGTTTTTAGAAAGCATTCAAAATTTTAAATCTTAATTAGCCTATCAGAAAGTCAACAGGATTCTTCTCCTGATAATGCAACCTCTTGTCAGAAAACAGCCCAGATCCATCCAGAAGGTGAAATAATGTTGAAAGTGATGAAAAACGCCAAACAAAATCCATGTTATCATATATAGAGTAGGAAGGCAATGGATTTGGCAGTTTTCCTTGTGGCACACTCGATTTCACACATATGGAGGTTGACTCCAGACCATCATTTTTTAATCTGGGAGCCAGTTTATCATCTACAGACAACACTTTGTGCAATATTCATGTTCATGCTTTCAGCCTCCCATGACACTGTTACTCATATGTGAAGTTCAGACTTGGCCTATTTATGAATAAATAAGTAGATAAATTAAATAAATGATTGTTTTAATGTAATTGTTTCTTGCGTTAATGAGTGTTTCATCCTTCTATTCTTTATCTAAGGTACACTGTCAACTTTCTCACCGAAGAACTTAAAAAGCCAGAAAAGTGAGTATTACACTGTTATTCCAGTTGAATGTTAATAAGAGTTATGGATCCTTTATAATTGTTATCACTAAATCTGGAAATCTTCTTTTCTTCCTCTCTGAAAATTTAAGTTCTCTGACACCTCGCCTTTAAATCTAGATCTGTGACATTTATTGATATATCAGAACCTCTCCCCTTCCATCTCACACTTGGTGCTTAAAGAGAACTTTCTGCATCTAAGAGATATTTGTTTTGCAAATCACCCCTTTGCCGAACTAATTTTATAGATCACCCCTTTGCAAAACTACCTTTATTTCTTAGTTCCCTTTTCTATTGATCTTGGTGGAAGGATCTCAAGAGTCAAAAGAGCAAGTGAGATCCTTCCACCAGAACCAACCAGGGGTGATCTGAAACACCAAGTTTGAGATAAATAATATATATTTGGTATTTCAGACACCTTGCCCTGTCCATCTGGATCTGAAGTAATATATATTTGGTATTTCAGACACCTTGCCCTGTCCATCTGGATCTGAAGTAATATATATTTGGTATTTCAGACACCTTGCCCTGTCCATCTGGATCTGAAGTAATATATATTTGGTATTTCAGACTCATTGCCCTGTCCATCTGGATCTGAAGTACCGGTAATATATATTTGGTATTTCAGACACATTGCCCTGTCCATCTGGATCTGAAGTAATATATATTTGGTATTTCAGACACCTTGCCCTGTCCATCTGGATCTGAAGTAATATATATTTGGTATTTCAGACATCTTGCCATGTCCATCTGGATCTGAAGTAATATATATTTGGTATTTCAGACACCTTGCCCTGTCCATCTGGATCTGAAGTAATATATATTTGGTATTTCAGACATCTTGCCCTGTCCATCTGGATCTGAAGTAATATATATTTGGTATTTCAGACACCTTGCCCTGTCCATCTGGATCTGAAGTAATATATATTTGGTATTTCAGACACCTTGCCCTGTCCATCTGGATCTCCATGCCGGCCACCATGCTCATCTATACTTTAACAAACATCGCCTATTTTGCTGTGCTGGGGCGTGAGGGAGTGCTTCAGTCAGACACCACAGCATTTGTAAGCTCACTTTTTATCATATGCTATCACAATCTTAGCTCGAGGATATCTGGCAGTGAATTCACGAAAACTGCCCCTAAGCTGCTCAAAAATGTTTAAAATGCAAATAAAATATAGCAGAAAATACCCCAAGGAAAGGGCTAGTTATTTAGGGAGTGGATGCCATGACTATCACAATCTATCAGACATAAGTTGGCATGAAAGACCGATATGTACAGCACATTACGTATTGGCAATGCCTTAAAGATGGCGCCACCTGGTGAGAGAATATCATCAGTTTGTGTGCTCCAAACACGTGCTTTGATAATCATGTAAACATAAACCTCTCAAATATCTCATATACACATATAGATATCTACACATGGACAAAATCTTGTTCCCAAACCAAAGCATTCTTGTTTATATTGCTTTTGGTAGGGCATAGTATAACTGTGACGCAGGGAGGCATAGAACCCATGTGATTGAGAATGTACAGGCCAAGAAATCTTAGACATACAACTTAGAGGTAGTGATAAAATTAACCTGGTGATAGTAGTAATGCCTATATATGCAAGGTTTGCAACCCCAGTTAGCTCCACATGTACAGGCCCTTAAGGCATATGGAGAGATTAGAAAGAAGAATTTGGTGGCATGTGGTCAGAGAGAAGCAGAAGACAAACAGATGATATCAATATAACTGTATCAAATGGAGAGAGAATACATCAAGGTGTTCACCATTGGCTCTGCTGGGAGGAGAGAATACATCAAGGTGTTCACCAATGGCTCTGCTGGGGGAGAGAATACATCAAGGTGTTCACCAATGGCTCTGCTGGGGGAGAGAATACATCAAGGTGTTCACCAATGGCTCTGCTGGGGGAGAGAATACATCAAGGTGTTCACCAATGGCTCTGCTGGGGGAGAGATTACATCAAGGTGTTCACCAATGGCTCTGCTGGAGGAGAGAATACATCAAGGTGTTCACCATTGGCTCTGCTGGGGGAGAGAATACATCAAGGTGTTCACCAATGGCTCTGCTGGGGGAGAGAATACATCAAGGTGTTCACCATTGGCTCTGCTGGGGGAGAGAGCACATCAAGGTGTTCACCATTGGCTCTGCTGGGGGAGAGAATACATCAAGGTGTTCACCATTGGCTCTGCTGGGGGAGAGAATACATCAAGGTGTTCACCATTGGCTCTGCTGGGGGAGAGAATACATCAAGGTGTTCACCATTGGCTCTGCTGGGGGAGAGAATACATCAAGGTGTTCACCATTGGTTCTGCTAGAGGAGAGAATACATCAAGGTGTTCACCATTGGCTCTGCTGGGGGAGAGAATACATCAAGGTGTTCACCAATGGCTCTGCTGGGGGAGAGAATACATCAAGGTGTTCACCAATGAAGGAGAGAATACATCAAGGTGTTCAACATTGGCTCTGCTGGAGGAGAGAATACATCAAGGTGTTCACCAATGGAGGAGAGAATACATCAAGGTGTTCACCATTGGCTCTGCTGGGGGAGAGAATACATCAAGGTGTTCACCATTGGCTCTGCTGGGGGAGAGAATACATCAAGGTGTTCACCATTGGCTCTGCTGGGGGAGAGAATACATCAAGGTGTTCACCAATGGAGGAGAGAACAATGGTGAATGCACAACAATAGTCAAAATGTCAGATATATTCTTTGAGCTAAAAACGATAGCCAACAATGACAAAGAAGAGTCCTTCTCAAAATGTCACTCCCTAAATATCTAACAGAGCTTGGCATGTTAGCTAGATTTTATGAATTTAGGAGAAAAAGAAGAGAAATGTTAACAGCCCAGCTTCCCAATGGAGTCAAGGATTCCTTTCTCAGAAAAAGCATTGTGGGATGAAGACTTGTCCTAAGCCACAGATAGTGAAAAATACCACTATTATGAACTGAGACTGGTGAAGAAAGCTTGGCGCTCTCACAACATACCAGATGTTAATGCAATGCATTATGGGAACATAGAAACTGAAAGGTATTTTTGAGACACATGGTATTAATATTCCTGGAGTAATGTTCTGAGACAATGGACCCCCGTATGATTTAGAGGAATTCCAGGACTTGGAGATTTGGAGATTCTCCTTGGAGATTTGGAGATTCTCCTTGGAGATTTGGAGATTCTCCTTGGAGATTTGGAGATTCTCCTTGGAGATTTGGAGATTCTCCTTGGAGATTTGGAGATTCTCCTTGGAGATTTGGAGATTCTCCTTGGAGATATGGAGATTCTCCTTGGAGATTTGGAGATTCTCCTTGGAGATTTGGAGATTCTCCTTGGAGATTTGGAGATTCTCCTTGGAGATTTGGGGATTCTCCTTGGAGATTTGGAGATTCTCCTTGGAGATTTGGAGATTCTCCTTGGAGATTTGAACCCAAGACCTTTAGTGCAGGTCACCCACAAGTAAATAGTATAGCAGAAAGATTTTTACAGATTGCTAAACGACCAATCAAGAAGTCTAAGCAAGACAATATTGACATAAGACTAGCTTTGTCAAACATTCTGAGCACACCAGAGACTCTAGCCTACAATCCCCTGGCAGTTAAGCTTGTGTTGCACTAGAACTAGACTGCCAACGTTAACAACTACTCGTCTCTTGGTTCCCCATGTAGTAGACCCTAAACACATTACATTGAGACAGATGAGATGTGTACAGACAGATATGACAGTGGCAACCCCTTCCAGAGTCGGGCCCAGAGCACACTGTAAAGTAGCAAGAAATGGATTCCGGCCAAGAACATAAGAAGCCACAGAACATAGGGGCCACAGTTGGTTAGAGAGCCAGCTTATCAGCACCAGTCAGTCATGTTTCTCTATTACAATTACCTGTGTATGCCAGGAAATTTAGCGTGATTTAGCAGTAGATTTGTTGTGATTTAGCAGTAGATTTATGTGATTTATTAGTAGATTTAGTGTGATTTAGGAATAGAGTAATATGATTTACCAGTAGATTTGTTGTGATTTAGCAATAGATTTGTTGTGATTTATTAGTAGATTTAGTGTGATTTAGGAGTAGATTTAGTGTGATTAGGAGTAGATTTAGTGTGATTTAGGAGTAGATTTAGTGTGATTTTGGAATAGATTATTGTGATTTAGGAGTAGATTTAGTGTGATTTAGATGCAGATTTAGTGTGATTTAGGAGTAGATTTAGTGTGATTTAGGAGTAGATTTAGTGTGATTAGGAGTAGATTTAGTGTGATTTAGGAGTAGATTTAGTGTGATTTAGGAGTAGATTTAGTGTGATTTTGGAATAGATTATTGTGATTTAGGAGTAGATTTAGTGTGATTTAGGAGTAGATTTAGTGTGATTTAGGTATAGATTTAGTGTGATTTTGGAATAGATTATTGTGATTTAGCAGTTGATCTGGTGTGACTTAATTAAGTGTGATTTAGCAGTAAATTTAGTGTGACTTATAGGTGCAGATTTAGTGTGACTTAGGAGTAGATTTGGTGTGACTTTGTAGATTTAGCGTGATAGCTATTGGAGGAGGATGGTTAATAACGGATGGTGGCTTTATATATTTAGTGTGATATCTATTGGAGGAGGATGGTTAATAACGGATGGTGGCTTTATATATTTAGCGTGATATCTATTGGAGGAGGATGGTTAATAACGGATGGTGGCTTTATATATTTAGCGTGATCGCTATTGGAGGAGGATGGTTAATAACAGATGGTGGCTTTATATATTTAGTGTGATATCTATTGGAGGAGGATGGTTAATAACGGATGGTGGCTTTATATATTTAGCGTGATATCTATTGGAGGAGGATGGTTAATAACGGATGGTGGCTTTATATATTTAGCGTGATATCTATTGGAGGAGGATGGTTAATAACGGATGGTGGCTTTATAAATTTAGTGTGATATCTATTGGAGGAGGATAGTTAATAACAGATGGTGGCTTTATATATTTAGCGTGATATCTATTGGAGGAGGATGGTTAATAACAGATGGTGGCTTTATATATTTAGTGTGATATCTATTGGAGGAGGATGGTTAATAACAGATGGTGGCTTTATATATTTAGTGTGATATCTATTGGAGGAGGATGGTTAATTACAGATGGTGGCTTTATATACTTGCAGACTCTGGCTGAGCGCCTGTTTGGCATCATGTCTTGGGTCATGCCCTTGCTCGTAGCCTGCTCTTGTTTTGGGAGTCTTAATGGCTTCCTACTCTCGGTCTCCAGGTAAGTACTGACAACATATACACAAAGTACTTTATATCTCATCATTGGCAAATATTCCAGAAGTAAACTTTGAGTCAAAATCACTTGGCCAGTTCACTATAAGTGAAACAGAATTTAATTATTGGCTAATTGTGTACGGAATTGTGGGACACAGAGAAAAAAGGGAATTTTCAATATTTTCTAACCCCAATTTCCAATTTCAAAAGAGACCACAACCATTTTCTGGATTATTTCTTTTAGTCAGTCACAGCATCCTTATTGCTCTTTCTCTGTTCAACAATGCCAATATTTCTGATTCAATATTTTTTATACAAATTTGTTCCCCTACCTACTCCCTGAATAATCAATGGTTTTTCCCTCACAATTTTATGCTTGTTTTCACTCTGACATTTATTTTCAGGTTATTCTATATGGGAGCTCGAAACGGCCACCTGCCCCAGTTCCTGGCATTGATCAACACACAAAGATTTACCCCGCTGCCAGCTGTGGTATTCCAAGTGAGTTAATTAACACTTATAATATATAAATAGACAAAAATTCTCGTCATAGTTAAGTTACGGTAACAAGGATGCTGTGATTGACAAGAAAACAATAATCCAGAAAAAGGTTGTGAGTTCATTGCAAATCTTGTAAAACAAAATCTAAAAGTTACAATAAAATATAAAAATAATTATATAATTTAAAGAAGCTAAACTTGTTACTCATGATGAATAAAACATTTCAATACCAAAGGAGGTACCAAGGAGTGCATATTTATTTGGCAAGGTTCTTCTATAGATGTGCATCTCTTTAATTGTTTGTGTATGTTGTCAGGGGCTGCTATAATTGTTTGTGTATGTTGTCAGGGGCTGCTATAATTGTTTGTGTATGTTGTCAGGGGCTGCTATAATTGTTTGTGTATGTTGTCAGGGGCTGCTGTCCTGCTATATATGCGTATCTCTAACTGTTTGTGTATGTTGTCAGGGGCTGCTGTCTTTCTGCTATAGATGCGTATCTCTTTAATTGTTTGTGTATGTTGTCAGGGGCTGCTGTCTTTCTGCTATAGATGCGTATCTCTTTAATTGTTTGTGTATGTTGTCAGGGGCTGCTGTCTTTCTGCTATTATAACAAAACATACCGAGTCGGGGAAGCTGGGTGAGCGGATTCAGTGAGTTGGTGATTGCGGAAGGATACCCTGAGCCGAAGGGTATCCGTCCCCCATCACCAACGAACTGAATCCGCTCACCCAGCTTCCCCGACTCGGTATGTTTTGTTTTTATACCTCAGACAACTACTGTACTTTTTTTTAAATGATACATGAAACAAGATATTTATCGTTAAAAACATTTGTAAACAAATCGCACCTCATTTGACCCCGTCACGTGACCCGAAAATGGTGCGCACAGCCATAGACTGGTTGCCGCCGTCTGTGTACATACACGATGTTCTTGATACTCGATGGGGGGCCAGTCTAAAGATGGCCGACGCAAAATAGTTCCAACTAATCAATATGTTACAAAATAATCGGCATGCTCGTATTCATTGGAAATCTCGTCAATACGCGCATCACTGAGGTATAAAGATGGATATCTCTTTAATTGTTTGTGTATGTTGTCAGGAGCTGTCATATCTCTTTAACTGTTTGTGTATGTTGTCAGGGGCTGCTATAGATGCGTATCTCTTTAATTGTTTGTGTATGTTGTCAGGGGCTGCTGTCTTTCTGCTATAGATGCGTATCTTTCTAACTGTTTGTGTATGTTGTCAGGGGCTGCTATAGATGCGTATCTCTTTAATTGTTTGTGTATGTTGTCAGGGGCTGCTGCTAAAGATGCGTATCTCTTTAACTGTTTGTGTATGTTGTCAGGGGCTGCTGTCTTTCTGCTATAGATGGATATCTCTTTAACTGTTTGTGTATGTTGTCAGGGGCTGCTGTCTTTCTGCATGCTACTGGTGGGAGACATCACGCTCCTACTCAACTGTGCCATGTTCGTGGAGGTCATCTCCTATCTCTTCTGTATCATCACCTTCTTCATATTCCGCAGAAAATACAACAGTAAACCAAGATATATCAAAGTAAGTTCATTTCACTCAGATCGTTCTTGTTTTATAATTTCTGTTGTTTTCCTGTAAAATACTGTTAAATTTGATCTCATATTATCTCATTTCATCTTATATCTAAGAATTATTCCTGCATGTCAATATTGTGTTTCCCATTATATATATTCCTTCTGGCGACTCAATTCTTAGTTGCATTATCATTTATCTCATATTATCTAATTATTTTTATCATTGCAGGTTAACCTTGTGTTTCCCATTATATTCCTCCTGGCGACTCTCTTCTTGGTTTTGTTCCCACTCTTCACCAGTCCCTGGGACATTGCAGCCAGTCTGTTTTTTGCGGCTGCCGGAGTACCGGTATACGCCGTCGGTGTCGCATGGAGAAACAAACCACAAGCTTATGTCAAGTTCATGGGTAAATTCTACCTTCAAATTTAAATGTGAGGGTTGAAATCAAAACTCAAAATATAATGAATCCTTTTTAAACTATTGTGAAGTATAAACCTGAATATAAGTAATTAAACAAGGATTCAAGCTCAGGATTATTTAACATGGTTCACCCTCACAACATATCATCAATGACAAAATACTTTGTCAATGTACATGTATTACCAACCAAATATCAGTGCACTTCAATATTATTTCTTATTTATTATTAATGGTTATTATATTTATTACTTCTATATTTCCTATTTACAATTATTACTTATTTATTATTAATGGTTATTATATTTATTACTTCTATATTTCCTATTTACAATTATTACTTAATTATTATTAATGGTTATTATATTTATTACTTCTATATTTCCTATTTGCAGAGCATCTGACCATCAGAATACAGAAATGCACCATGGGAGCTTTCCCAGACGAGAAGGATATTCAATAGAAATCTTCTTTTCTGTTACCATGGATACCTTACAAACAAAGACAAAAAGATGAGGAATTTGTTGCAATTGTTTTATAATGAAATCAGAGGTATGTGTTGTCATGAAGCAACCTCTGAAAGAGTATTGTGATGTCATTAAATCACTTCTAGAAGAGTATTGTGATGTCATCAAGCCAACCATAAAAAATCTGTCTCTAAAAGAGACTTGATGTCAGAGTTCAGTGCAGGTCACGTCTATCGTTACCAACACTGAGTCACAAGCAGTCAAATGTTTTGCAACATCTTTATGTCTTTGTCTATAATGTACTGGGATGAATATACATGTGATCCAGAAACAAGTTCCAGAGTATCAGCTTTGCCGTGGAGGCAAATATATTTCAACATGTTCACAGACAAAAATGGATTTCATAATAAACAATGCAGGTGTGTGTTATGATTTTGCCGACGTCAGCACTTGCAAACAATTATTTACTTTCAAACCTTATATTAAATTGCAAGTTATAAGTTGTGTCCTGCTTTATGAAAATATTAAAATATCATGAAACCCTGGATATAAAAGCTGGAATACCTGCTGTAGCCCACATCACATGCTGGAGCCACTCAGGAACTTCTATAGAAGACTATCATGTTCAAAGGCTATCCCCGGTGGAGTATCAATTATTACTTTCCCCCTATGTGAGGGTTGAATACCAATTATAACTATCCCCTATATGAGGGTTGAATACCAATCATCGCTGTTGTTTATCCTCTGTGAGGCCAGGACAAAAATTTGGTTGCTTCACAATAGATAGAAAGAAGCATGAAACCTTATGCATGAGCTTATTTCTTTACATAAATGTTGGGGAGTATGGTAATGACAAACATGTTTTTTTTAGCTGGCCTTAAATATTTGCAAGGACTTTTGCAAGCAGGACCTAATGTATCACACATTGTTTCTGTGTGGCCTTATTTTTACAAAAAATGTTTGCTTCTAATTGATAATTAATAAACTGGCATGATACATGATAAACCTGCATGACTGAGCCCTCCTGACATGAACTACTGGCATGAACTACTGGCATGTACTACTGGCATGTACTACTGGCATGTACTACTGGGTCAGATGTTTACATTTTATAGTGCCATGGACTAGGACGAACTTGAATCCAAATGGCAGTTATCCAAATACAACAATTTCCTATGTTTTACTGATGAGCTGGTTGAATGTTATATTGGAATGAACATTTTTTCCTTTTTTTTTCACCAATAGACACTTATACAGACAAGATATGTTTTTTGTAAAATTTGATAACATTCCCAGTTGTTGTTGATTGATGTTATCTCGCAGAGTCTTCATTGCTCAGACTTGTCAGTTACCTGGGTTACAAGAAGCAGTACTAGAGGAACTAGTATTGTAGTGGTCAAGACTAGAGGTAGACTAGTACTGTAGTGGTCAAGATTAGAGGTAGACTAGCAGTGTAGTGGTCAAGATTAGAGGTGGACTTGTACTGTAGTGGTCAAGATGAGAGGTGGACTTGTACTGTAGTGGTCAAGATTAGAGGTGGACTTGTACTGTAGTGGTCAAGATTAGAGGTGGACTTGTACTGTAGTGGTCAAGATTAGAGGTGGACTTGTACTGTAGTGGTCAAGACTAGAGGTGGACTTGTACTGTAGTGGTCAAGATGAGAGGTGGACTTGTACTGTAGTGGTCAATATTTAATGACACAAACAGAGAGGACAAGTCAAGAATGAATGCAACGAATGACCACAAACATTTAAATGGCATGATTAACGAGTTTAGTTTCTTCTAGATTGAAATCGGTGCCATATCAAACGGTTTATAATTGTGTGTATATATTTATATGAGAGATGTGATTCTAGTTTGTACATAGGAATGATTGTCTGGTGCCTTGGCTTCTACTGCGGATTACAGTCTCAATACAACTAAGACATTATATATATTTGTTAGTGAAAAAGGAAATGTATCCTAAAGACGAGGTCGACAACATCCCAGGCCAATACCAACAATGGTTTTGATCGGTTGTGATCTCATCAGTTGGATGGGGACTGAATATATATTTGTTAATTATTACTTTGTATGGGGTAGGGAGAGGGGTTGAGACCTGTAGATTGTATGCATACCCTGTTTTAAGTTTCAGGTATTGTTTCAGGAAGGATTGGTTTCAAGTATGGTTGGTTTGACAACAATGGTTAGCTGTAATTGCTGATCAAATGAATCACTTCATATCACGACACTGAAACATGAAACATTGTCCAGTCGCAAAACTCGCAAGTTGCACTGATGTCAAAAGATAAATACTGCAAAAGTGGGATCAGAAATTCTCGCTTTTAGTTTGGTCAATTCAATGAAAATAACTACAGGTCAATTAACTCCTAACAAAGCATAAGAATATTATTCATATATATATAGTGGCCAACTTTAAATACCTGATGAATAATATTCAATATCAAATCAAATTTTTGTATGCTTAAGAATATGCCAAGATTGTCACCCGGTGCCATAATCGCACCAGAGTATAGGCTGAGATTGCCACCCGGTCCATAATCGCACCTGAGTATAGGCCGAGATTGCCACTCTGTGCAATAATCGCACCCGAGTACCAGAGTATAGGTTACCGGAATATAGGTTACCGGAGTATAGGTTACCCGAGCATAGGTTGAGATTGCCACTCGGTACCAATAATCTTATTTGAGTACAGACCGAGATTGCTTCTGTAAAAGACTGCAACATTATCTTACTTATCATAAGCCACGATTGCTACAGAGCCAGAATCTTACCCAAGTGTAGGCCAAGACAGTAGCCTGGTGCCATAACATTGCCATGTCCATGATAACGCAAAGATGAACAAAAACAGCAAAACATGGTGCCATCCTAAACCATCTCATGAAAGCACATATCATCTATATTTGATATCAATATTCCAGATGTTATTTGAATCGAGTATATTTGTAGTGCAGTGATAAAAACACATTTTATGCAACTTTATTACTTAAATTAGGATCAACACCTTAATTAAATTAATATGCCATTGAATATGTGATTGACCACGATGAGATACATTTACTGATAGCTTAACAAGTGATGCACTCGACTATGCATAAATGCTTTATTCAATTATGTGTACATATGCATATATATCAATTATTTATTTTCTTGGGATTTATGCACACAAATGCTGTGTTATGTATGTTATGAAATAAATATTAATGTCCATTGATCTATCAACTTTTTCATCTGATTTGTATCATTTAATCATGGTTATATCTTGACAAGTCCGATACATATATTAAAACATAGGTCAATGCTGTTAGAGCTATGATGATCATTGCTTTTTGTAATGTGAGCATTTGCTGGAAATTCCTGCAAATTGCTTCATACTTGATTATTTCAATCCTCTCCCAGAGAAGACAATAATTTGAACCAATCAAAATGCATGTTGCATATTTAATTTGTTATCTCAATTCTCATTGGCTGATATATGTGCTGTAATTCAAGATGGCAGCCTCCTTGACAACATGATGATATCAATTAGATTCTTTTTCTAAATTATAAAAAAATGGTAAAAATTCCGAGCTAAATGGAAAATAAATACTGGTAGAAAACTCGGATCAATAATTTCAGAGGAGAAAACCAAAGTTGACAGACAGAATGACAGAAAGTTTCTCCCCATCATTGCAGGAGCTACGCATAGTTAAAAAGTACTTTATTTACCATCTGTTGATACTGCTACATAGTTATTACCCCAGGCATATCCCATGAGCATTGTAAATACCTGTACATGTATACTGCAGATTTTTCTGGAACTTTCCTGATCTATCATAATGTTAAAACCTCCCTGGAAACATGGAACGATATTACGTCCACAAAACATATTATTATATCAAGAAAGGACAGATTTTAATTCATCAAAGAAAATTCTGTGCATAATTTTTTTTTTTAATTACAACATCTCCACATGCCACAAAACATGTTAAATCCACGGAAATCGGGGTTTTCATGGATGATTGCCATGCTGGTTTAATAAACATGTTTAATAAAAATATGTAAAGAGGGGTGCCATGCCAAACATTTTTCACCTATGACATATTTTTGGAGGGACTATCTATTATATACTACCAGAGCGGACATGATGCCTCCTAAGAGACCATGTAGTGCTGGCTCCATGGAAAATATGACAATACTGGAAATATGACAATACAGAGAATATGACAATACAGGATATATGTGGGTGGAGAGCAGTTGTTGGTGACATAGTGACGGTACATCGCCATGACGGACGGACAGATAGACCAGATGATGAATACGAGGAACATAATTTAACTTTTCAGTACCTCAAAAATCATGGCTTCTCTTTATATAAAACACTTTTGAATCTCAGAATTAAAATATCCATATTAACAACCGCAGTCCCAACCATCTTTCAAATCTTATTTCCATTATCATCTTTAACAGTTCACAGATAACTCTTATGATTTTTGTATGGTAGTGCTGTCCCCTGGTGGTGGTCACCTAACTGATAGTGCTGTCCCCCTGGTGGTCACCTTAATGGTAGTGCTGTCCCCTGGTGGTCACCTTCCTGATAGTGCTGTCCCCTGGTGATGAACAATCATGACATTACATCATTAGTTCCCAGAGCCATGTACAGCCAATAGTCCTCATTGGGAAATATCACATATGTATAAATGTTGTCCCCGTTGTTATGGTAACCATGCTCCCAAGACCCCCACGTCACTGGACTGTCATGGTAACCATGCACTGTCACTGATGCCCAGGGGCAGGTACTTGTTGAAGATTCCAGGCATTTTCTGCAAAAAAAACATTTTTTTAAATAAAGATATTTTTTAAATAGTTGTGGGAATGTGAATGGGAATGTGAATGGGAATGTGAATTAAATAAATTAAATAATTCTGAGACTTTTAAGATTGTAATGATATCAAAATATACTATCAGATATTCCTAGATGAATGTGATTATAATTATCATGTGCAGTGATGCCTACCTGACTTTGTCAATGACATTATGCACACCTACCTGACTTTGTTGATGATGTCACGCACACCTACCTGACTTTGTCAATGATATCACTGACACCTACCTGACTTTGTTGATGATGTCACGCACACCTACCTGACTTTGTCAATGATATCACTGACACCTACCTGACTTTGTTGATGATGTCACGCACACCTACCTGACTTTTGTCAATGATATCACTGACACCTACCTGACTTTGTTGATGATGTCACGCACACCTACCTGACTTTGTCAATGACGTCACTCACACCTACCTGACTTTGTCAATGACGTCACTCACACCTACCTGACTTTGTTGATGATATCACTGACACACTCTGTAGATATGAAGCCTGTGATGGAATGGACACAGCACGACGGGAGTTTGGACTGAGGGGAAGGGCACACCAGTGTCGTCAGGTAATCGTCTGGTGATCCACTTTCACTGAAAATTCAAGGATAAAATCAGTCAGCACTACTGAAGAGTTCACTGTGCTTGCAGATGTACTGATATAATTAAACTCCCAGGATTAAGCTGCTTTACCAACTCCTCAGTCAGGAGCGAGCTGCAACTTTTCCCTAACAATAACAATAGAGGCATATTCTTGGAGCAACCTTTATTAAAGATAGATTTTTGTATTAGTTTAAAACAAAATACTCACCAATCTATGCCCAGGTTGACAGCTCCCAGCCATTCCCAGAATTCAACATGGCCACAGTGGTCACATGACTCCTCCAAATTTTGGCTGTCTATGATTGGACAACTCAAATCATGTGATATAAATTTATTTTCTCTCAAATTGCAGCTTGTGGTTTTAAAGTTGTATTTTTCAAAGTATGCACCAATGGAAGTAGAGCTTATTTCATCGTCTGAAATAAATAAAACACCTGTATTAATATTTCATTTGGTTAATAATCATTACATTTAATTCCATCATTGTCAAATATATCATCTGTGAAATAACTCTTAATTTATCAGTTCAATGAAACATTACTACTTTTGTTTATGTTAATCAAGTCAGATTGATCCTATATTTTTATCGACCACAGTAGCGCCACCTACCATGAGGTACCCAGTGTGTCAGGAAGTCCATACAGAGATCGAGACGTTCACTCAGACACCACTTCACCCGCTCATAGTTCTTCTTCCCTGGCGTGAAATAGACTTGTGTCATGTCAATTTTCACCACTGAAATTAACATAAAACAAATAATCCTGACTGGAAATGGAAACTGATAGCACAGAATTAAAATTTCAATTCTTTCAAGTTTTTTACTGTTGTATGTTCTTGGTTGTATATTTTTTCAATTAAAGGTATATTTGTTCAGTTAAGTCATAGCATTTTTTTTAGAAATAACAGAATAAATTCACATTATCCACCAAGACTATCCACCATGTTTAGATTATCCACCAAGACTATCCACCATGTTTAGATTATCCACCAAGACTATCCACCATGTTTAGATTATCCTTCAAGCAATTTAGATCAATATGTCTTACTGTGTTTCTTGTTACAATAATTCTGAATAAATCTTAAATCAATGAAATTCAAGTTTGCTTTAATAGACAACATATCTACACAGAACAAATCACAGAATACTAATGACAATGGCATTATGTTTAGAAATTTTCTAAATTCCTGGAAGTTCAGAATTTCTATATTTACCATATTTCTTGGGCATTTTTCCATTGAAAACGGAGGGTTTGGCCTCCAGGCCGAGTTCCTCATAGGTGTCCTTGTCTATATGCAGCACAAGCTCACCTATAAACTCACAAAAACAGAACAAGCTTGATCAATGTTATACAACAAACAGACACCAGAACAAGCTTGATCAATGTTATACAACAAATGGACACCAGAACAAGCTTGATCAATGTTATACAACAAATGGACACCAGAACAAGCTTGATCAATGTTATACAACAAACAGACACTAGAACAAGCTTGATCGATGCTACACTACAAACGGACACCAGAACAAGCTTGATCAATGTTAAACAACAAACAGACACCAGAACAAGCTTGATCAATGTTATACAACAAACAGACACCAGAACAAGCTTGATCAATGTTATACAACAAATGGACACCAGAACAAGCTTGATCAATGTTATACAACAAACAGACACTAGAACAAGCTTGATCAATGTTACACTACAAACGGACACTAGAACAAGCTTGATCAATGTTATACAACAAATGGACACCAGAACAAGCTTGATCAATGCTACACTACAAACGGACACCAGAACAAGCTTGATCAATGCTTCACTACAAACGGACACCAGAACAAGCTTGATCAATGCTTCACTACAAACGGACACCAGAACAAGCTTGATCAATGTTACACTACAAACAGACACCAGAACAAGCTTGATCAATGCTACACTACAAACTGACACCAGAACAAGGTTGATCGATGTTACACTACAAACGGACACCAGAACAAGCTTGATCAATGCTACACTACAAACAGACACCAGAACAAGCTTGATCAATGTTATACAACAAACAGACACTAGAACAAGCTTGATCGATGCTACACTACAAACGGACACTAGAACAAGCTTGATCAATGTTATACAACAAACAGACACCAGAACAAGCTTGATCAATGCTACACTACAAACGGACACCAGAACAAACTTGATTGATGCTACACTACAAACGGACACCAGAACAAGCTTGATCAATGTTACACTACAAACGGACACCAGACCAAGCTTGATCAATGCTACACTACAAACGGACACCAGAACAAGCTTGATCAATGTTACACTACAAACGGACACCAGAACAAGCTTGATCAATGCTACACTACAAACGGACACCAGACCAAGCTTGATCAATGCTTCACTACAAACGGACACCAGAACACTTGATCGATGCTACACTACAAACGGACACCAGTACAAGCTTGATCAATGCTACACTACAAACGGACACCAGACCAAGCTTGATCAATGCTTCACTACAAACGGACACCAGAACAAGCTTGATCAATGCTACACTACAAACGGACACCAGAACAAGCTTGATCAATGCTACACTACAAACGGACACCAGAACAAGCTTGATCGATGCTACACTACAAACGGACACCAGACCAAGCTTGATCAATGTTACACTACAAACTGACACCAGAACAAGCTTGATCAATGCTACACTACAAACGGACACCAGAACAAGCTTGATCAATGCTACACTACAAACGGACACCAGAACAAGCTTGATCGATGCTACACTACAAACGGACACCAGAACAAGCTTGATCAATGCTACACTACAAACGGACACCAGAACAAGCTTGATCGATGCTACACTACAAACGGACACCAGAACAAGCTTGATCAATGTTAAACAACAAACAGACACCAGAACAAGCTTGATCAATGTTATACAACAAATGGACACCAGAACAAGCTTGATCAATGTTATACAACAAACAGACACTAGAACAAGCTTGATCGATGCTACACTACAAACGGACACTAGAACAAGCTTGATCAATGTTATACAACAAATGGACACCAGAACAAGCTTGATCAATGCTACACTACAAACGGACACCAGAACAAGCTTGATCAATGCTTCACTACAAACGGACACCAGAACAAGCTTGATCAATGCTTCACTACAAACGGACACCAGAACAAGCTTGATCAATGTTACACTACAAACAGACACCAGAACAAGCTTGATCAATGCTACACTACAAACTGACACCAGAACAAGGTTGATCGATGTTACACTACAAACGGACACCAGAACAAGCTTGATCAATGCTACACTACAAACAGACACCAGAACAAGCTTGATCAATGTTATACAACAAACAGACACTAGAACAAGCTTGATCGATGCTACACTACAAACGGACACTAGAACAAGCTTGATCAATGTTATACAACAAACAGACACCAGAACAAGCTTGATCAATGCTACACTACAAACGGACACCAGAACAAACTTGATTGATGCTACACTACAAACGGACACCAGAACAAGCTTGATCAATGTTACACTACAAACGGACACCAGACCAAGCTTGATCAATGCTACACTACAAACGGACACCAGAACAAACTTGATTGATGCTACACTACAAACGGACACCAGTACAAGCTTGATCGATGCTACACTACAAACGGACACCAGAACAAACTTGATTGATGCTACACTACAAACGGACACCAGACCAAGCTTGATCAATGCTACACTACAAACGGACACCAGAACAAACTTGATTGATGCTACACTACAAACGGACATCAGAACAAGCTTGATCGATGCTACACTACAAACGGACACCAGAACAAGCTTGATCAATGCTACACTACAAACGGACACCAGAACAAGCTTGATCAATGTTACACTACAAACGGACACCAGACCAAGCTTGATCAATGCTACACTACAAACAGACACCAGAACAAGCTTGATCAATGCTACACTACAAACGGACACCAGAACAAGCTTGATCAATGTTACACTACAAACGGACACCAGACCAAGCTTGATCAATGCTACACTACAAACGGACACCAGACCAAGCTTGATCAATGCTACACTACAAACAGACACCAGAACAAGCTTGATCAATGCTACACTACAAACGGACACCAGAACAAACTTGATTGATGCTACACTACAAACGGACATCAGAACAAGCTTGATCGATGCTACACTACAAACGGACACCAGAACAAGCTTGATCAATGCTACACTACAAACGGACACCAGAACAAGCTTGATCAATGTTACACTACAAACGGACACCAGACCAAGCTTGATCAATGCTACACTACAAACAGACACCAGAACAAGCTTGATCAATGTTACACTACAAACGGACACCAGAACAAGCTTGATCAATGCTACACTACAAACGGACACCAGACCAAGCTTGATCAATGTTACACTACAAACTGACACCAGAACAAGCTTGATCAATGCTACACTACAAACGGACACCAGAACAAGCTTGATCAATGCTACACTACAAACGGACACCAGAACAAGCTTGATCAATGCTACACTACAAACAGACCCCAGAACAAGCTTGATCGATGCTACACTACAAACGGACACCAGAACAAGCTTGATCGATGCTACACTACAAAAGGACACCAGAACAAGCTTGATCGATGCTACACTACAAAAGGACACCAGAACAAGCTTGATCGATGCTACACTACAAACGGACACCAGAACAAGCTTGATCGATGCTACACTACAAACGGACACCAGAACAAGCTTGATCGATGCTACACTACAAACGGACACTAGAACAAGCTTGGTCAATGTTACACTACAAACGGACACTAGAACAAGCTTGGTCAATGCTACACTACAAACGGACACCAGAACAAGCTTGGTCAATGCTACACTACAAACGGACACCAGAACAAGCTTGGTCAATGCTACACTACAAAAGGACACCAGAACAAGCTTGATCGATGCTACACTACAAACGGACACCAGAACAAGCTTGATCGATGCTACACTACAAAAGGACACCAGAACAAGCTTGATCGATGCTACACTACAAAAGGACACCAGAACACTTGATCGATGCTACACTACAAACGGACACCAGAACAAGCTTGATCGATGCTGCACTACAAACGGACACCAGAACAAGCTTGATCGATGCTACACTACAAACGGACACCAGAACAAGTTTGGTCAATGCTACACTACAAATGGACACCAGAACAAGCTTGATCGATGCTACACTACAAACGGACACCAGAACAAGCTTGATCGATGCTACACTACAAAAGGACACCAGAACACTTGATCGATGCTACACTACAAACGGACACCAGAACAAGCTTGATCGATGCTGCACTACAAACGGACACCAGAACAAGCTTGATCGATGCTACACTACAAACGGACACCAGAACAAGCTTGATCAATGTTACACTACAAACGGACACCAGAACAAGCTTGACCAATGCTACACTACAAACGGACACCAGAACACTTGATCGATGCTACACTACAAACGGACACCAGAACAAGCTTGATCGATGCTGCACTACAAACGGACACCAGAACAAGCTTGATCGATGCTACACTACAAACGGACACCAGAACAAGCTTGGTCAATGCTACACTACAAACGGACACCAGTACAAGCTTGGTCAATGCTACACTACAAACGGACACCAGAACAAGCTTGACCAATGCTACACTACAAATGGACACCAGAACAAGCTTGGTCAATGCTACACTACAAACGGACACCAGAACAAGCTTGATCAATGCTTCACTACAAACGGACACCAGAACAAGCTTGATCAATGCTACACTACAAACGGACACCAGAACAAGCTTGATCAATGCTACACTACAAACTGACACCAGAACACTTGATCGATGCTACACTACAAACTGACACCAGAACAAGCTTGGTCAATGCTACACTACAAACAGACACCAGAACAAGCTTGATCGATGCTTCACTACAAACTGACACCAGAACACTTGATCGATGCTACACTACAAACGGACACTGGAACAAGCTTGAACAACGCTTCACTACAAACGGACACCAGAACAAGCATTACTACACTACAAGGTTAATAATGCTGAGGTTTTGTGCTGAGATGTCTGCCAGGTCTAAACACTAAAAATTGCCAACTTAATAAAAACAAAATGAGATTTGTGGATTTATAAATACCTGTAGGTAATACAGCAACTGTGTTCCCCGTATCAATTGTTGCATCCCTTGATAGCATGTATATCTTCCCTGTGAAATACAAGTAATATAGATAGGTCCTGACATCCAAGGCATGCTGGGTAAAAATTGACCAGTAAAACATATAATCAAATCAATTAACTTTACTTTACTTTGACTGATTTGATTACATTAATCGATTCTATTCTATTCTGATCTATCCTATTTTATTCTATTTTAACTTATTCCATTCTATTCCAATCTAACCTGTTCCTATTTCATATAAATTATTCCAATCTATTCTAATATATTTCTTTTTAATGCTGTTATTTGACACCAGATGGCACCAGGTGCTATGTTCATGTCAGGGTTCTTATGAATGTAACAATCAATTGTGATGAGCCCATAATATCTTTTCACTGGGGATAAACAATTGAATTAATGATTTTCTGCCTGCATTTTTTACACTTCCTCAGAGATATAATATGACTATAATATAGCTTACCTTTCTTCACAAATGCTTCTATGAATTCTTTATCTATAAGCTTGCTGAGTGGTAGACTGTGAACGATGAAATATTTCTCCTCTGCCAAACTGCACTGTATTTCAGAAGGCACCTCTTGAACACCTGGTAAAGTTATTTGTATCTGGAAAATAGATAGAATGCATAGCTTTGGAAATGTGAACTGATTTAAGCATAGCTGTCTCTATGATATCCCAGCCACATCTGCACAGGTTAAAGTGGGGAGATGAACACATTTACACATGAATATGTAAAATAAATTCATGCAACTTTTACCAAACAACCAATCATACTGAATGTACATCAGGACAACTCATCGCTGTACTTCAGTACCATGTCATCAGCCTGTCATTCTACATCAGTAACCTGTCATTCTACTTCAGAATCCTGCCATTCTACATCAGTAACCTGTCATTCTATATCAGTAACCTGTCATTCTATATCAGTAACCTGTCACCAACCTGTCATTTCACTTCAGTAACCTGTCACCAACCTGCCATTCTATATCAGTATCCTGTCACCAACCTGCCATTCTATATCAGTAACCTGTCACCAACCTGCCATTCCACTTCAGTAACCTGTCACCAACCTGCCATTCTATATCAGTATCCTGTCACCAACCTGTCATTCTATATCAGTAACCTGTCACCAACCTGCCATTCTATATCAGTATCCTGTCACCAACCTGTCATTCCACTTCAGTAACCTGTCACCAACCTGTCATTCTATATCAGTATCCTGTCACCAACCTGCCATTCTATATCAGTATCCTGTCACCAACCTGCCATTCTATATCAGTATCCTGTCACCAACCTGCCATTCTATATCAGTAACCTGTCACCAACCTGCCATTCCACTTCAGTAACCTGTCACCAACCTGCCATTCTATATCAGTATCCTGTCACCAACCTGTCATTCTATATCAGTAACCTGTCACCAACCTGCCATTCTATATCAGTATCCTGTCACCAACCTGTCATTCCACTTCAGTAACCTGTCACCAACCTGTCATTCTATATCAGTATCCTGTCACCAACCTGTCATTCTATATCAGTATCCTGTCACCAACCTGCCATTCTATATCAGTAACCTGTCACCAACCTGCCATTCTATATCAGTATCCTGTCACCAACCTGCCATTCTATATCAGTATCCTGTCACCAACCTGTCATTCTATATCAGTATCCTGTCACCAGCCTGTCATTCTATATCAGTATCCTGTCACCAACCTGCCATTCTATATCAGTAACCTGTCACCAACCTGTCATTCTATATCAGTAACCTGTCACCAACCTGTCATTCTATATCAGTAAACTGTCACCAACCTGTTATTCCACTTCAGTAACCTGTCACCAACCTGCCATTCTATATCAGTAACCTGTCACCAACCTGCCATTCTATATCAGTAACCTGTCACCAACCTGTCATTCTATATCAGTAAACTGTCACCAACCTGTTATTCCACTTCAGTAACCTGTCACCAACCTGCCATTCTATATCAGTAACCTGTCACCAACCTGCCATTCTATATCAGTATCCTGTCACCAACCTGCCATTCTATATCAGTATCCTGTCACCAACCTGCCATTCTATATCAGTAACCTGTCACCAACCTGCCATTCTATATCAGTAACCTGTCACCAACCTGCCATTCTATATCAGTATCCTGTCACCAACCTGTCATTCTATATCAGTAACCTGTCACCAACCTGCCATTCTATATCAGTATCCTGTCACCAACCTGTCATTCCACTTCAGTAACCTGTCACCAACCTGTCATTCTATATCAGTATCCTGTCACCAACCTGTCATTCTATATCAGTATCCTGTCACCAACCTGCCATTCTATATCAGTAACCTGTCACCAACCTGCCATTCTATATCAGTATCCTGTCACCAACCTGCCATTCTATATCAGTATCCTGTCACCAACCTGTCATTCTATATCAGTATCCTGTCACCAGCCTGTCATTCTATATCAGTATCCTGTCACCAACCTGCCATTCTATATCAGTAACCTGTCACCAACCTGTCATTCTATATCAGTAACCTGTCACCAACCTGTCATTCTATATCAGTAAACTGTCACCAACCTGTTATTCCACTTCAGTAACCTGTCACCAACCTGCCATTCTATATCAGTAACCTGTCACCAACCTGCCATTCTATATCAGTAACCTGTCACCAACCTGTCATTCTATATCAGTAAACTGTCACCAACCTGTTATTCCACTTCAGTAACCTGTCACCAACCTGCCATTCTATATCAGTAACCTGTCACCAACCTGCCATTCTATATCAGTAACCTGTCACCAACCTGTCATTCTATATCAGTAAACTGTCACCAACCTGTTATTCCACTTCAGTAACCTGTCACCAACCTGCCATTCTATATCAGTAACCTGTCACCAACCTGCCATTCTATATCAGTATCCTGTCACCAACCTGCCATTCTATATCAGTAACCTGTCACCAACCTGCCATTCTATATCAGTAACCTGTCACCAACCTGCCATTCTATATCAGTATCCTGTCACCAACCTGTCATTCTATATCAGTAACCTGTCACCAACCTGCCATTCTATATCAGTAACCTGTCACCAACCTGTCATTCTATATCAGTATCCTGTCACCAACCTGTCATTCTATATCAGTAACCTGTCACCAACCTGCCATTCTATATCAGTAACCTGTCACCAACCTGTCATTCTATATCAGTAACCTGTCACCAACCTGCCATTCTATATCAGTATCCTGTCACCAACCTGCCATTCTATATCAGTAACCTGTCACCAACCTGTCATTCTATATCAGTAACCTGTCACCAACCTGCCATTCTATATCAGTATCCTGTCACCAACCTGTTATTCCACTTCAGTATCCTGTCACCAACCTGCCATTCTATATCAGTAACCTGTCACCAACCTGCCATTCTATATCAGTAAACTGTCACCAACCTGCCATTCTATATCAGTAAACTGTCACCAACCTGTTATTCCACTTCAGTATCCTGTCACCAACCTGCCATTCTATATCAGTAACCTGTCACCAACCTGCCATTCTATATCAGTAACCTGTCACCAACCTGTCATTCTATATCAGTATCCTGTCACCAACCTGTCATTCTATATCAGTATCCTGTCACCAACCTGCCATTCTATATCAGTATCCTGTCACCAACCTGTTATTCCACTTCAGTAACCTGTCACCAACCTGTCATTCTATATCAGTATCCTGTCACCAACCTGCCATTCTATATCAGTATCCTGTCACCAACCTGTCATTCCACTTCAGTAACCTGTCACCAGCCTGTCATTCTCTATCAGTATCCTGTCACCAACCTGCCATTCTATATCAGTAACCTGTCACCAACCTGTCATTCTATATCAGTAACCTGTCACCAACCTGCCATTCTATATCAGTAAACTGTCACCAACCTGTCATTCTATATCAGTAACCTGTCACCAACCTGCCATTCTATATCAGTAACCTGTCACCAACCTGTCATTCTATATCAGTATCCTGTCACCAACCTGTCATTCTATATCAGTATCCTGTCACCAACCTGTCATTCTATATCAGTAACCTGTCACCAACCTGCCATTCTATATCAGTAACCTGTCACCAACCTGTCATTCTATATCAGTATCCTGTCACCAACCTGCCATTCTATATCAGTATCCTGTCACCAACCTGTCATTCTATATCAGTAACCTGTCACCAACCTGCCATTCTATATCAGTAACCTGTCACCAACCTGCCATTCTATATCAGTACCCTGTCACCAACCTGCCATTCTATATCAGTATCCTGTCACCAACCTGTCATTCTATATCAGTATCCTGTCACCAGCCTGTCATTCTATATCAGTAACCTGTCACCAACCTGTCATTCCACTTCAGTAACCTGTCACCAACCTGTCATTCTATATCAGTAACCTGTCACCAACCTGTCATTCTATATCAGTATCCTGTCACCAACCTGTCATTCCACTTCAGTATCCTGTCACCAACCTGTCATTCCACTTTATTATCCTTTCTACTTCAGAATACTGTCACTAACCTGTCAGAATACTGTCACTAACCTGTCATTCTAGTTCAGTATCCTGTCAACAACCTGTCATTCCACTTTATTATCCTGTCACCCACCTGTCATTCCACTTATTATCCTGTCACCCACCTGTCATTCTACTTCAGTATCCTGTCAGAACCTGTCATTCTCTGTTATCTGTCGGTCGAAATGAACCTTTTATCGCTCATTTCATCACGAGATCGTTCCTCGAGATATTTCAAACCTAAAATACTTCTAATATTTGAGCCCTTTCACATATATAACAGTTTGATTTATTCCGTACCTTGTGATTGAAGAATCGGTTAGTAATTACTTTGTTGTGTCTTGTTTTTTCGTGAAGAAAACTTGATTTTTCGCAAACCAATTTGCAATCTGGTGCACTAAAGGAGGCTGCCATTTTTAAAAGTTCCGCGCATAACCTATTTTTCGGCCAATCATAATGCTCCATTTAGACGCATCCTGAGTTGTAAACAAAAATGTCAGAAATTGTGGATTCCACGCCAAAACACACCAAATATTTTGTGATATCACAGTTCCATGCACATAAAACAATCACCTGGTAAGTAACGCAGATAGTTAAACACTCCTAGTATTTGGAGGAATTGGAATTATCCTCAGGACAACCGCTAAGAGAGGATTAATTCGTGTGTAAAATTGTTCAAATTATTTATGATCAGTGTCAGTGATGATCTGAGATAGCATGGTACTTACACTGTGACATTAAACAGTTTTATTGACAATTTAACTTCAGCAAATACAAGTACATAATAAAATCTCATTCACGTATTTCTTGAAGGAATTTAGATTGCCATATCAGAGTCAAATTCCTACAATCAGTTTGACATATTTGATTGTGATTTACTGGTTCTTCAATTTGAATACACATGCAGTCTACTTATAATGGCACAGGCCAGTGACAAATTTCATCATTGAATATTCAAAGGTGCTCTCGTGGGATCTGTTATTGATTTGTGCCTTTTGCAAATCTGACGTGACAATATATTCTCAGTACAGAGGACAAGTTAAAACTTTCTCTGGAAGTGTGATTTTGCCCTGATGATGAATCTGTTCACTTTCCTGTTTGACATCACTTTGAAATCATGACAATGTAAACAACACATCTTTTCTTAAATACAGTGTTTACATGTTACCCCCTGACGTGTTATTTAATTGTCAGTGATATGTGTTTCAAGCTGTTTTAGGTGACAAATTTCAAGATCAGACCAATTACATTGGCTAAAATAACTTGTGATCATTAGTTATTCATATGTGATGTGCAATGTTTTGGCCATTTAGCCTACAATAAAACATCTGCAAACATAAGCAATAGCACGTACATATTTATCCATGAGAAAGAGTAGTGCACATATATTGCATGATGGCCACTGCAGTATCTGTATCTCAACCACAACAAATACAAATAAGTCAAATGTGTGCCTAAAACAGTACACAAACAATCCCTCACAAATGACTAGATTAAACCTGAAGTGTTATAATAAACAAATTTTCATCAATATCTCAGCATTCCCAATAATGATTTAAACAATCCTGAAAACAAGAGAATGAAACAATTGATTTGCATACCTTACAACATTTTTTGTAACACGAACTATCTGTACGATCATGGGAAATGCGTATTCGTTTCCTGTGGTTTGTGATTCGTTTTTTTCTGTGGTCATTATTGTTAAAGCAACTGACGCCACTGTGGAGTGTTCGTCATGTGCATGCGATAGATTAAACTGGTGCCGCCCTCATTTCAAGACACTCGGCAGGGGACCAGTCCAGTATTCGGCGTATGAATACAAGTAAAACAAAAGAAAAGAAGTGCATGATGTAAACAAAGCACAACATTCAAAACTAGTTGTCATCGTGTTCGCCCATCATTTCATAAAATTATCTTTTTAAATTGCTTGAAAATGCTTCCCAATCAATAGAACAAGGAATTATCAGTAAGTTTAGTTCAAATTTGGTGTAAATCGAACAATTAGAAGTCAGATGACATTCAAAAGTCTGATCGATGATTTGCAGTTAGTGCCTGAGCGATATTAGGGCAACTTACGTAATCGAGCCTGAAAAGGCACATCTTTGCATAAAGTTGTGCTAAAAAAATCGTTCATATACCAAATTAAATAATTTTAAAAGAAGAATCAAGATAATATTTCATTTTGTGGTTTTTTTTTTGTTTATTTTAATTTTTGTTTTGTTTGCTGTAATTTTTGTTTTGTTTATTTTAATTTTTGTTCTGTTTGTTGACAGTTTTGGTGAGTTTGTTAATTTTTTTTCTCATCCATTCTAATCAACAAGTACTCACTAATAACTCAGCAAAGAAAACCCTCAAATAAATGATTTCAAACAGCTCTTAGATCATAAGAATCAGAGGAATGGATTGTCATATTTATTTATATCCCTGATCTGTGGAGTAAGGCATGCAGCGTTTACCTATGGTAGTGATCAAAGGGTACAAGGGTTCGTACATTCAATGGTGTGAAAGCAGGAACTTCAGTAGAGAAGCTAATGGGGCAAATTTTACTTCAGCTATGTATTAGCATATAGAGATTGCCCTTCAAGGCCAAATCTTGAGAAAAATGGAATGTTCACTGTGATCAAAGGGTTTTTTGTTATTGTTTCTGAAGCTTTGCTCTTAAGTCATATTTTCCCAAATTTTCGAAAGCTTATATCATAGCAGCACCAAGTGATCAAATTACAGAATCAACTAATACAGAAAGATGAATGTGTTCACATAATTTGCAACATTCATAGTAGGTTTATATCATTGTTATGGCATATTGAGAAAGGTTAAGATCCAAAATTTCAGAAAACACATGTTATCAATGCAAATATACCAGTACTCGGACCATAGAGTTGGAGTGAATTATTTTTGCCTCATCTTATGTAATGAAGCACTGAAAAATGAAAATGTGCCAAATATTACAACCATTTCACCCCACTGTGTTCTCCAGATTGGTTTGTGCCCTCCATTATGTAATGAAATTAATGATTTAAAATTGTGAATAAGATAGTTTAAAAAAAACACAAAACACTGTTCTTCAAGGCAAAAAGTATATCCTTTTTTCTTTTTTGATATATAAGAATTGATTATGATGTATTTGTTGTAGATATGCTGCAATGATTGTGGCAAGCGATACATGATGGACGGGTCAGCGGTGCGAGTCATCTGCCCCAGTGCTGAAGAACTGGGTCAAGATGTCAAGGTCAATGTCATGTGCCACGTCCCAGGGTGTGGCAAGGTCGTCCGGCATACTTCCGCCCTTAGAATACACCTCATCAAAACACACAAGATCATCAAGGTATGAATAATAACTCAAATAATTCTTATTGGCTACATTAATGTATTGAAGTTTTTCTATATTTGGGGGGGGGGGGGGTAGAGTGTATAAAATGTGCAATTATTTAGAGAAATAATCATTTTGTCAGGAAATTTGAGATCATATTGATATGGATTAAGAGAAAAATTATATTCACCAGTAATTTTTGCTCGATGAATTTGCTATATAAAATATTGAAATATTTCAGAATGAGGTCGATCGGGCTATATTCTACAAGCAGAGACCTCCGCCCCGACCTCCGACCTATGAGGGACCGGTACGCTACCAGTGCCCAGCCCCGGGCTGTGTCTATGCTCTCGGCTCTCAGAGATTCTTCCCATCTCTCAAAAATGTTAAACAGGTAAGAATTGTGCAAAAAGTATATATATAGATCATTAATTAAAAGGTTGATGTTAAACATTTGGAAAGAGATCACTTTACATTTAAACTTAACATTAAATGGATGTGTTTCATTACCACCAGGGGTCACTCATCAAAAAGACACATTATACAATTGTTTGATAGTTTTATATAAAATTCTTGATATACATTAAAGAATTACAGGCCTTGCATCATGATTTATTGTTGAGCCTTAACCAATGGGTATCTTAGATAGTTGATTACATAGGTCATTCCAAGTAGTTAATTGTTACAAAACAAAGATTGACAATATATCTGCTACAGACTCGCATACATTTATATTAATATATCAATGATGTGGATATTGCAGCACTATATGAAGATGCATGCAGATAAGAAGTACAAGTGTGAGCAGTGCGGGGGTTGCTATGGACTCAACCGCGACCTTCAGCGCCACCAGAGGATGTGTGGCACCACCTTGTTCTGCATCACCTGCGGTGGCCCGTATTCTTCCTACGAGTCACTGCTCACTCACTGCAAGAGGAAGAACCATCAGTACCTGGGAAAGCCAGAGAGAGAAAACTTAAACAGGTAAGTACTGGTACTTCAGGGTCCATGATTAGAGTGTCACAAAATAACATCATATAGTCAAAACAATGGGAAAACAATGTTGACTTCCTTTCTGAGTGCCAAGGGATAAAGTAGGAATGCATCATAGGAAGACTTGATTCTTGATTCATTTGAAGGTAATGTGACCCTCTCTCTGAAAACCTTGTGAAATTAGTAAACTTAGACCATGGATGCATGTAAAAGATGTCTTGAAATGATGACCTTGACCCACATTTAAAGGTCATGTTACTGGATCTCAGGAAATCTGTTGGATAACATCAGGTGGCAACATTTGGTTGGGACTGCGATCGTTGTTCAGATCATCTTATGCAGCATCGCCTACTTACTATAAGGTGGCAACATATACAAATGGCATTTCCAAACTTAAAACCATACAAGCACCTGATCAGTGTCTCAAAGTTGTACGCTTGTTGGTGACCTACATTTTAAGGTGACCCAATCTGTGAAAATCTTGTGAAGGCAAGAAGTTAAGAGAGCAATTCCAAACTTAAACCATCGACTTAAACCTTTCCATATCACTCACTAAATTCAGAACAAATAACCACAAACTACCAGTTGTGGTGGGCCGTTACAATAACATCCCACGAGAAAGAAGGCTTTGTACTTTATGCAATGACAAGTCTGTTGGGGATGAGCACCACTACCTCCTAGTTTGTGAACACTTCAGGGTAGAGCGGGATAGACATATAGGCACAGCATACATTAGAAATCCTAATATCACTAGTATGAAGCATCTTCTCAATAGCACAGATGTGAAAGAGCTAACCTCACTCTCCAAATTTGTCAACATTATCATGAATCACTTTAATTAGACTTTACATGTCAGAATCGCTCCTTAAGCCAACAAAAGCATGATTACATATTCACCGCATATTGTCACAATTATACTAGTTCATAGGATACTACCCAGTATGGGTAGTCTAGGTGCAAACTATAAACATGTATGTATATACCCATACAACTTGTAAATAGCAAATGGCATAATTACCGCTATTTCTACTAGATTATTTAAGTATTTTGTACTTTGTATTTTATTCCACTATCACATTTATAGTTACTGTGTGAACTACCCATAATAGACAACAATTGTATGGGGTGCCCACCACCTTGTAACTGTCCGGGGGCACTACCAGTTCTTTTTCTCCCATGTTGCACTAGTGGCGACCTCTCTTGAGAATAAAATTTGTATTGTATTGTATTGTATAAACTTAAACCAGCCCTAAATTCCTACTCCTTCCACTGCTGCTATAAGCTAAGGATGCTGCAATCTCTGACCAGTATTTCTTGGGATTTTGCATAGCATTTGAACAAATAATCGATCAAACTTTCGTAGAAGATGCATGCATTAAAGATAAGAATGTGTAAGACGTCAGTAAGACAAACTCAAAAGTAGAAAGAGCAACATCATTTGTTTCTGTAAAACTAATAGGATTGATCAAACTAACTATTTAACCATGCAGAGGGTGATCATACAATTGTTCTCCTTACAGGAAGAATCTGTTACCAGGAATCTATACACAAGCAGCATCCTCATCCTCAGCAGCAGCAGCACGACCGAGTACCTCAGGGATGGCCAGCTCAGGGTCCGACTCCGGAGCAGCTAGTGACTCATCTGATAACTCCCCCATCAAACCCATCTTACCTAAAAAGAAGCCTCCCGTTTATATTCTGCCGCGACCGACTGCGATAATCATGCCAATAGAACTACACATGAGCCAGAAGATGGCGCTGGCAGCCAACCCCAACGGTGCTATCCTTCTCACATCTGCTCCACCAAAGACTAAAGCCTCGACCGGGCTCAGACCCTTGGCTCCCAAACCCATAGTCACCAAACTGCTATATGAGAAATCCAGGACTACCTCAAAAATAAGCAGCAGCAGCGCATCGGAAGAGAAGAGCAGGCGGGATGATAGACAGGACACAGAGACACAGACTGACCGGCAGACTGACCGGTGGACTGACCGGCAGACACAGGGTTTGCTGAGTCACTTGGACCCTAATGTTGATTTGAACGATTCTATAAGCACAGGGACTCAGACAGTGACCGGTGGCGCCCCCCGTGTGGTGGCTCAGACGCAGACTGCCGGTGACTACATCCTGAGGGCTGCCATGAACAGCGCCAATATTCCAACCCACAAGCAATCCACAGCCTCTCAGGTATCACCCAGAGCCAGGGTGAAGCGCCCCCTGGCGACAGAGCACAACCAGACACAAACACACCAAACACACCTCAAACACGCCAAGAAGAAACAGAAGAGAAGCATCAGGACCTCCACAGAAACCTCCACAGAAACCTCCACAGAAACCTCCACGACCGGCACGCCTCTGGGTGCCAACGATGTCAACATGGGCTCTGGAGACTTTGAGATGAGCGAGGATGCCAGGTTTAGTCCCCAGCCAGACTTTGACTATCGTAGCGACTTCTGTATGCAGACCAATCTGGGAAGTCCCTCCCTGGATGTCATGTCTGACGTCATGGAGACGACGAATGCACTAGACACGTCTCACAACGAGACTCAGACCATGGAGCTGTGGGAGGTTCTCGAGAGAACGCTGGCCGAGAGTATCTCCACACAGACTCTCGAGAGCTTCCTCTCTACCAGTCAGAACCTGTCCAGTGGATTTGCCGCAGATCAAGGTCATCCGATGGACGCACAGTCTTCTCAAGATGTTTCTGTCTTCAGTAGAGGAGAGTCAGATGCAAAGTGTGGAGGATATGAAGAAGAACTGACCAAGCACTTCACGTCATCCCAGATCCACTCCAAATCTCAGGTCCGAAACTCAGTGGAAAACAACGGAGAGGATGATGACGGATGTGCTACTCAACACAAAACAAGAAGCGACGAGGATGAGACGAAGCTGAGCGAGAACTACTACAGCGACCTCGTCAGAGATCCTCTCGAGAGACAGTGTGACATCAGATCTGGCACAGAGTCGGGAGAAGATGAGGCCGGAGCAGATAGGTCAGATGGCAAGGTCAAGGTCAACACAGGAGGTGATATGCCAAGCATTGATAACGGCACAGCAACACGTGATACATGTGATATTGGACTGGGGAATAATAGCGTCGTGAATGACGAGACCAACACCAGGACAGGTGCAAACAGGAGCGATATCGGTACTGACATCATGGGCGTAGGAGCAGATATAAGTCATATCGGTATAGGTACCGATATCAATGGTATCGGGATTGGTACAAGCAACATCGGAATAGGTACACACAGGAGTGATATTGGTACAGGTACTGATATGGGTGATATTGGGATTGGTACAAATGATATCGGAATTGGTACACATATGAGTGATATTGGTATAGGTACCAATTTGTCTGGTATAGGGATTGGTTCAAATGATATCGGAATTGGTACACATATGAGTGATATTGGTATAGGTACCAATTTGTCTGGTATAGGGATTGGTTCAAATGATATCGGAATTGGTACACATATGAGTGATATTGGTATAGGTACCGATTTGTCTGGTATTGGGGTTGGTACAAATGACATAGGAATTGGTACACACATGAGTGATATTGGTATAGGTACCGATTTGTCTGGTATCGGAATTGGTACCAATGACATAGGAATTGGTACACACATGAGTGATATTGGTATAGGTACCGATTTGTCTGGTATTGGGGTTGGTACCAATGACATAGGAATTGGTACAGATATGAGTGATATTGGTATAGGTACCGATTTGTCTGGTATCGGAATTGGTACCAATGACATAGGAATTGGTACACATATGAGTGATATTGGTATAGGTACCGATTTGTCTGGTATGGGGATTGGTACCAATGATATAGGTATTGGTACAGATATGAGTGATATTGGTATAGGTACTGATTTGTCTGGTATTGGGGTTGGTACAAATGACATAGGAATTGGTACAGATATGAGTGATATTGGTATAGGTACCGATTTGTCTGGTATGGGGATTGGTACACGCATGAGTGATATAGGTATTGGTGCTGATTTCAGTGATATCGGGATTGGTACTGGACCCAGTGATATTGGTATAGACATAGGGATAGGCACAGACTTCAGTATGTTTGACTCGTGTAAGGCTGATGTCGGAACCGGTGCTAACGACAGTGGTAAGGGAAGCGTCGGCACATTTAACCCAGCTAGAGGCACTGCTGTGTTACGTGTGCCCAATGTCAGCAAGAGGTCAAGGTCAAAGAGGTCATGCAGCTCACAGGTTTCAACAGACAAGGCACCTGAAGCGCCATCTGGTAACAATCCAAAAACTACAAAAGATTCTGCAGATCAAGCCGTCTTTGTAAGCAGCAACCCTGCTGAACACGTTCAGACACAAACCTTCAACCCTCTGCCTGACGTACTGACGTCAGCATGTCAGACCAACGAGATAGAGACCGCTTACATGCACATGCAGACCCAAACCAATGACAACAGCAGCGCCATCACGTTCGAACAGTTACTAAGCAACATGGAAACTCAAACGTCTGATGATTTCTTCGGAGATCTTGGCTTCTGTAACATTGAGACGCAAACTACAATAGATATGGCGTCTACATCTAATCTCACCTCGGCTAACATTGAGACACAAACCACCATGGATGCATCTGCGTCAAATCTCGCCTCAGCCAACATGGAGAGGCAAACCAGCCGCGCTCGTCCCACACAAAACACAAGCACAGAGAATCTTAATCTGACAGATATGGAAACGCAAACGTTATTAGCCAGCTTTGACCAATCAGACAGGCACACGCAGACGCCGTGGGATGAACTACAGTCCCTCATGAGTGACTGGACCCAAAGTGATACCAATAAGTAATGCCCTACTAGCATCACTAGGCTATCCATATACGTCTGCCCTCCTGTGGCAAAAGGCAGTCAATAGCAAAAGGCGGTTAATTTTTATTTCATATTTTCAATGTTTTACCTACTGGCTACTTAACCGCCTATTTTCATCACTCTGAGTGAATTATGTTAAAGGATAAATCACCAGTAAAAAGCAGTTTTGAGGTACACTTAATGAAATAAATTGGCAAGAGGCAGTTCCAAAAGCAAAAAAAAGTTAATTAACAGTTACCATAGAAAAAACACTGCCAAGAGGCAGTTATTGGCAGTCAGCCTGGAAAATGGTCTTTTACGCAAAAACTGCCTTTTGGTATATAAGGGCAGATGTATGGAGGTGGGTATATATGATATAGAATATTGTGATGAGAATTATTGTTTCAGTATTTAATCAGGGAATGAGTCGGCAGCTCATGATGATATTGTGGTTTAGATGTAGTCACAGATATGTCAGTTAGAGAGTTAGTGAGATATTCTGGTATGAGTCTTAATGGGCCATTAGCCCATCACTTGTCCCCATGATTGGCCCATTTGATGTGGTAAAGTATGGTTATTGAGAAAAATATTGGTCAGTATTTAATGTGAGTAGACTGCAGGGTAGATTGTCAAGGTAGGGGTCACTTTGTGACTGTCAGTGGCTGTAAGCATTTAAATGGTTAAATGTAACCATGGTTACATATTGTGCATATACTGGAGTGGTAGTACCAAGTAGTGCTTGTCTCTCACCAGAGGGAGTGGTAGTGCAGTGTCTCTCATCAGAGGGAGTGGTAGTGCAGTTTTTCTCACCAGAGGGAGTGGTAGGGCAGTGTCTCACCAGAGGGAGTCGTAGGGTAGTATCTCTCACCAGAGGGAGTGGTAGGGCAATGTCTCCCACCAGAGGGAGTGGTAGGGCAGTGTCTCTCACCAGAGTTGCAGTACAGTGTCTCCCACCAGAGGGAGTAGTAGGGCAGTGTCTCCCACCAGAGGGAGTGGTAGGGCAGTGTCTCTCACCAGATGGAGTGGTAGGGCAGTGTCTCTCACCAGAGTGGCAGTACAGTGTCTCCCACCAGAGGGAGTAGTAGGGCAGTGTCTCCCACCAGAGGGAGTGGTAGGGCAGTGTCTCTCACCAGATGGAGTGGTAGGGCAGTGTCTTACCAGAGGGAGTGGTAAGGTAGTATATCTCACCAGAGGGAGTGGCAGTACAATGTCTCCCACCAGAGGGAGTGGTAGTGCAGTATCTCTCACCAGAGGGAGTGGCAGTACAGTGTCTCCCACCAGAGGGAGTGGTAGGGCAGTGTCTCCCACCAGAGGGAGTGGTAGTGCAGTATCTCTCACCAGAGGGAGTGGCAGTACAGTGTCTCCCACCAGAGGTAGTGGTAGGGCAGTGTCTCCCACCAGAGGGAGTGGTAGGACAGTGTCTCCCACCAGAGGGAGTGGTAGGACAGTGTCTCCCACCAGATGGAGTGGTAGGGCAGTGTCTCCCACCAGAGGGAGTGGTAGTGCAGTGTCTCTCATCAGTGGTTGTACCATGCAACCAGTAAACAGGTAGCAAGCCCATATGATAGTAAAATGTTGTCAAAGTGAAGGAACTTTGAAAGGAACTTTGAAAGGAACTTCATCAAATTCTTTTTTTTATTCATGATATATAAGAAACTGACATATTCCTTATGATGCAGACCTAACCATTCTCCCTCAGTATGTTACTTAATCAGAAATGTTTGATTTATTCTACCAAGGAGGGTGACTTGACCTCAATGTTTGACCTTTGTTAAATGCCATTTTGGTTAAGTTTGCTTTCATTTTCCTTCACTAAGACTGCTTGGGTATGCATTATTGATATTCTTTCTACTGGCCACAGACCAGGGAACATAGCTTTTAAAAAATTTAAACATAAGCATGCATAGTGTGTTAAAATGCATCAGCTAGAGTGTCTCATTGTGAGTACCTGTAATGTATGATTCATCCAGGAGAGGGCGCTGTTGGCAAGAGTAGTTACATTATTAGAATGTGCTCAATACTAGCTTGAGTGTAACATTACCAGTTTCTTTCAGTAAGATTTGTTGTGAGTTTTGGTGGGATCTGTAAAGTTCCTGAGATATCAAGAGTTTGGAGACATAAATGTTTTGTGCCATTAATTAATTATTATGATATAAGTCATGACCAGCCGAGTTCAGGCCAAAAGGGGAAACTTAACATTTATACTCATAGTGCTTATATAATAGTCCCCATGTCTTTGTACTTCCATTCTGTTCAAAGTTTGGGTGATCTGACGTTGTAAATTTTGTGTTTTTCACATCATTACCTGTGATAAGTTGCACATTTCTGACACAATGACATGAACAAGAAGGAAAGTTCAGACATCATGACCAGGGGGCATAATCTCAGGAAATATACAACCTCCATTCAACGTTGATGGAGCCTTCATCAAGGACACACAAATTTCCCCCGGTCGCACCCCTTCCTCACAACCCCAAGGGTTATATCCTAACCTCCCCCTCTCCATTTGTGCCCCTATCCCACCCAAAGGTTAATATATCTGAACCTTTCCCGAAAATATTCTTAAATATTTAATTACATGTCTCCCTCACAGGGCCCCATGCTCAGGTTCTATATATGCTATATAATCTACAGAGGGGTACTGAAAGGATTTAGTTATGGCAATGCAGCCTATTTTGTGCTGACCACTGGACTGGGCTGGTCATCACTGTTCGTGCCATGACGAGCTGTAGGATCTGGTGATAATCTAGAGTCAGGGTTTATCTTGTAGTTAGTTGTCTTATCGGCCAGATAGTCTTTCAGTATATTTCAGATCAGCAGTCTTTCAGCAACTACAGATAAAAAATTGATATTAAATTCTGAGCAGTTGCCCGTCATGTTCAAATTCACCAATGAATGTTGAGTGGTTTACAGAGAGGATGCATCTCTACATTTTGTGGAAGATGACCTTTGACCTATGAGTGATATATGCATTATTGTGATGTCACAATACACAAATTTTATGATGTCATAGTCATAATACCCTGGAGAAAAAAATTTACATGTGAAAAAAAAATACCAGTTTAACCAGAACACCAGGAAAAAAATAAGCCAGTAATATTGTGTATTTCTTCAAAAGTATTTTGATCATATGAACTGGGCTTTCTGCAGAGGGAAGATTGAATTGTGGGCTAGAAAAGAACATGTTTTAAGATGGTAAAATGGTTTGTTGACAATGTCAGCCTCCAAGCTGAACACCATGAAGAGAATTGAGCTGTAAATCTAGGTTTGAAAAGTTCATGCATAAAGCATTGAAAATTTGTGAACAATCACACGCTTTGTCTTCAAGATTTACCCAGAATTCCATTCAAGACGTGTGTATCTTCCCTCTGAAGTAGCATATGCTGACTGATATAGAGATGTGGTAGTAAGAGCAAGCTAACGGTAAGAGATGCTTGAGAGGTCAAAGAGTAGCAATGTCTATTGTACGTCATTAAAAGTGTGAATTAAGTGATATATTAAGTACAGTTAGAAGTTCATCTGACAGTTGGGTAATAATATTTGAATATGTCGTGTAAACATGATATTGATAAATGTGATACCAATGCTGATAGGTTTACAGGATTTTTATATTGCAGTTCAGGTTTACAAACATTTGCAATGAAGTTCCGCGATACATTTTGTAGTTACAATTTTTGCAAAGAGTTCTCATTATGGTCTAGAAGACGGCCTTACAGAAGTGGCAGAAGGTAGCTTTGTTTCTCAGGGCAACGTGGACACAAATTTCTAATTTTTATTTATTTATTTTTGTGGGGAGTGGGATAAAAAAAATTCAGATTAGAATTTTGAAACTTAATTCTTATTTTATTTTTTTTAATTAAAAAAAATTACTTTTTTCAGAAACAGGTTTATTTTGTGCATTTGGAACTGAAACTACATAGGATATGTTTTTTAACGCACAGTGTAAAATAATGGCTTGCCACTGTAAGGAGTGTGTTCTGGGACAGTATTATATCCATCATTATTACTATATAAAGCCTGTCATGTATGATGACTCACGTAACCAGTTGCTTCTTAGAACATATAAAAATAAGGTACATATGTTAAAACCTTTAAGGATTATGGATTTAGATCTTTTTATTATTTTTTATATATAAGAGTCAGAAGTCAAGTTCACATGTATTCTCTAACTTAGAGCTGGGTTGATCGGTTCTTATATATCAACTATCAGCTATTATACCTGGCTCATTGAAGGGTAAAAACAGATATTTTTCAACAGATATTATTTTTTAAACAAAGGTAATAACATTTCTTCTTGAAGTCTATTATGGAGCATACTCGTGACAGTTATTTATACATTATAACCTTACGAGGTAATTAAGGCCGGGATATAAAATAGGTTGCTTCTTGTCACAACAGAATAAAAATTTGGCCAGGTGAATTTATTCTTTTTGTGTGGGTAATTATTTTATAGCAGTAACCAGTTGATTTGTTTTCCTGCTGGATAAACTAGCACTGAAGTTTCAGGCAGTAAGAAACAATACATTTATATTTCTTGGCCTAATTCTCACTGCTGAGACAAAAGTCTGGTCAGCTTTTGATAGAGCTGCCAGGTCTATGCACTTTCCTGTTTGATATTAATTTACATGCAAGCAAGCTTAATACAGGGCTCGTATTTGTGACTATTAAAGTGTCAACTTAAGGTTATATGTTCTTTGAGACAACTGGTATAAACAAGGCTTAAACCAATTAGATCTGAATATGACATTTAGTCTTCCTTTTTTATTTACATATATGGACCTTGAAATAAGATTTTTTTTTCTTATTTTGTCATATTACTGGTATCTTTTATAATATTTTGAATAATCATGTTTGTGATAGCATCGTAGGGTTATATATCAAATATCAGCTGCTATTTTTCAATAGGGAAGAGTGTGCTTAAAAGATCGGTAGTGGAATAAGTAGCCTGTGTTATCAGCTATACATATATACATGTATCATTTCTGAACATTTTATCGGTATAATATTGTCAAATAAATTTGATTTGAAAATTTGAACTTGTGTTGGCTTTTGGTAATGTCTGTGTGTTTGTTTTACATGATCTCACAGGTGTGAAATTAACACGTTGAAATCTTGAATAATATTGATTTTATATGATTTAGATCTCAGTATTTAATATATACATGTACTTTGGAAGTGTGACCAAATACAGTCACAGCACCACAGTGTGACCAAATACAGTCAAAGCACCACAGTGTGACCAAATACAATCACAGCACCACAGTGTGACCAAATACAATCACAGCACCATACTGTAACCAAATACAGTCACAGCACCACAGTGTGACCAAATACAATCACAGCACCATACTGTAACCAAATACAGTCACAGCACCACAGTGTGACCAAATACAATCACAGCACCACAGTGTGACCAAATACAATCACAGCACCACAGTGTGACCAAATACAGTCACAGCACCACAGTGTGACCAAATACAATCACAGCACCACAGTGTGACCAAATACAGTCACAGCACCACAGTGTGACCAATTACAATCACAGCACCACAGTTTGACCAAATAAAATCACAGCACCACAGTGTGACCAAATACAATCACAGCACCATACTGTAACCAAATACAGTCACAGCACCAGTGTGACCAAATACAATCACAGCACCACAGTGTGACCAATTACAATCACAGCACCACAGTTTGACCAAATACAGTCACAGCACCACAGTTTGACCAAATACAATCACAGCACCACAGTGTGACCTTGGCAACCAATCCACAAAACAGTCACAAAAACATGTGACCAAACAACTGCATAAAGTCTAGTATGAAAAAAAATGTCTAAATTTATGACTAAATTACTTTGAAATTCAAATTCTGTTTAGCTATGCTGACTGTATTGGCTTTTAGTTTTTCATTTTTATGATTAAAAAAAAATTAAACGATGTCACTGAGTTTTCAATCATTTATGAAGTAATTTGCAGGCATTTCCAGTTTATGTTCCGAACTTGACAAAAAGCAATGATCAATTAGCTTTAAGGCCATTGGCCAATGTTTTTCATGATTGACCTGTAGCCATTAACTTTGCCTGAGCTTTAGGCCCCATCCTCACGCCAAGACCCTTACAACATGAAAAGCTTCATAAGGGATAGTACCAGTCAAGCACTGTTCTAAAGACCTGCACCATTTCATTCCAGTGTTCTAATAGCGGTAGAATATCAGCCCCTCTTTGGTGCTACACACAATCGATATATATATGGCGCTGCACATTGATTTCTTGGCCTGAACCACTCAACTGTGCTCGGGCCATTTCTGTGGGATCTTTATTAACCTACATACTGCTCTTCCGTTTAGTGAAATCTTTGCGTTTATTAGTTGTAGTTACTGTTGTGTAGGAGGTAGTCACATGCCATTTAATGTCAACTTTCTCCGTTAAGGTTGCATGTATTAATGTCAACTTTCTCCGTTAAGGTTGCATGTATTAATGTCAACTTTCTCCATTACGGTTGCATGTATTAATGTCAACTTTCTCCATTAAGGCTGCATGTATTAATGACAACTTTCTCCATTAAGGCTGCATGTATTAATGTCAACTTTCTCCATTAAGGTTGCATGTATTAATGTCATCTTTCTCCATTAAGGTTGCATGTATTAATGTCAACTTTCTCCATTAAGGTTGCATGTATTAATGTCAACTTTCTCCATTAAGGTTGCATGTATTAATGTCATCTTTCTCCATTAAGGTTGCATGTATTAATGTCATCTTTCTCTAAGGTTGCATGTATTAATGTCAACTTTCTCCATTAAGGTTGCATGTATTAATGTCAACTTTCTCCATTAAGGTTGCATGTATTAATGTCAACTTTCTCCATTAAGGTTGCATGTATTAATGTCATCTTTCTCCATTAAGGGATTTTATGAATTTTAATGCAGTTTTTGTGAAGAATTTGGTATAAATAAATATTTAGATACTGGTATTTTTTCGAAGTTCATTTAGGAACACAATTCCTGTGAAGTAAAATCTCAAAGGAAGAGCTGGCATGTCATAACAGATGCACTCTAATGCGCTGATTTGGATGGCATCAGCCTCAAGCAGCGAGTCATGCAAGAATCTTGTGATGGGGATGAGGAGAGTTAAACTTTAATCAGACAAAGTGCAGCCTCACAGAGCCCGTCACTAACTCACAGGTCTCAGGTCCCGACGAAGTCTACCGCGAAGGTATCGGCTGCAGGCAAACTCTACCATACCAAGTCTTTGTTAATTTCTCTCATTATATTGGCTAATAATAATAATAATAATAATAATAATAATAATAATAATAATAATAATAATAATAATAATACATTTGTATAGCGCTATTTCAGACTAGTTCTGCTTATGGTGCTGTAATCATATATGCCATGAGAAATACCATCTGCTTTCATGACCATGTATCTTCTTTAAACCATTTAAAATTAACAAACTCAATTAATTAAACAAGTTTCTCATTCACACTTTCAGAGTATTATTCTCTTGTGGCTTTTCATCATTCTTCAGAGAAAAATGTCCCCATTAATGTTTCCTAAATGATTTAATCAGTCCCCTGTTTCTGCACTACATGTTATCCCTAATTCATGGCACTGATTGACCTCAGAGTGTCAATAGGTCCCTTAAGAACCCATTCATTCAATGTGTTGTCCCCCTCATCTGTAATGATCAGCGTGGTATTGTTCACAGTGCTTCCCCCTCGTTTCTGAACGCTGGCCAGTCTCTGCCATGGATATCATTGCTCTATTGGCATTTGGCAGCAACCCAACGTCTCAATATTGCGTGCATCCCCAAACTTAGGGATGGTGCGAGAGGCAATACAATGACAAGTGAAAAAGAATGGAAGACACATGGAGGCTGCTTGGGTCCAAACTGGATTATGGATAATGAGAAATCTGTGAATAAATGTTGATAGAGGAATCCACATCCATTTCTGTGCACTACTGATATTACAAAGGGCATTTTATATTCATATATTAGTCCATTCATGTAAAGATGAAATCAAATTCACATAGTTTAAGTCCATCCATGTAAAGATGAGATCAAGTCACATAGTTTAAGTCCATTCATGTAAAGATGAAATCAAATTCACATAGTTTAAGTCCATCCATGTAAAGATGGGATCAAGTCACATAGTTTAAGTCCATCCATGTAAAGATGAGATCAAGTCACATAGTTTAAGTCCATCCATGTAAAGATGAGATCAAAGTCACATAGTTTAAGTCCATTCATGTAAAGATGAGATCAAAGTCACATAGTTTATGTCCATCCATGTAAAGATGAGATCAAAGTCACATAGTTTAAGTCCATCCATGTAAAGATGAGATCAAAGTCACATAGTTTAAGTCCATCCATGTAAAGATGAGATCAAAGTCACATAGTTTATGTCCATCTATGTAAAGATGAGATCAAGTCACATAGTTTAAGTCCATTGATGTAAGCCTTGGAACAAAAGAGCCTTAATTGTCTTTGATATTTTATTTTATTTTTAAATGGGCAGAGAGAAAGACTTCATTGCCAGGCCAAAGAAAAGTTTCCAGATATAAAGTTTAATTTTGAAAGAGGCGATTGTTGGAAAACACTCTTGTGGCAAAACAGGGAAAAGTAATACATTATTTCCACTGAAACACATAAAGCGACAACATCATTTCAACACATTGCCAAATCCCAGTTTTTATCAATTTGGCCACTTCAGAGTAGACTGAATCTGATATGGGAGAGTAAAAAAAGTACAAAGGATGACACAGGCCAAACGGCTCTACTTGTCAGTGACATTGTTAAACATGCTGATGAGTGATGAGTTGACATATAGGAATACATGATGAGATAGGATCGGACATTAATTGTTAATCTCTCCCTATAAAGGTTAATCCATACCTGTGTAGATAACATTGACGGCCAGGTGCCCGTCCCAATCTATGGCACCTGTATCATATCTCTCATAATTCTTTCATGTGAAATAATTATCTTGCTGGTAATCTAATTTTCATTGTACAATGTATAGATGAGTTGATCATGGCTCCTGATAATATCTCTGCTATATACATGTGGAGTGTGCAATGTACCGGTACGTGATATGTGATTGTGTGTCGTACAACTGTGTGTCGTCAGGTGACTGTTGTGTGGCTTTATTGGATGACTGTGTGTCAGGTGACTGTGTGTCAGGTGACTGTGTGTCAGGTGACTGTGTGTCAGGTGACTGTGTGTCAGGTGACTGTGTGTCAGGTGACTATGTCAGATGACTGTGTCAGGTGACTGTATCAGGTGACTGTGTCAGGTGACTGTGTGTCAGGTGACTGTGTCAGGTGACTGTGTCAGGTGACTGTGTGTCAGGTGACTGTGTCAGGTGACTGTGTGTCAGGTGACTGTGTGTCAGATGACTGTGTCAGGTGACTGTGTGTAAGGTGACTCTGTGTCAGGTGACTGTGTGTCAGGTGACTGTGTGTCAGGTGACTGTGTGTCAGGTGACTGTGTCAGGAGACTGTCAGGTTACTGTGTTTCAGGTGACTGTGTGTCAGGTGACTGTGTCAGGTGATTGTGTCAGGTGACTGTGTCAGGAGACTGTGTCAGCAGACTGTGTGTCAGATGACTGTGTGTCAGATGACTGTGTGTCAGATGACTGTGTGTCAGATGACTGTCAGATGACTTTCAGGTGACTGTGTCAGGTGACTGTGTCAGATGACTGTGTGTCAGATGACTGTCAGGTGACTGTGTCAGGTGACTGTGTCAGGTGACTGTGTCAGGTGACTGTGTCAGGTGATTGTGTGTCAGGTGACTGTGTGTCAGGTGACTGTGTCAGATGACTGTGTGTCAGATGACTGTCAGGTGATTGTGTCAGGTGACTGTGTGTCAGGTGACTGTGTGTCAGGTGACTGTGTCATGTGACTGTCATGTGACTGTCATGTGACTGTGTCAGGTGACTGTGTCAGATGACTGTGTCAGGTGACTGTGACAGGTGACTGTGTCAGGTGACTGTGTGTCAGGTGACTGTGTGTCAGGTGACTGTGTGTCATGTGACTGTGTGTCATGTGACTGTGTGTCATGTGACTGTGTCAGGTGACTGTGTCAGGTGACTGTGTGTCAGGTGACTGTGTGTCAGGTGACTGTGTGTCAGGTGACTGTGTGTCAGGTGACTGTCAGGTGACTCTGTCAGATGACTGTGTCAGGTGACTGTGTTTATTGAGGTCAGCACAGCATTTAAATCTATCATAATTTGTTTTTAGGCAGATCAGACACAAGATTAGAAATATTGTGTAGTTTTGCATACTGAGCTCCATACAACTGTGGCATGTGGCATTTTTCTTTCCTCGCACTTGGGATATGAATAACAAGCCTTATCCAATTCTAAATAAATACTTTAAATCAGATTTAGAAATTAAGTTTATCATAATCTACATTATCGGACCATGTCAATCTCAAATCTCATTGCACATATTATGTGATTATTATGATGCCAGAATGTTTTCCAATAAATTGACTATGGTTATGAGGTCTCTCTTAGTTTGCTTTCTTTTAATGTTCATAAGATCTGTCAATATGATTTAGAACTGTAGAACTATGATATCTTCAGATCAATATTGATACATCTTGTCAATCTCACTTCACTGTGAGAATGTGTCTAATTTTAAGCCGAGAGCAATAATAATAGCTATATTGCTCTCAGTTTTAAGCAAATAATATTTTCATTCATGTAATATCTATTTGGCAGATAAATATAAATATAATTAATTATGGAACATGTGAATCATTGTAGTTTCTGATACTATCATTTTTTTTCACATCAAAACTTGGATCTTTTGTGATATCAGTCTGCACAGGGGAAGTAACAGGCCATGAAATGTGTGTACAATTCAGGGCCTGGTATATGATACTAGACCGCGTATCTGTCCCAAACTGATTCCCTCCCAACTCCTATAAATACAAGCTGTGTGCATGAGCAAGCCGGCCTATCTGGACATTACATGTATATGAGCTTATATTTGGCCTAAGTCACCGCTACATACACAAAATAATCACAAAACGTTAAGTCTAACTAGATTGCATATTTTACCTAAACAAATCACAACTCTTTGTTATATACCAAGACTTTGGTTTAGAAGAAAATGAGATTTGGGACTTGAATATTGGCAGTGGGTATTGAGTGGAGTGGGTATTTGGTAAAGATTTCCACTTGAGCGGAGATTAATATTCCATCGCCAAGGGTCAATATCGTGGCATTAATCCGAGATTATCATCACTGAGCGACTCTATTCATAACAAGCGGGTCACTAAAGCCACTTCACTCAATGGCCGCTGATACTGCACGTTAAACTAATGTGCATCTTTTATTTATCTCATCTCAGAATTGTTGTTTCCCAGCAGCCTAAAAGTAAAACCAAAATATATCATCTCTATTTCTGACACTTATGGACATTTTAATATCAGGTTTGGAGCCATGATCATTTGTTCTAAGATAAGAAATATAATATATCCCATAAACAGTAAACACTGAATAGAACAGTGACTTTAATATGCTATCCAAAGCCTTCATACTGTTTTTAATGTACTCTTTGTTTTGTTTTTTAAAACATAAGCCATTGGCCTAAGAGCTGTGCTGATCATTGTTTTTTTGGGTAATATTTGTGAATATTTTATGGAAATACCTGCAAATTGCTTCATAAATGATCATTTAAATCCTTTAAATCCTTTCCCAATAATTTTGAGCAATCAAATTGAATTTACATGTGGAATTTGGCCCCAACTGATATTTATCATTTTATTGAAAATGGCAGCCTCCTTGACAACTGAGTGATAGCTATAATTCGATTTTTTTGGAAAAACCATTAAAAATATGGTAAAAAACTGAGACAAACTGAAAATAGATGGAATTGGTCGCCTTAAAAAACCTCATCCTGACTACTAACAACTAAGAACGCTGATCAGTTGATTCTGAGAAGATTGAAGTTGACAGACATTTATGTACAGAATGACATAGCATAGCTAAAGAAATTGCTGTTTATCAAGATTTCTATCTCTCTTGACAGATTTCAAAATAATTATTGCTCACGGCAATCATCTTTTACCATTGAATATTATAAATATTTTGGTTAATCATTAAAGGCCAAACAAACACAAGCTATTCATGAGAATGAGTCTATTTGAAAAGTAAGAATGAAGGTTTCCACAGCTGTTTAATACCAGTGTTTGCATATACCATTCTATCCCATCAAATCTTGGATTGTGCTAACAACATTATGTAAGATTTGTTACCATATATGAAGCTTACAGGTAGCGAAGTCTTATTTATTATACACGGCTAACAACAGGTCAATAAGACCATGTCAAGTGGAGGATAAATCTGGAGCTTGGAGCGCCCCCTAGTGACAAGACTAAGAGGTTAAGCTGTCAATAGACTGGTAATCTCCTCAGCAAAGCCCCAGCACTGCGGTGATCGGAGTATTAGCTTATTATTCATCAAACAAGGATGTCAAATGAAGTGGATCTGAAACACAAATCATTAGAGATTATCTTAATTGATAATATTAATTGATTTAGAGATGCAACAACACAGAAAAAAGGTCAAGAAGAATCCTATCATTTGACAAGGGTTTGATGTATTGGTCCTTCTAGTTCATTTATCTATCGAGCCAGTGAAATAACTAATGTAGCATTATATATAATTCATTGATGAATGGCTAATCTGGATAAAAACCAATACTTTTCCCAATTATAACATATCATGCTACACTTAATGTATATTCTATGTCCTTTATAATATTAAACATGTTGGAAAGCATGAATAAATTATGTCTAAATAAATAGAAATTCTATATATTTTCAAAATGATCGCATTTTTGGAACAGATGCTGAAGATGTTTCCAAAGTGTGAATGACTTGTAACAGGCCTCTATGTGCACGTAGGTTTAGGTACAATGTTGTTCACATAGTTCAGATATAGCAACTAAAACAGCACTAGTCGGGTGCTAATGGCTGTAATTCATAAATCTATAAATAAGTACCTAGCACTTTGATGATACAGTTAAACAACGTTTGTTGCATAATAAGCTCAGAAAGTACCACTCAGCCACTGTGAAGCAGACAACAAGAAAATTGTTCCCACGACGATATTTGGTGATATTAGGCCAAGGCATGACTATATTTGGTGATATTAGGCCAAGGCATGACTATATTTGGTGATGCTGGGCTGAGGCATGACTAAATTTGGTGATGCTGGACGAAAACATGACTATATTTGGTGATGCCTGATGAAAACATGACTATATTTGGTGATGTTGGGCTGAGGCATGACTATATTTGGTGATGCTGGGCCTAGCCATGACTATATTTGGTGATGTTGGGCCTAGGCATGATTATATTTGGTGATGTTGGGCTTAGGCATGACTATATATGGCATGACTATATATGGTGATGCTGGGCCTTGGCACAACTATATTTGGCGATGCTGGGCCTAGGCATGACTATATTTGGTGATACTGGGCTGAGGCATGACTATATTTGGTGATGTTAGGCCTCGGCATGACTATATTTGATGATGCTGGACTAAAACATGACTATATTTGGTGATGCCTGATGAAGACATGACTATATTTGGTGATGTTGGGCTCAGGCATGACTATATTTGGTGATGCTGGGCCTAGGCATGACTATATTTGGTGATGTTGGGCTGAGGCATGACTATATTTGGCTGTTACCAAGTCTACAGAAATCGTTCAATCACATATCAAACTTCTCCAAGATATTGATATATACAAAGTGCCTGTGCAATATGAAAACAATCTGAGCAATCCCTAGGACTTTATCGCACTGACACTATATGCGGACGAACTAACAAACAGACAGACCACACCCAAATTCAAGTCTCCTCATCACTACATTAAGGCGGGGGACAATAAAATGGTAGATCTCAACACCAAGACATCCAACAATTACATTGTACTCCAATCGAAAATCTTTTATTCTCTTGATTATAACAAATATATGACATAAAAAACACAATTTCAATTCAGAAAATAAGCATTTTCATCAAACTATTTGCCTGTCCTGCTTTGACATAAGAAAGTGTGTCATATGGTTCTAGATGTTAACATCTTGGTCTATATTTGACTATTAAAGATCATAAACAATCTTGTTTATTCCCTTTCAAATAAATAAGCTGATATACATGTACATTTTTATTTTTTTTATGCAGGAAAAGAAATCTGAAGATGTCCATTTACATATCAGTCTATGTAACTTAATCCAGAAACAAACAAATATTTTACCGTCGACAGATATTTTATACCTAATTAATGTACTTTTGAGAGAGGAAATATAATCACATATTCTTTCCTGATCTCACTGGATTGAGTTCAATATGTTAGCTGTATTATTGAGAAGACATGGGAAAAGCTAAAAAATATTCCCAATATTCATGTTCATTGGAAAAACATACAAAAGCTTTCACATTTACAAAAATACAGTATCATATATATATTTATTTATTCTGTCCTTGTAATTCTTATTACTCTATAAAAAATAACATTTCTATAAAGCATTTGTTAAACTCTTTAAATAATGCACATCTTCTTCAGCAGTTATCACATATATTAAAGGACAACAACACCTTAATATCACATTTTGGACACATTTTCATGACAGGTAAGAACCTGCAGTGATTTTTTATGTAAAATCATTAATATAATTTTTAATAAATTACACCAGTTTCTTTATTGTGATTAAAACATTAAATAGGGTATGAAATAGGCCAGACATTTCACCCATTGAATGTCCTGACAGGCATAACACTGATCACAACTCTCACTTTAACTTCTATATCTAAACAATACTGAAACTCGTTGATCTGTTTATAAGCAGTTAGAAGTGATTTTCAAATTGATCATGCATAAATATGATCATGCTCAAATGATTGAAGTCACCTTCTGCCATTGCATGACCATATACAATTAATTGGCATGACGAAACAGTTGCCCAACTCCAAAGCATGATTAGATAAATGAACGTGACATTTGATGGTTCATGCATGACTTTTGAAGGTCACGTTCATGCATGACTTTTGAAGGTCACTTTCATGCATGACTTTTGAAGGTCACTTTCATGCATGACCTTTAGAAGTCATGTTCATGCATGACTTTTGAAAGTCACGTACATACATGACTTTTGAAGGTCACGTTCATACATGACTTTTGAAGGTCACATTCATGCATGACTTTAGAAGGTCACATTAATACATGACCAAAGAGAAATCTGGCTCTGACTGGTTAAGCATTGGTATATATGACTAGTCATAATACTGTGGTACATTGAGGCTCTTTCACTTCAGTCAACTCTCGACTTCCAGCTCAGAACCTGCGTGTGCGGAAATGGCTCTGACGGCACCCTGTGTTCTGGCATTGATCCTATAATCCTGATAATCAGCTATACCTTACCCGGATTACCACTAATCCAGCACCGATCACAACAATCCAGGCATTTATGTTCACTGCATAATTTTGATTTGATATTTTTTTATGTTAGCCAGACAGCTGTAAGTTAATCTTATGGTCAAGAATCTTTGAAATGTGAAAGCCTGAAGCACCTGCGGCTGAATGTACCCAGACCATTAAGTGACATAACATTCTTCAGAAGTATGCCAGCGCATTAAATGACATTAAACTTTGAACAAAATCAGCCAAGTATAAGCTGGGTGAACCTAAATGTGCCTGGTCACAACTGAGTCCGGCCATTACTGGTTAAAATGCAGTGTTTTTCCCCAACTCTCATCAGCAATCTACTAGAGACGTATATGTCCACTGTTCTCCCTATATCACAGTTTCCATGGTAACAATACACACAGAGCCAGGTATCAGTTAAGGCCGAGTCGTTGGGATGTGATCACGACGTGGAGTCTCTTACCGGCGATGCCCGGTAGAAGCCCGTCAGCGATAGATTCCTCCGTCTTGAGCTGGGCTTTACCGGTCCGCACCAAGTGTAAATGTTCAGCTGTCATCAACTTACCTGTCACCCCTTGTATTGCACCGCCTGCGGAGACCTCTATGTTCCCTTTTGATATGACTTTTCTTCCTTGTTGTGTGGTGGCTTTTTTCTCCTGCTTCTTGACGCTGGGTGAGGCGCGGTCACTTTGTGGCAGTGGTTCAGAGCCGAGCGTGGAGCTCTCGCGGCTGTACATGCCGAGCGTGGAGTCTCCGCGTAAGTAGCCCCCGATCATGCTACTTTCCCGGCTTATCACCGGGTTCATGCTCCCCTCCAGCTGCTTTATCTGAGGGGTGTTTGGCTTCTTTTTGTCATGGGGCGTGACACTTTTTCTGGAGCTCCTATCTGTCCCACGGCTATATGACGGTCGCTTGTTGTCTGTATTTTGTGCATTTCCAAATCCAGGTGGAGCTGATGCATTGTTTTTCGATACATTAACCCCATCGCCTGCGGTAGTTTTATGCTTCACTTTGCCATGATAATCCAAAAAATGCTCACCTGTAGATTTGCTGTGTTGGCGTTTCTTTTTTTTAATAATCTGCTTGACATTCAGCGAGTCGTCAACAATTAGGTCTGTATATGGTGAACTTTTACTATATTCTATTAAACTGTGCGCAACCCGAGCAGGAGGTTCTGAATGACTGCGATATGTACCTAATAAGTGGTCATCATGACTTTTACGTAAAATATAAAAATCCTTTTTGATTTCATTGTCTAACACAGTAATCCTGTGGTGGAGTTCCTCGGGGATTGCATTCCCGTTGTTTTCATTGGCTGCTGATGCGGCTGTATTCTTACCAAACAAAGGCACGTCAATCGGGGGTAATTCTACCGGAGTCCGAACCCTATCTAAGAAAGTCATTTTTTTCCTCGGTGTCTCCTGCTTTACACCATTTTCCCCATGTTTTGCATATTTTTTAGCCACAATTTCAATACCTTCTAAGTTACGTGACACGATCTTGTTTTCGTTTGATTTCCCTAGATGAATACTGATCTCTGACACAGTATCTGCGTGAGCCACCACACTCAGTTTATCTACATCAAAATCTTGCTCTGTTTCGTCTTTCACCGTTTCTCTTTCTTGCTGCCGCTTTCGCTCCTCTTCTAAGCGTTCTTGGAGTTTCTCTATCTCCAGTTCTTTTCGTAGCTCTTTTTTTATTTCCCGCTGCTTGTGTTTTTGTTCCGCTGTTAGCCTCTCGTTTTGTATCGCAGCTCTCTTCTGATGATGCAGGTATACGTACTTCGGTATATCAACCTCTGTCGTTTTCTTCCACGATTTGGCATCTCTATACATGCCATTGTTGTACAAATACCGATACGTATTCGGCTCCACACACTTTCGCCAGTGGAATCTGTAACTCAGTTTGGAGTCGCGTTTATCTCTGTCATGATTATTGTAGTTGATGCCGTTGTCGTCCTGCGTCTTCCCAGCATGCTTTCTGCGGCGCTGTGGAGTGGCCGTATATTTGATGCAGGGGGCGCACTTGGCCCAGGCATTAATGACTTCTATCTCGTCCGTGGTGACGACCTGCTGGTCTCCGAGCTCGTACGTCTCGTCATCATCCAGCAGCGCCTCTATCAGAGGCCGGTCATAGTGCTCCTCTGTCATCAGCGCCACCTATGTGGAAACAACACAGATATACTCAAACATTCATCACACAGCGTAGCAACAGGCTTAAAACAAGCCTCTCTAAGGGGACAATGTTAATTGCAGCAAAATAAGTTTAATAAATGTTGTGGCAAATATTGAATACCAAACTTGTTAAAAATCAATTTGTTTTTTAAAAAAAATTACTCTCATTTATTAAATAAACTTATCAGACGTATAAAGGTAACAAACCTCCATATCCCCCAGTAGGGGGCACTGCCGGTTATATTTCCCAGACATTGGCAACCTGCCCAAAATTGCATCATAACCTATCTCACCACTTCAAGAAAGATACTGATACTGAAAACAAAAGATATCAGATTCCATATTAATTTCAAATATGAATCAAACTAAACAGACACATCATTTGAGAAATTGTCTGAAAATCATGTCCTATACCTGAAGTATAACTTCCCATATGTGAACAAACTAAAACCAACAAATTAAACAAAAACAATAAACATCTTGAAATTTAAAACTGAAAAGTCCCCTGCCATTACACATTTCTGATTAGTAACACAAATCAAACTACATATGATTAAGATGGTTCTTTAGTTTGCCGTTTTTGTCTGGTAAAACTAAGGTTGACCTTTTTGGGCAACATTGACATGTACCTTTTTGCTTGATGTTTCAGTTGCCCATTTTGCAAGATATTTTTGTCAGTTTCAAAGATACACAAGGGTCTATAAGCTTGTATTGTGATTTAGTGTGTAAATTACTTTATGTCCCGTTTGTCATAGCATGAGTCTCAGAAACTATTTTGAGTTCTATGGATATTTGACGGAATCCTCTTCTAAACCAGGATTTGTGACATCATCATTCCCCCAGAAACGACTTCCCCATTGAAAGGGTTTTTTGAAGCCTCTGGGCCGGTAGGGGCCAGTAATTTTATAATTCTACTGCTCTGATTTAAGTGTATATTTCTAATATATTTGATGTTTAATAATAATTTAAGTGTATATTTCTAATATATCTGATGTTTAATAATATTAGCAAGTAGATCTGACAATTAATCCAGCAGATCTTGTAGCATCTTAGCCCTATTCATGCCAGAGACCTTAATCCCTCATTGTTCTTCCTGACAGGCCTATCAACTTTTCCCTCAAGTGATTCATCTGTTGATTGTAAAATAAAATGCTTGTATGTACGTGGAAACATAAAACATTCAAGTACCATCAGAACACTTCACACAGCCCTGTTCATTTTAATACTGGTCAGTTTTTATGACCCAAAACCTCAGATTTCTTACCTACTTTCTCTTTATAGTGTAGTGGATGTCCAAAGGAGGTTCATTTATAACATGTTTATACCCACATAAATATCTATTCGTGATTCAAGTAAATAACTACCAAATTATTGTCTTCAATGTCTTGGGTTGATGTGTGGTTTCACAAAATCCTTTCATTCAATTTCCTGAGAAAATTCCAATGGAAACCGTATCATGATATTGTAATATTTTGACACATGTTAACTGCCAATGTCATAATACTCAGTGGAAGACTACAAACTAATCTTGAGACCCAGCCAGCAAGCAGGTCAGATCAACAGGTCAGATCACTAGAATGGGATCATGATCATAAATGACCATAACTCGTCCTGCAAGATTCCTGCTCCAATATTGATACCTCACATAAATCAATATTAGAAATATAACACCTTCATATGGATATCTATAATTTCCCAGAAGATCATCTTCATATTGTACATACAATCAGCACAGAGTGACAGACAGCCTTAATTACGTGTTACATGTTTGGTTTGTGCCCAAATAAACAATGTATAAACATGACAGCTCAAGATTTGGGTATTTCTTTGTATATTGTATCAGGGCATATCGCAATTTTGTAGCGTGTAGATAGCCAATGCTGATCAACAGGAGAAGGGTCCACGACCACACAGCAGGCAGCACTGGGACCGGGACGGGACAAACAGTATCAACACAGAACAGAGCAATTTACCAATTCTAGACCTGGCACTGACCTGTCAGAAGCCCGAAATAAAGGTTTATCCTAATTAATGCCTTAAAGCTTTACAGATTTTGAGGGGGAAAAAATTCTCGTTTATGAAGAAAATGTACTTACTTTGTGATGCACATTGTACAGATATCCGATTTAATTTTCACTCATTGGTGAAAGCTGTCTGCTGGCGACATATCAAACCACAGTGAACATGCTTGGCAAGCGGACCAGCCTTAGTTACTCAACCCGGAAGTAAAACCATCTCAACCTCAACAAGGTGTGAAGCCCCCTAACTCAAAGATAAATAAATAAAATGCGCCGATCAGTTACCGTATAGATCCTAGTTATTGAAGATCACATTTCTATAGAGGGCGTGTCAGTCTTAGCTGAGAGCAATAATGAAGTTATATTGCTATCAGGTCTTATCAATTTAGGACATAGGCGTTAGAACGGGTAGGGATCCAAATTCATGTGTTGTGGGTGTCAGTGTGACGTTTTGCACCATTTTACACACTTAAAATTTAAATTTCTTAAAAAAAGTTTGATAACTAGTTATTGGAATATTTATTTATTGAAAAATACATGTAAGAAGTAAAATTATGACAAGTAATAGTACACGTTGACTATATTTCCCATAAAAAATGGTGCCTATATATACATTTGAATAGCATTTCCGAGGGGTAATTTTGCTAAAATTCATTGTAGTTTATGGTAATTTTTCAAATAATGAAATTATAACGATGAAGGCCACGGGCCGTGGCGCAGTTGGTTAGGGTGCCAGCATATTAGCACCAGTTCCTCTGTGGTGATCCAAAGGTCGTGGGTTCGAACCCCGGCCGTGCCGGGATTGAACTCATGATACAATTTCCCACATGAGCTGAGGCCTGTGCCAAAGGGTTAACCCGTTGTCCTTGTAAATCTGTGACCGGGTGGGTTGTCATGTCAAGGACCTGCGACATGACAATTCAGTGAGGCAGCACTATATCTGCTACAAGTAGGTCTCATCACGAAATAACTGAAATAATGTTGAAAGTGATGTAAAACCCCAAACAAACAAACAAACAAACAAAATTATAATGATGAAAAGTGTCCCATACTATGCTGGAAATATAACTCTGATAGCATGCAAAGCAAAAGGAATTTTAATAGTTGGTTTGGTAGATTATTTGCCTTTTGGATTTGAAAGACATATATAATTTTCCCAATTTTCACATTGATTTCAATGGGAATCCATAAAAATCATATTTTTGTAAAAGGCAGAAAATTTTACAATGGCATTTGTACCAATAATGGCTTAAAAAGTGGGCTATACATCGTCCTAACATATCCACATGGGACACCTTTCAAATTGATGGACAATTTTTCACAAAGTGAGAATTTCATTTTTTCTCCATTGAAATTAATGGAAAATCCCTGTGACCTTGAGCTGAAAATTCAACAGCCCATAAAATCTGTTCTATTATAGTTACAGACTTGATCGTGGGCTTGTTTGTTTCGTTTTGGAAAGATCTTTCATAATATGACTCGAGAGTTTTAGTGTGGAACAGCATTTTGATATTTCAAGGTCATGTCAAGATCATCCCAAGGTCACAGGATTTATTAAGTTTTTAAATGGTCAAACACCCCTACAATTTTTTTTTGGCAAAATTATATATTTTTTGTATAAATAGCCCTTCATTTATGGCGATGGATATTATAAATGATTTCCTCATTAATGTTGCTGCTCTATTAGATCTCATAAACACTTTAAAATTCTCACTGATATGTTTGAACTGAAAACAATACAAATTCATAGACCAAGAAGTTGAGACATCAACCAATGCATTGTTGGCCAGCTTCATTTCTCGTCAAAACTATCATCAAGTCAAATTTGAACAAAAACCTATTTTGTAATCATACCTTATCATTCAAATATTGCAGTGTTTAAGTATTACTTAAAGGTATTAAGCATCAATTCTACAATTTGGTGTATTGAAAGCTTGGCCACATATGAACATCACGACGAATTGAAATTATGATAGATTAAAAAGATAAGTTGCTATAAGCCATAAAAGTTGTACTCCCAGGAAAGACCTGTCTCAGCCATAGGCTGCACGTGATGGGTAAACACGGGTAGAGTGAACTTTGTTTGACCTCAATTGAGGCTCAAAGTGGGATAGCACTGTATGACGTCATTCTGGCACTATTCAAAGGACGATATATTTCATGACGTCATAAGCATATTGCCATACTTTTATGACGTCATTTTACCTTTCAGTGCCTCTATGATCACACTCCACATAAAAATGAAGTGTGCTGTCAAAAGGGGGCTATAAATTAGGTTCCTGTTCAAATAGGTTTTACAGACATTTTCTGGAGTGCATCAACCAAAACAATATTTAGATATGAAAGGCAAATATCTTTATTGTTAATTTATGATACTTATACATATTTTTCAAAATCACTGCTTAATCCCTTTAATGTTATTAATGCTTTTATTTTAACAGGAAATGCATTTTAATACTGTAAATGTACTGACTCCCATCATGTACAATATTGTTATTTTCTCCTCTGCCACCGGGGGCACTCATTGAAAAGACCCATAAATATCCTGAACAAGAAAGTCTTTTTAAAAAAAAGAATTTGTGTACAGTTTCCTTTTTGAAAATGATATATATATTTTCTCATCATTTTGAAGTTGTCGTAAATGTAGACTACAGTGACTGACAACTGTTTGAAACTAGCAGTTGAAAATCAGACATTTTTAACACAGTCAAACATATAGCATACCTTTCTTTTGTGCATAAAGTTATTAATTTTCATATATTCTACATTTGCAAAAAAAATATTTAAATTCTAAATTTATTTATGCAGTTGAGGTGTCGACCAGTCTGTGACACTAACAGGCAGGTCTGTGATCTGCAGGCCCCTAAGTACATATTGTGTTACCCACTAATGGAGAGTATCCGTCGTTGGGGGACGTGGACGGGGGATCAATACTCTACCAATTAGATAGATACTCTAATCTGTCCTACTCTATCGTACTGTACTGTACTTGTTAACCATAGCTCGCTGACTCGCTGGCTGTGAGTTTGGGCACTGATCCTAGCTATCATGTCATACCCTCATATAAATGACGGGAAGTAAGGACTGCAGACACGGGATATACACAGTGTAATAGTTACCTTTATTCAGTGCTGTGATCCCTGCTTGTCTGGCTAGGCCGGCATGGCAATGAGCGAGGCATGTGAGTTACCAACTTTACATGATACTTATGAAACCCTGACTATATGCTAAACACCCAAGTCTATGTGGTCATGATACTGAGAGTCATGGATCTTCCGTGGCAAGTGGTCGTTGATCTCCTTCTTGACTTCTGAACTACGGTCTGCCCCCGGATCCACGGTTGCGCGTCTCTTTTAAGGGGCCACTCCGCGTCATCTGTGGGGGTTTGCCTACGTGGCTTCCTCACGCGTCATCAGATGGACTCGTCCTGCCTGCGTATCTAACTTCGGCTCGTCCGTCTTACACGTGACTTTCACAGAGTGGTGGTTATGGTGACTCATCAACCATCAGTATCGTGCATTATTGTCTATGAATGTTTATGTATTTCTGAGAGTCTCTGGGTGTGTATTCTATATCCTACAATTGCTCCAAAATTCTGTATAATACCCACCACTAATTGCAATTGAGCTGAATGTTGTGTCTCACATATCATCTTGTAATTCCACTGTCTTTCAAAATGTTAAAAGTGTTTATTTGTTTGCACAGAACAAGTGATGTGCCGTAAGCCATGATGACTAAGGTATTTAATATCACAGGTTACCAGAGAGTGAAAGTCCCCAGCCCCTCTCTGTCTCAGTCTTATATATTAACTATTAAAACCTATATAAAAGTAGTGATGGAAGTAGAAGTTGCCAGAAATGTAGACTACACTGACTGGAATATATTCTACGTTTGCAAAAAAACATTTCAATTCTATGTTTATTTATACACAACCAAGGTAGCACACTGTCCACCAGCGGAACATATAAATAAATACCTCCAGCCTATTCAGATTAGCATTTCTTTGGCACAACTTTCAAAAAACGTGTGTTTGAACTGTCAAGATACTATCAAGGTCAAACAAATGATAACATCTTTCATATTTTAAAGCTTCTATAGAAAGTACTTTTCTGCCTACATTTTGCTTGTTCTTTGAAAGGTATAATGCCTTTAAAATGTTTTTGCATTCAAATAAATTGTCTACTGATGCAATGTTTTGACATAGAATTAAGGGGTATCAGCTGATTTATATTGTATACACTGTTTAACCTTGTATAATGTCTTGTATAAATACTTTGAGAACTAATTTAAAGAGATTAAGCACCAATTTTGGAAGAAAAAAAACATTCAAAATTCACATATTGGTACCGGTGATAGGTGTATTTGTCTTTCACATATATTAACTTTTTGATTGATGCATCACCATTAGTGTTTGTGAAATTCATTTGAACACGACCCTATATTACATCACCTACTTTTGAAAGCACACTTTTTTCTTGGTGTCATTTCTATGTGGAGTGTTTTCATAGAGGCACTGAAAGGTAAAATGTCATAAAAGTATGACAATATACGTCTGATGTCATTGTCCTTCAAATAGTGCCAGAATGATGTCAAACAGTGCTACCCTACTTTGAGCCTAATTTGAGGTCAAACAAAATTCACGCTACCGTGTTTACCCATCATGTGCAGCATATTACTCAGACAGATGTCTGCTGGGAGTGCATCTTCTATGTCTCACAGCAACTTATCTTATTACTCAATGGATAACTTCAATTTGTCACATTGTTCATATGTGGATAAGTTTTTAATACACCAAATTATAGGATTGATGCTTAATATCTTTTACTTAGACTGTCTTTTCAAACAAGTGAAACCTGTAAATAATAGAAGGGCTTGTTGATAGCTGATTGAGAAATATTAACAAGTAAATTTTATAAACAATTAACATAATAGTGCAATTCATCCTCCGTTAAGGTGGCAAATCAGAATACAAGCGTGTTATATTGTTACCCATGATTTGTGAGTATCCGTCATTGGGGGACGTGGACGGGGGATCGATACTCTACTCTACTCGCTGGCTACTGTGAGGCGGGGCACGGAACCTAGCAACCCTATCTACCTATATGAGGTGTGAGGTAATAAGGACTGCAGACACAGAATATACACTGCACAATATCTACCTTTATTCGGTGCTGTATATCCTTGTCTGGCTAGGCCGGCATGGCAATGAGCGAGGCATATGAAATACCCAAATACATGATACTAATAGAGTCCTGAGAATACATAAAACACCCAAGTCCATGTGGTCACGATGCTGAGGGTCGTGGATCTTCTAGGCAAGTGGACGCTGGAACTCTGCTTCTCTCTGAGCACCGTCTAACAGTTGCGGGGCCTTTTAAAGGATCGTTGAGCATCATGTGTGTGGGGTCTGCCTGCGTGGCATCTTCTCCTGCTACGGGGTTTCGCACGGGTTGCGTCTGCCTGCGTGGCTTCTTCTCCTGCTACGGGGTTTCGCACGGGTTGTGCATGTATAGCCAGCTTCTTTATTTGTGCACGTATTGCCTGTTTCTTTATTTCTGAAGATAAAGGTTCAATACAATTCATTAAATCATCTTAATACAAAAATCAATTTTCTCCCTCCTTGTTTTAACTGGCATCATTCAAATGACCACGTTGTGCAGACAGCAGAAAAGGGCGCAACCCACTGCAACTAATGATGTCACTATACCAGTGTGCACAAAATGTCCTGAAAAGCTGCCACTGATCATATATTCTATTTTACTTCCCTGGTATGAATTATCTTACTTTATCAGAAAAGGGTTTCCAAGTGGTCTTAGGGTTATTCATTTGTAGCTGGTCACACCCTTTCCTGCTGAATATTTTTCAACATATTTAATATATTAAATAACTTGACTGAGTATGTTTCATTTAAAACTTTATGACTGGGCCAATTTATACACTTCAGCTAAATTAAATACATTTGCAGTATATTCAATGTCAAATATTTAATAGTTGATAAAGTAATTTTAATGCCCCTGAGTAGCGTGTTTTTCAGCACTACATCAAAGATTGATACACTATGAGACCACTTTATTGTTATAATTATGACCAAAAAAACCCAAACGTTTTTTTTTCATTTATTATTCTTGCATTCTACAAACTACCTATCATTAATCATTATAGGGGGCACCACCTTTTTAGCTCTGCTGAGACTTAAGCTCGCAGAGCTTTAGGAGGGGGGAAAATGTCTGTCCATCTGTCTGTCTGTCCGTCTGTCCGTCTGTCAACATTTCTTTAAAAATCTTCTTCTCCAAAACTACCAGTACTATATCTTTCATATTTTATATATAGGTAGATATATAGGTGAAGATTCAGATTACTACAAATGTCACCCTTGACCTTAGTGTAGTGAACTTGAGGTCACAAATTTTGTACTGAGCATATCTCAGCAACCACTTATTAGAGGAAATTAAAACTTGGTATGCAGAAATGTCTTATGTTAAAGCTGTGAACTTGCAACATCACAACCATTAGAAGTGGAGCAGACTTGAGCAGATGATGATTTTGACCAATCAAAATGCATGTTACATATCAAATTTGGCCCAAACTTGTTATCTTGATTCTCATTGGCTATGTTATTCAAAATGGCAACCTCCTTGACAACTTAGTGATAGCTATTATTGTGCATGAAATATTGCATTGGTAACAAGATAATGATTTACCAAATATTAATGAATATTTCATCAAAACTGAATTGGGATCTTGTATGGAAAATCGTAACCTGGTTGCTTGTTGCACTTTTTCTCAGTTCATGTGTTTTCATTCAAGTCAGCAGAGCTATCAACCCATGGGGATATGTTTTGAGTGGAAAGATTGCAAGCTGTCAATGGCACAAATATGCTTCAGTGGCGATCATTGTCAAAAAGGAACCATCCACAAAAATGGCTTTAAAAAACTTTCTTTCCACTCAATTTTGGTGCAGTGTGTGAGAGGACCTGGTAGAGAGCACCTATGATCCACTGAATGCAAGAATATTCTATGGCACGAAAATATTAATTTTTTTCCTGTCATTCACATCAACTTCAAAATGGATGCTTAGCATATTGGCCCGACCTCACAACAAGCGAGTATATCCCCAAGCCAGAGAGGTTGCAAAACCTTTCCAACATTATCATTTTAACGATTTTGGTGTTTTGTGTTTATGTCAATCTAAGAAATATGATTATCAAAATATTTTGTCAAAATATATGTTGCTTCAATCAGTGATTTTGCTGCTCAAGGTAAAACAAAGATCATCTGGAGGTCAATCCATTTTAATTTTTTTTAAATATTAGCTTGAGTCATTTATTTCATGAAGAAATCAACTCCAGGGCAAGCCTAAGTGGTCATTTCGTTAGCACTGGTAGGGTCCAACTGTAGTTGCAGTGGGTAAAATTATAAATATTTCTGATTAATCAAATATTAGTTATAAAATCCTGTCTTATTTGTGAATAAGAATTATTTTTTATGTGTAGTTTGATTCACATTATTATTAGTCTACTATCCGAGTTTAATAAAGTACACATCAGCGAGAATGAGTGACATAGTGCATGTAACGGGTCTATAGCAGTGGGAGTTGCGGACGTCAGTGACATTTAATATTGGCCGATTTCTACTTCCATTGACCAAATCAACCACAAAGAATGCCATTTTTTCAAAAATTATCAAAATGTTATAACCCAATTGACTCTACATTCAATATATCTTTTATTATATTTTTTTTAATCATTTCTATTCATTACTAATTTTCTCAGGGAATATTTCTTCTTTTTTAGGTATTCTTATGATAAGAGCAACTTATTGCTGATTATTTTCTGAAATTAGATTAATATTTAATTTATCTAATATCTCAAAAATAAATGTGAGGTCAAATTAAAGTCTGTCAATTTGTCACTTTTGTAACCCTACCGATTTAAGCTATTTTTAATCATTTTAGCTTCATAATAAATCTTGAAATTGACAGACTTTTTTTTCAAGTTCGTTTTAGTATTAATGTGTTTTTCTGTGCAGTATTCTATATATTTTCATAAACTAACCCCCAATAAGCTGGCATTTTTATATTATTTCAAAAAAACTTAGTATTATAGTATTTTCCTCTGTTTCCCCTTATAGATTGACCCCAAAACTATAAATTGCTCTCAAATTGTTAATTATGAACATATTTTGATGAATAAGGACTCTACGAGCTCGTATTTGAGTGATGTAGATGATAGGACAATAAAACACGTAGATAATTTCTTGGAAATAGGCTTTCTATTTTCAAGGTCATTGAAAGGTCACTTCAAGGTCACTTGCAATATTTGATCAAAATAGCCTAAGAAGGTTGACATTCGATCACATATCATTTGTAGATGTATTCTGAGTTGTAAAAAAGTTATATCCCTATGTCTGCCATTTCTAGTGATGATGCTTTATGGGTACAAAGAGGCTATCGGTGTGGGGTTTAGCCTCTAAAAATGTAAGAAATCTCATAAATAGCTATATACTGTATTAGAATATGCTTAAATTTCAAATATATGCATTAGATCTGGTTTATCTCTCTTTGTACATATATTTTGCTAAAAAATAATGTCTTTTCCATAAGTCTGTGATGAAAAACTTTTTTGCCCGGAAGATTTTTCATAGAATTACCATTTTTTTTCAATGCCCAATATAATCCAATGCGCAGAATTTCTCATTGATCCCTGTGAAAAAAGACCCCAGGCAAAAATATGTTCATTGATATTACTGTATTTGATACTTGAAATCTACAGGAGAAGGGTGTACATTAATAAACAAACCAGACCTAATTGATAGTTAAAGTTCATTGCCAGTTATACTGACTTGAATGAGTTGGAATATTTTTTCCCATAGACTTTACATTATAACGGCCGTAACCTTGAGGTCACAATCTTTAAAGGGATTAAGCACCGATTTTGAAAAAAACGTTTAAAATTCACATATTGGTGATAAATGTATTTGTCTTTCATGTCTATAAACTTTTTGAAAAATGCATCCCCATCATTGTCTGGAAAACCTATTTGAACATGAACCTAATATATAGGCCCCTAATGAAAGCACACTCCTTCCTTGGCGTCATTTTTATGTGGAGTGTCATCATAGAGGCACTGAAAGGTAAAATGACGTCATAACAGCATGGCAATATGCTTATGATGTCATGAAATGTATTGTCTTTTGAATAGCACCAAAATGACGTCAAACAGTGCTACCCTACTTTGAGCCTCAATTGAGGCCAAATAAAGTTCACGCTACCCGTGTTTACCACTGAGTCTAGATGCAGCCAGATGGCATGCGCCGTGTCAATCGTCAATGTATATATATATTATTATTTATATACATTGACGTCATATTGGCCCCGCCCACTCCCACAAGCTTCTGGACTCAGTGGTGTTTACCCGTCACGTGCAGCCATAGCCTGAGAAAATCTTATACAGACTGTGCAACCTCTATGTCTTGTAGTAACTTTTCTTGGTGCTCGATGTTAGACTTTAATACGTCATGGTGTTCATATGTATATAAACTGTTGCAAAACCAAGAAAACAGGATTGGTGCTTAATACCTTTAAATACTTATAAAATCACTAGTATTTAATATTTTTTCATGCAGTTTGCATTGCTGAATTTATATTCACTCGCAGATTCAAACAATATTGGTTAAAGCTGAAGAACTGTTGATTTTCTCAGTTTTCTTTGTTCAAGGTCATCACCTTACATGTAATGTGAAGATAAATACAATGCAGGATGTCCTCTGCAACTGCCACTGAATTCTGACATTTTATTTTTATTATTTTCTTTTCTTGGGCCAACCATTCTAATTATTTAGCTTCCCATTCAGACAACCGTTATAATTGTTTAGCTTCCCATTCGGGCCGGACGGCATGTCAGTCCCTTGCTGAGCTTTAACTCATTTGATGAGCTCAGGCAAAGATCTTAGGTGGCTGATGAGCAGTGATTATTTAGGAGAAATACGACATTTTTCTATGAACTTAAGGGGCCAGCGGAAATGCGCATTGCCAGTGCGCACTAAAATTTACCGCCATAGACTATTCGGCCGATGTATCTGTTTGGAACCTTCTCATTTATGGTGCATTTATTCTGCTCTGTTGGTCCCAATAGTAAGCAGACAAAGCCCAAAACATGGCATTGACTTCAAAGAAAAGGATATTTTCTAATCGAAACACATGTAGTGCAGTTTTCGGTGCTCAACATAGCGGGAAAGGTTGCACAAATTTTGGACAGGTGAGAGTTGGTCTCCATTTTGAAAAGTGAATTTCCCTCAAACCCCACCTTGTTTACGTGCAGTTTTTGGCTAAAATATTGAGTCCTGCTGTCAATATACTACTGGAGGGGGTTGGTAAGAAGCAGCTCTGCTGTAGTTTATAGTTATTAGTTGCAAATCGGTCTACGAATCCAGTTACCGGAACTTTTTTTCATGCATCTTGCGCTCTTGTTTTGCGTGCTGCGTCATGACATGACCCCGATTTGACCCCAAAATCTGCTCAACTGCTCAGTTGTTTTTGAGTCTTTAGTAAATTAGTCACGAGAATTTAACATTCTCAGCACCCCAGAGTGCTTGAAATCATTTTGGAGTGAGTTCATCTTGTGACATCGCCAGAAGGCTGTCGGGAAAATTAAAGATGACTCCTGCTCTCCACACTACAAACAGATCATTTGACTTCCAATCAAGATAGAAAACAGGGCAAATTGGATAATATTTATACCTGAAACTAATTGCATAAATAGAGATAATTTCAAGTGATACCTCACCCAGTAGAATTCTGTGTCTTGGTCATTCTGAACTACAGAAATTTCCTCCAATTTGCCCGGTTGTTACAACCTTAAGACACTTCAGACCAGGAAACACCCACACACCTTTGGGATCATTCATAAGATGAATTTTTTTTCCCAAAATATATGTATGAAAGAAAGCTGAATTTCACTTTATAACATTTTGCCAGTCACCTGTAATTCATGTCTCGTGTTCTTGGGAACTACATTCTAAACTATTTGAAGCAAAATAGCACACTGTTTCTGAGAATGAAATTGTTGAAAAAAAGTTTTACTATGACCTTAATACATGTCCAAATTTACAAAATTTATTAAGATGTATTTATAGTATGATGTATTTTTATTTCATTAGAAATGATAATACATAAAAAGTTATTTCAAAGCAACTAAATGGGTTTTCTTGATTTTTATGCAACTGTTTGTACAACCACTTTGTACAACTGAGAAATCTGTATTAAAGATGTTAAATCAGAAATGATTTATCAGAGTTTGATTGTTAATATATGGTAATGTAACATCACAGTTCTCTTTATTCTAAATCTGTTTCCTCTTAATTTCTACAGATCCATGAAAGCCTGGTAAAGGTCATCTCAGATCGTTTCCACTTGAAAGATGTGCCACAAACGCTAAGAAAACTGGAAGAATTCAGCACATGTGTCAGATATGATGGAGAATCTTGTCTCCAAATCCTCAAGGTAAGAATTAAAGGTCTGATACTGTTCAGGGTTTGACATTCACATCATATATCTTGTGACAAAAGCCAAGGATCTGTCATTTAGCCATTCTGTATTGATCGGTTGATGTAGACCCTAAATGATATGTTTTCATTGCAAAACAGAGAATCAGAAAAATCCTTGTCCTGAACTAGGAAAATATACTAGTGATTCAAAAATAATTTTGAATGTGAAAATCAGAACAGAAACTGAACAAGCTTTATAAATATGTGTTTCTGATTCACATATAAATGCTATCTGTATAAGATAAGGCACTGCAATACAAATGATACAGAACTGTGAACAAAGGCAAACTGATTTCCAGGCAGTTCCAAGAAGTTAATGAATCAATTTCCATAATTATGACTATGGGTAGAGTACTAAAATCCCATACTGATATTTTGCATAAAAACACATTTATACTTTTTACTTCAAAACATTTTTCATTACATTTAATATTTGAATGAGGAATAAATAAAGAGCTCTCAGATCAGAAGTCAGGAAATAATTGATAATTTTATTTTATGCAATGCCTTGGCAAATTAGATAGAGCTATAAATTTTAAATTGATGTAAATATTAACATGCACATTTAAACAATCAGTCAAGACAATTATCTGTGATTTCAAAATATTTATGGAAGAAAACTTAGAAGTAATCAGGCCTTGACATAGAGAAAAATTTGGTTTCCCCAGTTGGGCCACCAGAGTATGAGAAGTGGTGGCCCGATGTTTCTGAGGATAATAGGATGCGTGATACAATAAAGAGCATTGTATATAAGGCTGTACAGTTGTGTCTTAGAAGGGGTTAATTGTCACAATCAAAATTATACAAAAATATACATCTTAATTATGTCTCAGGATGGTAGATGGAATACAATGTAGACAACAATTTTGCACAATCAAAACAAATAGTTTTCTTCATTTAATGTCTGGGTTACTTTCTTCAATCTTAGACCAGGGAAAATTAAGGTTCCCTACAATCACAACCCAAATATTGGTGTATCTGAAATAATTTATTTTATATTATTTATAGTCCAATGGGGCCAATGCCATAATAGTCTTATTTTCGTGGCCAAAATGTTTAGCTTGTTAAGACAGGCACCTGTCCTGAGCAATATAAAGCTTGTTGACACAGGCACCTGTCCTGAGTAATGTTAAGCTTGTCAGGACAGGCACCTGTCCCGAGCAGTGTAAAGCTTGTCAAAACAGGCACCAATCCTAAGTAATGTTAAGCTTGTCAAGACAGGCACCTGTCCTGACTCCTGAGCAGCATTAAGTTTGTAAAGACAGGCATCCGTCCTCAGCAATGTAAAGCTTGTTGACACAGGCACCTGTCCCAAGTAATGTAAAGCTTGTTAAGACAGCTGATGTTTGATAAAGAATTTAAAACTTTCATTAATTAATGATTAATGGGGTTTTTGGCTTACTTATTTTTTATGGGTTTTATGATCCAAGTTTTTGATATCTTTCAGGAAGTACATGGACACATGACAAATTTTGAAGCCAGGAGAACACAGGACGACACAAGTGCTGAGGATGAACAGACAAAATATGCTAAGCTCTTTATGGAGTACGGAGGGGTGGACGTAAGTTGTTGTCTACATTTCAATAAGGCCTTTAACAAGATAGAAGCTTGTTTCCAATTTCAGAGTTCAAAGTTTTTTTAACTTTCAAAGTGAAAAGACAAAATTTCTGTCATAGTTTCATTTCCTTTCTCAATACATTTGATCACTTTTCACAAAAAATAAAGATAAACATCTACCCCCATCACAGCATTTTTTTCAAAGCATGGGAACAACCTTGGTTGTTATTTTAATTTTTTTTTTAGGTCTCATGAAAGATCCAAGTATAATGAATAAAAACAATTCTAAACTGGACTAAGATAGATTTGATAAAAAATAAACATGACCCAAATATGTATGCTTGTTATTGCCCAGTATGACCTCAATCTTTGGTCACACGGACCAAAGAGATGTTTGGCCACCAACTGTTTGTTTCAAGGTAGTTGATCCAAAATTAACTCAGGTTTTGCATTGACTGTTTGCTGATGTTTTGCGGTCTCTTCCATATTTTGTGCTAATTTTTGTGTTGATCCCATCATGATTAAGGGAGACTAGAGCCTCAAATATACCATTTTATTTTGCCCTAATTGGATATTAAAAGTTGGATGCTGTGTTAACACTTTATTGTTCATACTCTCTGCAGCCCATAGATGTGTTTAGTATTTCTTTCAATAATGTTGATTATCAAAAGAAATGACTTTGGAACAACACCTTGCCATACTACCTTAATTTGTAACATGAATGTAATATCTTGCCATACCAAATTCCAGTGCACTATTCTGCTGCTCGCCTGATCAATTATCAGACAGTCAGAATTCAATTAATCTGTACTCCTGCAATTTCCAGATTGCATGTTTTTTGGGTTTTTTTTTTCATTATAAACTTCCCAATTCGGATGTATTGCACATGTATCGAACATAGTAAATCCTTTCAGATACCTTTAGACAATTTAGATAATTATGGGGACTCTGATTGTTATTTAATGTTGTCTCGCTGCTGCGTTTCAGGTGATATTGGGTGGGGACATGCAGTGATATTGGGTGGGGGCATGCAGTGATATTGGGTGGGGACATGCAGTGATATTGGGTGGGGGCATCTAGTCGTCTCTGACTGTTATTTAATGTTGTCTCGCTGCTGCGTTTCAGGTGATATTGGGTGGGGACATGCAGTGATATTGGGTGGGGGCATGCAGTGATATTGGGTGGGGACATGCAGTGATATTGGGTGGGGACATGCAGTGATATTGGGTGGGGACATGCAGTGATATTGGGTGAGGACATGCAGTGATATTGGGTGGGGGCATCTAGTCGTCTCTGACTGTTATTTAATGTTGTCTCGCTGCTGCGTTTCAGGTGATATTGGGTGGGGACATGCAGTGATATTGGGTGGGGACATGCAGTGATATTGGGTGGGGACATGCAGTGATATTGGGTGGGGACATGCAGTGATATTGGGTGGGGACATGCAGTGATATTGGGTGGGGACATGCAGTGATATTGGGTGGGGACATGCAGTGATATTGGGTGGGGACATGCAGTGATATTGGGTGGGGACATGCAGTGATATTGGGTGGGGACATGCAGTGATATTGGGTGGGGACATGCAGTGATATTGGGTGGGGGCATGCAGTGATATTGGGTGGGGGCATGCAGTGATATTGGGTGGGGGCATGCAGTGATATTGGGTGGGGGCATGCAGTGATATTGGGTGGGGACATGCAGTGATATTGGGTGGGGGCATCTAGTCGTCTCTGACTGTTATTTAATGTTGTCTCGCTGCTGCGTTTCAGGTGATATTGGGTGGGGACATGCAGTGATATTGGGTGGGGACATGCAGTGATATTGGGTGGGGACATGCAGTGATATTGGAAGGGGGCATCTAGTCGTCTCTGACTGTTATTTAATGTTGTCTTGCTGCTGTGTTTCAGGTGATGGAGAGACTCTTGATGTATTCCTCCCTGCTGCCCTCCTCCTCCGTGCACAGCAGAGGTCAGTACTCTCCTCATTACACTCAGGCATAAACCATCCAAACACCCAGGCCCAGGCATAAACCAACCTAACACCCAGGCCCAGGCATAAACCAACCTAACAACCAGGCCATGACATAAACCAACCTAACACCCAGGCCCAGGCATAAACCATCCAAACACCCAGGCCCAGGCATAAACCAACCTAACACCCAGGCCCAGGCATAAACCAACCTAACAACCAGGCCATGACATAAACCAACCTAACACCCAGGCCCAGGCATAAACCAACCTAACACCCAGGCCATGACATAAACCAACCTAACACCCAGGCCATGACATAAACCAACCTAACACCCAGGCCATGGCATAAACCAACCTAACACCCAGGCCATGACATAAACCAACCTAACACCCAGGCCCAGGCATAAACCAACCTAACACCCAGGCCATGGCATAAACCAACCTAACACCCAGGCCATGACATAAACCAACCTAACACCCAGGCCATGACATAAACCAACCTGACACCCAGGCCATGACATAAACCAACCTAACACCCAGGCCATGGCATAAACCAACCTAACACCCAGGCCATGACATAAACCAACCTGACACCCAGGCCATGACATAAACCAACCTAACACTCAGGCTCAGGCATAAACCAACCTAACACCCAGGCCATGACATAAACCAACCTGACACCCAGGCCATGACATAAACCAACCGAACACCCAGGCCATGACATAAACCAACCTAACACCCAGGCTCAGGCATAAACCAACCTAACACCCAGGCCATGACATAAACCAACCTAACACCCAGGCCATGAAATAAACCAACCTGACACCCAGGCTCAGGCATAAACCAACCTGACACCCAGGCCATGACATTAACCAACCTAACACCCAGGCCATGACATAAACCAACCGAACACCCAGGCCATGACATAAACCAACCTAACACCCAGGCTCAGGCATAAACCAACCTAACACCCAGGCCATGACATAAACCAACCTAACACCCAGGCCATGACATAAACCAACCTAACACCCAGGCCCAGGTATAAACCAACCTAACACCCAGGCCATGACATAAACCAACCTAACACCCAGGCCCAGGCATAAACCAACCTAACACCCAGGCCATGACATAAACCAACCTAACACCCAGGCCATGACATAAACCAACCTGACACCCAGGCCCAGGCATAAACCAACCTAACACCCAGGCTCAGGCATAAACCAACCTAACACCCAGGCCATGACATAAACCAACCTAACACCCAGGCCATGACATAAACCAACCTGACACCCAGGCCCAGGCATAAACCAACCTAACACCCAGGCTCAGGCATAAACCAACCTAACACCCAGGCCATGACATAAACCAACCTAACACCCAGGCCATGACATAAACCAACCTAACACCCAGGCCCAGGCATAAACCACCCTAACACCCAGGCCATGACATAAACCAACCTAACACCCAGGCTATGACATTTAAAATTTCTATGACCTTATCATCGGGCAAGTAGCCTGTTAAGATCTTGTTGGCCAGACATTTCTGTCACTTGTTTGTAAGGCAAGTTGATTTTTAAACCCATATTCCCATACTTGCCAGGAATGGTCAGTACACCTGTGGGCCAGTGTTTTAATACAAATCTTGAAGCTAACATTTATCTGAGTCTATACTATGACCAGTGTCAAGTCTATTAACCCAAAATTTCAAATATATTTTCAGACACAGAATTGCAACTGAGATGTAAAAGTGTGGTCCTTGAAATCCTGTGTCGGCTGATCACAACGGTAAGTCAATATGGTTTATATGAAGCAGATCCATTTCATTAGTTTTCATGGCAGGAAATATTTTTATGTGCAAAATGTATTTTATAGTTTTAAGTGCAAAATGTATTTAAAATACAAGGAGTTGGCGATGATCAGCCTTGAAGAAAATCTTTCTTTGGGAAAAAAATTATTTCCATAGGAATGATATATTTATTATTATTATTTTTTATAATTTAAAGCATTGGTGAAACCTGGAAAGTTGCAGGCAATTTTACAGTGGTTTAAGGTATCTGAAAACAATATATGATCTTAAAATTGACATACATACAGGCTATCTATCTGAAATCCACTAAAGAACATCTGCCCTGAGAATTATGATTTTTTTGTGACCACCAAGTACTGCCAGGACTAAACAGGAAGTGTGTTGTGTGACCTTGACCTTTGAACTGTCAGGGGGCTCCGTAAGTCATAGGAGGTGTTGTTTACCAACTGTCAAAATTGGAGCAACACATTTTTGGCCATTTTTTTCCACTATTTAGAGAATGAATTGGAAGATAATACTTATCATGATGATAGTGCCTTTTCTTGGCTTTCTTTTGGTGGTAAATTTATTAAAAACGGATGAATATTTATGAAGTTATAAATGAAGAAATCATTATTTTTTATATTATATATGTTTGCAAAAAAAAGTTTTAAAAAATTCTATACAGCCCAGCTTTTAAGGTGGAATCCATGCAGCCTTTGATGTCTCCCCATTCAATGGTGTGAAAAACCCCAAATTTCATCAAAGAGGGTCATATCATAAATTTTACTGATACCAATTATCAGCATTCACAGTTTTGCCATTCAAAGTCATTGTGATTTAAGGCAAAACCAGTGATCAAAGGGTTTAATGTCACTTTTTCAATATCACGGCCTTCAAGTTAAGGGGGATTCCATGCAACCTTTGAGTCATGTCTTCCCTTTTTGACAGAAAGGTTTTCATATGCATAAGATACTTTTCAAATAAATAGTATACTTTTCCCATAAATGATATATCTTTCACAACCATAAGATATTTGTCACAACCATAAAATATTTTTCACGGCCATGAGTTATTTCATTGATTCAAATAATATTAAAATAATCTTATGTTGTTCTGAAGTATACTCCTGGCAATAAATTGATAAATTGTACAAAACATCTCCACCCTGTTTCCCAAGCTGGACAGGTGCACAACTGGTAACTCATTAGGTGTTTACACAAGATCACATACCAGCTAAACAAAGCTTGTTGACAAAGTGTTCAATTGCTGGTGTAGGTTTTAGCAGACAACTGATCAACTTTCAAGTGCCACAGAAATTTGTTAACAGAGAATATTTTGGGTACTACTACATAAAAGCACTGTTTAGGGTATAAACATTCATGTTATGTAAAGAAAATGTGTCTGAAAGTCAGGTTTCACCAATGCTTTAAATGTGACAATGTTGCGAGGCTATCAGAGTGTATTTTTGATCAGACAATGACCAGTCTCTTCAGACATGGATCAGAAGAAGACATTTGTTTCTTTGATGAGCCAATGTTTCACGTCTCCTACCAAACAATATCCCTGAAAGTTAACTAGATGAAATATTTGGTGGCCTAGATAACAAAGTAGATGCATAACTGATGCGATTTGTTGCAGGAGAAGGGAGAGGAGTTAGCCCAGAGATTGTCCTCCAATGAAGACATTGTTAACTACACGTTTGCCTTGATGGCGTTTGAGAAGACGTACCTGACTGCGAGTCTGTTCCTAGAAGACTTGCTGCAGGCCCGTAGGAGCGTTCTGAACCTCAACAAAGTGGGTAAGTTGTCAGGCGGCGGGATATATGTATCTGGAACTAGATGTAATCAGTCCGAGCGTGACCTTTGTTTGGTGCCAGTCACTCCAATATGTGGTCACCGTTCAGTGTCTATGTACGTATGATACTGACTGATAGGGAACACTTACGATCATAAATTCAATGCGCTGTTTTCTATAATTTTCTCGAAAAAGATAACTCAAGAATGACTATCAATTAAAATTCAATGTCAAAAAAGTACAAAATAAAATCCAGCTAATTCATGTCTCCCAATATTTAATTGTATTTATGTATTGTGTAACCAGTTATAGTAAGATAGAGCCGTACATCTATTGGGTCATGCATGGCTTCCTTTATATCTGTGTGACCTTATAGAATCACATCTGTGAGTGACCTCCAGCTGTGAGTGACCCAATAGCTGTGAGTGACCCAATAGCTGTGAGTGACCTCCAGCTGTGAGTGACCTCCAGCTGTGAGTGACCTACAGCTGTGAGTGACCTCCAGCTGTGAGTGACCTCCAGCTGTGAGTGACCTCCAGCTGTGAGTGACCTCCAGCTGTGAGTGACCTCCAGCTATGAGTGACCCAGTAGCTGTGAGTCGCCCAGTAGCTCTGCGTGACCTCCAGCTGTGAGTGGCCCAGTAGCTCTGCGTGAGTCGCCCAGTAGCTCTGCGTGACCTCCAGCTGTGAGTGACCCAGTAGCTGTGAGGCCCCCAGTCGCTGTGAGTCGCCCAGTAGCTCTGCGTGACCTCCAGCTGTGAGTGACCCAGTAGCTGTGAGTGGCCCAGTAGCTCTGCGTGAGTCGCCCAGTAGCTCTGCGTGAGTTGCCTAGTAGCTCTGCATGAGTCGCCCAGTAGCTCTGCGTGACCTCCACCTGTGAGTGACCCAGTCGCTGTGAGTGGCCTAGTAGCTGTGAGTGGCCCAGTAGCTGTGACATCCAGCTGTGAGTGACCCAGTAGCTGGAGTGACCCAGTAGCTGTGAGTGACCCAGTAGCTGTGAGTGGCCCAGTAGCTGTGAGTGACCCAGTAGCTGGAGTGACCCAGTAGCTGTGAGTGACCAGTAGCTGTGCGTGGCCCAGTAGCTTTGAGTGACCCAGTAGCTGGGAGTTGTTGGCTGTTGTATCTTGTGTACTTGTATGTATTGGTGTGTTTGAGTGTGTATATTGATCTGTGAATGCTGGCTGGTCACGCTCAGTGCTGCCAACTCATGTTGCTTATACAGGCAACCTCAAGTCCCTCATCAACTGCCTGGACGATAGCAAGCTGTCCAACTTCTGCCGAGTCCTCGCAGTCACCATCTCCGACCTCGACATCTACGAGAATAAATCTTCCCGTAAGTTCCCACTTTGTATAATGCCTACATATGAAACCTAATTCAACGAACAAAATTGTTTTAGATAATATAAACTCAAAATCAAACTAGTTTGTGGCCTATTTTATTGATAATTGGTTGATATGATTCTGAAAGGTCATGATCACTTTAGGCTTGTCAAAATAGGTCAGGGGTCAGTCAAATTAGGTCAAGGGGCAGACATAATAATAGAGAGCTTGGTTGTTATGGCATGTACAAGATGTCACAAATTCAGACCAAGCATTTCAATAAATGAAGTATTAATATTGAGTAGGATTATTTGCTGTGTAGATTTATACAAGTTTGTTAAAATTGTAATATTTGCAAATAACAAAGATAGTGTTTTCCTTGTATTGCAGTGTTCGCCCAGAACAAACAGAAAAGAAGTAAAGGATTTGTGAATGTTCGTGACATCAACCAAGGTAAATAGAGCAGCCATATATGTATATATGTCTATTACTGCTTGACATAAAGTTCCCATCAGTGAGACTGATAAGTAACAATCTGATTGTGTTCAGAAACTTAGCTAATATCAACTTTAAAAAAAACAGATCTTGAAAGGAAATTTAGGTGAGACCAAACGATGTAGAATTTGCAGTTAATTTAGAATAGATAGAATTTGCTGTTAATTTGTCCATTTGAGGCGTGATGTTTGAGATGTGGCTGGTCTTGTGTTTCAGAGTTGTTGCTGAGCATTCCAGATCTGCTACCTCGACTGGTTGGTCTAGCTACAGCAAAGAACTGTAAGTCATACCAATATGTACCGTATTTACTCGTATATTAGACAAGGTTTTCGTACCCAAACCCTTAGTTTATGTATGGGGGCATCTTATACACAAGGGCAACCTGTGGACAGTGATTTACGGCAAGAATAATTAAATACCTTTATTTATCATTTAAAACGCAATTAAAATCGATCCGCTATGTCCGATATCCATTATTTCGAAAACACTAACATCGTATTTACGTTTTACCATAAATCTTCGTGTATAAGATCTTTTTGCGTAAGCATATTTACGTTTCACTTTTAAAATGGCCTACGGCAATACTGTCCACAGGTTTTACCAAATATTGAACTTGTCCAAATTTAAATCCTTTTATATTTTTTTTGGTACATCAACTTGGAAATAATTGAAATTTAAAAAGTAAATAAAACTAATTATTGACTAAATGATAAGTTTGTATGACTTGTTCCACTTCAGACACTCCTAGGTACAGAGGCATGGTGAGTGAGCTAGATTGCTGGATGGAGTGGATTGAGAACTCACTAGCGGACTCTGCCTTCGAGCAGCCAATCACAGACGATCTGGAGGACTTTGTCGGAGGTAAACGAGTGGTCAAGCTTTCTGACCAGATTGTCTAGATTCCCCAAAAGGTTTAGAAGATTCTGACTCAGTGATACAGTCTCAGAATAATTATTGCCATTCAATAAACAGAAAAACAATATGCTGGTGTTTCCACTAATGAGTACAGTAACATTAAACTAAACCTATCAAATTAACTAGAGTATTTTTTTTTTAAATAGAAAAAAATTTATTGACTCATAAACTACTGCTTCTCAGTCTATACTGCCCATCCCAGCCAGCTTTGATATGACGTCAGCCATATATGAGGTATTATGTTATTTTCCAGGTATATCCGTTCCAGCCTCGCCGGGAGGTCCCATGGTGCAGCAGTCCGGGCTCAGAATCAGCACGGATCTCATCCTGCGGGTAGAAGTCGTCTATGTACTAGGCCTATTCCTGGTCGGAAAACATAGGAAAAAGGTATCCCAAAGTTACACCCGACAAAGTAATTAGGATTATCTGATGTTAGAAATATAGGCAGTGAGAATATAAAAGGGAATGTTGTTTAGAACATATGGATAAGAAATTTACAAATTATATAAAATTATAATATAATATACAGTATTACGCATTCTTGATAAGACGCAAAATGACAAGATTTGCAATGTGTTTTAGGTGCAGAGAAAGTTAGCAGAGCTTCAGTTGGTGCCGGGATTGAGTGAACTTTTTGATCAGTTTATATGGAAGTGCCAAGTGCATAGGAACAACCAGCGACATAGACTGAGAGGACACAATGCTAGTTGCGAGTGTAGCCCAGAGGTGGCGCTCAAAATCCAGTTTTTGCGATTAGTGCACAGTTTCTGTGATCATTCAGACTACAAACACCTGCTGCTGTCCAAAAGTGAACTCAATGAAATCAAAAGAATCAATGCCAAGGCTGGACCTCTGGCGGTAGACAAGCTGGACAACATCAACAAAACTCTCATGTGTAGAGGAAGTAAAGGACTACTCACCAAGATCGTGGAGGTAATAACGCTCGCATGTCAAACAGAATGTTGTATTCTACCTGCCACAATCAGAACGCTTACTGAATATTGATTATGTCTGCAGTGATTGGGGGGGGGGGATTTTCTGTCAACTTTGTTCTGAAACTACTGGTTGGAGTTCTAGGCAGTTAGCAGGAAAATGTTTTATTTTCAGGGGACTAATTGAGGTACTGGAAGGTAATTTCTAACCTCTTAGATATTCCAATCCATTAGAAATAAAAAGCAGACACAGTCTTTTAGTTGGTAGACAAAGAAAGGCCATTTCAAAGCACAAATCAGTGAGTGTGGAAAGGGACTCATTTGCCAAATCTGATTGCCGTTCAGTGATGTTTTATTATCACTTAAAAGAAAAGATAGCAAGAGCTGAGATCATACAGAACCACCTGGTGTCATTATTTGACAGAGTTTTATCTGACTTTGAGGAGCATGCACATTGAGGTATGTCTCAGATATCGTTGAAAACAGCACCACGTGGTGTCATTATTTGATGGAGTTTTATCTGACTTAGAGGAGCATGCACATTAAGGTATATCTCAGATATCGTTGAAAACATTACAGCCCTGTTGTTCCCCTGGCAAAGTAGGTGCCAAATATTTAGTAGCAATGGGCTCGGCCAAGCGGTAACGGAGGGACAGCATCACTGAACAGCATAACATAAATGCATTTATTCCAGAAATACAAAATTATTAGAAATACTTAATTATTGTTTTTGACAAAGCCCACTGAACATTACAATATGCCAAAGTATTGAGGATCATACTGTAACAGTTTATGTATGGTATCAAAATATGTTTTCTGTAACGGAGGGACACTTTTGAACAGCAGCTTCGGAGTCATGTAGCAAAACGGGCTTAACATAAAGTTCTTATGAATATTCTTAAAAATCACTATATCATATATCATCTACACATACCTAAGTTGTAAATACCAAAATATCAAGTTTATAACATTAACACTGATTTATTTATTAAAGAAATATTGTCGTAACGGAGGGACAACAGAAAATAGTAACGGAGGGACACAAATGTTCAGCTGTAATCTTGTCAACAAGTAACTTCTGTAGCAAACTGTACATGTACTATTTAGGTGCTAAATCTTTATGAACTTGACAGAATAAATTTACAGAATAAATTGAATGAAATAACATAAGTAACAAAGACCAAATACACACCACAAATGACAACTGGGCACTAAGGATGGATTATGGTCAAAATAACCATGTGACAAAGGTGACTGTGGTACTGAACTGAAATATGAGTTTAACAATGCTTAGAAATGCATACTATTTACATTTTTGAAGAATAAGACTTAAAATGGACACCAAGCTTTAAAGGTTATGCTAATATCCAGGCCTGAGTGAAAAGTGAAAATATTAACAGAAAGATATACCGGACATGAGGTATAATGACGGCAGAAAGTAGCTGAATAAGATTAAGATTGGCAGCTATGTTCAGGTTTTAGATAAGAGGAGGGAATATATAGCTATCAAATGAAATGCACATGCACTTGGTCCAGCGGTCCACTTCGTATCATGGTCATTTTGACCATGGCCATATTGGTCATCATAAGTATGACACGCACAACTCATTCCATTACATCATCATGTTCTTAGCCTTGTGTTATCCTAACTGTAAGCCAGGAACACTGCATCATCCCTAAGAATGGATTTGTCAGGTAAATTAGACACTTTGACAAGATCAAACGGTTACATAGTGTCACAATGAATCACACCTATCAAACAGCAATTGTGTTGTCTCTGATGGGACAGCTTGTGTACCCAGTGCAGGTCAGCTGGTGGCTTTCTTCCTCTGACTAAAGTACCAATGCAAACAAATATGTATTTTTTTGCCATAAACTCAGACAGTATTGAAAATCCGTGCTTATAATACATGAGTATGTAGACAGGGAAATAGAATTATGTATCGCTGACCATGTTGATTGATACATGAGTATAAACATGAAGTGTCTATTGTCTCTCAGGTGACGGACCACATATTAGCCAACCAATACATGTTTAACCAAATAAAATGTTTGTATCCATTTCCACTTGACATAAACCACTTTAAGAAATAAAAATTTCTGGTGAATAACTGAAATAATAACAACTTGTATGAACCTGAACATCTGTCCCTCCGTTACTAGTAACGGAGGGACAGGTTTTCTTCATATAAAATCAACCAAAAATTAAATGAGTTTCATAAAGCATACATAAGGTTATGATACTTCACTATAAGCACCTTACTTCTAGAAAGTTTCACATTCCTTGTGATATGCATTATAGCATGAGGTAAAACTTTCAATATTTTTTGTAACGGGGGGACATGTAACGGAGGGACAAATTCATATTTTAAAGTTTTTCCCCCAAAACATCTTTAGACTTGTGTGCCAAGAATTTGACTTTAAATCATGATAACATAGCATCTCAACTTTATTAATGTCCCATTTCCACTACTTTGCATGTGATTCCTAATAAAATACACCATATTTTCTAAATTGATAGAAAAGTGGCGACAGACAGCAAAATGAACCAAAAAAATAGGGTCTTAAACAAATTGTGATTATTTCGCAACCAATGAGGGTAGAGAAAAAAATAAAACAGTTTCAGAAACTAGTTTTTAGTTTATAAGGTACAATTTAAAAGAAGCACATATTTTGAGTTTCACTTTTTCATGTTAATGTTCACTTCCCCTTGGCTGAGCCCAGTAGCAAACCTACAACCAGGCGAAACAAAACCAAACTGACCGAAAACCTGCCTGGCTAACTGGCACTTAATAGCTGTGAGATACATTATACATCGTCGCTTTTGACTCGCATGCCTTAGCAGTTTGAGTCACGAAAATGACCGAGTTGTTTTGCAGCCAGGCAGCTTGACTGTTTCGGGGAAATTATTTTTTTTGATGCTCTCATAATCTTTCATACCTGTATAGAGAGAGTATAAAAGGATATATACATGTGTTAGTATCTATTTTAAAACAAACAAGATTTATTTCTGTAGGCCATTTTCCAGTAATTACTTGCCACATTCTATACAGAATAATTCATAAAATACTTGTACTGTGATGGTAAGATATTGACAAGTTGTGATGTTTGTGTTGCTAGGTGATGAAGAAGGAGCCGACCGCGTCAACCTTCCGGTTCTGGTTAGCGCGAGCCGTGGAGAGTTACCTTCGGGGGAGTACATCTTACTGTGATCAAGTCTTCCTGCTCAGACGCGGACTGTTACAGGTAACAAACATCACATTATAACCACGTCCAGGATTCATGATTTTGTTTTTGTGGAGGTTGTTATTGATCCTATTGAATCATACCACTGATGTTATTGTGGAGGTTGTTATTGATCCTATTGAATCATATCATTGGTGTTATTGTGGAGGTTGTTATTGATCCTATTGAATCATATCATTGGTGTTATTGTGGAGGTTGTTATTGATCCTATTGAATCATATCATTGGTGTTATTGTGGAGGTTGTTATTGGATCATATCACTGATGTTATTGTGGAGGTTGTTATTGATCCTAGTGAATCCTATCACTGATGTTATTGTGGAGGTTGTTATTGATCCTATTGAATCATATCACTGATGTTATTGTGGAGGTTGTTATTGATCCTATTGAATCATATCATTGATGTTATTGTGGAGGTTGTTATTGATCCTATTGAATCATATCATTGGTGTTATTGTGGAGGTTGTTATTGATCCTATTGAATCATATCATTGATGTTATTGTGGAGGTTGTTATTGATCCTATTGAATCATATCATTGGTGTTATTGTGGAGGTTGTTATTGATCCTATTGAATCATATCATTGGTGTTATTGTGGAGGTTGTTATTGATCCTATTGAATCATATCATTGATGTTATTGTGGAGGTTATTATTGATCCTAGTGAATCATATCACTGATGTTATTGTGGAGGTTATTATTGATCCTATTGGATCATATCACTGATGTTATTGTGGAGGTTGTTATTGATCCTATTGAATCATATCACTGATGTTATTGTGGAGGTTGTTATTGATCCTATTGAATCATATCATTGATGTTATTGTGGAGGTTGTTATTGATCCTATTGAATCCTATCATTAATGTTATTGTGGAGGTTGTTATTGATCCTATTGAATCATATCATTGATGTTATTGTGGAGGTTGTTATTGATCCTATTGAATCATATCACTGATGTTATTGTGGAGGTTATTATTGATCCTATTGAATCCTATCATTGATGTTGTTGTGGAGGTTGTTATTGATCCTATTGAATCATATCACTGATGTTATTGTGGAGGTTGTTATTGATCCTATTGAATCATACCATTGATGTTATTGTGGAGGTTGTTATTGATCCTATTGAATCATATCACTGATGTTATTGTGGAGGTTGTTATTGATCCTATTGAATCATATCACTAATGTTATCGTGGAGGTTGTTATTGATCCTATTGAATCATATCATTAATGTTATCGTGGAGGTTGTTATTGATCCTATTGAATCATATCACTGATGTTATCGTGGAGGTTGTTATTGATCCTATTGAATCATATCACTGATGTTATTGTGGAGGTTGTTATTGATCCTATTGAATCATATTATTGATGTCATTGTGGAGGTTGCTGATGTGTTTAATCTCGTGTGTTTGCAGCATATAGCAGGTAACATCGTGGAGCACGAGATCAGACCCAAGGAAATTCTGCAGAGTAGCTTCGACCTGCTCGGAGAACTCATCAAATTCAACGTGGAAGCTTTCAAAGCCTTCGACAAGGTGCTCAACACAAAACAAAAGGTAAGAGGGCCTGTCTGGGACGTCAGTTCACAATTTGTTTCTTTAATAGATAAGAAAGTAAATGGATGTGTACCTTTACATATTATCGCCATAGCTCAGGGCATTTAGTACTTTGCATTTTTGTTTTTTTTTCACACTCACCAAAAACATCTTTATGTGAAGTCTGTTTAAAAAGTTTGAGGACATGATATCAATTGATCCATATCTTTGTTTGATTTTTATGATAATAGAGGCTTGATGACGGGGATTGTGATTTTGAAATTTGTTTGCTGTTGCAGTTTGAACGATTTGTGGCGATAGTAAACCGCAATTTGGTGGATTCCAACATGTTCATCCGGAGTCTGATGTTGTCCTATGAACATTTCTGTAATGCTCAGCCAGAGTACAAAGGTTGGTGTCTCAAGGAATGTTATTCCCATCATTTTATTTACATTGGTTGTATTTCTTTTATAATATTGCAACGATTCTGATTCATCTTAATCTGAAAGAAATAGTTAAAAGCATTTTGGCACAAACTTTGTTTTCAGATTTATACATAGCATTTTAAATAGAAACAATTGATCTTGTTTCAATAATGGTATTATTGATTTCAATAGTGGCATTATTGATTTCAATAATGGTATTGTTGATTTCAATAATGGTATTGTTGATTTCAATGATGGTATTGATGATTTCAATGATGAGATTGTTGATTTCAATAATGGTATTAATGATTTCAATAATGGTATTGATGATTTCAATGATGATGTTGATTTCAATAATGGTAGTGTTGATTTATATATGAAAAGTCATAGAATAAGTGGAGTTTGATTTTGTAGAGTATGGACAGACGGAGTCCGGGCTGTTGAAACATGTGTCCGACTTCAAGGCACAGCTGGAATATCTCAGAAAACTCATCAATCTCATCAGCGTCAACAATCTCACCCAGGTCAGTCATTTACAACTTCCTCACGTACATTAGCTCGCATGTCATTTAATTAATGAAACTCACTGTTCTTAATATTTTCTGATGTTCTTGTTTGGAGATTGATTTTCACGTACACCCTGAGTTTTCCTAACATTTTCTCTGTTTTTGTTTTCAGGAGAATGTAAGCTGTCTGAACACCACCTTAGTATTCCTAATGTTTTCCAACCAGAAGTCCGAACTTCCAAAGTACCTCCGAGCACTTTCCATGGAGAGACATTCAGAGACAGAGTGCTCAGGAGCAACGTCCAACATCATGAAAAACTTCAGGTATAATATAACATAAAATATGTACGGAACCTGTGATCTAAATCCAGGAATCATAGAGAACTGTATTTTATTAAAGTTTTTGCAATAACGATAATTATTATTATTAGTTCTACACAGGGTAGGACATTTTGCAATGTCTGGTTGCTGTTTAACTTGGTCCTATTTCTACATGACCAAATAGATGTTTGGCGCCACCTTAGGGCGTTCGGAAATATTGATGGAGAGAACCTGGCAAAAATGGGCGTTTTTAGCATAAAAATGCAAATTTTTAGGTGTGATTCCAAAAAGGAAGCCATAATCTCGGAGGCCTGAGATTTTGCAGATAATTTCCTCTCATCAAGTGTAATGGAAACCCAGATGTGCTAAGCTCTAGCTAAAAAAATCAAATTTCCGAACCCCTACGCCACCTGTTGACACAGACTTGCATTAAATGATGAGCATATGTAATGATGAGCGTATTGGTTTATGATTGCAGAGATCTGTTAACGTTCTGGCAGGACCATTATCTCCACAAGGACAAGGACTGCAGCGCTCTGGAGAAGTCCTCCCGGATCAGCTTCGAGTACTGGAAGGCCACCGTCAACACTCTGGTGTCAGAAGATCGCAACCTGGAAACTTCCATCATGCACTTTATGGAACCAGACACGTGCCGTAACAGCTAGGACTAATTAATGCATTTAGGACATTAAAGTGGGTCAGGTCATGTCGTGGGAAGGGGGTAGACAATATTAAATTTGGTTTTACCTGGTTCACAGTTTGACAATCATGGAAGGCTTGCTGAAGAGGATTTCATCTGGTTTTTGATTGAGAACTGATGATCCAAATGAACTGATATAAACGCATTGCCTTTCATACTGAGATATTATGAAATACTCCAGATTGTCACTATTTTATTAGAACCCGTGACGGGTGTTCATAACTGCAGATTTTACACAATACGTTTTATCAATTTGTCACGAGGCCAACATGAATTTTGCTATTGACTGATATGTGATGCTCCTAACATTAATGACTAACTACTTAAAGCGAAATGATAAATATGTTAAGACACACTCACACAAGAACAAAATATCACAAACTAGTTGAGACAATTGCATGAAAATCTGTGTTTAACAGCCTCTGATTTCCCTGCCTTGGAGGAACAAGAAATCTAGACAAAAGGAAACTGGATACCCTACTTGTTGAGAAGGAAACTTGGAATCTGAACATGCTGTGGTACTGTACTGGTCGGACATTGTGCTGGTTAGTGAGAAGGCCTAAAACTATAACTACTCAAGTGCTCACCTACCAGGAAGATGCAGATGTCTGCCCTAACTCGAGTGCTCACCTACCAGGAAGGTGCAGATGTCTCTCCTCACTCGAGTGCTCACCTACCAGGAAGATGCAGATGTCTGCCCTAACTCGAGTGCTCACCTACCAGGAAGGTGCAGATGTCTCTCCTCACTCGAGTGCTCACCTACCAGGAAGATGCAGATGTCTACCCTAACTCGAGTGCTCTCCTATCAGGAAGGAGCAGATGTCTCTCCTCACTCTAGTGCCCGTCTACCAGGAAGGTGCAGATGTCTCTCCTCACTCTAGTGCCCGTCTACCAGGAAGGTGCAGATGTCTGCCTTCACTCGAGTGCTCACCTACCAGGAAGGTGCAGATGTCTGCCCTAACTCGAGTGCTCTCCTATCAGGAAGGTGCAGATGTCTGCCTTCACTCGAGTGCTCACCTATCAGGAAGGTGCAGATGTCTACCCTCACTCGAGTGCTCTCCTACCAGGAAGGTGCAGATGTCTATCCTCACTCGAGTGCTCACCTACCAGGAAGGTGCAGATGTCTATCCTCACTCGAGTGCTCACCTACCAGGAAGGTGCAGATGTCTGCCCTCACTCTAGTGCCCGTCTACCAGGAAGGTGCAGATGTCTGCCCTCACTCGAGTGCTCACCTACCAGGAAGGTGCAGATGTCTGCCCTCACTCGAGTGCTCACCTACCAGGAAGGTGCAGATGTCTCCCCTCACTCGAGTGCTCACCTACCAGGAAGGTGCAGATGTCTGCCCTCACTCGAGTGCTCACCTATCAGGAAGGTGCAGATGTCTCCCTTCACTCAAGTGCTCACTTGCCAGGAAGGTGCAGATGTCTCCCCTCACTCGAGTGCCCATCTACCAGGAAGGTGCAGATGTCTCCCCTCACTCGAGTGCTCACCTACCAGGAAGGTGCAGATGTCTCCCCTCACTCGAGTGTTCACCTACCAGGAAGGTGCAGATGTCTGCCTTCACTCAAGTGCTCACCTACCAGGAAGATGCAGATGTCTGCCTTCACTCGAGTGCCCACCTACCAGGAAGGTTGGCACTTGAGGATAAGTCTGGACGCCTGATTTTGAGTATTTCAACAGCTCATCTTGAAATGTTTGGTATTCATTTCTGTTTTTAAATTTCGTATTTTAGTACAAAGCTCTGAGACAGGAGAGTATATTAGTTTGTGACCGGGTATGATTTTATAATGAAGAATGATTTGTATAGGATGCATTGTAAATAAATTAACTAGTGATATAGTCAGTATTTGCTTGTATGAAAGGCTAGCATGATAAACTTGTAATTTGTATATGGAATGCGTGTAAATTTTGCAAGGCTGTCCTCCGCTGGAGGGGGAAAGTTGACCACAAGATGGCACTGACTGGTGCTTTATAATGAGGGCCCTCAAAGGGGTAAAGCCATGAGGCACATCTATTATTCATATAAACTAGGCGGACATAGATTCTTTTACAAGGTTCTGTATATGGATTGGATGTTTTTAACACAGATTTATCTTAGGCCAAGAAAACACAGTCTTGTTTCTTTTCTTTTCTTTTTAATGGAACATTTTTTTGGAGAGCAGTGAAATTTTCATTGAACTCCAAATCAAGTGCCTCAGCATTTGACATTTCTAGGTATTTTTTATGCTGATTAAAACCAAAGAGACAGCAACGAGAATCAAGATTCTGTTTTCTTGTGGCCTTTGACAGTTGGCTTCAAGCGTAAACAGTAATATTTGTGTGTGGGTGTCGTGTGTTTGTGCGAGTCTGCCATTCAGTTCAGATTATTGCAATGAGTTTAGTGAGTTTTAAGATGATGGCTGGTTATCACTTCCCTATTCGGCTGTTACATTTTAAAGCTATTTGAGCAAAGAGAATGACGTCAGAGGTAGATACAATACAGAAATTAAACAGGCAAGCTTCACATCTTGGAAGATATTTGAGATTTACTTTGAAAAACAAGCAAGGACAAAAATACAAATTAACTAAATAACAAATAAACAGTTTAAGGAGTAATGGAGGAAAATTGTGAACACTTTTATTAACTGACATATTCTTGATTTCTTCCTGTTGAATTGTTAATGGTGGCGCCTTTTTGTTTTATGGTGCTTAGCGTAAAGATTTGAATACTCTGAATATTTTATGATACACTTTGTACCTCATCTTTTCATTAGTTTCTGCTTTACAATAAGCCACTGGACAGATTGGGCTTTTATTTTTCCACCTAAATCTAAACTACCGATGAAACCAGGAGCTCGTGGCTGTAGGGTATTTTTGATATTGCATATTGACCAGGAGTGTTTATTGAGACCATCAGAGTTTCAACGTATAATTGTTAATAGCAATATTTTGTTAATTTAGTCATTTTTATAGAGTGCTATTGAATTTGAGCGGCTCAACATTTCTATTTGCCTGGTATTGTTATAATTATGGAATTTTATAGGAGTTTGTATATATTGTATATTGTGAAGTTGAATGTGAGTGAATGGGTGGATGAGTACATATTATCACTGCCTTTTTATTTAAATATTTGACAGAGGTCAACATATCTTCCCAGCGACACTCATCTCTGGGTTTTTCAAGAATTGGAGTGTCGACTATTTAAAGCAATTATTGTTGTTAAACTATCTGATTTTTCTGTTTAAATTCTGAGCAAGTTGATAAAATTGAATACATAAACTGAGCATATATATATGATATATTGGTGTGGCCAGTTGTGCAGCTTTGAGATTTCTATGATGGAAGATGCTTGCTGTGATATGTTAACAACACCTGAATAGCGAGGCCAACCATCAAAACCGACATAAACACAAACCAATCAGGTCATGCATGGCTGGACGTGGCATCTTTCTATTTGGTCATGCATGGCTGGACGTGGCACTTTTCTATATGGTCATGCATGGCTGGACGTGGCATCTTTCTATTTGGTCATGCATGGCTTGAGGTAGCATATTTCTATTTGGTCATGCATGGCTTGAGGTGGCATATTTCTATATGGTCAAGCATGGCTGGACGTGGCATCTTTCTATTTGGTCATGCATGGCTGGACGTGGCATCTTTCTATTTGGTCATGCATGGCTTGAGGTAGCATATTTCTATTTGGTCATGCATGGCTTGAGGTGGCATATTTCTATTTGGTCATGCATGGCTTGAGGTAGCATATTTCTATTTGGTCATGCATGGCTGGACGTGGCATATTTCTATATGGTCATGCATGGCTGGACGTGGCATCTTTCTATTTGGTCATGCATGGCTGGACGTGGCATCTTTCTATTTGGTCATGCATGGCTTGAGGTGGCATATTTCTATTTGGTCATGCATGGCTTGAGGTGGCATATTTCTATTTGGTCATGCTTGGCACTCAGATCATACCACAAGTGACAGTAGGTTATGTTCAGGCATGACCAGTGATGTGCTGGTCTCCAGTCATTTAACATAGCTAAATTACCTCATTCTCCATGTGAAAACGAAAGGTAAAACAATTATATTGTCCTATTTTGAAAATGATACTTTGAATATTATATATGAAACATGAAATTGGTTTTAAGAACATTTGATGATTTTATGATGTCATATTTTAATGGGGCTTTCCATGATAACAAAATGAAAGGATATCTTTGTCAACATTTCTCATTTCAAGTCAATATTGTAAAGGTTGTAACGCAGAAGGGTAATTTATTTAGGCTGAATTATCAGCTTATGAATTAATAGGACTCTGATGATGAGAGACAGGTGTCGCCTCTGCTGCAGATGATGGGAGACCAGTGTCGCCTCTGCTGCAGATGATGGGAGACCAGTGTCGCCTCTGCTGCAGATGATGGGAGACCAGTGTCGCCTCTGCTGCAGATGATGGGAGACCAGTGTCACCTCTGCTGCAGATGATGGGGGACCAGTGTTGTCTCTGCTGCAGATGATGAGAGACCAGTTTCACCTCTGCTGCAGATGATGGGAGACCAGTGTCACCTCTGTTGCAGATGATAGGAGACCAGTTTCACCTCTGCTGCAGATGATGGGAGACCAGTGTTGTCTCTGCATCAGATGATGGGAGACCAGTGTCTCCTCTTCTGCAGATGATGGGAGACCAGTGTCTCCTCTTCTGCAGATGATGGGAGACCAGTGTCACCTCTGCTGCAGATGATGGGAGACCTGTGTTGCCTCTGTTGATGTTTGCTAGTTTACTGTGTGGGCTTGCCTTGAGTTTTATTGGTTGGGCGCTGTGAGCGTGTGTACATACTGTGAGAGTGTTGATGTCGTGTGTGTATATGACTAAAGAATGATGGTTTTAAGGGGAACCTTGAAGGTGCATATTGAATAAAGGAGTATACATATTTAACATTCTTGTATTTTGTATTTATTTACAGAATGGTTTATAGCTGTGCATAGCATAGCTTCTGCAATGAGGGGGAGAAATTTATTGTCATCTGTTTGTGCTGTCATGGGATCAGTTATATTTATTTTTAGGGCTCAATCTTTTTATGACATTTTGTTTAAAAAAATCCAATAGCTATCACTGATTTTTCGAGGAGGCTGTCATTTTGAATAACATGAAAAATATCGGCCAATGAGAGTTTAGATTTAATATGTAATATATGTTTTGATAGGCTGAAATTATCTGCTCAAGTCTGAAAGGATAACAAAACAAACCTCATTTCTGGCTATCGGCACTTTTTTACAAATGTTATTAAGCAAAGTAAAAAGTAGCATTTTTTAGTGGTGATAATTTGGAAAATGCCATTTCCTACATGGAGTTCAATGATCCTGCTGATAGGTGCCATGTCCTGATATGCAGAGGCGTCGTGTCATGTAAGGATTAAGTAGCAATTCAAAACATTTTTGAAGCAATTTGCAAGCATTTCCATAAAATGTACACAAAAGCAATGATTAGTATAGCCATCGGACTAACAGACGGGAGTGACGTTCAGACGGGAGTGACGTTCACGTCCCCCATTGTTCTGGTTTGATGTTATTTATAACATTCTGAAGGGCTGCAACTTGTTACAATGTTATGAAAATGACGACCGGCAACTTTTGACCCCAGCACATCATTGAGCATATTGAATAACTATGGTTATACATTTTATCAATTTAGTATGTAGATGCACTAGTCCAGAAAAAAAATTGGTTAGACCCGAAAACAAAGAATACTGCATAGTCAACTATGCACATTAAGCAATTCTATACATTTATATATATTTTTATACTCTGTGACCAAGTGATCAGCATGTCCATCTCATGATCAAGATGTTTTGGGTTCAAACCCTGATTTCTGTTTAATTCTTGCCATCAGGTTTTGAGTCCTAAAAGTAAAATGGATCCCTTAAAATAGCATCAGATTCAAATACTGGACCGATACTGGAAACAGTTGATTTGAAATAACAGAAAATATTTTTGAGTTCCAAACTAACGTGACATTTAAAACAGATCCTGCAAAAATTGACACATTGAGTTTAATTGCATATTTTGTCAGGATTCAGAAATTTAATCAAAATTCAGAAATTTAATCAGAGATTTGGCTGCAAACAGGGTTCGAACCCGTGCAGGAAGATCCCATTGGATTTCCAAGTCCAACGCCTTAACCACTCGGCCATCGCAGCTTTTTTTTTCTTGAGCAAAGCTCATGTAAAATAATTTTTTTTATTGAATATTTTGTGCAAATACAACCTTTGCTAATTTTCAATGAACAAGTTTTGAATTTTATTGAGAAATTCTCAAGAGACCTGTAAAATCAGTTAAAGTCTAGCCAGTCCTGGTATATTTTGTTTTCATAGGAAATAGAGCACTTTGACAATAACTGGGAGAGTCTCAGACATTTACAATATATCCTATTTGAATAGTGTTCGTAGAAGTGTTAAAAATTTCTATAGGCCCCCTGCCAGTCTCTCCGACCAATGATTAAATATAGTGGAGTTGTACAGATCTGGTTCCGGTAAAGTTGTACAGTTCCGGTGTGTACTTTTCAATGGGGGGAAAAAAAACAACATGGAGATCGGCAATCGGCCTATTCATTACATGGTGCATGTGATAAAGCATTCATTTTTATACTGTGTGGTTGTGACATTTCAAAATAACTCCATAATAAGGCACGGAATGCTCGAATCTTGGCATCTCGAGGGTTAAACATTATCTGCAGTGTACACATGGCAGTTTAATTTTGGCACCAAATTCTAATTTGCTGCATGGTTATCAAATCTCAAATAGATGCAATGGAAACCATGCCTTAGGAAAGCAAATATTATAAATATAAAACTACAACAGGTAGAAGATATTCATTAATATTTTATTTTTATATAGTTCCCTCGTGAGAGTTTTTTTGGATACCTTTTATGTTAAAAATATGACATGAGTGTGCAAATAGCACTGCTTTGAACAGGACAATATTATTTCTCCTTGAAATAAATACTTCTCATAATTTCACAGAAAAGATATCCGCTGCGAACAGGGTTCGAACCTGTGCGGGAAGATCCCATTGGATTTCAAGTCCAACGCCTTAACCACTCGGCCATCGCAGCTGTTATTTTCCTGAGCAAAGCTCATGAAACATTATTTATTAAAGTTTTCATGAAGTCACAGGTGATTGAATAGAGATTTGAAGTATGTTTAAATGATATGTAGTCAGGAAACTGATTGAAACAGGCTATCTCATTGGAATCATTCAAAATACACCTGCCATGATTATTGTGTTTTTCTGAAAGTGCCAAGTTTGCTGACAGTGTTTAATAAGTGATTTGGATGTTAGAAGAAGACTCATCTACTTTTAAATGGCTCAGAAATTTATGTAGCGGAAATATTATTCGTGATAACACTTGATCGCAATTTTGGGTATAAACATTTGTATAGTGCAAGGAAAAACTCCTTGAAAATCTGATTTCACGAAAGCTTTAAATACTTAAGATGTAAAAAAATGTTTTGTGCAAATATTATTTTTGCTTATTTTCAATGAAAACGGTTCTTTTTATGAGTTTCAAATAGATACTTCTTTGGCACAGAGCTGCTCATATTTTCTCAGAAAAGATATTCGCTGCGAACAGGGTTCGAACCTGTGCGGGAAGATCCCATTGGATTTCAAGTCCAACGCCTTAACCACTCGGCCATCGCAGCTGTTGTTTTCCTGAGCAAAGCTCATGAAACATTATTTACTAAAGTTTCCATGAAATCACAAAGGTCACAGGCAATAAAACAGAGATTCGGAGTATATGTTGTCGGGAAACTGAAACAGGCTATCTCATTGGAATCATTCAAAATACACCTGCCATGATTATTGTGTTTTTCTGAAAGTGCCAAGTTTGTTGACAGTGTTTAATAAGTGATTTTAGCAGAAGACTCATCTACTTTCAAATGGCTCAGAAATTTATGTAGTGGAAATATTATTTGTAATAACATTTGATCGCAATTTAGGGTATAAACACTTGTATAGTATCAGGAAAAAACTGCTTGAAAAATCTGATTTCATGAAAGCTTTAAATACTTAAGATGTAAAAATATATTTTGTGCAAATATTATTTTTGCTTATTTTCAATGAAAAAGGTTCTTTTTATGAGATTTGTTGAGAAATTTTTGAAGACCTGAAAATCAGTTACAAATCAAACATTTTGACAATAACTGGGAAAGTCTCTGGCAACAACATTAAATCCTACTTCATCTGTGAATAATGTAAAGAGAATTGTTGAATATTTGTAATTCCATTGTGCATATGTTGAAACATTTTTATACTGTGTGGTTGTGACTTTTCAGAATGACTCGGTAATATGACAATGGAACAGCAATTATTATATAGTTTCTCTGTGAGAATTATTGTTATACTTTTTATTTTAAAAATATGACAGTCGTGTGTAAACAGCATTGCTTTTAACAGGACAATATAATTTCCTTTTCAAATAAATACTTCTTTGGCATACAGCTTCTGATAGTTTCTTAGAAAAGATATTCGCTGCGAACAGGGTTCGAACCTGTGCGGGAAGATCCCATTGGATTTCAAGTCCAACGCCTTAACCACTCGGCCATCGCAGCTATTCTTTCTCTGAGCTAAGCTCATGAAAAATTATTATTCAATAAATGCTTTAGATGTAAAAAAATATTTTGCTTATTTTTCAATGACAAAGGGTTTTTCATGAGTTTCATTGAGAAATTCTTGACCTGAAAAATCAGTCAAAGTATGGCCGGTCCAGATGTATTTCAATTTTTTCCTGAAAAATGGTGGAAAAGTCTCAGACAATGACAATGAACCCTACTCCATCTGTGAATAGTGTAAAGGGAATTGGCAAACATTTATAATTATTCCATTGTGCATATGTTGAAACACATGTATCTTTATACTGTGTGGCCGTATCAGAATAACTGAGTACTATGGCATTGGATGCTCGAATCTTAGCAACTCGAGGGTCAAACATCTGCAGTGTACATATCACAGTTTAATTTTGGGACAAAATTTCCTGCAAGTTAATTTTGATACTTTTCGTAAAAGTTGCAAAATGAGTGTAAATAACATTGTTTAAACATGACAATATGATTATTTGTTCAAACTAGATAGTTTGTGAGTGGCACAATACTGAAGTCAGCACAGTATTTAATCAATAACTTTATCAGGTATTGATTTAATGCATACAAAGTCATGCACTATCCAACTCACAATGTCATTTTTTTTGTGTTATAAGGAGGTCAAAATAATCAAATTACATAAGTTGTTTACATATATTTACATAATATCAAGACCTAATTCAGTAGTTCTAGAGGAGGAGACTGATGGACCAGAACCTTTCCGTCCGCTGCGCATGCTAATTATTGCTGTCCCCACATACAGCTGGCTTTATTGAAGGTCAAATGGTTTGAACTCAACACTGTTATATTAATTTCCTGTGTAACATTTATACCCGAAATAAACGAGAAGATAATCAAAATGCAATGTATAACACAAAGTTTTATTCGGCATATAAAAATATGTACACCTCATGCAGCCAATATCAGAAATATTTGACACATTCTCAATTTACTATTTGTCCCATTGTCAACAGGACATCAATGTGTTGAGATTGCTGTTTAAACAGTTTTCGTTGTCTGTCTTTGATATCTTTTATCTCCAAGCATTTCTACTTGATTAGACCAGGAAATAAGTCTTGTTTCTCATTGCTGCCCTCTCCCTTATTATTTGGCAAAAAAAAGGTAGCCAACTTGACAAAAAGAACTTTTAATGTGCCACCATTATTATATTGGCTAAGAATAAATTTTCATCCAAACAAAATATTCCCTCTCCATTCATAAATAAATAATGAGAATCAGTACTTTTTTCTTGGATATTGAATCCATTACGCCCAGAATAGATGCATATTGTAATGTCATAAAAAATAATGTGATCATTATAAAAACATTGATTTATCTCACCACTAGAGGGCACTGACAGCACAAACCTCCAATATGACTCTCCACTAGAGGGCACTGACAGCACAAACCTCCAATATGACTCACCACTAGAGGGCACTGACAGCACAAACCTCCAATATGACTCGCCACTAGAGGGCACTGACAGCACAAACCTCCAATATGACTCGCCACTAGAGGGCACTGACAGCACAAACCTCCAATATGACTCGCCACTAGAGGGCACTGACAGCACAAACCTCCAATATGACTCGCCACTAGAGGGCACTGACAGCACAAACCTCCAATATGACTCGCCACTAGAGGGCACTGACAGCACAAACCTCCAAACCTCCAATATGACTCGCCACTAGAGGGCACTGACAGCACAAACCTCCAATATGACTCACTACTAGAGGGCACTGACAGAACAAAACACCACCATGCTAGTCTGTCCATAATATTACCAGATGGTAAACAAACCTTAAAGATGATATTGAATCCTCAGAAAAATCTCTCACATCAAACAGTCCCTGCATGTGACATTGCATGCAAGCTCCATTGAAAACATAACTTGTTAAGAAATCTGACACACAGACAGACAAGGGTAGGATACATCATCGACTGTAATTAACTGTTCTCCTGTTTCTAGCTATTTATTCTCATGTGTATATATAGAGATAAATACACAACTCAACTATCAAAATATTTCAACCTATTCTAAGCAAAATTAACTCACTTGATAAATTAATCTTATTTCAGTACAAGTTATTTCACATATCACCCATAAAACCATATCAAGGGTAGGGTTGTCTGAGTGCCACTGAGTGCTTGAGAGTCTGTCATGAGAAATGGGCAGGGCAGCTGAGTCGGAAGTCTGATGGAGATAGACAAAGACACGACAAATAAAATAGATCTAATTCCAGAAGAATAGAACAAGTAATAGCCATAACATATATGACAATTTATGAAGTGTTTTCATGACAGTCTGGGCTACATGTTCCGGCCATCTTGGTTTCGGCACTTTGGCAGATTGCCTACAGAACTCACACATGATTTTCCTAGAAACACTCAAGTTACACAAATGTTTGTCTCTCTCCCTATTCAACTTTTTATTCCCTTCTGACTGTTTCTTACCAAAGACTTTCCTCTCAAAGTTTGGTATATTCTCTTATGGACATCATGGATTAAATAAAACACAGTACTCGAGATATTCTTGGCATTGTATTCCCTCTCAAAGGAATGATGCAACCTTCTACTCGTATGGAAAAAGAAAACAGTTCTGAGAAACTTGACTTGTGCTGTTGATGCATTTATGTTAGTCAATATTTCCAATTTCTGAGAATCGCACATCAACGTTTACTGTTACACTAATAAAAGTTGTTGTTGTTTGGTTTTGTTATTTGTGAAGATTTTGATTCTGCATTAAATAATTTTTTAGAAAAGAACTGAAACAACTTCTCCATTAAACAATAGAAAGTGCCTTGGTCCCCACAGAATATGGGATGGAATTTCATTAAAAAATGAAAAAATGACATAAATAAACAAAGTTTGGTTTAATCATATTGGTGTTTGGCCTGCCTTTTTTACCATGCAGCAGCAACAGAAGGTTGTTACTGGTATCATTCATATGGAAGGCTCTTTTATACAACATGCACTTATATACAGAAATATGTACATTCAGTCAATCAAAATATATATGTATATATTATAATGGTGATCTCCGTCAAATGTACAGATTGTATTGTTATGCTTGAAGCTCAGTTGATTCATTATACACAACATTGTGGGAAAATAAAATACCAAATACGTATCTCAATATCTGCCCCGCAGTCCCCTCTAGCAGTCGTGGGTAATTTCAAATGAATGGTCAAATCTTCTAAAAAACACCACTAGAGGGCACTAACAGAGATGACACAAGATGACACCACTAGAGGGCACTAACAGAGATGACACCACTAGAGGGCACTAACAGAGATGACACAAAATGACACCACTAGAGGGCACTAACAGAGATGACACAAAGGATTTCATAGAACAGTAGCAGTTCTTGGACAGATATTTGTCATTTTATCCCTGGACATTTAGAATAATTTTACATCTGTACATAATCCAACATATATAAATTGACACAAATCTTCACTTAATTCACATACCTGATTTCAAACACTTTGGACAATCGCAACCCAATCATTTGGATAATATCATGTTAAATCATAAAAGATAAAATGAAGATTTTTTTTTGCACAAATTAGGAGGCATATTACAAGTGAAAAAATATTACCCTAAACTTTATACAAGAAAACAATTTAATTTCATCAGTGACAGATAATTCTGTATTCTATAATTAAACTTTATAATATTATAGCTTCCGAAAGCAGATACAGATCTGGAACATGTTCAATTATGTCTAGCCATCTCAACACCTAGCTGACAGACAGCAGGCACCTACCTCTGTAACTATCTCTGATAGACAGCAGCAGGTACCTAGCTCTGTACCTATCTCTGACAGACAGCAGCAGGTACCTAGCTCTGTACCTATCTCTGACAGACAGACAGCAGCAGGCATCTAGCTCTGTACCTATCTCTGACAGACAGACAGCAGCAGGCACCTAGCTCTGTACCTTTATCTCATACTTGGTGCTCCAAGAGAGTGTTCTGCACCTATGAGATATTCTTTTGCAGATCACCCCTCTGCCGAACTACTTTCGCAGATCACCCCTCTGCCGAACTACTTTCGCAGATCACCCCTCTGCCGAACTACTTTTGCAAATCATCCTTGGTCCAAATGACGACTGAGATCCTTCCACCAGAACCAACAAAAGAGATCTGTCAGGCTGAACACTGCATGAACCCATGCTCTTGACTTTATCTCATATTTATCTACCGCAGATGGTTTATATACCAGACCAGTGTTAACATTGTAAAAAGTACAGATCTTAAGAAATGAACATGTGAGTGCAGTGTTCAGGCTGACAGATCTCTCAAGTTGGTTCTGGTGGAAGGATCTCAATGCCCACCTCTCAATGACGTCATTACATAGTAAAATATATGTGGCAATGACGTCATTGAGTGTGACGTCATTAAAAAGGGGGCGTGGCATTGTTTATGTTGTTTGACACACACAACATAGGTCGGTACATAGGTCCATGCAGGCTGCAATATTTTCCACACAGTTTTGCTTTAAATAGATTGGACATCAAACCAAAACCTTTATCTCATACCTATCTGTAGGAGTTAAGTATGAGATAAAGTCAAGAACATAGGTTCGTGCAGTGTTCAGGCTGACAGATCTCTCTCGTTGGTTCTGGTGGAAGGATCTCACAATATAGAGTGGCACTATGCCCACCTCTCAATGGCGTCATAACATAATAAATTATATGTTATAATGACGTCATTGTGACGTCAGTGTGACGTCATTAAAAAGGGGGCGTGGCATTGTTTATGTTGTTTGACACACACAACATAGGTCCCAACATGCTGCAATGTTTTCCTCTCTGTTTTGCTTTAAATAGATTGGACATCAAACCAAAACCTTTATCTCATACCTATCTGTAGGAGTTAAGTATGAGATAAAGTCAAGAACATAGGTTCGTGCAGTGTTCAGGCTGACAGATCTCTCTCGTTGGTTCTGGTGGAAGGATCTCACTCGTCCTTCGGACTCTTGAGATCCTTCCACCAGAACCAACTTGAGAGATCTGTCAGCCTGAACACTGCACTCACATGTTCTTGCCTTAATCTCTGACAGACAGACAGCAGCAGGCATCTAGCTCTGTACCTATCTCTGACAGACAGACAGCAGCAGGCATCTAGCTCTGTACCTATCTCTGACAGACAGACAGCAGCAGGCACCTAGCTCTGCACCTATCTCTGACAGACAGCAGCAGGTAACTAGCTCTGTAATCATCTCTGACAGACAGACAGCAGCAGGCACCTAGCTGTGCAATTACTTTTGACAACAGACAGCAACAGGCACCTAGAGCTGTGCAATTACCTTTGACAGACAGACAGCAGGCATTCAGTTCTGTAGCTATATCTTACAGACAGCCAGCAGCATACAGACAGCCAGCTATCTCTGACAGCTCAGACTGACAGCCACCGACATTCAGGTATCATTACTTATTGTCCTGGGACAGGAAACGTTACACAATATGATCTCTAGAAGCTTATATCTACATGCCTATTTATACTCATCTTGTGGCATTATGTACAAAACCTTTCTTTGAGATTCTGTCAACAACTTGATATCCTTATTCCAGGGCTCTTTACACATATATAAAACCACCAACAGTTAAAAAAATACTTTTTCTCAGACCAGCTAATTGCCCCATTTATTCACAAAATGTTTTATATCTGTGGTGGATCAAATATCCACATGCAAGTATACAGACAGTGTCAGCACAATAATGACTGCTAAACACGTGACAGCATTTAATCTCCTCGAGAAAGTCTTTGCAGTGATTAGTTCCATTAATACTGAATTTTGTTCACATGAGATCCCTGTTGTAGTGTTTCCTCATCTGTTGTAGTGTTTCCTCATCTGTTGTAGTGTTTCCTCATCTGTTGTAGTGTTTCCTCATCTGGACTTCACACAGGTCCTCTGTACCATTGTTACATTGGAACTATTTGGAGTGGAGGAGGGATAAACTCGTAAGACATCCCTTGGAAGCTTCAACGGTGCACTCTAATGTTCCTCTCTTATGTTGCACTCTAATGTTCCTCTCTTATGTTGCACTCTAATGTTACTCTCTTATGTTGCACTCTAATGTTCCTCTCTTATGTTGCACTCTAATGTTCCTCTCTTATGTTGCACTCTAATGTTCCTCTCTTATGTTGCACTCTAATGTTACTCTCTTATGTTGCACTCTAATGTTACTCTCTTATGTTGCACTCTAATGTTCCTCTCTTATGTTGCACTCTAATGTTACTCTCTTATGTTGCACTCTAATGTTACTCTCTTTATGTTGAGATCATGTGTAACATTCATGTAGCGGTTCCTCTTTCATGTTCCTCTCTCATGTTGGTTTCTAATGTTGTACTCTTAAAATACACTATAATGTTCCTCTCTTATGTTGCTATCAAGTGTAACATTCATGTAGTGGTCACATGCTGCACCCTTATGTTGCACTCTTATGTTGCTCTCTAATGTTGCACTCTTATGTTGCACTTTTATGTTGCTCTCTCATGTTGCACCCTTATGTTGCACTCTTTTGTTGCACTCTTATGTTGCACCCTTATGTTGCACCCTTACGTTGCACTCTTTTGTTGTACGCTTATAATGCGATTGATGCATGTCATGCTGGTGCTTTTATCTGCCATTAGTCACTTTAACAGTGACAACAAAGCCTCATATCACTGTTTAATTCAACAAAATCATGCAACTTTCTCATGATTGACAAAGAGATCTTTAACTGCAAAGATGTATTTCACAGATCTAAAGCTGACGGATATCAACAGGAAGTCAATGCTACACCACAGGTGGTGTAAATATATGTCTGTGTCACACGACAGAGGGTGACCTTGACCTTCGACCTCGTTGTGACGCTCCAGGGTTCTTGAAGCGGTACCTCCTGAACTGCCCTGCTCCCTTCCACCGGCGGTAGCCAATCACTGCCGTAGCACCATACAGGAAAAGGCACATGTAGCCGAGCACCTGCAAACACAACCATCAATAACCATCAATAACCATCAATAACCATTAATAACCATCAATATCCTTCAATAACCATTAATAACCATCAATAACCATTAATAACAATTAATAACCACCAATAACCACCAATAACCATCAATATCCTTCAATAACAATTAATAACCATCAATAACCACCAATAACCATCAATATCCTTCAATAGCATCAATGACCTTCGATAACCATCACCGGCCATCAATGACCTTTAATAACCATAAATGACCATTAATGACCATCAACAAACATCAATAATCACCAATGACCATCAATAACCAGTAATAATCATCAATAACCATAAATAACCTTCAAAGACCTTAAATACCCATCAGCAACCATCAATAACCATCAAGATAATGTGACCCAGAATGTCACAACCTCATCATGGCTGTCAAAACCTCAGCACTGCTGTCACTTTTTTTTGCCATTTCACATGAAATTCAATATTTGAGCCTATTCTCAAAATTGGAGCAAAGCAAATTTCGGAATTTACCTATTTTTCCATCCTGCCCAGACACCTCATGATTAAAACACTTCAAAATTTACTTCATTAATAAGAGACATCACAGAAGACTGGAGTGTTAAGATATCTTAATAGACATAACTTAATAGACAACTTGAGATATTTTAGAATGTGACCATATAGACCTGAGAGAAGCTAAGCATCTTAACTCTAATTGTAAGCCAAATGCAAGATGTGAGTATTCTAATTATATAAATATATAAAAATATCTAACTTGAGTTAAGGCTTAAAATCTGAGCAAAATTTCAAAGTTTAAAGTAAAAACTTGGCCCAATTCATCATTATACCACTGTATCGCATCCAACCAGTCAAATGTAAACAAATGATAAAAATGTCAAAAAGTTATTGCGCTTTTCAAAGATATTGATAAAAGTTGCTATCATATTCATATGATCTGACCTAGATAGTGGTGGGACTTGTTATACGGAGGCATATCTCACGTGGAATCGGGGAGCATATATGGAGTGTGGCGGTGGAGCCTGTATTGACCAGGCTGGGGAGTGTGTCCCATGGCTGTCATTTATCCTCTCGTACCCGGCCTCGTACCCGAACCTTGTGATAATATATCTCCCGTCCGGTCTCCCCACTCCTCCCATACACATAGCAATCGACTTCTACGATGAGATATATTTACACTACATCAAAACCATGCAGCACACCTTTACTGTCTCCAGAAACAATCAATTACCACACTCGGGTAATTACGGTTACCAGGGGGTGCAATTCATCTTGGTTGCCATGGTAACAGACACGGATTGGGGATTGGGAGATTAGGAAGGAGCGGGTGTGTGAGTGAAGGTTTACAATGAGTGTCTGAAGGATCCAGAGGGAGATCATTGTCTCATGTCAGTAATTAATGGAAGAACAAAATCACACTAAGTTATGATATGCCTTCCCGTGGACCTGAGTATCCCGCGGTAACGGGAATGTCGATGACTGATTGGCTGCCTCCGATACCTGCCAGTCACCCTCCATGTGCCGTGCCTATAACCATGAATAAATTGCTGCAGCCAATAATCCTCGGGTAATGACCTATTACAGATGCCTCTGTTTTTTAAGATTCATGCCTCTCTATTGTCCATCAATAACAATTTTTAATGAGTTGCAGCTAATTAGCGAAACCTAACTAACAAGGTACTGAATGATCGACCCAGAAACACATAACTTAATTACGGTGAAATATGAAGCTTTCAAGTGAAATCAAAAATCTGTAATTGAATACAGTATTAATCAGGGGATTTTATACAACCAAAATTTGCCTGCGTGATTCACATAAATCATTTTTTGCTGTATTTGTAAATCATTATATAACATCCACACGCATGTATCCCCACCTCATCCATCTCTGAAATAAATTCCTGAATGAATGTTCCTCTCCCCATCACACACACACACACACAGACAACCAGCACACACACACACAGACACAGCACACACACACACATAGACAACCAGCACACACGCACACACACACAGACAACCAGCACACACGCACACACACAGACAACCAACACACACGCACACACACAGACAACCATCACACGCACACACAGAGACAACCAGCACACACGCACACACACACAGACAACCAACACACGCACACACAGACAACCAACACACACGCACACACACACAGACAACCATCACATGCACACACACAGACAACAAGCACACACACAGAGACAACCAACACACACGCACAGACAGACAACCAGCATACACGCAGACAACCAACACACACGCAGACAACCAGCACATACGCACACACACACATACAACCAGCACACACGCACACACACACATAGACAACCAGCACACACGCACAGACACAGACACAGACAACCATAACACGCGCACACACACAGAGACAACCAGCACACACACAGAGACAACCAGCACACACACACACACACACAGACAACCAGCATACACACACAGCACACACAAAGAGACAACCAGCACACACACGCAGACAACCAGCACACATGCACACACACACAGAGACAACCAGCACACACGCACACACACAGACAACCAGCACACACGCACAGACACAGACACAGACAACCATAACACGCGCACACACACAGAGACAACCAGCACACACAGAGACAACCAGCACACACACAGAGACAACCAGCACACACACACACACACACACACACACACAGAGACAACCAGCACACACACAGAGACAACCAGCACACACAAAGAGACAACCAGCACACACACAGAGACAACCAGCACACACACAGACAACCAGCACACACACCACAGAGACAACCAGCACACACACAGAGACAACCAGCACACACACACACACACAGCACACACACACAGAGACAACCAGCACACACAAAGAGACAACCAGCACACACACAGACAACCAGCACACACACACAGAGACAACCAGCACACACACACACAGACAACCAACACACACACACAGCACACACAAAGAGACAACCAGCACACACGCACACAGTCAACCAGCACACTCACAGAGACAACCAATATATATAATCAATATATATATATATATATATATATATATATATATATATATATATATATATATATATATATATATATATATATATATTGATTCCATCCAATATTTTTGCATGTATTTGAGCCTGGACATATTATGTCCAAGACAAAGGTAAAATGTCCTGATAGCAATAGCCTCCTTGATGGGCGACAGTCGAGACAAGATTGCAAGGAAATTACATGTCATCCAATCCTTACAACAAATAACAAACTAAACACAATAACAAAATCAGCAAACTGGCATAAGCTGATTGATATAATTGGAGGAGTAATACAGGGGCAAGTTGACATGAGAGAGGGCCTTACCACAGACACTATAAGCTGTTCTTCTGTCCACTGGGTGACATTTTTATCAAGTTTTTGGTAGAAGTCAATGGCACTGGCGACTAACGACGTGGCAAACAAGTAGAAGAAGGACAGCAGACCGTACACACAAAAGTCCTGCAAATAGAAATATACAGTATGTTAAACATTCATAATAAATCTAATATTTTATATTTGGAAAACTATTTTAATATCCTTGTGGTGCCAAATTACATTGAACAATGACATTGATAGGCAATTTACATAAAAATATAAGCACCATACTAAGCTGCTGGAGGCACATGGGAAATGTGTTGCTCTAACTAACAAAGAGGGGCCAGTTTAGCACCATGATACTTACAAAGAGGGCCAATTTAGCAGTGTGTTACTTACAAAGAGGGGCCAGTGTAGTGGCAGTTTAGTGGCATGGTACTTACAAAGAGGGGCCAGTTTAGTGGCGTGTTACTTACAAAGAGGAGCCAGTTTAGCGGCATGGTACTTACAAAGAGGAGCCAGTTTAGCGGCATGGTACTTACAAAGAGGAGCCAGTTTAGCGGCATGGTACTTACAAAGAGGGGCCAGTTTAGCAGCATGTTACTTACAAAGAGGAGCCAGTTTAGCGGCATGGTACTTACAAAGAGGAGCCAGTTTAGCACCATGATACTTACAAAGAGGGCCAATTTAGCAGTGTGTTACTTACAAAGAGGGGCCAGTTTAGTGGCAGTTTAGTGGCATGGTACTTACAAAGAGGGGCCAGTTTAGCGGCATGGTACTTACAAAGAGGGGCCAGTTTAGCGGCATGTTACTTACAAAGAGGAGCCAGTTTAGCGGCATGGTACTTACAAAGAGGAGCCAGTTTAGCGGCATGGTACTTACAAAGAGGGGCCAGTTTAGCGGCATGGTACTTACAAAGAGGGGCCAGTTTAGTGGCATGTTACTAACAAAGAGGGGCCAGTTTAGTGGCATGGTACTTACAAAGAGGGGCCAGTTTAGTGGCGTGTTACTTACAAAGAGGAGCCAGTTTAGCGGCATGGTACTTACAAAGAGGGGCCAGTTTAGTGGCGTGTTACTTACAAAGAGGGGCCAGTTTAACGGCGTGCTACTTACAAAGAGGGGCCAGTTTAGCGGCGTGTTACTTACAAAGAGGGGCCAGTTTAGTGGCGTGTTACTTACAAAGAGGGGCCAGTTTAGCTATGTGTTACTTACAAAGAGGGGCCAGTTTAGCACCATGGTACTTACAAAGAGGGGCCAGTTTAGCAGCGTGTTACTTACAAAGAGGGGCCAGTTTAGCTACGCGTTACTTCCAAAGAGGGGCCAATTTAGCAGTGTGTTGCTTACAAAGAGGGGCCAGTTTAGCGGCATGTTACTTACAAAGAGGGGCCAGTTTAGCGGCATGTTACTTACAAAGAGGGGCCAGTTTAGTGGTGTGTTACTTACAAAGAGGGGCCAGTTTAGCGGCATGGTACTTACAAAGAGGGGCCAGTTTAGCAGCATGGTACTAACAAAGAGGGGCCAGTTTAGCAGCATGGTACTTACAAAGAGGGGCCAGTTTAGCGGCATGGTACTTACAAAGAGGGGCCAGTTTAGCTACGTGGTACTTACAAATAGGGACCAGTTTAGTGGCGTGTTACTTACAAAGAGGGACCAGTTTAGCGGCATGGTACTTACAAAGAGGGGCCAGTTTAGTGGCGTTTTACTTACAAAGAGGGGCCAGTTTAGCAGCATGGTACTTACAAAGAGGGGCCAGTTTAGCGGCGTGTTACTTACAAAGAGGGACCAGTTTAGTGGCGTGTTACTTACAAAGAGGGACCAGTTTAGTGGCGTGTTACTTACAAAGAGGGGCCAGTTTAGTGGCGTGTTATTTACAAAGATGGGCCAGTTTAGTGGCGTGTTACTTACAAAGAGGGGCCAGTTTAGTGGCGTGTTATTTACAAAGATGGGCCAGTTTAGCGGCGTGTTACTTACAAAGAGGGACCAGTTTAGTGGCGTGTTACTTACAAAGAGGGGCCAGTTTAGTGGCGTGTTATTTACAAAGATGGGCCAGTTTAGTGGCGTGTTACTTACAAAGATGGGCCAGTTTAGTGGCGTGTTACTTACAAAGAGGGGCCAGTTTAGTGGCGTGTTATTTACAAAGATGGGCCAGTTTAGTGGCGTGTTACTTACAAAGAGGGGCCAGTTTAGTGGCGTGTTATTTACAAAGATGGGCCAGTTTAGCGGCGTGTTACTTACAAAGAGGGACCAGTTTAGTGGCGTGTTACTTACAAAGAGGGGCCAGTTTAGTGGCGTGTTATTTACAAAGATGGGCCAGTTTAGCGGCGTGTTACTTACAAAGAGGGACCAGTTTAGTGGCGTGTTACTTACAAAGAGGGGCCAGTTTAGCAGTGTGTTACTTACAAAGATGGGCCAGTTTAGTGGCGTGTTACTTACAAAGAGGGGCCAGTTTAGCGGCGTGTTACTTACAAAGATGGGCCAGTTTAGTGGCGTGTTACTTACAAAGAGGGGCCAGTTTAGCGGCGTGTTACTTACAAAGATGGGCCAGTTTAGTGGCGTGTTACTTACAAAGAGGGGCCAGTTTAGCGGCGTGTTACTTACAAAGATAGGCCAGTTTAGTGGCGTGTTACTTAAAAAGAGGGGCCAGTTTAGCGGCGCGTTACTTACAAAGAGGGGCCAGTTTAGCGGCATGGTACTTAAAAAGAGGGGCCAGTTTAGCGGCATGGTACTAACAAAGAGGGGCCAGTTTAGTGGCGTGTTACTTACAAAGAGGGGCCAGTTTAGCGGCATGGTACTAACAAAGAGGGGCCAGTTTAGTGGTGTGTTACTTACAAAGAGGGGCCAGTTTAGCGGCATGGTACTTAAAAAGAGGGGCCAGTTTAGCGGCATGGTACTAACAAAGAGGGGCCAGTTTAGTGGCGTGTTACTTACAAAGAGGGGCCAGTTTAGTGGCATGTTACTTACAAAGAGGGACCAGTTTAGCGGCGTGTTACTTACAAAGAGGGGCCAGTTTAGTGGCATGGTACTAACAAAGAGGGGCCAGTTTAGTGGCATGGTACTTACAAAGAGGAGCCAGTTTAGCGGCATGGTACTTACAAAGAGGGGCCAGTTTAGTGGCATGGTACTAACAAAGAGGGGCCAGTTTAGTGGCATGGTACTTACAAAGAGGAGCCAGTTTAGCGGCATGGTACTTACAAAGAGCGGCCAGTTTAGCCGCCTGTTACTTACAAAGAGGGACCAGTTTAGTGGCATGTTACTTACAAACATAACCCCATGGGTTGATAGCTCTGCTGACTTGAATGAAAACACATGAACTGAGATAAAGTGCAATAAGCAACTACTTACAAAGAGGGGCCAGTTTAGTGGCGTGTTACTTACAAAGAGGGGCCAGTTTAGTGGCGTTTTACTTACAAAGAGGGGCCAGTTTAGCGGCGTGTTACTTACAAAGAGGGGCCAGTTTAGCGGCATGGTACTTACAAAGAGGGGCCAGTTTAGTGGCGTGTTATTTACAAAGATGGGCCAGTTTAGCGGCGTGTTACTTACAAAGAGGGACCAGTTTAGTGGCGTGTTACTTGCAAAGAGGGGCCAGTTTAGCAGTGTGTTACTTACAAAGATGGGCCAGTTTAGTGGCGTGTTACTTACAAAGAGGGGCCAGTTTAACGGCGTGCTACTTACAAAGAGGGGCCAGTTTAGCGGCGTGTTACTTACAAAGAGGGGCCAGTTTAGTGGCGTGTTACTTACAAAGAGGGGCCAGTTTAGCTATGTGTTACTTACAAAGAGGGGCCAGTTTAGCACCATGGTACTTACAAAGAGGGGCCAGTTTAGCAGCGTGTTACTTACAAAGAGGGGCCAGTTTAGCTACGCGTTACTTCCAAAGAGGGGCCAATTTAGCAGTGTGTTGCTTACAAAGAGGGGCCAGTTTAGTGGCGTGTTACTTACAAAGAGGGGCCAGTTTAGTGGTGTGTTGCTTACAAAGAGGGGCCAGTTTAGCGGCATGGTACTTACAAAGAGGGGCCAGTTTAGCAGCATGGTACTAACAAAGAGGGGCCAGTTTAGCAGCATGGTACTTACAAAGAGGGGCCAGTTTAGCGGCATGTTACTTACAAAGAGGGGCCAGTTTAGCGGCATGTTACTTACAAAGAGGGGCCAGTTTAGCTACGTGGTACTTACAAAGAGGGACCAGTTTAGTGGCGTGTTACTTACAAAGAGGGACCAGTTTAGCGGCATGGTACTTACAAAGAGGGGCCAGTTTAGTGGCGTTTTACTTACAAAGAGGGGCCAGTTTAGCAGCATGGTACTTACAAAGAGGGGCCAGTTTAGCGGCGTGTTACTTACAAAGAGGGACCAGTTTAGTGGCGTGTTACTTACAAAGAGGGACCAGTTTAGTGGCGTGTTACTTACAAAGAGGGGCCAGTTTAGTGGCGTGTTATTTACAAAGATGGGCCAGTTTAGTGGCGTGTTACTTACAAAGAGGGGCCAGTTTAGTGGCGTGTTATTTACAAAGATGGGCCAGTTTAGCGGCGTGTTACTTACAAAGAGGGACCAGTTTAGTGGCGTGTTACTTACAAAGAGGGGCCAGTTTAGTGGCGTGTTATTTACAAAGATGGGCCAGTTTAGTGGCGTGTTACTTACAAAGATGGGCCAGTTTAGTGGCGTGTTACTTACAAAGATGGGCCAGTTTAGCGGCGTGTTACTTACAAAGAGGGACCAGTTTAGTGGCGTGTTACTTACAAAGAGGGGCCAGTTTAGTGGCGTGTTATTTACAAAGATGGGCCAGTTTAGCGGCGTGTTACTTACAAAGAGGGACCAGTTTAGTGGCGTGTTATTTACAAAGATGGGCCAGTTTAGCGGCGTGTTACTTACAAAGAGGGACCAGTTTAGTGGCGTGTTACTTACAAAGAGGGGCCAGTTTAGTGGCGTGTTATTTACAAAGATGGGCCAGTTTAGCGGCGTGTTACTTACAAAGAGGGACCAGTTTAGTGGCGTGTTACTTACAAAGAGGGGCCAGTTTAGTGGCGTGTTATTTACAAAGATGGGCCAGTTTAGCGGCGTGTTACTTACAAAGAGGGACCAGTTTAGTGGCGTGTTACTTGCAAAGAGGGGCCAGTTTAGCAGTGTGTTACTTACAAAGATGGGCCAGTTTAGTGGCGTGTTACTTACAAAGAGGGGCCAGTTTAGCGGCTTGTTACTTACAAAGATGGGCCAGTTTAGTGGCGTGTTACTTACAAAGAGGGGCCAGTTTAGCGGCGTGTTACTTACAAAGATGGGCCAGTTTAGTGGCGTGTTACTTACAAAGAGGGCCCAGTTTAGCAGCGCGTTACTTACAAAGAGGGGCCAGTTTAGCGGCATGGTACTTAAAAAGAGGGGCCAGTTTAGCGGCATGGTACTAACAAAGAGGGGCCAGTTTAGTGGCGTGTTACTTACAAAGAGGGGCCAGTTTAGCGGCATGGTACTAACAAAGAGGGGCCAGTTTAGTGGTGTGTTACTTACAAAGAGGGGCCAGTTTAGCGGCATGGTACTTAAAAAGAGGGGCCAGTTTAGCGGCATGGTACTTACAAAGAGGGGCCAGTTTAGTGGCGTGTTATATACAAAGATGGGCCAGTTTAGCGGCGTGTTACTTACAAAGAGGGACCAGTTTAGTGGCGTGTTACTTGCAAAGAGGGGCCAGTTTAGCAGTGTGTTACTTACAAAGATGGGCCAGTTTAGTGGCGTGTTACTTACAAAGAGGGGCCAGTTTAGCGGCGTGTTACTTACAAAGATGGGCCAGTTTAGTGGCGTGTTACTTACAAAGAGGGGCCAGTTTAGCGGCGTGTTACTTACAAAGAGGGGCCAGTTTAGCGGCGTGTTACTTACAAAGATGGGCCAGTTTAGTGGCGTGTTACTTACAAAGAGGGGCCAGTTTAGCGGCGTGTTACTTACAAAGATGGGCCAGTTTAGTGGCGTGTTACTTACAAAGAGGGCCCAGTTTAGCGGCGCGTTACTTACAAAGAGGGGCCAGTTTAGCGGCATGGTACTTAAAAAGAGGGGCCAGTTTAGCGGCATGGTACTAACAAAGAGGGGCCAGTTTAGTGGCGTGTTACTTACAAAGAGGGGCCAGTTTAGCGGCATGGTACTAACAAAGAGGGGCCAGTTTAGTGGTGTGTTACTTACAAAGAGGGGCCAGTTTAGCGGCATGGTACTTAAAAAGAGGGGCCAGTTTAGCGGCATGGTACTAACAAAGAGGGGCCAGTTTAGTGGCGTGTTACTTACAAAGAGGGGCCAGTTTAGCGGCATGGTACTTACAAAGAGGGGCCAGTTTAGCGGCGTGTTACTTACAAAGAGGGGCCAGTTTAGTGGCATGTTACTTACAAAGAGGGACCAGTTTAGCGGCGTGTTACTTACAAAGAGGGGCCAGTTTAGTGGCATGGTACTAACAAAGAGGGGCCAGTTTAGTGGCATGGTACTTACAAAGAGGAGCCAGTTTAGTGGCATGGTACTTACAAAGAGGGGCCAGTTTAGTGGCATGGTACTAACAAAGAGGGGCCAGTTTAGTGGCATGGTACTTACAAAGAGGAGCCAGTTTAGCGGCATGGTACTTACAAAGAGCGGCCAGTTTAGCCGCCTGTTACTTACAAAGAGGGACCAGTTTAGTGGCATGTTACTTACAAACATAACCCCATGGGTTGATAGCTCTGCTGACTTGAATGAAAACACATGAACTGAGATAAAGTGCAATAAGCAACTACTTACAAAGAGGGGCCAGTTTAGTGGCGTGTTACTTACAAAGAGGGGCCAGTTTAGTGGCGTTTTACTTACAAAGAGGGGCCAGTTTAGCAGCGTGTTACTTACAAAGAGGGGCCAGTTTAGCGGCATGGTACTTACAAAGAGGGGCCAGTTTAGCGGCATGGTACTTACAAAGAGGGGCCAGTTTAGCGGCATGGTACTTACAAAGAGGAGCCAGTTTAGCGGCGTGGTACTTACAAAGAGGGGCCAGTTTAGCAGTGTGTTACTTACAAAGAGGGGCCAGTTTAGCGGTTACTTACAAAGAGGGGCCAGTTTAGCGGCATGGTGGTGATGAGCGTGGTGGTGTGGAGGAAGATGAGCACCACGCTAGTGAGGAAGCCACACACTGACACGAAGACGAAGACGCGCAGGTGCCACGCCAGCGGTAACAACAAATATCCACCGTCCTGTACCCCCGAACTCGTCAGGCAGATCAGACCAATCACAGAAAACATCTGAAACCAAACAAAATAATAACATGTCATAACATCACAGAAAATGTAATTATTCTCTCTAAGAAGTGAAAGGGTTTGAATTTGGCCCTCCACTTTCAAGTCATCCATCATGTATTAACGGTATGAAGTATGTTTTTGTAATTTATACATCACAAAGGTGCTTGACTGAGACAAGACGTGCAGTGACGTGCTCATTAGTTCCCCTCCTCACACTACACCTTGCCCACGGCATCTTGGATATCATATTTTTGAGCTACAGATGGAAGGCGAAGTATGCCCGACATTTTCACACATTAATAATCTGACAACGTGTCATCACGTCAGAGCGACCTGTGGCTCATACTGTATTAAAATTTGCCTTTTGGTCTACAAGTTTTCTCAGACAAGTCTGGTTTATGGCTACTCATCACAATGTTAATCTATGTAAGGAATTAACAATCAGATCCCAACTTAATCAATGAGCTCATATGGTGTCTCAATGATGATTCATCTCCAAAGCTAAATACTGAACTACTGTGAGTGAGCTAAATATTGCACTATTGAAAGTGAGCTAAATGCTGCACTATTTTGAGTGAGCTAAATATTGCACTATTTTGAGTGAGCTAAATATTGCACTATTGAAAGTGAGCTAAATGCTGCACTATTTTGAGTGGGCTAAATATTGCACTATTGTGAGTGAGCTAAATATTGCACTTAGTTTGAGTGAGCTAAACAGTGCAACATTGCACTATTGTGAGTGAGCTAAATGTTGCACTATTGTGAGTGAGCTAAATATTGCACTATTTTGAGTGAGCTAAATGTTGCACTATTGTAAGTGAGCTAAATATTGCACTATTGTAAGTGTGCTAAATATTGCACTATTTTGAGTGAGCTAAATGTTGCACTGTTGTGAGTGAACCAAATATTGCACTATTGTAAGTGAGCTAAATATTGCACTATTGTAAGTGAGCTAAATATTGCACTATTGTAAGTGAGCTAAATATTGCACTATTGTAAGTGAGCTAAATATTGCACTATTGTAAGTGAGCTAAATATTGCACTATTCTGAGTGAGCTAAATATTGCACTGTTGTGAGTGAGCTAAATGTTGCACAGTTCTAAAAGCTGTTTCTTGGATATGATGTAGAACTTCTTCTTTGTACTTTACTGTTATATTTGACAGAGTTTCGCAGGTGAACAGGATGTTACAGAATGCTTCCTTATCTTCAGACAGACCTTCCTGATCAATACAGATACTAGAAGCAAATAAAAAGATGGCCGTGCCTGTAGCTACTGCAGAATACATGTACTTGCCTGAGCAGTAGCATGTCTATAATAACACAATCCCACCATATCTCTGACGGGGACCCTATCACAGCACTGATCCCTACTATGGCATGTAATGATGGCAGACCACCTCCAAGCATTATGATGGGGGACCTGTCAAAGCTGTCCATTACCATGGTAACGCTGCCTGACAACCATTGCATGTTTGCTTGGTCATTAACGTGATATGCCCCCCCTCCACTGCCCCCCCAATCGCCCGCTTCATTTATCCTCCGTGCTACATGAGCGCCCTCTCATTTGGCGTTTATTGCTCGCTGTGATGTTTAACGTGACCAAAGTCCCCGTGTTCTCTAGATCAGTAATAGCACTAAGTGACAACGGCTTAAACACAACTCTGTGTAAATCATAGTTATAGAGATATGCTCAGTGTAGTTATAGAGATATGCTCAGTGTAGTTATAGAGATATGCTCAGTGTAGTTATAGAGATATGCACAGTGTAGTTACAGAGATATGCTCAGTGTAATTACAGAGATATGCTCAGTGTAGTTATAGAGATATGCTCAGTGTAGTTATAGAGATATGCACAGTGTAGTTACAGAGATATGCTCAGTGTAGTTACAGAGATATGCTCAGTGTAGTTATAGAGATATGATCAGTGTAGTTACAGAGATATGCAGTGTTGTTATAGAGATATGTGCAGTGTAGTTACAGAGATATGCTCAGTGTAGTTACAGAGATATGTTCAGTGTAGTTACAGAGATATGCTCAGTGTAGTTATAGAGATATGCTCAGTGTAGTTTTAGAGATATGCTCAGTTTAGTTATAGAGATATGCTCATTGTAGTTATAGAGATATGCTCAGTGTAGTTATAGAGATATGCACAGTGTAGTTGCAGAGATATGCTCATTGTAGTTACAGAGATATGCTCAGTGTAGTTACAGAGATATGCTAAGTGTAGTTAAGTGAGCAATATGTCAGCATCTATTCTGCATTATTCATGTTATGCTGACAACCATGTCAGCATCTATGCTGCATTATTCATGTTATGCTGACAACCATGTCAGCATCTATGCTGCATTATTCATGTTATGCTGACAACTACGTCAGCATCTATGCTGCATTATTCATGTTATGCTGACAACTATATCAGCATCTATGCTGCATTATTCAGTCTACCATGCTGACAACTACGTCAGCATCTATGCTGCATTATTCATGCCATGCTGACAACTATATCAGCATCTATGCTGCATTATTCATGGTATGCTGACAACTACGTCAGCATCTATGCTGCATTATTCATGTTATGCTGACAACTATATCAGCATCTATGCTGCATTATTCATGCCATGCTGACAACTATATCAGCATCTATGCTGCATTATTCAGTCTACCATGCTGACAAGTGGGGAGAGTTTCTCGGCGAGTTCTCCTCATTATTTCTCATGCAGCATCTTGTGGGTTAATTAAGCGTGCTGTTTGATGAAGCTTCATCAGCAACACGCCTCACTCCAGAACACTTGATAATTGTAACCATAAGTAAATGCATCTTCTAGCCGCTTTTTATATCAATGTCCTGGTACTCACAGACTGGTATTAAGTTGAATATTGGGCTCAAACTGAAGGGGAAATGCACCACTTTAAGAAGGCCAAAAGAAGTAATAACCTTGTTTCTGATAATGTGGCCTGAGAAAGTAGGATAGGGGTAGATTTTCATTCTAATTTTTAAATTTTTGTTTTGTTAAAAGTGATCAAATAATTTTTTTGTTAAAATATATATATATATTTGTGTGTGTGTGTCTTTTCATATAAAAAAAATCAAAAATAGGTTTGAATTAGGGTAGGTAGGGAAATTAGAATCAAGTTTCTGTTTTTTTGGCCTAAACATTTCCTGAAAGCACATATCCCTACTCTTTATAATACGAATAGAAACACAATGTAAAGTTTTCCTATGTTTTGGAATCTCCCCCTGGAGATGTTATAATTTCAGTCCTAATATAGACACTGACAGTCTCAGTATCATGTCTGAGAATCTAAACTACTTCACAAGATACACAGCTCTCAAGCAAACAAATTGCCTTTTTAGAAATATTCCCAGGCACGTGTTTAGAATTTGATATGAAACTATTTAATTCATTTGGAGTGATAAAACCAGAGGCTGTCAATTTGAGGTGTGAAAAACAGTTTCCATGAAATCTATTCAATCCCTGGCAGGTTACACTCAAATTTCCGACTGAGAACTGTTAACTGTATGGGAATGGATGACACCAGAGTGCAAGGTTCATTGCAGGTCTCAATGTATTTATTCTTTCTGAAAGGGACAAGGCACTGAGCCAAGAATCACTGCTCAGTGTGTCAAAATTGACAATAACAGAAATCTTATTTATTTTAATTTATATATTTACTCGACAAAACCAACTGGCATCCTCTCGAGAGTGTAAGATTGCAAAGCTGGGCTATTCTATGCTATACCAGCTGCTGGACTATTCCAGGCTATACCAGCTGCTGGACTATTCCAGGCTATACCAGCTTATGGACTATTCCAGGCTATACCAGCTGCTGGACTATTCCAGGCTATACCAGCTTATGGACTATACCAGGCTATACCAGCTGCTGGACTATTCCAGGCTATATCAGCTGCTGGACTATTCCAGGCTATACCAGCTGCTGGACTATTCCAGGCTATACCAGCTGCTGGACTATACCAGGCTATACCAGCTGCTGGACTATTCCAGGCTATACCAGCTGCTGGACTATTCCAGGCTATACCAGCTTATGGACTATTCCAGGCTATACCAGCTGCTGGACTATTCCAGGCTATACCAGCTTATGGACTATACCAGGCTATACCAGCTGCTGGACTATTCCAGGCTATATCAGCTGCTGGACTATTCCAGGCTATACCAGCTGCTGGACTATTCCAGGCTATACCAGCTTATGGACTATACCAGGCTATACCAGCTGCTGAACTATACCAGACTATATCAGCTGCTGGACTATTCCAGGCTATACCAGCTGCTGGGCTATACCAGACTATATCAGCTGCTGGACTATTCCAGGCTATATCAGCTGCTGGACTATTCCAGACTATACCAGCTGCTGGACTATTCCAGGCTATATCAGCTGCTGGATAATTCCAGGCTATATCAGCTTCTGGACTATTCCAGACTATACCAGCTGCTGGGCACCAGGCTATACCAGCTGCTGGACTATTCCAGGCTATATCAGCTGCTGGGCTATTCCAGACTATACCAGCTGCTGGGCACCAGGCTATACCAGCTGCTGGACTATTCCAGGCTATATCAGCTGCTGGGCTATTCCAGGCTATATCAGCTGCTGGGCTATTCCAGGCTATACCAGCTGCTGGGCACCAGGCTATATCAGCTGCTGGACTATTCCAGGCTATATCAGCTGCTGGGCTATTCCAGGCTATATCAGCTGCTGGGCTATTCCAGGCTATATCAGCTGCTGGGCTATTCCAGGCTATACCAGCTGCTGGGCTATTCCAGGCTATACCAGCTGCTGGGCACCAGGCTATATCAGCTGCTGGACTATTCCAGGCTATATCAGCTGCTGGGCTATTCCAGGCTATATCAGCTGCTGGACTATTCCAGGCTATATCAGCTGCTGGGCTATTCCAGGCTATACCAGCTGCTGGGCACCAGGCTATATCAGCTGCTGGACTATTCCAGGCTATATCAGCTGCTGGGCTATTCCAGGCTATACCAGCTGCTGGGCACCAGGCTATACCAGCTGCTGGACTATTCCAGGCTATATCAGCTGCTGGGCTATTCCAGACTATACCAGCTGCTGGGCACCAGGCTATACCAGCTTCTGGGCTATACCAGGCTATATCAGCTGCTGGGCTATTCCAGGCTATTCCAGGCTATACCAGCTGCTGGACTATACCAGACTATACCAGCTGCTGGACTATTCCAGGCTATACCAGCTGCTGAACTATTCCAGGATATACCAGCTGCTGGACTATTCCAGGCTATACCAGCTGCTGGACTATACCAGACTATACCAGCTGCTGAACTATACCGGGCTATACCAGCTGCTGAACTATACCAGACTATACCAGCTGCTGAACTATACCGGGCTATACCAGCTGCTGAACTATACCGGGCTATACCAGCTGCTGGACTATACCAGGCTATACCAGCTTCTGGGCACCAGACTATACCAGCTGCTGGACTATACCAGGCTATACCAGCTGCTGAACTATACCAGGCTATATCAGCTGCTGGACTATTCCAGGCTATACCAGCTACTGGGCTATACCAGGCTATACCAGCAGCTGGACTATTCCAGGCTATACCAGCTGCTGGACTATTCCAGGCTATACCAGCTGCTGGAAGGCCACGGGTCGTGGCACAGTTGGTTAGAGCGCCAGCTTATTTGCACCAGTTCCTCTGTGGTGATCCAAAGGTCATGGGTTCGATCCCCGGCCGTGCCGAGATTGAATTCATGATAAAATTTCACACATGAGGCTATTCCAGGCTATTCCAGGCTATACCAGCTGCTGGGCTATTCCAGGCTATACCAGCTGCTGGACTATTCCAGGCTATACCAGCTGCTGGACTATTCCAGACTATACCAGCTTCTGGACTATACCAGGCTATACCAGCTGCTGGGCTATACCAGGCTATACCAGCTGCTGGACTATTCCAGACTATACCAGCTTCTGGACTATTCCAGACTATACCAGCTGCTGGACTATTCCAGGCTATACCAGCAGCTGGACTATTCCAGACTATACCAGCTGCTGGACTATTCCAGGCTATATCAGCTGCTGGACTATTCCAGACTATACCAGCTGCTGGACTATTCCAGACTATACCAGCTTCTGGACTATTCCAGACTATACCAGCTGCTGGACTATTCCAGGCTATACCAGCTGCTGGGCACCAGGCTATACCAGCTGCTGGACTATTCCAGGCTATACCAGCTTATGGACTATTCCAGGCTATACCAGCTGCTGGACTATTCCAGACTATACCAGCTGCTGGACTATTCCAGGCTATACCAGCTGCTGGACTATTCCAGACTATACCAGCTGCTGGACTATTCCAGACTATACCAGCTGCTGGACTATTCCAGACTATACCAGCTGCTGGACTATTCCAGGCTATACCAGCTGCTGGGCACCAGGCTATACCAGCTGCTGGACTATTCCAGACTATACCAGCTGCTGGACTATTCCAGACTATACCAGCTGCTGGACTATACCAGGCTATACCAGCTGCTGGACTATTCCAGGCTATATCAGCTGCTGGACTATTCCAGGCTATATCAGCTGCTGGACTATTCCAGGCTATATCAGCTGCTGGACTATTCCAGGCTATATCAGCTGCTGGACTATTCCAGGCTATATCAGCTGCTGGACTATTCCAGGCTATATCAGCTGCTGGACTATTCCAGGCTATATCAGCTGCTGAACTATTCCAGGCTATATCAGCTGCTGGACTATTCCAGGCTATACCAGCTGCTGGACTATTCCAGGCTATACCAGCTGCTGGACTATACCAGGCTATACCAGCTGCTGGACTATTCCAGGCTATATCAGCTGCTGGACTATTCCAGGCTATATCAGCTGCTGGACTATTCCAGGCTATATCAGCTGCTGGACTATTCCAGGCTATATCAGCTGCTGGACTATTCCAGGCTATATCAGCTGCTGGACTATTCCAGGCTATATCAGCTGCTGGGCACCAGGCTATATCAGCTGCTGGACTATACCAGGCTATACCAGCTGCTGGACTATTCCAGGCTATACCAGCTGCTGAACTATTCCAGGCTATATCAGCTGCTGGACTATTCTATGCTATACCAGCTGCTGGACTATTCCAGGCTATACCAGCTGCTGGACTATTCCAGGCTATACCAGCTGCTGGACTATTCCAGACTATACCAGCTGCTGGACTATACCAGGCTATATCAGCTGCTGGACTATTCCAGGCTATACCAGCTGCTGGACTATTCCAGGCTATACCAGCTGCTGGTCTGTGAGATCAGGAGTGCAACCAGGGACAGCACTGGGGCCTCTACTTTCCCAGCTCTACGTGTATATAAACTACATTAGAGAGAAATTAAAACATTAGACTTAATTTTCTTTGTAGATGACAGTCTCCTCTATACATGATGATGGAGATGCAACCAGAGGACCTTAACACAAAGGTCAAATGAGTGGCAAATGGACCTCAATGCTCAGAAAAGCTACACCCAGAGCAGCAAGAAAAGAAGCTAAGCTCCCGATACAAGAAAATATACATTAAATGGTCATATTTTGCAACAGTTTGAATATCATCTCTTTCTGGGAGTTGAGCTTAAACTGACATGAAATGGGATCAACATATTAACAATATTGTTTGCTAAGCAAATCAAGTGGGGGGATTTGTGAGAAGGAATTTCAGCATGTACACAGGAAATACCAAAGAGGCTGCCTACAATAAATACCCTTGTTGCCAGTGGTGGGTGTTTATAACCTTCTCATCTGATAGGAATAAAAGTATTTCCATTGAATAAAAAATAAAAAACGTCCAAATTGAAAATGGCACTTCAATATAATATTTATTAGTTAATGAGGTTATGATATATGGCAGCGTCTCGTGTCTGTGTGGTATCTGGGGCCTTTTGATGTTGCAAACCATTTGATGCAACTATACCTCTCATGTTACTTTACGTAAGGTGCACACAAAAAACAACAATGGCAGGAACATTTATCATCATAAATATGTATTGCAAGTATACATTTGTGAAATTGCATGTCAAAATCTCCCCAGATATCATCTGTATTTGCAGTGACAGTTGCACAAGTTGTCTGCTATTGATTGCGATCTTGTGTGTCCGAGACAGTCGCAGAATCGCCATGTCACATCTGCTACAAACACAATGGAAAGTAGATATTTGCTCAATGGAACTGTCTCCCCCAACCAGATGCTGCATGACAATGTCATTTCTGAGTGGGTGGCATTTGAAAATACTGTATAAAACTTTGTTCTGGCAATGTTATGATCAAAGCCCACCAGATGGCCCTGACAAGGCAAGTTTTGTTCTATACTTTATCTGCCAGATATGTAATTATCTAGTAATAGATTGAGCATTACATTGGTAGTATTCTATTACTACCTCTGCAGCCATTGCCCTGTTTTTGATCTCATTCAAAGTTTGGAAATCCCAGAGTCATAAATACTTGCTTTGTTCACAAATATATCATCAAATCTGACCAACATTAGGTCTTAAACTGTAACCAGTTGTCTGGCACATAAAATGACCAATCAGTACAACTGCCAGTACAAAACAAATCTATTTATACATTTTCACCTGTGAGTTGACAGCCAGATTTTTCTGAATATTAATGACTTGTGCTCGATTATGTGTAAACGTTTATAGCTTTGGTGACAGTGACTGATATGATAGAGAAGTCCTGCTATGGAGGGTAGGCAGGGACCGATATGATAGAGAGGTCCTGCTATGGAGGGTAGACAGGGACTGATATGATAGAGAAGTCCTGCTATGGAGGGTAGACAGGGACTGATATGATAGAGAAGTCCTGCTATTGAGGGTAAATTAGACCTCGCTATAGGTGCATACCAATGGTCCCAGCCTTGCTTTATTTAGGTCAGCTGTGGTCCCAGCCTTGCTTTATCTAGGTCAGCTGTGGTCCCAGCCTTGCTTTATCTATATCAGCTGTGGTCCCAGCTTTGCTTTATATAGGTCAGCTGTGGTCCCAGCCTTGCTTTATCTAGGTCAGCTGTGGTCCCAGCCTTGCTTTATCTATATCAGCTGTGGTCCCAGCTTTGCTTTATATAGGTCAGCTGTGGTCCCAGCCTTGCTTTATCTAGGTCAGCTGTGGTCCCAGCCTTGCTTTATCTATATCAGCTGTGGTCCCAGCTTTGCTTTATATAGGTCAGCTGTGGTCCCAGCCTTGCTTTATATAGGTCAGCTGTGGTCTGAGCTTTGCTTTATATACATCAGCTGTGGTCCCAGCCTTGCTTTATATAGGTCAGCTGTGGTCCCAGCCTTGCTTTATATAGGTCAGCTGTGGTCCCAGCCTTGCTTTATCTAGGTCAGCTGTGGTCCCAGCCTTGCTTTATCTATATCAGCTGTGGTCCCAGCTTTGCTTTATATAGGTCAGCTGTGGTCCCAGCCTTGCTTTATATAGGTCAGCTGTGGTCTGAGCTTTGCTTTATATACATCAGCTGTGGTCCCAGCCTTGCTTTATGTAGATATCAATACTTCCTGCCATAACTGCTCTAAATACTAAATAGATGATCTCACTACGGAGTGCAGTTATATGAGATGTCCACTGGATTGCGGAGGAGGGCTGGACACACAATGCAAGTCATCTGGACACACAATGCAGGTCATCTGGACACATTATTCATCAACTTTCATCCCCTGTCCTTCATTTTGTCTGATTGCACCGACCTTTTTGACCTCTACTCCTGCCGTTTACAAGGGCCCTACAATCTGCCTACTGCCTCATTACCCACGTCAGCATCGTCACAAATTACATCAGACTTCTCATGATCAAACAAATTCATCAATAACCTGATTTAATTGTGTGATGTTTGAAATAATATTATTTTGGGATGTCAAAACTTAGCCAAGGAAAATGTTATATGAGTTGGTGAATGAGATATTTGAAATAGAAAGTGAGGTATGTTTTCTAATTTTTTTGTTGCAAAGTAGTGTATTTTTATCAAAGCCTCATTTTGTCAATGACTATATCTCCAGCTGGTGTGTCATTAAAAGGGACAGAAATGTAAAGTTGAAAAGGTCAAGAAGCTTGTGTCTGGTGCTGACATAACTAGGTAAAAACTCAGTATAGAACAGGGCCACCACTGGCAGTTACCACTCAACACGAGCTCTGACTTAGTCTGGCAGAGAAAGAATGCAAGTTTTAACAAGATTTTATAAACAAGATTTTAATGAGATGTGAGGTAAATATTGAGACGTGAGGTAAATGAGCTTCATATAAATATTCCCAAGAACGGCTGGAAGACGCGACAGACAAACATAATGACAGACAGACAGACAGACAGACAGGCTCGCGTCATTCATGTAGGATAAATACAGGAGCTACTGAGAAGTACATTTGCAGATATTAGACTGCGTCGATGGGACATCAAAACCTGGAGAAGTGGTCCATAGGGACTGCATAATGTGTATTCAATTAAGAGACTGTCTCATTGATATGTCCACTTATGTCATAAAACTGAAGAATAATTAGGAAAATGGCCCATTCTGTGAATTGTACATGTCAGTATTTGTGGGCCAAGCTCTAAATATATGAGCAAGCTACATATGTGCAATGATCTACAGAATATAGCTCCAGGACCTCCAGGTCATAGCTCCAGGATCTCCAGGTTATATCTCCAGGACCTCCAGGTCATAGCTCCAGGACCTCCAGGTCATATCTCCAAGATCTGCAGGTTATATCTCCAGGACCTCCAGGTCATAGCTCCATGATCTCCAGGTTATATCTCCAGGACCTACAGGTTATAGCTCCAGGACCTCCAGGTTATAGCTCCAGGACCTCCAGGTTATATCTCCAGGACCTCCAGGTCATAGCTCCAGGACCTCCAGGTTATAGCTCCAGGACCTCCAGGTCATATCTCCAGGACCTCCAGGTCATAGCTCCAGGACCTCCAGGTCATATCTCCAAGATCTGCAGGTTATATCTCCAGGACCTCCAGGTCATAGCTCCATGATCTCCAGGTTATATCTCCAGGACCTACAGGTCATAGCTCCAGGACCTCCAGGTTATAGCTCCAGGACCTCCAGGTTATATCTCCATGACCTCCAGGTTATATCTCCATGACCTCCAGGTTATATCTCCAGGACCTACAGGTCATAGCTCCAGGACCTCCAAGTTATATCTCCAGGACCTCCAGGTTATAGCTCCAGGACCTCCAGGTTATATCTCCAGGACTTACAGGTTATATCTCCAGGACCTACAGGTTATAGCTCCATGATCTCCAGGTCATATCTCCAGGACCTCCAGGTTATAGCTCCAGGACCTCCAGGTTATATCTCCAGGACCTCCAGGTCATATCTCCAAGATCTGCAGGTTATATCTCCAGGACCTCCAGGTCATAGCTCCATGATCTCCAGGTCATAGCTCCAGGACCTCCAGGTTATAGCTCCAGGACCTCCAGGTTATATCTCCAGGACCTCCAGGTCATATCTCCAAGATCTGCAGGTTATATCTCCAGGACCTCCAGGTTATATCTCTCCAGGACCTCCAGGTTATAGCTCCAGGACCTCCAGGTTATATCTCCATGACCTCCAGGTTATATCTCCATGACCTCCAGGTTATATCTCCATGACCTCCAGGTTATATCTCCATGACGTCCAGGTTATAGCTCCAGGACCTCCAGGTTATATCTCCAGGACCTCCAGGTTATATCTCTAGGACCTCCAGGTTATATCTCCAGGACCTCCAGGTCATAGCTCCAGGACCTCCAAGTTATAGCTCCAGGACCTCCAGGTTATAGCTCCAGGACCTCCAGGTTATATCTCCAGGACCTCCAGGTGGTTACAGCCCCAGGACTTACAGGTTATATCTCCAGGACCTCCAGGTCATAGCTCCAGGACCTCCAAGTTATATCTCCAGGACCTCCAGGTCATAGCTCCAGGACCTCCAAGTTATAGCTCCAGGACCTCCAGGTCATAGCTCCAGGACCTCCAGGTTATAGCTCCAGGACCTCCAGGTTATAGCTCCAGGACCTCCAGGTTATATCTCCAGGACCTCCAGGTTATAGCTCCAGGACCTCCAGGTTATATCTCCAGGACCTCCAGGTTATAGCTCCAGGACCTCCAGGTTATATCTCCAGGACCTCCAAGTTATAGCTCCAGGACCTACAGGTTATATCTCCAGGACCTCCAGGTTATATCTCCAGGACCTCCAGGTTATAGCTCCAGGAGCTACAGGTTATATCTCCAGTACCTCCAGGTTATAGCTCCAGGACCTCCAGGTCATATCTCCAGAACCTAGAGGTTATAGCTCCAGTCATAGCTAGCTCCAAACCAATATGCTGATAAACAATAACCTTCAATTTTATCCCCAAGCATACAGGTTTTCATAGTGATTTGCATTTGTACTTGATATTCAGAAAATGTTTTGAAAAAAAGATCTTTAAAGATTTGCCAAGTATTTTCAAGAACTAAAAACAAAAAAACACAATTTTCCTTTCAAAACTTGCATCTAGAGGAGTGTTGTAAGTTTTGGTGTGGTGGAGATGTTTTCAGTGGCTAAGCTTGCTTCCCTGGTTTAGTTTGACAGACGAGGGGAAGTTCTAATTGATGAATCGCAACATTTCTCAGTAATCAGCTTACTTCTTTCTTTCTAATGAGATATCTTTGTTCTAAGTCCGTACAAGAACATATCTATTCCCCGTGACTGGGGAATCTGAGCTAAATGATTCGTCCATAGGCACATTGTTTATCACTTACAGATTTCTTGATTTAATGCACTAATTAAAAAGTGATAGAACAGGCGACAACATGAGAGGCACCTAGCCATTCCTGCACATTTCAAACTTAATGGATCTTAATATTAATATTTATGTATGGACAATAGATTCTCTTATATATTATGCTCTATACACCATATCTCTATGACCCAATCTGATATGACTCAAACTGACCCATGCTTTTATGACTCAATCTAATATGACTCAATCTAATATGACTCAATCTAATATGACTCAATCTAACCTCTACTTAGATGACTCAATCTGAGCCTTATTTATATGACTCAATCTAATATGAGTCAATTTAACCTATGCCTATATGACTCAATCTAATATGAGTCAATCTAACTCATACTAAGATGACTCATTCAGAGCCTTATTTATATGACTCAATCTGACTCACTTCATGGGATGACAAATGCATGTCCACTTCTAAAGAAACATGAATATTTGCTGCTATTTTCACAGTTATATGTTCATTTTATGGTAAACGCGATATTCATTAAGACCTTTAAGATAACTGGGTCCAGCATGGAGTGCCACCTGGTGGCTGGTGGGAACATTATATGCCAACATGATTAATCTGGTTGTAAACACTCAATTTGCATTCAAATGATGGAGCTGAATAATGCATGGGGTTATTAGATAAGAAATGTACAGCCAATGACATAGATGACGTAGGCACCAAGGTGAAACACACACAACCCATGACATGGATAACGGAGATCAATATATATATATATCATCATCCCTGCAATATGAAGAACTGGTAGATCCTTGTCACATACTGTAAAACAGGTAGATTCTTGCCACATACTGTAGAACAGGTAGATCCTTGTCACATACTGTAGAACAGGTAGATTTTTGTCACATACTGTAGAACATGTATATCCTTGTCACCTACTGTAGAATCTGTATATCCTTGTCACCTACTGTAGAACAGGTAGATCCTTGTCACCTACTGTGATATATAGATTATTGCAGGAGCCGGGATGTCTAAATACTCGGTCCTCAGATGATACATGGCTCAGTCATTATGCCGTATTAGACCAAGTATACTACAGTGTCACTCATCTCTCCTATTACCATGGCAACCCAATTATATCTCTCTCTGCTGTATCAGTCTAGCAACGCCTCAATCATGCTGATAAACTGCATTCTTTGACAATGTTTGATTTAATGTAAATAATTGATTTCTATGCTTGAGATATTGTGATTCAGTGTTTAGAATCTACACTGATTGATCATTATTATATCAGCAATTAGCTGCACCAGCCAATGATTATATAAGTCCCATCAATCAGGTGATTACTGACTCTATTACAGGAGAGTCATGCTAGACATTGTGCCCAGAAAAAACGCACAAGATTTACGATGAAGCGTTCTCGCAGATTTGCTTTGGTTTAGCCACATTTACAATTTATGGCTGCAATTGGAAGTCAATGGCTCCTGAAATCCACTGATCCAGAAATCACTTTGAAATGGATATTATCTCTTATTTGTGTGCAAAAAACAATGAGTGGCTGGGAGGTAAAAAGTATGAATTTTTCATGGCCACACTTAATTTGGCCTTTTGTTGGCAATGGAATCAAATTTGATTAAATGTTGCAGAACAATGTGTCTGCCGGTGGGTTGCGGGCAGGGTGCCGGGAATGTGAGCTGACGTTAAGTATCTCACATGCTACCATCACAGGAGAGACTCTTAATCCTCACTCTAATCTATCCGGATTATATCAGATAATCCATAGATAATACAAATGCAAGTTACGGACTTGGAAATATAATTTTTCAAATAACATTTTATGAAATATTTTGATACCACAGAAGATGCTGGAGATTGTTTCTCTCCCTTTGTTCCATCCCGGTTAATTTTGAGATACACTTCTGAGTGTGAGCTGATCTGCCTTCCACTGTTACAAAGCCACAATGGGGTTGTTTATTTGATCAAAGAAAACAAATCACATAAGTGATCACAGTGTAACGCAATCGCCAATGTGGGCTCCTGTGAATAAACGTCTGACACTTAAATAGACCAGCCCTGTCCCGCCCCATCACTCGCTGCTGAACGAGTCCCTGCAAAACAAGTCGCTGCAGAACGAGTCACTGCAGAACGAGTTACTGCAGAACGAGTCACTGCAGAATGAGTCGCTGTGGATTGAGTCGCTGCAGAACGCGTCGCTGCAGAATGAGTCACTGCAGAATGAGTCGCTGCAGAACGCGTCGCTGCAGAACGAGTCACTGCAGAACGAGTCACAGCAGAACGAGTCACAGCAGAACTTGTCGTGGCATCATTTATCTCGCTCATCCAACCACAATTGTCTTCTCACTGAGTAATTTTGTGTTTTATTGGATAAATAGAAAAATAAAAATAAAATAAAAGTAATTTGTGATCAGAAAGGTCAATCTGGAACTTGATGCCATTATAATCATTTTTTACATTCGAATATTATTACAATTCTTAATTGTCCATTTTGCTTCACATGATATTTTCTAACCGTGAGGTATTCAGGTAAATGTGAAATGATATGAAGTTTGTCTCACAAAATACACACAAAAAAATGTTGTTCAAATCAAACATACTGACAACATTAAGTTAATTATTTTTTGCAGTAAATATCAAATATGAAATCGTAAAGCCAGAAATCATTAAAATCTGATAGTCAATAAACTGCTAAATTTAATTTGTGTTTAATCAAATGTCGTCTATTTCCATCAAGTATTTCTTTAATAAAGTGAGATATCCCATCTGGCATCAAAAGTACCTTAATATCACATATAATGGTTTTGAATATCATAAAAAAATACAAAATGTAGAAATGTCCCAATATCTGATATGCATCCAATCTAAAGATGTGTACATTTCAAAATATATAACTGAGATTAAATTGACCAATTCCTGGGCAGAGAGAGTAGATGTATTATTTCATGCAAGCTGCCAGTGTCTGTGTGTGTTCCCGAGCATCTGTGTGGTAGGCAATATTATTTATCGCCTAATTATCACCGAATATTCCGCAGGTTAACAGGGTTGTATGCATTAAATCACCGTTTATTAACCCTCCTTTGACCAAAGACCCATATATCATGATATCTGGCAATCTGGAAAGTTTATTGCGACTTTTCTCTGTCTGACAATAGTGTATTTAAAGAGATGGTGAATTATTGAAAGTTTTCCCTGCAAGCTTTCGTGTTCAGAGAATCCACGAAGCTTCGATCAATATCAATTATTTTGGCCAATAATTTTGGTTTTGGTGAATGATTGTTGTAATTTTGAGTAATCCGTTTCCGTTATCAAATAAACAAAATTAAAAAGCAAAATATTCAAAACTTCAAATACGTTAATCACTGATAATTTTGGATACATTTAAATAAATGAGAGTCAAAGAGTTAAGGATTTATTTGTTGGCAGACCGGTGTGGGCCATTACGATGCCTTCACAGACCACATTGGTTTCCACCACATGGCAGCCTGACAGCTTTAAGTTCATGTTGATGAAACAGAAATGGTTCTATCGTCAAGGCAGCCAAAGGGTTAATGGCTGTTTTCTTGAATTAAAATCGGTGCCATTCATTTAGAAACTACCAAGTTAATATTAGGAACTTGAGCACATATATAAGATCAACATATAAATCATATGGCAGCCAAAGGGTTAATGGTTGTACAGAAAATAGTGCTATTATTTCAGCCAAAGTGTTAAAACAGTTTTGTTGAGCAGATGATGGCAGTCAGAAGGCAGAGTGGTGTCATGCAAGTATGGCACTGGGCACTGGGAATGTGGTCCAGACAATAAGCTGGGCTCTGGGTGGGGGGCTCTGAGTGGTGTCATGTCAGCTGGGCTCTGGGTGGTGTCATGTCAGCTGGGCTCTGAGTGGTGTCATGTCAGCTGGGCTCTGGGTGGTGTCATGTCAGCTGGGCTCTGAGTGGTGTCATGTCAGCTGGGCTCTGAGTGGTGTCATGTCAGCTGGGCTCTGAGTGGTGTCATGTCAGCTGGGCTCTGAGTGGTGTCATGTCAGCTGGGCACTGGGAATGTGGTCCAGACAATAAGCTGGGCTCTGAGTGGTGTCATGTCAGCTGGGTGGTGTCATGTCAGCTGGGCTCTGGGTGGTGTCATGTCAGCTGGGCTCTGGGTGGTGTCATGGGTGGTGTCATGTCAGCTGGGCTCTGAGTGGTGTCATGTTAGCTGGGCTCTGGGTGGTGTCATGTCAGCTGGGCTCTGAGTGGTGTCATGTCAGCTGGGTGGTGTCATGTCAGCTGGGCTCTGAGTGGTGTCATGTCAGCTGGGTGGTGTCATGTCAGCTGGGCTCTGAGTGGTGTCATGTCAGCTGGGCTCTGGGTGGTGTCATGTCAGCTGGGCTCTGAGTGGTGTCATGGGTGGTGTCATGTCAGCTGGGCTCTGGGTGGTGTCATGTCAGCTGGGCTCTGAGTGGTGTCATGGGTGGTGTCATGTCAGCTGGGCTCTGGGTGGTGTCATGTCAGCTGGGCTCTGGGGGGTGTCATGTTAGCTGGGCTCTGGGTGGTGTCATGTCAGCTGGGCTCTGGGTGGTGTCATGTCAGCTGGGCTCTGAGTGGTGTCATGTCAGCTGGGTGGTGTCATGTCAGCTGGGCTCTGGGTGGTGTCATGTCAGCTGGGCTCTGAGTGGTGTCATGTCAGCTGGGCTCTGAGTGGTGTCATGTCAGCTGGGCACTGGGAATGTGGTCCAGACAATAAGCTGGGCTCTGGGTGGTGTCAGCTGGGCTCTGGGTGGTGTCATGTCAGCTAGGCTCTGGGTGGTGTCATGTCAGCTGGGCTCTGAGTGGTGTCATGTCAGCTGGGCTCTGGGTGGTGTCATGTCAGCTGGGCTCTGAGTGGTGTCATGTCAGCTGGGTGGTGTCATGTCAGCTGGGCTCTGGGTGGTGTCATGTCGGCTGGGTGGTGTCATGTCAGCTGGTCTCTGGGTGGTGTCATGTCAGCTGGGTGGTGTCATGTCAGCTGGGCTCTGGGTGGTGTCATGTCAGCTGGGCTCTGGGTGGTGTCATGTCAGCTGGGCTCTGAGTGGTGTCATGTCAGCTGGGCTCTGAGTGGTGTCATGTCAGCTGGGCTCTGGGTGGTGTCATGTCAGCTGGGCTCTGGGTGGTGTCATGTCAGCTGGGCTCTGGGTGGTGTCATGTCAGCTGGGCTCTGGGTGATGTCATGTCAGCTGGGCTCTGGGTGGTGTCATGTCAGCTGGGCTCTGAGTGGTGTCATGTCAGCTGGACTCTGAGTGGTGTCATGTCAGTTGGGCTCTGGGTGGTGTCATGTCAGCTGGGCTCTGGGTGGTGTCATGTCAGCTGGGCTCTGGGTGGTGTCATGTCAGCTGGACTCTGAGTGGTGTCATGTCAGCTGGGCTCTGAGTGGTGTCATGTCAGCTGGGCTCTGGGTGGTGTCATGTCAGCTGGGCTCTGGGTGGTGTCATGTCGGCTGGGCTCTGAGTGGTGTCATGTCAGCTGGGCTCTGGGTGGTGTCATGTCAGCTGGGCTCTGGGTGGTGTCATGTCAGCTGGACTCTGAGTGGTGCCATGTCAGCTGGGCTCTGGGTGGTGTCATGTCAGCTGGGCACTGGGAATGTGGTCCAGACAATAAGCTGGGCTCTGGGTGGTGTCATGTCAGCTGGGCTCTGGGTGGTGGGCTCTGGGTGGTGTCATGTCAGCTGGGCTCTGGGTGGTGTCATGTCAGCTGGGCTCTGGGTGGTGTCATGTCAGCTGGACTCTGAGTGGTGTCATGTCAGCTGGGCACTGGGAATGTGGTCCAGACAATAAGCTGGGCTCTGGGTGGTGTCATGTCAGCTGGGCTCTGGGTGGTGGGCTCTGGGTGGTGTCATGTCAGCTGGGCTCTGGGTGGTGTCATGTCAGCTGGACTCTGAGTGGTGTCATGTCAGCTGGGCTCTGAGTGGTGTCATGTCAGCTGGGCTCTGGGTGGTGTCATGTCAGCTGGGCACTGGGTGGTGGGCTCTGGGTGGTGTCATGTCAGCTGGGCTCTGGGTGGTGTCATGTCAGCTGGGCTCTGGGTGGTGTCATGTCAGCTGGGCTCTGGGTGGTGTCATGTCAGATGGGCTCTGAGTGGTGTCATGTCAGCTGGGCTCTGGGTGGTGTCATGTCAGCTGGGCTCTGGGAATGTGGTCCAGACAATAAGCTGGGCTCTGAGGTCTCGTCACATCACGTACACTTCCCCCATTTGTCTTATTCTCCCATTAAACCCTACAACACTCACGCGGCTGTAATTTTCTTTGCAAACACGAACTTTATATTGTCAGCAGCATTGATTTGTGACGACTTTTTCCTACTCAAATCTCGTAACCATCAGAAAATATCTTCTTTTATGTTATTGTGTCTGATCACGGCATAAAAATGTTTCTCTCAATCTACATGATATAGAACTGGCTTTCTTGGCTCTGTGAAGTTCTATGCTTCTGCAAATATGTCGTGTTTAAAGATGACCTTGCAGTGATGAAAACAGATGACCTAACAGGGATGACAGATGACCTTGCAGGGATGATAACAGATGACCTTGCAGGGATGATAACAGATGACCTTGCAGGGATGATAACAGATGACCTTGCAGGGATGATAACAGATGACCTTGCAGGGTGATAACAGATGACCTTGCAGGGATGATAACAGATGACCTTGCAGGGATGATAACAGATGACCTTGCAGGGATGATAACAGATGACCTTGCAGGGATGATAACAGATGACCTTGCAGGGTGATAACAGATGACCTTGCAGGGATGATAACAGATGACCTTGCAGGGATATCAGATGGCCTTGCAGGGATATCAGATGACCTTGCAGGGATGAGAGCAGCTTCCATGGTGTCCTCTAGCATCATATCCCAGAATTCCTCACAAACATGACATGTGCGATACGTGCCCTGCCTCACAAGGCTCACGGCATTCACCACAATATAAATAAAAGAAAATGTCAAATGCAAAAGGTGTTGCATTTCGTTTCGTCTTTGAAATGCAGAATGTCTTTATATGGCGTGTCCAGACAGGGAGATAAGGTAGCGAGGTAGGTGTTAGATCTGTGTGCTTTACGACGTCATCGTGTGCCTCGGGTATAGAGCTACAGAGAAGCAACGCTTTGTAGCAGAACCCGACTCATTATTGCTTCACTGACACAAAGATGAGCAGAATCTGAGAGAAAGATGAAATCATCTCTACTTGGTGTGATGAATATCTCAGACAAAGAAATGAACATGAAATAAACATGATATAATATATGCAGTGTTATTCACACTCACCTTCATGAAAGCGAATGAAGATAATTGGTCTGTTTGTTGCAAAATGATTCATCTCATTTGCAGAACTTGATATTACAGCCAAATTTATTGTGCATAAATTTTATTTTTGAATCTTAAAATTGATATCTTACATTAATGTACATTGGGAATAGGAATTGACACTAAATGTCTGTCTATAAAAAAGTCAAATATTGCCAGCCTCAGGACAGAAGTTGTGCCTGAAATCTGACATCCAAACCCCAGAGAACATGGCCTAAATGTAATCAAAACGGCAATGCATTCTTAACTCTAAAACTTAAAATTCTAAACCTGACTGGCTGAAAAGGCTCAATTGGTAGAGTATTCACCCTGAGACCAGAGATTCCCAGTTCAAATCCCGGCCATTACTTTGAAGTGCTATGAGCAGACATTGTCTGGAATCAGGTCTATGTAAAAGTCATCTATGCTTGGCGAAAACTCTCAATGAGAAAATGAGTATTCTGTGGCAAAGTTGAGGGTATTGATTTTACAAAGGATCTGCAATAATTTTCATCAATGGACAAGAAATGAAGAAGTGGATTTATATATTCGGTCCATGCAGCTTTTCTGGATGCAAACCATGAATTCTTTGTTCCCAGAACCACTGAACTGGACACGGCTGTGTCAGCCGTTTTAGGCACACTCAAGTGAGCTGCAGAGATTTTTTAAATGGTCGCCATGGCAACATGTGAAGTGGGTAACACGGTTGCCTTGCTCAGTTCTGGCTGGGTCTGCTTTATACATACATAATGCACAAATATGGAAATGCTGCATGCTTGTCTACGAGAGATTTGTCACAAGATACTGGCGGTCAACACCCTTTAAATTGACCAAGTGCCATATCTCAGCCCCCCATACACACAAAATATAAAAGGTCTTTCTGAGTACACATACATATATGAAAAATTAAATAAAAGTACATTAGTTTTGAGTGCAAATCCTATTGTCTTTGTTATTATATATGGATATATTATTTCTTCCTGGATGTAATATTATCCTCCCTATAGGATTAATAAGCAGTTCTTATATCAGTACCCACAATGCAAAGTAGACAAAGCTCGGCAAGCTTAAAATGTCATCTTATTTCTGTGACAGGCCCGGTCATCATGTCAGCATCTGTGTGACACAGAAAGCATCTTACACTGCATGTCCCTGTAATCCTGCACACAGCGTGGTCCGTGTGACGCTGCACCTTATATCGTTATGTTATATGGCACACGGTATGGTCCGTGCGACGCTGCACCTTATATCATAATAGAACACATGATATGGTCCGTGTGACGCTGCACCTTATATCGTTATGTTATATAGCACATGGCATGGTCCGTGTGACACTGCACCACCTTATATCGTTATGTTATATGGCACATGGTATGGTCTGTGTGACGCTGCACCTTATATCGTTATGTTATATATCACATGGTATGGTCCGTGTGACGCTGCACCTTATATCGTTATGTTATATAGCACATGGTATGGTCCGTGTGACACTGCACCTTATATCGTTATGTTATATATCACATGGTATGGTCCGTGTGACGCTGCACCTTATATCGTTATGTTATATATCACATGGTATGGTCCGTGTGACGCTGCACCTTATATCATTATGTTATATAGCACATGATATGGTCCGTGTGACGCTGCACCTTATATCATTATAGAGCACATGGTATGGTCCGTGTGACGCTGCACCTGATATCGTTATGTTATATATCACATGGTATGGTCCGTGTGACGCTGCACCTTATATCGTTATGTTATATAGCACATGGTATGGTCCGTGTGACGCTGCACCTGATATCGTTATGTTATATAGCACATGGTATGGTCCGTGTGACGCTGCACCTGATATCGTTATGTTATATAGCACATGGTATGGTCCGTGTGACGCTGCACCTTATATCGTTATGTTATATAGCACATGGTATGGTCCGTGTGACGCTGCACCTTATATCGTTATGTTATATAGCACATGGTATGGTCCGTGTGACGCTGCACCTTATATCGTTATGTTATATAGCACATGGTATGGTCCGTGTGACGCTGCACCTTATATCGTTATGTTATATATCACATGGTATGGTCCGTGTGACGCTGCACCCACAGTCAGCCCGTCTAATGACCCACAGTCAGCCCATCTAATGACCCACAGTCAGCCCGTCTAATGACCCACAGTCAGCCCATCTAATGACCCACAGTCAGCCCGTCTAATGACCCACAGTCAGCCCGTCTAATGACCCACAGTCAGCCCATCTAATGACCCACAGTCAGCCCGTCTAATGACCCATAGTCAGCCCGTCTAATGACCCACAGTCAGCCCATCTAATGACCCACAGTCAGCCCGTCTAATGACCCATAGTCAGCCCATCTAATGACCCACAGTCAGCCCGTCTAATGACCCATAGTCAGTCCAGCAGGATGTCTAATGACCCACAGTCAACTCATCTAATGGCCCACAGTCAGCCCATCTAATGACCCACAGTCAGCCCATCTAATGTCCCACAGTCAGCCCGTCTAATGTCCCACAGTCAGCCCATCTAATGTCCCACAGTCAGCCCGTCTAATGACCCACAGTCAACTCATCTAATGACCCACAGTCAGCCAACCAGGATGTCTAATGACCCACAGTCAGCTCATCTAATGTCCCACAGTCAACTCATCTAATGACCCACAGTCAGCCAACCAGGATGTCTAATGACCCACAGTCAGCTCATCTAATGTCCCACAGTCAACTCATCTAATGACCCACAGTCAGCCAACCAGGATGTCTAATGACCCACAGTCAGCTCATCTAATGACCCACAGTCAGCCCGTCTAATGACCCATAGTCAGCCCGTCTAATGTCCCACAGTCAACTCATCTAATGACCCACAGTCAGCCCATCTAATGACCCACAGTCAGCCCATCTAATGACCCACAGTCAGCCCGTCTAATGACCCATAGTCAGTCCAGCAGGATGTCTAATGACCCACATTCAACTCATCTAATGACCCATAGTCAGCCCGTCAGGAGAATGTAGTCCTGTATTAATGCAGATCCCTGCCTCATTCCAGACTCCACAGGAAATCTGTACATGTTCATAAGCCAATTAGCCTCTGTATCATGTGACGCTTTCTCTTCTGAGCGCTGCAGTGTGGCTTGGTGCATATGTATCTATTATTTAAGTCAAGGCATCAACATGCACTTATCATCAAAACATTTGCCTGATCTCATGTAGCTTCCTCCATCTTTGTTTTACGAGATGTTTAATGAGATGAGGAGCAATGAGACATATCAGGGCGTAATATTGATAGAGTGTTATAAACACCCGCCGATCGTTGCCGCGTAAGACAGGACGAGGTCGCATCTACTGTATCCATCATCCTAATTAGGAGAAATTAAGAACAAATCTCAGAAGATGAAGAACTTTACTACAAGACTCTAAATTAATCAATTCTCTTTCTCACCAAAGCCCTGATGTCCATTCTTACGAAATTCAATCTTAACTGACAAAGGTCACATCAAATTTTATTCTTTACTGACAATGACCATTACAAATTACATTATTTGCTGACAATGACCCTTACAAACATATAGTCCATCTGTGTTAATTGCACACCAAATGTCCAACTTTGCCGGTGACAGAAATAATGCATTGCCTGCTTTTGGCCCTGACGGGAGCAAACATGACCCCAGGGAGGGTGGGGCATCCCCATTGAGGTCACTGTTATCTTGTCACTACTCATCTGACCCAGATTAGCTCACAAAGCTCAGCATATTAAGGTCATACGTTAGACCTGAGTGGCACATACAGTCATACCTTTAGGGTGGGATCATGCCGTGCAAATGGGACACATTCACAGAGCAATCATTGGATTTTAATATCATAGGATGCAAGGATCTATTTTTCTTACAGAGCAAAACTTGACAAACTTAACAGCTTATTTTTGTGAAAGACATAATTCTAGGAAAATGGAACAATCCATTATGGGGCTTGGCAGGAGATAATTCAATTTATTACAAATAGATTTAATAAAATATGACAACTCAAAGAGGAATTACAATAAATCAATTATCAGCCTGGAAACAATGGAACATCTCCAACTTAAAAATGAGCAGATATCAGAAAATTGACAGGTTAGGTGTAATTCTTGAAACTTCTGACATATTCCAATTCACCAATTTCTTGAAATGTCAAAAAATGGGATCAATTACAAAACAATCTGACAGAGGAAAAATTTGCTAAACAATTGTTACCAACAGTAAATGGTGCAAAAAACTGGTAAACAATTGTTAGCAACAGTAAATGGTACAAACAGCTGCTAAACATGTGGTACCAACATTAAATGGTACAAACAGCTGCTAAACATGTGGTACTAACATTAAATGGTACAAACAGCTGCTAAACATGTGGTACCAACAGTAAATGGTACAAACAGCTGCTAATCATGTGGTACAAACAGTAAATGGTACAAACAGTTGCTAAACATGTGGTACCAACAGTAAATGGTGCAAACAGTTGCTAAACATGTAGTACCAACAGTAAATGGCACAAACAGTTGCTTAACATGTGGTACCAACAGTAAATGGTACAAACATCTAACCAACATGTTTTGTTTCATCCTTCATTCAATGACAGTGACATGTGTAGTGTCTCTAACATTACTTTATGACATCTACTATCTGACTGCCTGATGCAGATTTTGTCATCTATATTTGATTCAAGGAGAATAAATCTGTCCCATGCTGATGATCTTCATCCTATTCATTCATGAATTTGAAATAGTTTGGATTTTTCACATTTGCATGTTTTGTGCCCATCTTTCTTGAGGTTTCATGTTGCTATAGTTTCTTGCCCTTTTGTTCCTCTTATTACAACATACCAAGCCGTTCAGGTTACCAGGACAACGAGATGCATTGTCGCGGATATCTTCACTCAGCCCATCTGGCTATATAACATATTACAAATGACTTGTAACCTGAGATATATAAAAGCTCTGACATTGATAGCTCTGTGCTCGTATTCTAGGCAATATTCTGCTTTATTCAGTCAGAGGACAATGAAAAACAAGGACAGCGTAAATACGGTGCAACAGTATGGAGCCACAGCGGAGTGCCAGAGTTCATTGGAACAGTGCAGTTCTGAAGGAGAGCACTACAGTATAGAGCTCACCTGTCCTACAGCATAGAGCTCACCTGTCCTACAGTATAGAGCTCACCTGTCCTACAGTATAGTACTCACCTGTCCTACAGTATAGTACTCACCTGTCCTACAGTATAGAGCTCACCTGTTCTACAGTATAGTACTCACCTGTCCTACCGTATAGAGCTCACCTGTCCTACAGCATAGAGCTCACCTGTCCTACAGTATAGAGCTCACCTGTCCTACAGCATAGAGCTCACCTGTCCTACAGCATAGAGCTCACCTGTCCTACAGTATAGAGCTCACCTGTTCTACAGTATAGAGCTCACCTGTCCTACAGTATAGAGCTCACCTGTCCTACAGTATAGAGCTCACCTGTCCTACAGTATAGAGCTCACCTGTCCTACAGTATAGAACTCACCTGTCCTACTGTATAGAGCTCACCTGTCCTACAGTATAGAGCTCACCTGTCCTAGAGTATAGAACTCACCTGTCCTACAGTATAGAGCTCACCTGTCCTACTGTATAGAGCTCACCTGTCCTACAGCATAGAACTCACCTGTCCTACAGTATAGTGCTCACCTGTCCTACAGCATAGAGCTCACCTGTCCTACAGTATAGAGCTCACCTGTCCTACAGTATAGAGCTCACCTGTCCTACTGTATAGAGCTCACCTGTCCTACAGCATAGAGCTCACCTGTCCTACAGTATAGAGCTCACCTGTCCTACAGTATAGAACTCACCTGTCCTACAGCATAGAGCTCACCTGTCCTACAGTATAAAGCTCACCTGTCCTACAGTATAGAACTCACCTGTCCTACAGTATAGAACTCACCTGTCCTACAGCATAGAGCTCACCTGTCCTACAGTATAAAGCTCACCTGTCCTACAGTATAGAACTCACCTGTCCTACAGTATAGAACTCACCTGTCCTACAGCATAGAGCTCACCTGTCCTACAGTATAAAGCTCACCTGTCCTACAGTATAGAACTCACCTGTCCTAGAGTATAGTGTTCACCTGTCCTACAGCATAGAGCTCACCTGTCCTACAGCATAGAGCTCACCTGTCCTACAGTATAGAGCTCACCTGTCCTACAGTATAGAACTCACCTGTCCTACAGCATAGAGCTCACCTGTCCTACAGTATAAAGCTCACCTGTCCTACAGTATAGAACTCACCTGTCCTACAGTATAGAACTCACCTGTCCTACAGCATAGAGCTCACCTGTCCTACAGTATAAAGCTCACCTGTCCTACAGTATAGAACTCACCTGTCCTAGAGTATAGTGTTCACCTGTCCTACAGCATAGAGCTCACCTGTCCTACAGCATAGAGCTCACCTGTCCTACAGCATAGAGCTCACCTGTCCTACAGTATAAAGCTCACCTGTCCTACAGTATAGAACTCACCTGTCCTAGAGTATAGTGTTCACCTGTCCTACAGCATAGAGCTCACCTGTCCTACAGCATAGAGCTCACCTGTCCTACAGCATAGAGCTCACCTGTCCTACAGCATAGAACTCACCTGTCCTACAGCATAGAGCTCACCTGTCCTACAGCATAGAGCTCACCTGTCCTACAGCATAGAGCTCACCTGTCCTACTGTATAGAGCTCACCTGTCCTACAGCATAGAACTCACCTGTCCTACAGTATAGTGCTCACCTGTCCTACAGCATAGAGCTCACCTGTCCTACAGTATAGAGCTCACCTGTCCTACAGTATAGAGCTCACCTGTCCTACTGTATAGAGCTCACCTGTCCTACAGCATAGAGCTCACCTGTCCTACAGTATAGAGCTCACCTGTCCTACAGTATAGAACTCACCTGTCCTACAGCATAGAGCTCACCTGTCCTACAGTATAAAGCTCACCTGTCCTACAGTATAGAACTCGCCTGTCCTAGAGTATAGTGTTCACCTGTCCTACAGCATAGAGCTCACCTGTCCTACAGCATAGAGCTCACCTGTCCTACAGTATAGAACTCACCTGTCCTAGAGTATAGTGTTCACCTGTCCTACAGCATAGAGCTCACCTATCCTACAGCATAGAGCTCACCTGTCCTACAGTATAGAACTCACCTGTCCTACAGTATAGAACTCACCTGTCCTACAGCATAGAGCTCACCTGTCCTACAGTATAAAGCTCACCTGTCCTACAGTATAGAACTCACCTGTCCTAGAGTATAGTGTTCACCTGTCCTACAGCATAGAGCTCACCTGTCCTACAGCATAGAGCTCACCTGTCCTACAGCATAGAGCTCACCTGTCCTACAGCATAGAGCTCACCTGTCCTACAGCATAGAGCTCACCTGTCCTACAGCATAGAGCTCACCTGTCCTACAGCATAGAGCTCACCTGTCCTACTGTATAGAGCTCACCTGTCCTACAGCATAGAGCTCACCTGTCCTAGAGTATAGTGTTCACCTGTCCTACAGCATAGAGCTCACCTGTCTTACAGTATAGAGCTCACCTGTCCTACAGCATAGAGCTCACCTGTCCTACAGTATAGAGCTCACCTGTCCTACAGCATAGAGCTCACCTGTCCTACAGTATAGAGCTCACCTGTCCTACAGCATAGAGCTCACCTGTCCTATAGTATAGTGCTCACCTGTCCTACAGTATAGAGCTCGCCTGTCCTACAGCATAGAGCTCACCTGTCCTACAGTATAGAGCTCACCTGTCCTACAGCATAGAGCTCACCTGTCCTACAGCATAGAGCTCACCTGTCTTACAGTATAGAGCTCACCTGTCCTACAGCATAGAGCTCACCTGTCCTACAGTATAGAGCTCACCTGTCCTACAGCATAGAGCTCACCTGTCCTACAGCATAGTGCTCACCTGTCCTACAGTATAGAGCTCACCTGTCCTACAGTATAGAGCTCACCTGTCCTACAGCATAGAGCTCACCTGTCCTACAGCATAGAGCTCACCTGTTCTACAGTATAGAGCTCACCTGTCCTACAGCATAGTGCTCACCTGTCCTAGAGTATAGTGTTCACCTGTCCTACAGCATAGAGCTCACCTGTCCTACAGTATAGAGCTCACCTGTCCTACAGCATAGAGCTCACCTGTCCTACAGTTTAGAGCTCACCTGTCCTACAGCATAGAGCTCACCTGTCCTACAATATAGAGCTCACCTGTCCTAAATTATAGAGCTCACCTGTCCTACAGCATAGAGCTCACCTGTCCTACAGTATAGAGCTCACCTGTCCTACAGCATAGAGCTCACCTGTCCTACAATATAGAGCTCACCTGTCCTACATTATAGAGCTCACCTGTCCTACAGCATAGAGCTCACCTGTCCTACAGTATAGAGCTCACCTGTCCTACAGCATAGAGCTCACCTGTCCTACAGTATAGAGCTCACCTGTCCTACAGCATAGAGCTCACCTGTCCTACAGTATAGAACTCACCTGTCCTACAGTATAGAGCTCACCTGTCCTACAGCATAGAGCTCACCTGTCCTACAGCATAGAGCTCACCTGTCCTAGAGTATAGTGCTCACCTGTCCTACAGTATAGAGCTCACCTGTCCTACAGTATAGAGCTCACCTGTCCTACAGCATAGAGCTCACCTGTCCTAGAGTATAGTGCTCACCTGTCCTACAGTATAGAGCTCACCTGTCCTACAGTATAGAGCTCACCTGTCCTACAGTATAGAACTCACCTGTCCTACAGTATAGAGCTCACCTGTCCTACAGCATAGAGCTCACCTGTCCTACAGCATAGAGCTCACCTGTCCTAGAGTATAGAGCTCACCTGTCCTACAGCATAGAGCTCACCTGTCCTACAGTATAGAGCCCACCTGTCCTACAGTATAGAGCTCACCTGTCCTACAGTATAGAACTCACCTGTCCTACAGTATAGAGCTCACCTGTCCTACAGCATAGAGCTCACCTGTCCTACAGTATAGAGCTCACCTGTCCTACAGTATAGAGCTCACCTGTCCTACAGTATAGAGCTCACCTGTCCTACAGTATAGAGCTCACCTGTCCTACAGTATAGAACTCAGCTTCTATTTCAGTTTATCACATATGATACAATGCTGTTATCTTTCCCATTAAACACATTATCCCTTAAGACTGCAAGGTGTTACTTATCCCTGGAGAATGCAAGGTGCTACTTATCCCTGGAGAATGCAAGGTGCTACTTATCCCTGGAGAATGCAAGGTGCTACTTATCCCTGGAGAATGCAAGGTGCTACTTATCCCTTAAGACTGCAAGGTGCTACTTGTCCCTGGAGAATGCAAGGTGCTACTTATCCCTGGAGAATGCAAGGTGCTACTTATCCCTGGAGAATGCAAGATGCTACTTATCCCTGGAGAATGCAAGATGCTACTTATCCCTGGAGAATGCAAGGTGCTACTTATCCCTGGAGAATGCAAGGTGTCACATACTTCCTGGCAAAGTGAAAAAACCATTCTTGCAGGTATAGAATAATTTCCAGGGAAGCAGTCTAAATGCTGTTGAAACAACAAACAAACCTTGATATGATGGCTTTAAACCCCTCTATTCTCCCATAGATATCTGATTGATAATCTGGGAATGATGGCTTAAAATTCTGAGGAGCACACCCCATGTAATCTTCCATAGATATCTGATTGATAATCTGGGCAGGATTAGGGATCATCCCGGGGGTAATCTATGCCACGTATTGGCCCCTGAGAAGAATCTTAGGCAGACATGTGAGCTGTGTGAGCCGCCGTGGTGAAGCTGGGCTGAGGGAAACAAGCCTAACCACATTAACATCCCACACAATTCAATTGGTCCCCCTCATTTTCTCATTTGCATACGTAAATACCAGCCATTGTAGATCTGTTACTAGTTTCTGTCAGGAAACGGCTGTGTCTATTTCGATCAACATGTTGGAGGGGGTTAAATTTCTTGCTGCTGAGAATTAACAAATAGTTTCTTCTTTCATTCTCCCAGGAAGAAACGACAGACTGTGGACCCGTAAAAAAGAGTATTTGAATAAAACTGTATTTGAATTACACTGCATTACACACTCTTTTTACATTGGAGGGTGCTAATTTTACAAGATGCATGACTTCAGCAATTATATAACCATCCTACACACACCTACCTCCCAGTCAGTTTTATGAGCACCAAAGTCTGATAATCTGATGAGACTGCATCTAAACAATGACTTCACAAGTTTAAATATAGCATGTCATATAATGAATATATTGCCCAATTATGAACGTTTATCCATGCCAATGAAGGATTCTGCCAAATGCCAGACAAAAACTGGAATGTGAAAGATAAAATGAAATAATTTGGTCTGACCACACAATAATGGTATGGTGATGGCAGGTAGATTAACTGACCACCCCTACACCCCTAGTCCCACTACAGGGGGGGGGGGACCACCCCTAGATGCAGGTGGTTGGGATGAACTAAGCAACAAGCTGTCCAACACCAGCATAAAACAACCTGACCAAAATACACACAGGAAGTACATCTGAAAAGCCCAAGAAACAAAGTCATCTGTGGCTCCCTCTGGAGGAACTTGTGGCCTTCAAAGCTTCCTGCTACAAGACTGTAAAGCGTCCCTGAGGAAATGCCAGCTGTACAAGGTAGTCGGGAGGAAGGAGGAAGCGGCACCAAGAAAACATACATCAACCCCTCCCTCCCCTCACATCAACCCCTCCCTCCCCTCACATCAACCCCTCACCACCCCTCACATCAACCCCTCACCACCCCTCACATCAACCCCTCACCTCCCCTCACATCAACCCCTCACCTCCCCTCACATCAACCCCTCACCTTCCCTCGCATCAAACCCTCACCTCCCCTCGCATCAACCCCTCACCTCCCCTCGCATCAACCCCTCACCTCCCCTAGCATCAACCCCTCAGCTCCCCTCGCATCAACCCCTAACCTCCCCTCACATCAACCCCTCAGCTCCCCTCACATCAACCCCTCACATCAACCCCTCACCTCTCCTCACATCAACCCCTCACCTCCCCTCACATCAACCCCTCAGCTCCCCTCGCATCAACCCATCACCTCCCCTCGCATCAACCCCTCAGCTCCCCTCGCATCAACCCCTAACCTCCCCTCACATCAACCCCTCAGCTCCCCTCGCATCAACCCCTAACCTCCCCTCACATCAACCCCTCAGCTCCCCTCACATCAACCCCTCACATCAACCCCTCACCTCCCCTCACATCAACCCCTCACCTCCCCTCGCATCAACCCCTCAGCTCCCCTCGCATCAACCCCTCAGCTCCCCTCACATCAACCCCTCACATCAACCCCTCACCTCCCCTCACATCAAACCCTCACCTCTCCTCACATCAACCCCTCACCTCCCCTCACATCAACCCCTCAGCTCCCCTCACATCAACCCCTCAGCTCCCCTCACATCAACCCCTCACATCAACCCCTCACCTCCCCTCACATCAACCCCTCACCTCCCCTCGCATCAACCCCTCAGCTCCCCTCGCATCAACCCCTCAGCTCCCCTCACATCAACCCCTCACATCAACCCCTCACCTCCCCTCACATCAACCCCTCACCTCTCCTCACATCAACCCCTCACCTCCCCTCGCATCAACCCCTCACCTCCCCTCGCATCAAACCCTCACCTCCCCTCGCATCAACCCCTCACCTCCCCTCGCATCGACCCCTCAGCTCCCCTCGCATCAACCCCTCAGCTCCCCTCGCATCAACCCCTAACCTCCCCCCACATCAACCCCTCAGCTCCCCTCACATCAACCCCTCACTTCTCCTCACATCAACCCCTCACCTCCCCTCACATCTGGAGGATATACATGAATATCATCATTATACTAAAGTGTATAATGTGATGCAAATTATATGAAACACTTATGATTTCCCTGAGGAAAAATATGTATCAGATCAGAGATAGCTATCTCTAAATAAAGAGGAATATCATTTGGGTACCCTGGATATAGAGGACACAATGTCTGGGTACCCTGGATATAGAGATCACAATGTCTGGATACCCTGGATATAGAGGACACAATGTCTGGGTACCCTTGATATAGAGGACACAACATCTGGGTACCCTGGATATAGAGGACACAACATTTGGGTACCCTGGATATAGAGGACACAATGTCTGGGTACCCTGGATATAGAGGACACAACATTTGGGTACCCTGGATATAGAGGACACAATGTCTGGGTACCCTGGATATAGAGGACACAATGTCTTGATACCCTGGATAAAGAGGACATGACCTCAAAGCACCCTGGATATAGAGGACACAACATCTGGGTACCCTGGATATAGAGGACATGTCCTCTGAACACCCTGAATATATAGGTTACACCTTGAATATAGAGAACAAGTCTTCTAAGCACCCTGGATATAAAGGACACAACTTCTGTGTAACCTGGATATAGAGGACATGACCTCTGAGCACCCTGGATATAGAGGTTACACCTTGAATATAGAGCCTTCCAAGCATCCCTGATATAGCAGACACGACCTGTGCTGCCCCCTGCAGGAAGAGGACCTCTCTCCTGAGACGGCTGATAGGAGGGCTGAAGTAGGATATATTCTATGCTGGGCCTGCAAGCTCTACATTCACACGCCTCCTTTGGGAGCATACAAAACAGCTGCCCAATTCAATAGGTCTCACTAGCACAGCACCTCTGCCCGAGTTCAGCCGTGCCCTCCTCTCGGCTTGTCAATACCATACGCCATTGTCAGGCCACAAACGCCATCAACAAAACCACGGTCAGACCCCCAGTGATCCTGGTGGTGATGCCATGCCTCCTCACTCCAGAAATATCAGTCCAATCTCACTGAGTGATGGATATTTTCACTCGCAGAATGGCCGCCAACATCAACACTTTCCAAATAGGCAACAAATCCCACGTACACACTCTCTGTTGTCGAGTCTGTGTCAATACTTGGCCTTGTACACTGTCCTCGCTGATAACCACCTTCAGGTTTATCATTCAGCCAACAGAAATAAACCTCTCTATCATCTCACATGGAACACATTAATTAACAAAAAGTCCCTTTTGAATTATGTGACAATCTGCCACTGTCACATTGAACAACATACTTCCTTCTTACTGATTTGATTAAATGTGCATTTAATTTTTCATCCTCAAAATATTTCTGAAGCCTACTTACATTGGTGAGATTAAAATCTTGAATTTAAACTCCTTTGATTCAGCTTCAAGCTGATCTAAATCTTTATATCGACTAATCTTGAATTCTAAAATAAAATATTGAAAACTTTAATTAGTCATACGCCATTACTAGTTTAACTGATAACTAGTTATATCTTAAAACTGTTTTAAACCTAGTTCTAACATGGTTCATCTTGGTTGCGATTACTATGAACACTTTGGTATGAGGGCTGTTCAGAAAAGATGCAACCCTCCCTTTGATTGATGAAATGTATTAACTGGAGACTTCCATCACTTCACCTCCACTTACAAATTAATGGTGATACTGTTTTTATGTCCCTCGCACAAGAGAGATACAAAAAGCCTTATTCAGAAACAAGAATTGGAGCAAGGATATACTTTTTCTGTGCCTGGGAAAAAACCTTTCTTCCCAACAGAGAACTGTTCAGCTTTTTGCTTCTTTATTCTCATTGTAAGACCAGTCACTGTCAGTGTACTGGACCTAACCACTCATTCTGTGATACGGCGGGAGAGAAATTTCTAATTTTATTTTCCAGTTCATGTTGACATGGTGGCTATGAATCACAGCAAAAGTACTCAGAGAAAAATATTCTTATCAAAAAAAAAATGTTGAGGAGGTTATAATCTTCTGTCACATTTACCCAGAATTCCTGGCGCATCTGTTGCCTCCCGGCAGATTCTCACACTTCCTGTGTGGCTGTGTGAGTTTTATCTGCTGCGTGCCACTGTCTCAGGAGATGTCTCACGTTTGAATGCCATTATTGAGAAGGTGATATCGCTCATATGACCAGGGAATAAATCAGATTTTTTTCCCCTGAACACTTGCAAATTTCACACCACATTTAAAATTACAAAACTCCTTTTTAAAATTACAAAACTCCTTTTTAAAATTACAAAACACTTTTTTATGGTATTATGAAATAACTTGCAAACTTAAAATAAGCATGTTCTGTACCTTAAAAAATATCTAATATCAACCTATTGTTAATAATTGAAATGTTATTGATATTTTTACATTAAAACATAAAACAATGCTAACGACAAATGCAAATTTACAATTCAACAAAATGATCAAATTCAAAAGCACTCTCTTAACAACACGATAGCTATGAAGTACAGAGAGACAAGATGCTGTAAAATTGGCAGGGACCTTGTACTGTGATTTTGAAGTGAGAAACAAAACAGTTGGGGAAGTGACAAAAACATGCAATTCACAGCCAAACTAAATGATCAAATTGATAAAGACCCTTTTAATAACCTGATAGCAATGGAGACTATAGAGACTAGACCCAATGATATAAGCATCGTGTGTTTGCTGCGAGTCTGGGGAGGAAGGCATCAAAGCTTTGCGAGGTGTGCCTGTTCTCAGCCTGGCATTCACTGTCCTGCTTGCCTCCTGGTCTTGCCTTTGACTGGGCCATGTCGACAATCACACAGCTGTGAATATTTCTCTCCAATTTGTTGCTACTGCTGCTTGAAGCTAGTCATTCTTTTATGATATTTTTGCTTCAAACACATACTTTTTTTAAGTCTTTGTTCAACAATAACTTGCCTGCCAATAATACTAAATATAGTAAGCATCTACGTTTAAATATTGCACTTCTATAAGCTACATGGGTAATTGACATTTGTGGCTGTATGAAATCCACAACTAATTTCCTGATCTTCCAATTATGTATGGTAATTTCATTATATCAACCAAACTTTCATGTCTAATTGAAATTTCATAAATATTTAATTTTTAGCTTTTGTATAATCAATACCTACTCATCACATAATTTAAAATTAATCGGAAAATTTCTCTCTAAAGATCCCAAGAAAATTTAACATTTTCAGTTAAAGTCTGCACTCTATGATTCTTCCGTGACCTCACATAATGATGTGGTCCCTTTTTTCACTCTGCCGCTTCAAGTGAGCTATAACACTCTTCTGGGGACACATATTTTCATGTCATCTTCAAGACTGTTGGTAGCGGCCATTATAGAGCCAGGATGAAAGCTGGAGGTGTTTTGATTCATCTGGTCTGTCTGGGAATGTCTTATCAGATCTTGTCCTATTAGCAAGGGCTCAGCCCTCGTCACAGTCCCCCAACTGGTTCCCCATCTGTCACTATTTGATCAGCCGACGGATTGCTTCCAAGAAATCTCTCATGTCTTAGTCCCAATTTGTTGATATATCCCAGGTTGCTGAGGCAGTGATGTGTGAGTCTTAGCTCTGACGGGTCGCCGACTCTCGTGTGAGCCTCGGACACTGAGCCCCTCTGACAGACTCTGCTACCCGTCCTCATCCCAGATTGTGTGCCTGATGGAGGTGCTGATGGGGATGAGCGTTAGACTGTGCCCACTATGTCTCCTGATGGACAGGGCAAGGCGATCCATTAGACCGACACGTTGATAGAGCGCCCCCTGCTGGGGAAATGTCGTTCATTAACATGGCGGTTTCCACCAGGGCATCCCCAGGTGCAAAATGCCACCTCTACGCCAGCTTGCCAGGAAGTGCAAATAACACCCTCAGTGCCACTGTACTATGGTACTATTGCATTGTTCTATTTCCTTATAACACCCTGAGTGCCATTGTGTTGTGGAACTGTTTCACTTTCACATCTACTGACAACACCCTGACTGCCACTGTTTTATGGAACCATTTCACTTTCACATCTACTGTTAACACCTTCAGTGCCATTATATCATGAACAATTTCACTTTCACATCTACACATTTTCACATCTTAGTGCCACTGTATTATGGAACCATTTTACTTTCTTATCTTCAGATTGCTAAACAAATTCATCACATTTCCCGCTCTCTTTTTCTCTGTGTATCAAGTTACATTCCCAGATGTCAAGGAAGACCACTGTCATGTCGCACTTGTTGCGTGATTCCTACAGACATGTGTGGTAATATTTTTATGTTTAACCTGATAATGGGCAACATGGCATAGCTCCAGACAGAAAAACCAACATTTACTTCGCCAAGTTCTTTGATCTTCTCCCAACGGGCCAATAGGAAATTCACATAATCGCATACAAGGAACATATCAGACCTATTAGTACACAGAAATATGTCGAGATATAGACCAGCGCATTTTGCTGATTTCCCCAGAGTATTAATCAACAATTACATCTTTACTTGGGAACGCTTTGAAACTTGAGCGGTCCTTTGCAATTCACTGGTGGAGCAAGACTTTGGTTGCAATTAAAGAGCTTTGGAGTTGTCAGCAGGATGGCCACAGATACAAGGATTCACAGTCGTACGGGGACCTGAGAAAAAATGTGGCGAAACGCCTGGCAGTAGATTAAAACATTCCTTCAGAGCAGTATCGGCAAAAACCTTGTGGAAAGCTTTGCCCATTTAAACCCAGGTCAAGTGTGCCTCCATTGTGGATTTACACGGCCCCCGGCTGAAAGCTTTGTCGACTTTTTAACACTCAGCTTCAGGAGAAAGCGATAAAGGCTTGTCAAATAACAGCATGCGCCCCGGTGCCACCGTGCCAACCAGGGGACGCGTATAAAAACCAAAGTCAAATGAAGCACACTCCAAAACAAGCCTGTTCAATTTGCTAACATCACTTGTGACATATATATGGGCTGCGGGGTGTATTACTGCTACATCTCGCCAGATCCCAGGGTTATTCCTGCCCAGAATATAATCATAAACACAGGCAGATTCATGTCTTTTCTGTTTTAAACTCAGATAGTGCCTGTCCTGGTTGGCACAATAGATAGCGTCTCTCTCATCCATCCCCAGTACGGCTCTGGCAGCCAGTCTATATATAGAATGAAGGATGAGCTCAAACTTAGGCCATTCCAATGGTGCTACCATTCAGGGCATAGAAGGTACTACCTAATATAATGCCAAATAAGGTACAACCCTTGTAGGACCATAAAAGATACCACCCTTATAATGGTAGAGATGGTACCATCCTTATAATGGTAGAGATGGTACCATCCTTATAATGGTAGAGATGGTACTATCCTTATGATGGTAGAGATGGTACTACCTTCATCATGGTAGAGATGGTACTATCCTTGTTATGGTAGAGATGGTACTATCCTTGTTATGGTAGAGATGGTACCATCCTTATGATGGTAGAGATGGTACTACCTTACAATGGTTGAGATGGTACTATCCTTGTTATGGTAGAGATGGTACCATCCTTATGATGGTAGAGATGGTACTACCCTTATCATGGAAGAGATGGTACTATCCTTGTTATCGTAGAGATGGTACTACCCTTATGATGATAGAGATGGTACTACCCTTATCATGGAAGAGATGGTACTACCCTTACAATGGTAGAGATGGTACTATCCTTGTTATGGTAGAGATGGTACCACCCTTATGATGGTAGAGATGGTACTATCCTTATTATGCTACAGATGGTATTACCCTTATAATGTCATAGATGGTATTATCCTTATTATGCTACAGATGGTGCTATCCTTATAATGCTACAGATGGTACTATCCTTATTATGCTACAGATGGTGCTATCCTTATAATGCTACAGATGGTACTATCCTTATTATGCTACAGATGGTGCTATCCTTATTATGCTACAGATGGTACTATCCTTATTATGCTACAGATGGTACTATCCTTATTATGCTACAGATGGTACTATCCTTATTATGCTACAGATGGTACTATCCTTATTATGCTACAGATGGTGCTATCCTTATTATGCTACAGATGGTGCTATCCTTATTATGCTACAGATGGTGCTATCCTTATTATGCTACAGATGGTACTATCCTTATTATGCTACAGATGGTACTATCCTTATTATGCTACAGATGGTGCTATCCTTATTATGCTACAGATGGTACTATCCTTATTATGCTACAGATGGTACTATCCTTATTATGCTACAGATGGTGCTATCCTTATTATGCTACAGATGGTGCTATCCTTATTATGCTACAGATGGTGCTATCCTTATTATGCTACAGATGGTACTATCCTTATTATGCTACAGATGGTACTATCCTTATTTTGCTACAGATGGTGCTATCCTTATTATGCTACAGATGGTACTATCCTTATTATGCTACAGATGGTACTATCCTTATTATGCTACAGATGGTGCTATCCTTATTATGCTACAGATGGTGCTATCCTTATTATGCTACAGATGGTACTATCCTTATTATGCTACAGATGGTACTATCCTTATTTTGCTACAGATGGTACTACCCTTATTATGCTACAGATGGTACTATCCTTATTATGCTACAGATGGTACTATCCTTATTATGCTACAGATGGTACTATCCTTATTATGCTACAGATGGTACTATCCTTATTATGCTACAGATGGTACTATCCTTATTATGCTACAGATGGTTCTATCCTTATTATGCTACAGATGGTACTATCCTTATTATGCTACAGATGGTACTATCCTTATTATGCTACAGATGGTGCTATCCTTATTATGCTACAGATGGTGCTATCCTTATAATGCTACAGATGGTACTACCCTTATTATGCTACAGATGGTGCTATCCTTATAATGCTACATATGGTATTACCCTTATAATGCTACAGATGGTGCTATCCTTATTATGCTACAGATGGTGCTATCCTTATTATGCTACAGATGGTGCTATCCTTATAATGCTACAGATGGTACTACCCTTATTATGCTACAGATGGTGCTATCCTTATAATGCTACATATGGTATTACCCTTATAATGCTACAGATGGTGCTATCCTTATTATGCTACAGATGGTACTATCCTTATTATGCTACAGATGGTGCTATCCTTATAATGCTACAGATGGTATTACCCTTATGATGCTACAGATGGTATTACCCTTATGATGCTACAGATGGTGCTATCCTTATAATGCTACAGATGGTACTTTCCTTATTATGCTACAGATGGTACTATCCTTATTAAGCTACAGATGGTGCTATCCTTATAATGCTACAGATGGTGCTATCCTTATTATGCTACAGATGGTACTATCCTTATTATGCTACAGATGGTACTATCCTTATTATGCTACAGATGGTGCTACCCTTATAATGCTACAGATGGTACTATCCTTATAATGCTACAGATGGTACTATCCTTATTATGCTACAGATGGTACTATCCTTATTATGCTACAGATGGAACTACCCTTATTATGCTACAGATGGTACTATCCTTATTATGCTACAGATGGTGCTACCCTTATAATGCTACAGATGGTACTATCCTTATAATGCCATAGATGGTACTACCCTTATTAAGCTACAGATGGTGCTATCCTTATAATGCTACAGATGGTACTATCCTTATAATGGAAGAGAAGTTACTGCTGCTTACAATTATAATAGCACAAAAAATACCACCAATAAAACAATAACGATGCATATAAAAAAGTAGATATCATATTTAAATTATTTTTTTGTATGTTGCAGAAGCAAATTCCAAGAATGCATCATATGAGTCACATGGGATTGTATATAGTACACTGGGGATACAGAAACACCTGGAAAGACAACCTATACTGGGTGACATCATGCCTGGAAGTAACATCATGCCCTGGAAGTGACATCATGCCCTCAATGTGACATCATGCCCTCAATGTGACATCATGCCCTGGATGTGACATCACGCCCTGGAAGTGACATCGTGCCCTGGATGTCACATCATGCCCTGGATGTCACATCATGCCCTGGATGTCACATCATGCACTGGATGTCACATCATGCCATGGATGTCACATCACGCCCTGGATATGACATCATGCACTGGATGTCACATCACGCCCTGGATGTGACATCATGCCCTGGATGTCACATCACGCCCTGGATGTGACATCATGCCCTGGAAGTATCATCATGCCATGGATGTTACATCATGCCCTGAAAGTAACATCATGCCCTGGATGTCACATCATGCCCTGGAAGTGACATCGTGCCCTGGATGTCACATCATGCCCTGGATGTCACATCATGCCCGGATGTGACATCATGCCCTGGATGTGACATCATGCCCTGGAAGTAACATCATGCCCTGGACGTCACATCATGCCATGGATGTGACATCTTGGCCAGAAACACCAGTCAGTCAACACCTCACCCAGATAAAGTGACAATTCAACCAGAAAAGTGAAACCTTTATTTGTAGAATCAAAATTAGAAATAATAATATTAATTGTAAAGAAAAAGAATCTGGTCTAGCATTGTAGCATTGATTATTGCACATCTCCACCAAGACTGCTCTGAGTAGGACTTGTTGTGATGGATAAGAACGAATTGTCCTCACTCCGTAGACCAGTAATATTATACAAAACAGTTTATTGCAACAAGACAAAAAACAAACCATCCTGGATATCAAGTGAGGAGGATTAGAGATGTTAATACTTGATCAGGTTAACCTGGCAACAATATGTAGAACCTTGTATGATACAAGCCTAGCAACACAATCTTTGCAATCTTTACTAATGTGTCTGTTATTGTATTTGGAGACCACCCATCATTTACTGAGACATTAAGTACGATGTTACTCGGGTTTACAGGCCCGTCCGTTCTGTCCTCCCAGTCCCAGATGGACAATTATCTGGAATTATGGGAACATGGCGGCCAGCTTGTTTATTGAGTCGTGTGCTTGTCTATGATAACTAAACAGCTACGTACCCTCCCTGTCCAACTCAACACATTGATTTTGTCAACGTTCTGATGCAGTTTCACTTTTCCATTATTACCTTGCTTCATTTCTGACTGCTGCATGATGGGATAGGTCAGACAGTTTAGCCTCGGCAATTTACTTCCACTTTGTTTACCTTACTTCCTTTCTTACAGCTGCATGATGGGATAGGTCAGACAGTTTAGCCTCGGCACATTGTTTACCTTGATTTGCACCTCTATCTAATCTCCTAATAATTCCTGTTCCCACCAAAAACTGATTAAAAACCAGAAAAAAAGGAAAGAAAGAAAATAAAATGTGCTTGACCTTGACCTTGATTACCCAAACTACATTGGCACATGAAATAATTTCACTTACAGTTGTTGCAATAAGCTAATATTCATTGCACTAAAAAGTAATTTGAAAGTAAAACAAATTTATACATGCATGAATGCACAATGTGTTGTTTCTGTAACTTCCCAGCATTCTCTCCTGTCTGAAGCACGATATATTCATTCTTCATTCTGGATACACTTGCATGACCCATTCTCTAAGTTCTTGTATATATTAAATGTCAAATTGTGAAAGTTGCCTCCAGTGTATGTAAATAACACAGTCAGATGTGACAAATGCGTTTTCTTCTCCAAAAGCTTTCCCATGTCAAATTTTCTGGCTGTCTCAACATAATAATAACAGCTCACAGCATCCTGTTTCTAATACTAAGAAATCTATGTTAAGTAATTATACATATGTGCAAAACCTACTCAATATCATCTTAATTAAATATATAAATGTAATTATGTTGCCAGGTATAGTTGACCAACATGAGGCTGTTTTCCATTTCTTTTTTCTGAGCTATGTTATCTGATAGAAAGTGGAGTCCTCCGCTTTCTATCAGCAGCTCTGGCTCGTGGTAATGATGCTGACTTACTGTAGCATTAAACTGAAATGAGACTGTGGTCTGTGATTGCCGTTTAATTCCATTTGCTGGTTCTTACGACCCACTTTGAGAAGCTAACGTTATGTAGTCTTTATTACCTGGGACGGCATCCGATTGGGAGCAGTATTTGTCATTTATTGGCTTATATTCAATTCATCTCATTGATCATCACATATCATGAATCATCTGCAGGAAACCTGTAAAATCTAACTAGAAACGGAAGCTTCATCTCGGGCTTAGCTCATATACCATCAGGGAACATCTCAGTTCCTTGTTATCCCGAGCCCAAATCGGCAGGAATATATTCTAGTAAGCAGAGAAATAAATAAGAAATTGAGGTGGTTAGTCTGACAGCCATAATAAGCAGGGTCTGCTGTGCGGTATTTGCTCTGCGCTCAAGACGTCTGCTGTCCCATTAGCTGAGTGGCCATGTTGACCGATGACCTCCACCAAATGTGTTGACCTATGACCTCGACCAGATGTGCCGCTGGGTTGTAATGTAATTAAAATACCTCGGAATGTGCTGAGATGGGTGGGGTGGTCGGCGGGAGATTGAGGTCTTCTTTCTCGCACGGACCTTATCTAACTGCGCTATACTATCTACAGTAATAGCTGCACGGTGGCGCCCCCTGGCAACACTTCTGATACAAACTGCCCACTCCCGATAAACCGCCACCAGTCAATATTCCATACAAAAGCCTGCAGCATTTTTCAGCGGAGACCCGGAGAAGAAGTCGGGGGTAGAATCAGGTGATTATCATTTGTGTATCTCTTACCTCACCCGACGCTGTCTGAGACAACAAGAAATGCTTCCCGCATTGCACAAACATGCAACTCTGCAATCCGAGACGCGATTGTCTAATGGGATTCCTTTGATGAAGTTTTCATTAATTCTGCAGGAAATATCAAATTTTGATTTTCTAAAGTGGCCTGAGAGGACGTTGTCTCATGTCTCCGTGGGATGACAATCGTCCCTTGTTTGTTGCACTTAGATTTCTGTAGAAACAGACTAACGCAATGTGCTGATACTCTGACAGAATTCAGACTAACAAAGAGAGACACATATACATGTGCTTTTTGTTTTATACTGAATGTTACGCTGTAATAACATAGAGTGGTACTCAGTTGCTTTGCTCTCGATGGTGAACCATTAATCTTCAGCCTTCATCTGGAATCCATGGGCCTACACCTGAGATATGTCTGAGATGAATAAAAAAATATTCTGTAAAGTAATTTAAAATGCTGATGTAATATTTAGTTAATTTATGAATTCAATGACTTTTTCTTCATTCAATATGAAACCCACAACAAGTGAAAGTAGGACAAAATGCAGCTGTCATTTCTAAGCCATCAATCTTACCCACCACAGGGCAGGACAAAATACAGCTGTCATTGCCAGACCATCAATCTTACCCGCCACAGGGTAGGACAAAATACAGCTGTCATTGCCAGACCATCAATCTTACCCACCACAGGGCAGGACAAAATACAGCTGTCACTGCCAAACCATCAATCTTACCTGCCACAGGCTAGGACAAAATGCAGCTGTCATTGCCAAGCCATCAATCTTACCCTACACAGGGTGGGACAAAATACAGCTGTCATTGCCAGACCATCAATCTTACCCGCCACAGGGTGGGACAAAATGCAGCTGTCATTGCCAAGCCATCAATCTTACCCGCCACAGGGTGGGACAAAATGCAGCTGTCATTGCCTGGCCATCAATCTTACCCTACACAGGGTGGGACAAAATGCAGCTGTCATTGCCTGGCCATCAATCTTACCCGCCACAGGGCAGGACAAAATGCAGCTGTCATTGCCAAGCCATCAATCTTACCCGCCACAGGGTGGGACAAAATGCAGCTGTCATTGCCAGACCATCAATCTTACCCTACACAGGGTGGGACAAAATGAACTATCAGCTATAGATAAGTAAAATGCAACTCTTATTGACTGTAACTTGTGACAGACTGCATGCAGAAGATATTAAAGTTATCTGCTATCTCAGCAATTTATATCCAATAAAATATCAATTTATCACAAAGAAATCATTCCCTCGGCTATCAAAGTAGCAATATTAATTGATTTTCTTAACTCTAGTGTTGTACAAACAATAAGAATGATGTAATATAACAAGCTAGCACGAAATCTGCATTCCAGAAAATTCTAATTCACCAGCATGCTTCCAAATGAACCATTTCAGTTCAGTTCAGCTTTCTGGCATTATAATCTGTCTCATATGCTGCACACCTTAATGTTATATTCCCGACATAATACACAGAGGAGAATGCAGTAAAATATCTGCTCGGATTATGGTATTTAGATTTGTAGCATCCTGCGGGTAGTTGTATGATTTCCTTTGTGGAGAGTCAGAGGCAGAACACAGCACATGTTCACATGGGACACAGCCATAAGGTGTAAACTTCTTGATATGTGTTAACTATTTCATTGTAAACACAAAGTAACATTTATGATCAAGAGCAAAGTTACATCCTAACTGAGAATGTTTCAAATGTCATCCAATAAGGCACTACTGCAATATTGTGCAATAAGGCACTACTGCAATATTGTGCAATAAGGCACTACTGCAATATTGTGCAATAAGGCACTACTGCAATATTGTGCAATAAGGCACTACTGCAATATCACGCAATAAGGCACTACTGCAATATCACGCAATAAGGCACTACTGCAAAATTGTGCAATAAGGCACTACTGCAATATTGTGTAATAAGGCACTACTGCAATATTGTACAATAAGGCACTACTGCAATATTGTGCAATAAGGCACTACTGCAATATTGTGCAATAAGGCACTACTGCAAAATTGTGCAATAAGGCACTACTGCAATATCACGCAATAAGACACTACTGCAATATCACACAATATGGCACTACTGCAATATCACGCAATAAGGCACTACTGCAATATCACGCAAAAAGGCACTACTGCAATATCACACAATAAGGCACTACTGCAATATCACGCCAAATTTAGTAGCTGATTGAATGATGAATATTAATACAAACTCCTGCTTCTCAGTATGTTAGTTTCCATTTCCATGAATCTTCATATAATATAGGTTGTATCAAATCAGTATATTTTCACTTAACAGTTGGTTAGAGTACTAGCCTATTAGCAACATTTCCTCTGGTGATCCAAAGGTCGTGGGTACGATCCCTGACCATGCCGAGATTGAACTCATTGATTCAATATGAGCTGAGGCCCGTGCCAAAGGGTTAACCCGTTGTCCTTCTAAATTTGTGACCGGGTGGCTTGTCATGTCAAGGACCTGCAACATGACAATTCAGTGAGGCAGCACTATATCTGCTACAAGTAGGTCTCATCACGAAATTACTGAAATAATGGTGAAAGTGATGTAAAGTCCCAAACAAAGAAACAAACAAACAATCTTTCTATTCACTGGCCAACCACCCCTTCCATGTCTAACCAAGCCTTCTCTCTCTCTATTAACAGCAATTCACAGCACAATGAGATGGCTAGTGTGGTACCCAACTCTTCACACATTATTGGCATGACAACAGCAATTAGAAAAGCCACATAAGTTTTCCTTGTTAGAATCTCAGCGTGCATTCACATATCTCACATCATTTCTCAGGGCTTCAGCAGCCAGAGGAAAGTCAATTTGTGCATAGAAATATAATGATATAAAAGTTCACCTCTGAGCCCGAGACACTGGAGTAACAGACTGTCTCTGATTTCAGAATGTTTGATAATGTTTAATTAGATAAGCCTCATAATTAGACATATTTAAAACATTGAGCCACATGTGGTCTGTTCTGTGAAAAATGATACTTACAAATTTCCTTATTTCTTAATTTTCCTAACAATAACAATTACTTGATGTAACAATTACTTGATGTATTCTTGTCTAAGCAAGGAAATGGCAAGATTAGCATTTTATATAATATAATAGCATTTATTTCTGGTGAGCTGGTGAGATGGTTGCATTTCATTTGTCCAGCATATAGACTAATATCCTTTTGAGAATGACTGTATTATATTACATATGTTACATATTATATTACAAAACAGGTCTATATACGATTTATATTGGTTATGCAGTGAACGAATATCATCTTCCTTGTGATGTTCAATGTCCAGGGAGAAATGTAAGCCACGATGTTAAGAGCGTTTATTTCTCCTATTTCGCTTTGATCATGGCACTGATGTCACTCTCAATCAGGCTGGCCCTTTAATGCAAAAACCACATCCACACTCAAGACCCAATCACCTGCCTCAGCAACGAATTATATCCTTGCTTTTTGACAAATTTAAATTCAAATATTGGTTGTGATTACCATCTGTTTAATCAGAATCTGCCCGTGCTCTCAAAGTAATTCAAAACAAAGATAAATTTTTGAGGGAAAAAAGAAAAAAGTTTGAGTTAGAGAAATGCCAATCTGACGCATTTGCATAATACTTGAAAGTTTCAGCCACAGAAAGAGACAATGGAAAAATCCTCCCCAAAGGAATACAGGATGACACAATGTAATGATTAGATAAGATTCTAATATGCATCATACAATGGTCCAATGCAACTCTTATTAGTACTCATGGCTGATTCATATAATGTTATGAGTCCCTGTTATGAGTCCTGTTGTGAGGCCTGTTATGAGAGTTATGAGTCCTGTTATGAGAGCTATGAGTCCTGTTATGAGGCCTGTTATGAGAGTTATGAGTCCTGTTATGATAGTTATGAGTCCTGTTATGAGTCCTGTTATGAGAGTTATGAGTCCTGCTGTGAGTCCTGCTGTGAGTCCTGTTATGAGTCCTGTTATGAGTCCTGTTATGAGAGCTATGAGTCCTGTTATGAGGCCTGTTATGAGAGTTATGAGTCCTATTATGAGAGTTATGAGTCCTGTTATGAGAGTTATGAGTCCTGTTATGAGAGTTATGAGTCCTGCTATGAGAGTTATGAGTCCTGCTGTGAGTCCTGTTATGAGTCCTGTTATGAGTCCTGTTATGAGTCCTGTTATGAGTACTTATGTTTGATTCATAAATGGTCCAATACAACTGCTATTAGTAAATTGATTTATTTGTTTGAGTCACCAACTGGTCCATAACAACAGCTGCCATGGGTACTGACGTCTGAGTCACCAAATGGTCCATAACAACAGCTTTAAATAAATTGAGTTTTTATGTTTAAGTCCCAGACTGGTCCCATATAACTGCTATTAATAACATGAGCACTCATGTCAGACTCACAAAGGGATAAATCTTCCTTTTCAAAATATAGCAGAATTTCATAAAATATCCAAACGTGACAGATAAAGACTTTCAGAGACCGATATGATATTTCCGCCAGCCTATTAGCATGCCTCCCTGCCAGGTCTGAGGTAAGCTCTGTTATTCTCAAGTTGTCAGTAAGAATCACATCTAATGCATAGAGCATGTGGAAACGCACTTAGACATGTTCCCTCCCCGTCTAATGCCCTCAGGGTGTGCAGGAAAACTTTGTTTTAATTATCAGGATGAAGCAGCTTTCATAATCTACTTTGTAGTCATTAACTGGGCGAAGAAGTGAGTTACTACGCAAGCTGCTGCCACCTGGAGGCAATACTCTCACAACTGCTGCCACCTGGAGGCAATACTCTGACAACTGCTACCACCTGGAGGCAATACTCTCACAACTGCTGCCACCTGGAGGCAATACTCTCACAACTGACAGCCTTTTTTTACGCCAAATAAATTCACTGTCTAACATGTCACATTTTATTCCATAAAAATATCACACCTTCGAAACTTTGCACTTGTTTCTCTTTTTTAGAATAAATGTAAATATTTATTCATAATATCTTGGAATAATCATTTTTATAATATTAAATCACAGGAGAAATTTTCTGTCACAGATAAGTGCCTGCCTAGGTTTTTGTGAGGGAGTTTTTCTTGGGAGGCGAGGTTGGAGCGTTGCTGAGGTGTTATGACAGTAAATGGGATGAGCTTACGAGTCAGCATCAGAGTAAGAGAGTGATCAGAGCGAGGCTATTATCAGGCTGCACCTCTACTTCTATACACGACTCCTCTTGCCAGCCCATAATGGCATCTAAAGTAGCCTCTTAGGCACATGCTTTAATGTTAATGGAGATGCATTTTAGTATTCACTCACTACTTTTATATTAAAATTGGTTTGAAGTGAACCAATTTAAGGTGTGCTTTATTTTCTTTGCAATCTTTCTTCAGTCTTAACTTTTATAAGAGTTTGTTTTAAACAGAAATGAGAAATCTTATTAAGATAAGAGAAGTGAAACTTGCAGACAAGCCAAAGTTATCATTGACGTATTCCCTTCCAATGTCTCCAAAGTAAACAAAAATGATTGCCAAACACAAGTTTATTTTAAGTGTATAAGGATATGTTTGATCCTGAATAGATGTGATATTAAATTTATTCCTGGCGTTATCCTTTATATTGATACCTAAATGAGGCCCCTGTTATACCATCTCCATACTTTCTTCTCTGATGATTCAATTCCATGTTGCATTTGCCTTTAAAAAAAACCCCTAAACCAGCAGGAATCCCTGAGGCAGGTGATTTTCAATCTGTGTTGTGATCACTGCAGTATCCCATCCCGGGGCGCTATCCCATCCCGGAGCGGCCCGCTGAGTAGACGTATCATAACGCCAATGTCGTATTTACATGTCTAGAGTACGCCACACTCCAGGACGCTATAAATCATATCTGACATCCCTACATTAATAGCCGCTTTGACATTTTCCAGTATTTGGCAGGAGAAATCAAACTCCCACAGCCCTCACCCCACCCACCCCACAGGAGGGCATTATTTTGTAAGTACACAGAACGGTACCCACAGAACTGCCTATCACTACCTAATGCAACTCTAAGCTGATATGCTTATTGTTACATACTATAAATGTTTATTGTAAAGTATTATGTTCGTCTAGACTGTCAGCTAATATGTCTATCTATTGTAATGTACTGTATATGTTTATTGTTAAATAACACATAAGTCTACACTCTGAGCTAATATGTTATTGTAATATATCATATAAGTCTACACTCTGAGCCAATATGTTATTGTAACATATCATATAAGTCTACACTCTGAGCTAATATGTTATTGTAATATATCATATAAGTCTACACTCTGAGCTAATGTTTCTATTGTTTGTAACAGAACATGTTCAGAGAGGTCAAACACCGGCTTGTATGTTCAGATTTGTTGTATCATTTTATTTGCAGCAACATGCAAATTTCTGCTTCATCACTTAACCCTTTGCACACGGTATTTCCCCGTGCTCTAATGCCGTGCTTTATTAACCACTTGCTCCATCTCCCCGAGGACAGAAATCAGATCTGAATGCTCCCACCGACAAAATATCCCACCAACAAAATGCCACTTTTGCCTTAATGCTAGTTTAATACTTGTACATCATGGCATAAGGCTGCATGGTTATTACTGAACCTTTCCGTTAACCGGATCAAACGTTTTTATCATCCATTTTAGAAGGGACAATTACTGGGGCAATCTCTTTCAGTGTGGCCTCCATCATAGGGCTCATTTCAAGTCAGATTCAGTGACGTCTTTTATGGCGTACTGCAGGATTATGTTAATTACCCACACAACCGGTGACCCACATCCAGTGACCCACAACCGGTGACCCACAACCAGTGACCCACAACCAGTGACCCACAACCGGTGACCCACAACCAGTGACCCACAACCGGTGACCCACAACCAGTGACCCACAACCGGTGATCCACAACCAGTGACCCACAACCAGTGACCCACAACCAGTGACCCACAACCAGTGACCCACAACCAGTGACCCACATACAGTGACCCACATCCAATGACCCACATCCAATGACCCACATCCAATGACCCACATCCAATGACCCACATCCACTGACCCACACCCAGTGAAAATCGTTCCGGAAAATTAACAATGCTTTAGGCAAGCATTGCTTTATTTTTACAGAAATGATTTAGCTACAAATCCAAGTTTTATTCACTGGCATTCATCTTTCTGCTGCATTTCTTTAGCAAATAAATATTATACCTTGAGAGCAATTGTGCCAATATGTAAGTGTATGAGACTCCCATATGATGTTCACTCCTCTTACTGGTCAATTAAAGCTGAGTGGATCGATTCCTATTCCTGCATTCTGTCCTGCCCTGCTGCCTTATGTTCCTCTGTAATGGATCGTCTCTGATTTCTCCACATGTCTGGTATTAATCCCACATCTAAATGCAGCATTTCTCTAATCATCACAGTCACATCTATTCAAATTTCAATTCATTGCAGAATGTCGTTATCTCCGGCAACAAGTCCCTGGTAATACTCTGCTGAGCGAGGCTGAGTCACATGAGGTGGAGTCACATATCTGCCCAGCAATTATCAGCCCAGCAATTATCTGCTCAGCTCGACTGGGAAAGATATTCATAATGAGAACTCACTACTGCCTACGAGAACTCACCACTGCCAATGAGAACTCACCACTGCCCATGAGAACTCACCACTGACTGTGAGAACTCACCACTGGCTGTGAGAACTCACCACTGGCTGTGAGAACTCACCACTGCCCATGAGAACTCACCACTGACCATGAGAACTCACTACTGCCCACGAGAACTCACCACTGCCCATGAGAACTCACCACTGCCCATGAGAACTCATCACTGGCCGCGAGAATTCACCACTGCCCGCGAGAACTCACCACTGCCAATGAGAACTCACCACTGCCCATGAGAACTCACCACTGACTGTAAGAACTCACCACTGGCTGTGAGAACATTGCCCACAAGAACTTACCACAACCCACCACTGCCCGTGAGTGCTTCTAGAGTGCTTCTAGTGCGATTAGATGATATTAGCAATGTCAATGTTATATACCATGTCTGAGCACAACTACCTACCCTTTACCAGGCAATCAGAAATGAGTGAAAAAGATCACATGCAATAGCATGGCTTTTCAATGTTACTGCACTATGTGAAGCAAGGTAGTGTGAAGGGGGCACCTCAGCTAGTTGTGTGAGTGAGTGTAGGGGGCGCCTCAGTTAATTGTGAATGTGAGTGTAGGGGCGCCTCAGTTAATTGTGAATGTGAGTGTAGGGGGCACCTCAGTTAATTGTGAATGTGAGTGTAGGGGGCGCCTCAGTTAATTGTGAATGTGAGTGTAGGGGGCACCTCAGTTAATTGTGAATGTGAGTGTAGGGGCGCCTCAGTTAATTGTGAATGTGAGTGTAGGGGGCGCCTCAGTTTGCAGCAATCATCTCAGCGGAGGCTGCTATAAAGCTATCCTTTTCTCCTTTATTTATGTCTTGGACCATGAAGATGTAATACTACCTCACGCCCCTATAATACCCAATTTGGTCCCTGGGTCACGGCCTCAACCTGCCATTGTTATGAATCATAATTGTCCACTTGGTAAGTCTCGGTATAACAAAATAATTTTGATATGACCCCCTTCTGGCTCGTCTCAAGTAATAGGGAGAAATTTGTAGGTTTTTGTGTGTGAGCCACGCAGGTCGTGGTCCCTGTGTGCTGGTAATGGATGCTGTCTACGTGGCTATTTCCCTCCTCGTTCTCCGCCAGCCAGCGATGTCAGAACTCATCACTGCGATACCGCCACATCGCTGCTCAGCCTGAGAATTCCTTTTGGCAGAAGCTTCATCAAGTTTCTCCTCAGCCCTGTGTGTCGTTTTCTAATTATTGCTCTCCATTAAGACCTGACTTGCTTGCATGCCAAGTGTGGCCGCGTAACACTGGCGGTGATTGCCGCGCCATCCTCCGCAACTCTCGCGCCAAATTGAGGCTGATCGGCTGGAATCTTCCAAAACAATGCTCGACACTTTGTTAGGTTTTGTCACGCAAATGTGAAACCTTTTGCCATTACCTGCTTGGCCCTCACTTGCTGCTGGGCGGAGGGTGCTCCTGTGGGGACGTGCGTCTGCTCTGCCACTGGCGCACTCTCCGCTCTCGACAAATACTAGCCATTATGGGTCGACTATTCCACGGCCATCAGGAAACTTCCTCAGCAAATATCCATCTTCATCTTTATTTCGCAATTTTATGTCTTGTCATGATACCGCGTCGGCAAGCTTTGTTAATACTGGGTATATGGGCAATACAAACAAACTATGCTTTATGGCCACTCCTCTGCCCACTCTCCCTCTCAGTGACCAGGATGCAGACTTAATCTTCATCAAATCTTATATTGCCTTCTTTCCCACTGATTTGCAATCAGACGTAAAAATATACTGCCACAATTTGATGTGCAGACAGAAAAAATAGCAAATCTCAATGGAGTGTAATAACATACACATTTCTATTTTTTACAAATAAAAGGATTGTTTTATCGCATTGCAGTTCCTGTAACACACAGTATAAATATCAAATGCATGAAGGCATTTGCACAAACTGAGACAAGAGTATAATTCTTTTTAAAAGAATAAATGCAATCTTAGTTTGTAGTAACCTGGAGAATTTAGAAGTGACATTTGCCAAGAAATAGAAGCCCGGCAGGCCTCAACATTAAGGAATCTGATCACTGCGCTGAATGGGCAAGTCGTTCTCAGATCCACCAGAGTTCTTGTCAAATTTGCTGGCCCATAACATCAAACTTTAAAATATAAGAAATAATAATCAAGACTAGGCCAATTGAGTTTTATACAGGCCTGTAAGTTACAAATCCTTTCATGGCCACTGAGCCAGTTGCTAATTTCGAGCCCTGCATTAGCCAGGATAATTATCATATAGCATCCAAACTCAGCCTGGATAATTGACACATGACATTAGCCTGGATAATTGACACCTGACATTAGCCTGGATAATTGACACATGACATTAGCCTGGATAACTGACATATGACATTAGCCTGGATAATTGACACATGACATTAGCCTGGATAACTGACACGTGACATTAGCCTGGATAACTGACACTAGCCTGGATAACTGACACTAGCCTGGATAATTGACACCTGACATTAGCCTGGATAATTGACACATGACATTAGCCTGGATAATTGACACATGACATTAGCCTGGATAATTGACACCTGACATTAGCCTGGATACTGACACCTGACATTAGCCTGGATACTGACACCTGACATTAGCCTGGATAACTGGCACATGACATTAGCCTGGATAACTGACACATGATATTAGCCTGGATACTGACACATGATATTAGCCTGGATAATTGACACATGACATTAGCCTGGATAATTGACACATGACATTAGGCTGGATAATTGACACATGACATTAGCCTGGATAATTGACACATGACATTAGCCTGGATAACTGACACATGATATTAGCCTGGATAATTGACACATGACATTAGCCTGGATAATTGACACATGACATTAGCCTGAATAATTGACACATGACATTAGCCTGGATAACTGACACGTGACATTAGCCTGGATAACTGACACTAGCCTGGATAACTGACACTAGCCTGGATAATTGACACGTGATATTAGCCTGGATAACTGACACATGACATTAGCCTGGATAATTGACACCTGACATTAGCCTGGATAATTGACACATGACATTAGCCTGGATAATTGACACATGACATTAGCCTGGATAACTGGCACCTGATATTAGCCTGGATAATTGACAGGTGACATTAGCCTGGATAACTGACACATGACATAAGCCTGGATAACTGACACATGATATTAGCCTGGATAACTGACACATGATATTAGCCTGGATACTGACACCTGACATTAGCCTGGATAACTGACACATGACATTAGCCTGGATAACTGACACCTGACATTAGCCTGGATACTGACACCTGACATTAGCCTGGATAACTGGCACATGACATTAGCCTGGATAACTGACACATGATATTAGCCTGGATACTGACACATGATATTAGCCTGGATAATTGACACATGACATTAGCCTGGATAATTGACACATGACATTAGCCTGGATAATTGACACCTGACATTAGCCTGGATAACTGACACATGACATTAGCCTAGATAATTGACACATGACATTAGCCTGGATAACTGACACATGACATTAGCCTGGATAATTGACACATGACATTAGCCTGGATAACTGACACCTGACATTAGCCTGGATAACTGGCACCTGACATTAGCCTGGATAATTGACACATGACATTAGCCTGGATAACTGACACATGACATTAGCCTGGATAATTGACACATGACATTAGCCTGGATAACTGACACATGACATTAGCCTGGATAATTGACACATGACATTAGCCTGGATAACTGACACCTGACATTAGCCTGGATAACTGACACCTGACATTAGCCTGGATAACTGACACATGACATTAGCCTGGATAACTGACATATGACATTAGCCTGGATAATTGACACATGACATTAGCCTGGATAACTGACACCTGACATTAGCCTGGATAATTGACACATGACATTAGCCTGGATAACTGACACATGACATTAGCCTGGATAATTGACACATGACATTAGCCTGGATAATTGACACCTGACATTAGCCTGGATAACTGACACATGACATTAGCCTGGATAATTGACACATGACATTAGCCTGGATAATTGACACATGACATTAGCCTGGATAACTGACACATGACATTAGCCTGGATAATTGACACATGACATTAACCTGGATAACTGACACCTGACATTAGCCTGGATAACTGACATATGATATTAGCCTGGATAATTGACACCTGACATTAGCCTGGATAACTGGCACATGGCAGTAAACTGTATAACTGACACATGGCACAAGTCTGGTTAACTTTAAGTAGGAAACAACCAAGCCAAGCACTTGTAGTAGTTGGGACTTCATTAACAAATACACCCACTTTTCTGTGTAAAGAAAGTGCCCACAAGAAAATAGCGTGGGGCGTCAGCATTAATGGTGCTATTCTGAGAGTGGCCATGAAAAATGCATGATAACACAATGGGCACTCGAGTGACATGGCCGGCTCACAATGGGCACTCGAGTGACATGGCCGGCTCATTGGACGGAGGCTCAGATTGTCATTACAGGGAACGGCATTCCATGCTCACTGCGACCATATACTGAGACACCTCATTGTGTACCGTGTGAAAACCCAGTGGCGATAATAAACGGCCCGGAGTATCAGATAGAGGCAGCCGTTGGCTCTGTGTCGTATAAGGTTGACGATATCTCAAGGATTCCTCGCAAGGAAACGGTGGGGCTAATGGTTTCTGCATCATTAACTCTCCTCCACCAATTATAAGTTAAAAACATTTTCACATTATTTAAAAATGGCACAAATATGATGAAATACATAACATTTGTGAATGCATTCTCATTATATTTTTAAAAGTGGGTTTGTTTGTTTGGGGTTTTACATCACTTTCAACATTATTTCAGTCACTTTGTGACCTACTTGTAGCAGATATAGTGCTGCTGCACTGAATTATCATGTCGCAGGTCCTTGACATGACAACCCATCCGGTCACAGATTTACAAGGACAATGGGTTAACTCTTCAGGCACGGGTCTCAGCTCATATGGGAAATAGTATGATGAGTTCAATCTCAGCATGGCCGGGATTGAACCCACGACCTTTGGATCACCACAGAGGAACTGGTGCTAAAAAGCTGGCACTCTAACCAACTGCGCCACGCCTGTGGCCCTATAAAAAGTGGGACAAGTACTTTGTTCAAACTGTATATATGAGAAGGAACTACTACAGAGTTGTTTCTCTCTCCAACCTGTGCTACTTGACTGGTTATCAATGACTGTGGTCTGCATATCAGGTTTTATTGCAAAACAAAGATATCCAGTTACTATTGGAAAAGAGTAGGGCATTAAGTCCTGCTGACAGGCTACTCTTTTCCCTAATATAGCCTAATTGATTGATTGTTAAAACAATCCAAAACATTAAAATAAACAGAAATAAATTGAATTTCAATTACATAATCAACATATATAGCAATATGCTAACCATTTATTCAGGATTAAAAAGTGCAATGTATACAAAAATAGGAAAGGTTACAAAAATCAGAATGTAAAATAAAGCCAGAGTTAGCAGTCATGGTGTAATGTGCAATGGAGTGTGCAGTGAAGGAGTGTGCAGTGAAGGAGTGAGCAGTGAAGGAGTGTGCAGTGAAGGAGTGTGCAGTGAAGGAGTATGCAGAGTAAGGAGTGTGCAGTGAAGGAGTGTGCAGAGTAAGGAGTGTGCAGTGAAGGAGTGTGCAGTGAAGGAGTGTGCAGCGAAGCAGAGTAATAAAGTATGGAAAGACCTCATCTCCTGTGGAAGAAATGATATCATTGAGGCTGTGAGCACAGATCTGGAGGCCAATAGGGTACGCTGTGCTTTGCATTATATTTTATGATTTGGTTGAACATTCCTATCTTGCCATACTCCCACTCTCCAATTGTGCAAATATGTAACTCTATCGCTCTCAAATAGACCGCATCTTGAATGTATGATATTCATCCAATAAGTCGTGCTCAGACAGGCCCGGAGTGGGAGGAGGCAGCCGTTCATATTGTCAGATGCCGATGTTTCAAGTAGTTTGCTGACGTTTCAAGTGGAGAGTTCTGATTTTGGCACATACAAGAGGGACTTATTGTCTCAGGTTGCGTCGATAATCACCGCATAAAAGAAATGCCATCTGTCAATGCGAGAGTGTAATAAACTCTGGAGGCAATAGACGGGCCATGCTAATAGATGACCTCGCAGTCAGAGGGCGCCACCATGAATCACAGAGCCATTGTCCTCCTCACAAAGCCTCCCTGCCATCCTCACTGCACCCTCCTCGCGCCCATCAAAGTGCCGCAGTATTGCTGCCAGACTCCACAACGTTAAGACCGCATCCAGCCAATCTCGCGTTCTGATATAGACCTTAAAAAACCTCATCAAAAATTGTCTCTTAACTTATGGTCTTTCATCTGAAGCAAATCACTGCTATATTTGATGGAACTAAACTGTCATGAGAGCAGGGATCTGTTAGTCGGATTGTGGATCTTGAGATTATTCTCCAAAGTGTTGGGCTGGGTGGTAGAGTGTTCGTCCGTGATCCGGACACATTGATCCGTATTGATCTCCCTTTTAGCGTGATCCATCATCTACAAATGATATCGGCTAGTCATGCCCCTCGATGGCGACCTTTGACCTGTGGTTCTGAGCCCAAACCCCATCATTTCCCACTCTGCATCAAGAAGCAAATTCCATCATCAATACGCCTTGGCCGGTTGTCAGAATTTTTTTATTTCATCAAATCTCCCCAGAGAAACACGGATGCTGAGAAGGGGTACAGGGCCGGCCACACTGACTGGACATCGCATGGGTGAACCATGGACAGGCAAACCACGGGTGGACCACGAAACCCAATATGACAGCTACCACAGCCAAGGTTGTGCGAGACTTATACTGCAGGTCAGAATCATAGACAGAAAAAGATGAGCAAACTGCCTGGTCAGGCGACTTCAGCAAAACTGTGAGCGGCGGTCATAATACCTGTCATGCAGAATTTGTGGGCCCAGATTTTCATCAGATTAATGCATTTGTACGACTGTAGACAATAGGAGATTTGGCCTTGTCCTCTGCAATAGAGACCGTCATATCTTATTCTGTTAGTGATATTGATATGAACCATTGTGGAACTGCACTCGCAGACACGAGGGCCAGATACAATCTAGATTATTGATATGAAAAGAGATAGCACACAGATAGAAGAGAACAGACAGGGACATTCATTATATAACTGGACTCATCTCCCGCCCTAATAGCAGAACGTGTGTGTGTGTGTGTGTGTGTATGTGTGTGTGTGTGTGTCCCCCAAATGGTAGATACATCAACTCCATTATGTCAGACATGTCAGTCTAAGTTACACTCGTCAAGCCAAGTCAGACATATGCAAGCTGCGTTACATTCATCACACCATCTCACATACATTGACCTTCCTTAAATACATCAAAGTTCTTTATGAGAAATATCAAGCTGTCTGAGACATGTCGAGGTTCTGTGAACAGCTTCAGCTGTCTGAGATATGTCAAGGTTCTGTGAACAACTTCAGCTGTCTGAGATATGTCAAGGTTCTGTGAACAGCTTCAGCTGTCTGAGACATGTCAGGGTTCTGTGAACAGCTTCAGCTGTCTGAGACATGTCAAGGTTCTGTGAACAGCTTCAGCTGTCTGAGACATGTCAAGGTTCTGTGAACAGCTTCAACTGTCTGAGACATGTCAAGGTTCTGCGAACGACTTCAGCTGTCTGAGACATGTCAAGGTTCTGTGAACAGCTTCAGCTGTCTGAGACATGTCAAGGTTCTGTGAACAGCTTCAGCTGTCTGAGACATGTCAAGGTTCTGTAAACAACTTCAGCTGTCTGAGACATGTCAAGGTTCTGTGAACAGCTTCAGCTGTCTGAGACATGTCAAGGTTCTGTGAACAGCTTCAGCTGTCTGAGACATGTCAGGGTTCTGTGAACAGCTTCAGCTGTCTGAGACATGTCAGGGTTCTGTGAACAGCTTCAGCTGTCTGAGACATGTCAAGGTTCTGTGAACAGCTTCAGCTGTCTGAGACATGTCAAGGTTCTGTAAACAACTTCAGCTGTCTGAGACATGTCAAGGTTCTGTGAACAGCTTCAGCTGTCTGAGACATGTCAAGGTTCTGTGAACAGCTTCAGCTGTCTGAGACATGTCAAGGTTCTGTGAACAGCTTCAGCTGTCTGAGACATGTCAAGGTTCTGTGAACAGCTTCAACTGTCTGAGACATGTCAAGGTTCTGTGAACAGCTTCAGCTGTCTGAGACATGTCAAGGTTCTGTGAACAGCTTCAGCTGTCTGAGACATGTCAAGGTTCTGTGAACAGCTTCAGCTGTCTGAGACATGTCAAGGTTCTGTAAACAACTTCAGCTGTCTGAGACATATCAAGGTTCTGTGAACAGCTTCAGCTGTCTGAGACATGTCAAGGTTCTGTGAACAGCTTCAGCTGTCTGAGACATGTCAAGGTTCTGTGAACAGCTTCAGCTGTCTGAGACATGTCAAGGTTCTGTGAACAGCTTCAGCTGTCTGAGACATGTCAAGGTTCTGTGAACAACTTCAGCTGTCTGAGACATGTCGAGGTTCTGTGAACAGCTTCAGCTGTCTGAGACATGTCAAGGTTCTGTGAACAGCTTCAGCTGTCTGAGACATGTCAAGGTTCTGTGAACAGCTTCAGCTGTCTGAGACATGTCAAGGTTCTGTGAACAACTTCAGCTGTCTGAGATATATCAAGGTTCTGTGAACTACTTCACCTGTCTCAGACATATCAGGTTGCCTCAGACATATCAAAGTTACCAATACATATTATATATTATGTCTGTGAACAAGTTCAGCTGTCAGAGACAAGGTTCTGTAAACAACTTGAGACAGGTCGAGGTTCTGTAAACAATTTAACCTGTCTGAGACATATCAAGTTGCCTCAGACATACCAAAGTTGCCAATACATATTATATATTATGTCTTATCACCTTGTGTCTACCTTTATACCATTCATCAATATATGCCATTGTGTCTACTCTATGCCTCATTCTGTGATATACAAATTGCCTGGCGTATACACTATAGAGATATGATATGCAGCCAGTATCCTGTATATTTAATCAGTTCCCTGCTACAATTTGCAGCCGCACTTGTTCCTTGTTTCAGGTTGTTCCTCGGTCCTGTCCAATCATTCCCTAATCCACACACATATTATCCTCACTCACGTAGAGACCCTTCATTACCCAACATTGATTCTCTGCCGTGTTTTCGTTCTCATTTTCCTCGTCACTGTGGCTTACTTCTCCCGCGTCTGTTTTCTAATTTCCCGGAATTGGCTTTCAATAATAAGTAATCCATTGCAATCCTGCCTCTCATCAAAGCTAACAGCAACACACCTTTCGATTCAATTTTCTTAATTGCAGCTATGTGTTGTTGTTGGGTGTTGGTATTCATGTTGAGTGATACGTCGGTGCAATTTGCTTAATTCCGGCTACATTAGACGTGTGTGTAAGGCGACGTGGAAGCCCTCGCTCTCATCCATCCCATAATACTCACCTTGTGAGATACTACACTAACAGATCTAAGCAGTCGGCAATTGTGTTAGCTCCCCTCTGCTAATCTAATCAATGCTCACTCTAAACTACTGCAAACAATTTGTTATTGTATCATTGGGACGTTATTCTATTGGCCCACGTGTCTTATTGTATAGCAACGATGTCAAAAAGGCCTTTTTGCAATAATTTCTTCTTATATTACATTTATGTCAGATAATACAAGAAGGATGAACTGCCATGTAATATGAATGGCATCAGGGAATTTCCATCTTTATCCTCAGCTTAAAGCATTAGTTATTTGATTATGAGCTCCACAAAACCCGTACTACAGTTTGGTACTTAGATAATTGCAAACCAAATGCAAACCAAACTCTCAGAATACTCAACCTTAAATAGACAATATTATACCCTTCATTTTCTGAAGGCTGTTTTGTTACATCCTCACAGTTTTACCTTGTTTCATGAACCAACAGACTGCACAAGACAATGACAATATCCTTCATCCATGTTACCTCAGGGCTAAAATTATCATATTATAAAATTATCATATTATTCACCTCAGAGTAATGAAAACGGTTGCTATTCAGAGAGATATGTTATATAATACATGTGTGTGTGTGTGTGTGTGTATGTGTGTGGGTATGTTCGTCTAGTTTCTCACACTTGACAGCGATCCTAGTCTCAATATTGATGAATATATTGGTCACGTGGGGGTCATCTGAGAGTGTGAACACTTGTATTGCAATGCCTGTCATATTACTGCAGACAACTCCCGTGGTATGCCACATCTCAGCCAGTCTTTCCACAGGGCCTTAATCAATTCTTACACCACGAGAGCCTCTCCAGAAAATCTCTCTTCCTCCCAAGCCTTCAAGGAGGAGCGAGTCTTGGGAATAATTAATTGATCTAGAGTAATATCTGGCATGTGGAGGTTCTGCAACGCGGGAGCGTGTATTTATGATCTCCATTGTTTCCACACCAGACGGGCTTATGCAACTGCATGCAGGCCACCTCGGCCAGCAAGATGGCCTTAATGCCAACATGACCTTAATGCGTCCAGCTGTTTTCATGTGTAAGACCTCCAATTCCCCGCCTCTTAGGATTAGCAAACCACAAATAGTATTAAGGCAAATAACAGCGAGTCTGAGGAGTAGTTAACTCTGGCATGCAACCACAATGTCTACAGCCCTGTAAAGAATCAATGGCCTCGCTCTCATTGACAGAGACAATCAAATTGTCCTATTTATTGGGTAAATATGCCTTGGCAGTTTTTGGGGCTGTTAGGACCATGTGTTGGCTGCGAGCGAGCCGCTCCGGAGACAAGCCTCTTACGACCATCGTAAGCTGCCGCTCATATTAAACAGAACACCTGCTGCCATCGCTGCAACAATCAACCACATCTTGCCACCATATAGACATCCTCTGTCAAAATCTAAATCCATCCCAAATCAATATCTCACTGCCTCGTACCATTGTGCTATTATCTCTTGCCCGGCCGATATCTCTTTGAGGGTGTGTGTGTGTGCGTGTGGGTGTGTGTGTAGGGGGGGGGGAGTGCTTTAGAAATGGGCTTTGTTTTTTTGTTGTTTCTGTTGTTGCAGATAATAGGTGCTAGACATTATATTGTTCCTCTGCCTCTCCCCAGCAGCTCCGCAACATAACTGCCCAGATAACACAATATTGATGATGGAATAAAAATAATCTCTGCCTGCATCACTTCAGAAATGAAATGAGAATTTGTAATTGAAACACATTTGCTGGCAGCGAGTCAAAGTTTGAAGTTTCTTGTTTGCAATGCATTCTTCACCAGGAAGTGGATCTGTAATTTTCCGAGCAAACAACTCTTGCATACTTTCCACTCACTAATTCTGCAAACCAGAATGTTTGGCATATGACAAATTTCATTATCGCATGTCTAGTATTTTGCAAGTAAATTGCCTATAAATTTCACGACTCAATCAGAGCTGTAGACAAGGTTAAGTGAGGGAATTAAACCCATGTAGGTCACAACAAGATCCCATCATTCTAAAAATGCAGATTTTTTACTATATATAATATATTATTGCAAAATTTCTGTAAATTTTTCAAAATCCAAGTTAATATTTTCCCCAGTCAGATATTGTACTTTGTTCATGTAAATTTGAGAGTGATCTCGTTGTGTGAGTGTCCCATATTTTCCCATTAATACTGCTACTTAAATCAGCAGCCGCTCCGAAATTAACCTCCTGATTCAGATCAGATTGCGGCGTCTATTTCTCTTAATGGGGAATGATTACAATGATGGGTGCTCAAGCTTCACTTAGTAAATAATTACTGACTCCCACAATGCCCAGCATATCTCAACCTCCGCCAGCACAGAAAAACCAATTTGCCGAGTTGCAATTGGCCTCAGTTCAAGTCAGCTGGGCAATTTGCAACAAGGTATGGTAATTATCTGAGATCTCTTATGCCAACTCCGGCAACGATCTCCATGTTCTTTTTGTTAAAACATATGTTATGTGTCCAATGAGCAATGACCTTTCTGACCTCACTCCTTTACTTACACTCTGCGTATTCAGTCAATACCAAACAGCTATTGGGTCACGCAGGCAAGTCACCGATTCAGATCGTCATGAATCACTATGTGACTGATATGGTCAAACGTTGTGTGACTGTATTTGTTTACTTTAATAATGGGATAATATGCCTCGCGTGACTGGATTTGATCACGTCTAAGTTTGACTTGATAAATATTTGGCCCAAACTCATTTTTATTCTTAGTCATGCTCATTATCACAATTCTAACCACATCACATTTATATGATTGATTGATGAACAGCTTTTATCCATTGACCGTGCTTTTGAATGTTCATTTACAAAAACACACCGACACATTATAACATTTTTATTCAATATTTACCTTTTAACTTTGATTTTGCCATTACCCTTACATTTGCCTTCACTCTTACCTTTACCTTCACCCTTACCTTTACCTTTGCCCTTACCTTTACCCTTACCCTTACCTTTACCCTTGCCCTTACCTTTACCTTTACCCTTACCTTTACCCTTACATTTACCATTGCCTTTACCCTTACCTTTACCTTTACCCTTACCTTTATCTTTGCCCTTACCTTTACCCTTACCCTTACCTTTACCCTTACCTTTACCTTTACCCTTACCTTTACCCTAACATTTACCATTGCCTTTACCCTTACCTTTACCTTTACCCTTACCTTTACCTTTGCCCTTACCTTTGCCCTTACCTTTGCCCTTACCTTTGCCCTTACCTTTACCCTTACCTTTACCCTTACCTTTACCCTTACCTTTACCCTTACCTTTACCCTTACCTTTACCCTTACCTTTACCATTGCCTTTACCCTTACCTTTACCCTTACCTTTACCCTTACCTTTACCTTTACCCTTACATTTACCTTTACCTTTACCCTTACATTTACCCTTACCTTTACCATTGCCTTTACCCTTACCTTTGCCTTTACCCTTACATTTACCTTTGCCTTTACCCTTACATTTACCCTTACATTTACCCTTACATTTACTTTACCCTTACATTTACCATTGCCTTTACCCTTACCTTTACCTTTGCCTTTACCATTACCTTTGCCATTACCCTTACCTTTGCCTTTAACATCTCCTTTACCCTTAACTTTACTATCACCTTTATCTTTACCTTCACCTTGACCCTTACCTTCACCTTGACCCTGGCCTCTCAATCTACTTGCATTAATTCAATCCCACTCACTGTCGCCTGAATGGAACATTGACATGGGTATGAATAATTGTGACAGATGACTTGGTGTGAGTCTATATTGTCACGCACCTTACACATGATACAATATCATCATTCAAAGTCCCTGTGTGACACACTCTGGAGGCTTGTCCCATTTGTTCATCTGTACAATATATTTTAACTGTCTGTTATGCCAACACATAAATGTGCTAATAATATTACGACAGGCCTAAATATACTAGTATTATGTGAAATACGTCAACCACGGATTCTGTCCTTTTTTTCCAACACTTAAGTGTGGCACGAGGTCAGGACTATAAGGATCTAGACTTCATACCATCCATATCATACTCTCTGTCATCATAAAACGGTGCTCACTTTTACTTTTGTTATTCTCAAAGAGTGATTGTCTGCCAAGCACACATGGAAACCTTTCCACCCAGATAATAGGCAAAGTTGTCTGATTTCACTTTCTTGTGAAATTGAGGGTTTTGCGAGTACGACAGATAGAGTTGGTTGAAATGTGACGTCAACAGTAGGAGACATTACGTATAGTTCACCTCATCCAACTCCATTTCTCTCTGATGAGATTTATCTGTTGCCTTGTCACATGTCATCAGGAGTCTGCGATGCCAGAGCAGAAAGAGATCGAGTAATTTGCCTCTATGCAGTTTGTGGCTGATCTCAAATGGCTGTAATGGCGGCATATTCACTGCATGGGCGGTGTGCATCTGGACTGCGGCGGCAATCTACGCTAATCTAATAAGTGGAACAACCCACCATGCCAGACCCACTGCGCCGCCTCTAGCCTCCATGCCGATGTCACCACCACTGCCTTCTGTCTTGTGATAATCTGTCGCTGACCTAATTAATGCTGCCTTCTGTCTTGTGATAATCTCTCGCTGACCTAATTATTACTGCCTTCTGTCTTGTGATAATCTCTTGCTGACCTAATTATTACTTCCTTCTGTCTTGTGATAATCTCTCGCTGACCTAATTACTACTGCCTTCTGTCTTGTGATAATCTCTCGCTGACCTAATTAATGCTGCCTTCTGTCTTGTGATAATCTCTCCCTGACCTAATTAATGCTGCGTTCTATCTTGTGATAATCTCTCAGTGACCTAATTACCGTACGTTTTAATACATTCTCCTTCTGCTTTGTCTCACTTTAAATATGTCCATGCAACACAAAGCTTTTTGTGTGGGATTTGATATTTCTCTGGCATTCAAAACAATTTCTGACCCATGCAAAACCTGAATCAATGCTGGAATATCACACTTCACTTAAATCTTGACACGAGGGTTCTGACAGGTAGAGAAAGTTTGATGTTAGGTAACCCTCGCCTGGCGAGGCCCCCCCCAAGCATGGATAATAGGAGGTGCCCGGCTTGCCCCGTGACTTAAACTCACTTCCATTCCACTGCTGCCATTCAATGAAAAATATCAGGCAGCTTATCGTGAGATGACGTGCTCCGTCAAGCGGGGCAATATAGGGCTAGTTCCATGCTCCATATTGTGTCACTCTCAGATATCACAATGGAGGCCACACTCGCCACACAAACGACCTCATAGGACAAAGCACACAGTCGGAAAGGACAAATGACCAGATGGGACAAACAGTCAAGAAGGACAAACGAGTACAATACAGGACAAGGACAATAAATGAGTAGAAAGGACAAACGGCCAGAAAGGTCGAACAGCCAGAAAGGACAAACAACCGGAAAGGACAAATGTCCAGAAAGGAAACCCACATCCTAATACCGACCACGAATCATGACGCATCTAACATGAACAGCTACTCTAATTGTATTGTAAGCATTATTGCACCGTCTTATCTCTCAAACAACTTAGTTATCAGCTGTAAAACTAGATTCCATCTGGAAATATCATTATCATGTGCTTTATCAAGATATAACAATAAATGTTCTTTATGAAAGGGAAATTATTTGTCTTCTGTCAATGTACAGCATTTCAATTTGTTCTATCAAATGACATAAATATTATGTGTTATTTTGAATGAATTGCATCAATATGATCAATGGATAATTATTACAATGAGCCACATCAAAAGTGGAAATATTCTCTTACATTCTCCAATAATTTCCTCTTTATGCCACGTCCCTTAGTATTTAGACAAAATAACACCAGATTTATCTACATAAATGGCAACTTGCATCTAACGATATGGCTTGGAAATTGCTTGACCATTTCTCCTTGTATCATGTGCAGGCCGCCATATTTCCTTCGATGTGTTTATATTTCTTATTTCATAAAGTGAGCAGAATGATCCCTAGGAGAGAGCTGGATGCGACTCACACCACGGCTGCCCTCACAATGCTTCTCATATACCAAACTTTACTGTTACAAAACAATAACGCCACTCTCACTTGGGAAACTGCAGATATTGTAAATTTGGATAAATTTCCCTTATGAAATATAAATAAATTAATTGTTTTTACCCAGTGTACTATTGTAGACAGTGGTCTAACCATCAAATTGACAACAGATAATTAGTTCAACAAGGGAAAAGTAGCTTAATTTTCTTTTATCGCATATTTAAATTATCACCTGGCAACATGATGATTATGGTATTGGTGGTATAATTCATCATGTTACGTCTATTCCTCAGGGGAAGTACTCTGTCTACAAATGATGTATTTCTATTGATGACAACATACCACTAGAGATTTAGATGATGACCCGGCAAGTTAGCATGATGGTTGCTATGGGTGATTATATTGTCGGTATGTGCAAGGCAACTCAAGGTCAAGACACTTACTATCTATCTGATCATCAACTCAAGGTCAAGGCAACTCAAGTTCAAAGCAATTCAAGGTCAAGGCTACACATGTATTCCCACACCAGGTGGAGCTAACCATACACCAGATCATCAAATATCATGACCAAATGAGGTCTTGGGATGGTCATGCATGACCTTATTATTATAATGCATGACCTTATCATATTTCATTTACATGTGACCAAAAAGCTGTTTGGTTCCAAATGCTCGTCAAAATAGTTCAATGGTGTGGAATATCATAAATATACATAAATTTGAACTTGAGCCTTTGAAAAATAGCTTCAAATAAATCCAAATGGAGCCATGAAAGTGGCAATAGTTACTGATGCATGTAAATGTGATTTCAGAAATTGAATCAAATCAAAGTGACTATTCAGATGCGAGGAAAATAGAAAGATAATACAGAAAATATGGCTTCAATTTATGTGACAGACACGTTGGTATTAAGCCGCATAATCTGGTGAAAGCTTTGAAACACCTCAATCCATCCATAAAGCTCAGAAAACTCGGTATTATTGCAGCGCTGATCCCTTCAACCAAATCTCCATCCCTCATTATTCAGAACACAGTGCGGAGGAAATGCCTAAATATGTGCTTTTTGAGACAGGTAATTCACATCAGCATGTTCAGTTGACTGCATAAGATGCGAGTGGACCTTGTCCTATTCAATGCAATTGACATGTGTGTAACTCCAGAAAATTGCTCTTTTTCACAGCCCCATGACAGTGTTCTTCTCAGACATATGGTATTTTAACAACATTGAGAAATGTAAAAATAAAATAATTCTTTTATGATTGATACATGTTTAACTGTTTCAACAATCAATTTCATTCATGTGGGTGCAATTTGTCATCGGTTGACGAGGTTTTAGGTTCTATGAATATTTTTACAGGGGTCTGATATGGGCAATCCTGTCATGGGTCTTTTTTTCAGTAGCTAATGAGAAGCAGGATGAAAGTGACAGGGTGCCTGTCTACAACTGGCTAATCAATAGCCTGCGAGTCTGTTACTGCGAGAGGTGTCCTTACAAAACTGTGGTAATTATAGTAGCCGTGCGCTACTACCACACCCCAGCAAATAGCTGTGTGCAGGCCTTGATCCATCATGTGACCTTCCCGCGTCGGGGACCGCCGTATCCCACCTTATCTCACATCCAATATTTATCTCTCCTCTCAAGCTTTCAAGGTTACACAGAAAAGTCCCAGTTCTCTACATATTTTATCATGTCCCATTTGCTTGTGATGGGTGTGTTGAATATCTTCTAGTTCCCACTTAATATCTGTCTATTGGCAAGTTATGACATTGTACCGGGTCCTGAGATCCCTAAATTTTCCAATATCTGGGCCGCCCTGTGATAACTCACGAGGCCATTGTCCGCATCACAGATTGGCTCAGCCTAACGCCCCAGCTCCCCCACTGTCTACTGCTCCCAAGACTCGTATTTTATGGCCCCTGGCTTTGCTATACTATAGCCACTGCCTACAGGAATGGGTGATACCAAGCCACCACTATCTGATCCTAAATGTCAACCAGTCTGCCAGCTTTGCATTACCTACCACAAGACCCTCAGCCAATTTCAATGCCAGATTCACGTAACTAGAAATGTCTTGCTATTCTACTGACGATAATCCAAGTCCAGATCAATTTCATGAATATTATAAGCAATACAAAATAGATATTTTCAAACTGTAACTACTCTATCCAGTATTAATTCAGAGTCAATCAGATATATAATGGAATTTTCCCGATATCAAATTTTAGCATTATTCTCATAAAGTTTCTTGTTGTTTTATAAAGGTGTCAAAGATATTTTCTTGCACATGGATGTATGGATGTATGGTTGCATATATTAGATGGGTATTGCACTGCCAAGATATATGATATCAAAACTGATTCATTAAAATTGTTCCTTGCAATATTCTCAATATTAAAATGCTGATTTTTCACATTATTTTATGTGAAATTTAAAAATATTTTATTTCATTATTTTCACACAAGAAAATGTTGGATTCTCTTCTAGTCTCGTTGATAAGACCAAGTTGAAAAGATATCAGTGACACAACAACTACACTGGCAAAAGATGGACACTACAATAAATTGAGATTTAATAGTTATAGCACAAATGACCACAATGATATCTCTCTCATCTATTTGACTCTGAGTGTTAATTTACCACACCTTAATCTGTTAAAACTGATTCATCAAGCAAAAAAGGCAGGTTGAATATCACACAAAAAGGTTCTTTTTTCCTGACACAGATTAAAACAGAACTTAATGCAGAACTTTATGTTTTCCTTCATCAAATATAATTATTCATTCTTCGCACATTTCATTCTCATGACTTTCTTTTTCTATTTTGACACATTTCTACTTTAAAGTAAAGTGACTTTCTCACTCTTTTACGACCATAAATGTCTCCCGTCCTTTGACTTATTCGCATCATGCACAATAACCTGTCATGTCATGATCACGCATGATATAGTGTTAATAATATTTAAGTCAACTTACCACTTGCAGAAAGCGTAGAACTCCAGGTAACGTCTTAAGGTAAGTGTCTTCACACTTCACGATGACCACATAGTGGATATCTTTGTTTTCCGGTCTTTGTAAATGTGTTTCGTCGGCAGTATCCCCATCCTGCACGTTACAGTGCCTGCCCGGGAGGTGAGCGTTCTCGTTGGTGACGGCAACCATCGCCACCTCCGTGGCCTCCCCGTCCTCCCCGCACCCAGACAGGGAGTTCAGTGTGGTCGTCTCAGTGGGTTCTGGGTCCTCTGCCATCCTTATGGCAAACACCCCACGCCCTAAATGGTTATTTTGGTTATTCTGGTTATTCCAGGCTGTATATTCCACGGCTGGAATCATGGTGATGCTGGGTTAGTCTTTAAGAGACTATATATGATGCGGCGCGAGGCAGCTTCACTTGGGATGGAGAGCAATCATCACAACATCATCTCATCCCCCAGCCTCCCATCTACAGATCATCAAGCTTTCTAATCAACACAACCTCATCCTGTTAATCCTCTTTCCTTGTTATAAATCAAGCACAAACTCATTTCCTAAACATGGTAAAACACCAAACGTGGGGCAAACCAAATACGTACGCCACAGGCAGCCAGCCGCCTTGTTCGACTCTGAGGATCGAAGCGCCTGCTTCGGCTCAGCGAGCTGTCAGATCCGTGAGCGGCAGCATGGCAGGCTCTCCGAGCAGGCACCCCTTATATCATCATTCAATAAATTTATCTTTAAATTTAATTATGTTACGATTCATTGAATGGTTAAAATATTGCCACAAATGTCAAGTGGTGAATATTGCGAACAGAGTTCAGTTTAAGCATGCTGGGTATATATTCCTGCTTTTATTTGGAAACTTGTTATAAGCGGCCCGTCATATGATTTCCAAACAGCAATGGCCGCCTCAAATTTTCAACTTTGAGTTTTCATTGTGATCTTCTGGCTGAAACATTCATATTACCAAGATGGCAGACAAAGACTACGCACCTCTGAGTGCGTCTTGTGTCAGGGCCTTGAATGATAAACTGTATGAGAAAAGGAAAGTTGCAGCTTTGGAGATAGAAAGGTAATTATGACAGAATGTAGAATATTTTTTTATTATTTTCCTCATTTTCCGATGTTGTGAAAACAGGTGGGAGGGGCGTGTTTACAAAGGTGACAAATTATGTCAAAGCCTTACACCTGATTTATTCGTTCCAAATTTTGATTTATAATCATGATGATAGTTATCTACATATTTTCACAGAGATGAGTGAATGCCTGTCAATTTCTCTGTCTGCCTTCAGTCTGTTACCTCTCAAATTATTAAGTCATAAGTGGTCTTGAAAGCAAATCTGTTATCACAAAATCAGAGGTACTCCCAAAGTATTTAGTAAAATGGACTTGAAGTTTGAAATTACCTAACCATACATATCCTCGCTAGCCATTAATTTCTGTCTGGTAACATGATAATCTATCCATCTAAATCAGGGGGCTGACTTCTCTTAAAAGTCACATGACAAGAAATTTTTTAAGTGGTAAATCTTTAGACTTCCTATCTCTGAGTGATATTTTAAAGTTATTTGTGCACAGTGATGGCTAGTTTTGCTATAATCCCGGATCTTTGAACCCCCAGGGTAATTAACCTACTCTCTTGACCAGGAAACTAGGTCAGCAGGCCTCTACGTAGATGCGCCCCTGCTGCATCTCCCGCCCCTCCAGATACACCTGCCTGACACTCCTGCAACTTCTTGTGTGCAGTTTGTATCCCGATAAACATGGTGTATTGCAAAGCATGGGGTTGTAAAAACAGGGGTGGTCCTGATGTACAGCGACACACATTCCCGAAAGATCCCACTTTGCTGAGAAAATGGATAGTTAGAGTAAACCGGGAGGATTTCACTGAGAAACATGTGACAAAGAACAGCATGCTGTGCTCTGATCACTTTCTTGACTCTGATTATGAGAGAAGCCCCAAACTTTTAAAGAGTATGGGCATGAAATTTAAGGCAGTTTTGAAGAAGGATGCAGTGCCATCTGTTTTTGCACATCGCCCATTGAAAGAGAGGCAATCTCAAGCAATTGAGAAACGGAGGAAATTGAAGGTATTTATAATTTTGATATCTTGATATACTTATCCATTTCTTAAATATTGCACAATATATTTTACTGTTTTTTAAACTCTTGATCTATATACCAACAAATTAGGATATTTAATATATTTAGTAAAGTCATTAATAGCTTCATCATATTACATTGTTAGATACTGGAGGAGTCACTCATGGAGGAGTCAGATGATCCTGATATCCCCTGTGAAGATCCAACAGAGACTGAGACGCCTGGTATTGCAATCCAAACAGAGCTACCCCCTGAGGTATTATTATATCATTAATCTGTGTGTTTCCATAAGAACTTGTTTTGTAAATACTGATGTGAACATAGTTAAATAAATCAAACAATAATTATGTTGTAATAATTATGTTGATGTTGATATTTATTCAAATAAAATTTATTCTAATTTCAGATGTTTCATAAGTCTGTTCTTGCAAATATGAAACCATCTACCAAGCAAAAAGGCAGTCAGTATGAGTTGAAATCTCGGGACAATGACACCCAGACATATATACAGTTGAAAGATGCAGGCATCCAATGTGACCTTTTACTACCCCCTATAGAATCATCTGTTGAAGATGAGCCCGTGGAGACAGATGACAGAAATGATCCAAATTGGCTCCCAGGTGAAGAAGTGGGAAGTGCAGATGATCTAGATGAAAATGATGATGAACAGGACATGTAAGTAGTTACATGTAAATAAAATAAAATTCAGGCATGTTGATTTTTAAAAATAAATGTGAATCTATGCATATTTGACTCCCAATTATTGATGCTTTTGTTATTGTTTCATTTTCAGTGATGACACCTTACATGGAAATCCTCCTGCATTGGAAGAAAGAAAGTTTCTTGTTTATGAAAGCTGCCTTCATGCATTGCTAGCTGTTTGCACAGTGTGCATGCTTCCCTGCCAATTTATCTTCCAGAGGTGCAAGGGAAGTATGGTGACATTGCTAGCTGTTTGCAGCAATGGGCATCAAAAGACTTGGACAAGTCAGCCAATGATGGGTTCTATGCCAAGAGGGAATGTTGACATCTCTGCAGCCATATTATTCTCTGGTTCCACTGCAGCCAAAGCTGTCAATATGATGAAGCATCTGAATTTATTCACCATCACAACTCGGACATTCATTCGTATACAGAAGTTTTACCTCATTCCAGCTGTCTTCAAGGTAGATAATCTAACAGGCAAAATTTTCAATCAGACTTCATAAAAATTATAAGATTATTAAATAAGCTTTGACAGTTATTCAGATGTTTCACTTTACTTTATCTTAACAGCATTGGAAAGAGGAGCAGGATGCTATGTTGAGACTCATGCGAAGAAGTCCTAAAGCCAGACTTGGGTCAGATGGCAGGTTTGACTCAACGGGACACTTGGCCAAATATATGAGCTACTGCATGCTTGATATGGCTACAGGTCTAATTGTCATGATTCATTTAGTGCAGGTCAGTATTATATAGCATTCTTGTTGTTACACAATCCTGTAATTTGTTTCGAGACAAGTGAAATAAAAAGATCACTGAATAATCTCACATCTCACTTTTTTCCAGAGAAATGAGTGTTCTAGCTCCAATGCAATGGAACTTGAAGGATTTAAGAGGTCTATTGGGGAACTTCAGCGAAGGAGAGTACCCATTGAGTCTATAGTCACTGACAGGCATGTAGGTGTGAGAAAATACCTCAGGACAGAAAAACCAAATATCAAACATTGGTTTGATATTTGGCATGTTGCAAAAAGTAAGTATCTTTTTCTTGGTAAATCTAACTGTCTTGTCACTACTCTACTGATTTAGGCAGATTTGACACTATACTTAGTTACTCAAATAAAAAGTGAATTATCACTTCAATTATAATTTAATTATTCCTTTTCATGCTTAGGTGTGTACAAGAAGATTCTGAAAGCAGCAACAAGGAGAGCTTCTCAGGATCTACAGAAATGGACAAGAAGCATCACCAACCATCTTTTCTGGTCAGCTACTAGTAGTGATGGTGATGGAGAACTAGCGAAAGCCAAGTGGCTATCCATTATGAACCATATCACTGATAAAAACAATGGACATGGTGATCTGTATCCAGTGTGTGCACATGAAGACTTGTCAGAGGAACCAAGAGAATGGATAAAACCTGGTAAGTTCTTTATTGTCTGCCATTTTAAATGTGAAATGTGTGCATTTAATCTTTGTAACTATGCAATTATTACAATTAACTTTCAATTTTTTAATGCAGGTTCAAAGGCATACAAAGAGTTGGAGCTTGTAGTAACAAATGCCCGCCTTGTCAAAGATGTTGGACATTTATCTCCCTATGATCAGACTGCGTCAATAGAGAGCTACCACAAAATTGTATGCTTTTTTGCCCCCAAGACACTCCATTTCTTCCATTCAGCTATGAAAGCCAGGTAAAATTAATATCACCTTCACATATAAGTATATAAAACTGGGCCATCTTAATTTGCAATGTTTATATTTATTAAATCATAAGCTGTATACATTCACATTCATTTTATTACAGAGTTTTGTTAGCTGCCCTTCACTTCAATGAAAATACCCAAAGGCAGCAGAAAGTCACTGATGGGGGAAAGCCACAATTTGTTGTCTCATATCAAAAATTTGATTCAAATAGAGGTGTGGTGAAGGAGGTTAAAGTGCCGTGTACATATGGTAAGATTGTCATGACATATTTATAATATAGATGTTCACTGTTTTTTTTTTCTTACAAATGAAAGTCATATATTTCTCTTTGATTTTAGATTATGTTAAAAAGTTGATGGCAGTGGTGTATCAGCTAAGAGTGAAGTTCCCAACCTACAAGCAGGCAGAGACACTTGTGACACGATATGAGTATAATATGCCGGACACTCTTACTTCTGGCTTGGAGAAGACAGGGAAAGAGAAGCTTATTGCTGATCATGTCTCACGGTTTTGCAAAAGATATGACAGCTAAACTATATCTATTGTGGATACTTAAAACCACAATATGATTCTGATGGAAAGTGTTGTCTTATACGTAGCACTGCACATGATGGAATTACTTTACGATTCTTGAATCCTAATATTCTCCATATGAAACGTACAAAATTTCGATATGCCAGGTATCTGTACACACTGTAAATAAAAAAAGACAAGTTTGTCACATACATGTACATTTTTGTAATTTGTTTTCATTTTAATAATATTTGTACCTTTTTATTACATCATAATTGTTTTTACTGAAATTGTGAAAATAAGTACTTCTAGTTTAATATTATACATAACATGATGCATCAATGCTTGAGGACTGTTTATCTGATAAACAAAGATTATCTTAAGAGAATGGTGGAAAATGTCTTAAATGATAAGACTTGTTAATTGTTACTGTACTTACACATGAATTAGCTCATCATCTCCCAGGGGTCCATCATCATGAATATAAGTATACAATGTCATGGCCAAAACATGGATGCTGAGACAACAGTGGCTAAATCCCTCATGATTTGTGATGCACTTGGGCTGGGTGATAGTTTCTTCTACCTTTTGCCAAAGTCTTTTGTTGTCCTCTTTAGAACAGTCTCCCATGTGACAACACCTGTTCTCGACAGCAGTTGGCATCAAGTGACAGTTTTTGCAAGAACACCTACAAAGGAAAACCATGTGTAAACTAATTTTTATGAACAATCACATCACTGACCCACTTACAAATTGTAAACAAAGACCCTCAGCCCTTTTCTGCACACATACATAACTATTTGTGTATACATTAATGGTGAGATACATCTGCTGTTTAAAGTGAATTATATGGTAAAGATGAAGCAGAATGTAAAGTTCTTACCAGTCTGGGACAGCTCTGTCTGTTGTAGGATCTGGATAACCCCCATGGTCAGAGGCGAGTGTGTGGAGTTCAAATGGGTGGCCAGCTGTATCCCCATCTTCACCCTCACTACACGCAGAATCCAAATGACTGCTGTGATCAGAATCATTATCTAACCCACTATTGACATGTGCTAATTGCACCACCAATGGTTCAAACATATACTTTCCACTGTTATTATTTGTAAGATTCAATCCCTCAAGACTCTCACTGACTTCGTCTTCCATGATGTTATGTTGTGAACAAGTGGGGGCGATGGTGCGTCACTTCCGGCAAATTCTCAGCAGCCCAGATTTGACCCATATAAAAAGGGGCGTGGCTTGCCAGCCACTTTGATCCCCCATAACTCTGTTTTCCATGTATAAAAATGTGTAAAACCAATACTTATTTAATGTCTGTGCATTGTTCTATGAACCTGCTCAATTTAAGCATTTTCACAATTTTCTTGTCATGTGACTTTTAACCTTTCTTGGAACCCAGGTTCACTTGGCGACCGACTTTATTTGTTACTTTCTGAAAAAGGTTGTGAACACCACTTTTCCATTGGGATTGAAGAGAACCCTTGTGGCTACTGACAGCAGCATTCAAATTCAACAGCAGAAACTGGATGCTGACATGTACAAATTACAGTATATATGCAAGATCTAAGCTACAATAAATACACATTAGTATGTCATGGAAAAAACTGATACAGTTATTTGCAGTTCACAGTTCACGAGGGCCATGAAATTGCCAAAGTCAATTAACAAGATTAACCTTTAAAGGAAAAATACAATGCATAATTTTTTTATGTGTACAGACCAATTATATGTTGCTGTCTTGTACACCTATTTCAATGCATTTGTAAGCGTTCCTTTGTACCCATCTTGGGTGTAGTTTCTTGGATGTGGCGAGCACGGCATCATGTTATTACATTTCCTGGTGATGCAACTCATTACAATGTAACAGCACTAGATCAATTTGATCAAGGAATTTGAAACCTGGCAAACTTTTTGAAGGACAATTTGCGAAAACATTTTGACCAATTATAATTTTGTAAGCAGGTAAACAACTTTAGATTTAGCTCATCAAGTTTGGCTTATAGAATTGACAAACAACAAATCACAAAATGGCATTACTAAGAATTACATAAATATAATTTCAACAATAATTTAAACATGGATTAAATATTTGATAAATAAATGTGATTATTATCTTCTTTACTTTCTTTTGCAAATCACATAATCAACGAACTACTCATTTAGTAAATGTGGGATAAAAGGATTAAATCTTATCCACCAATAATTTCAGTATTATTTTAAGAGATGGTTACTCAGTGGAGGCTGGCACATGGGTGCTGGAGAATTATTTGATTAATTATTGAGGGAAAAAAATGAAAATAGATTTTTTGTAGGGGATTTATTGATAATATTCTGGTAACATTATGGTGACATGCAGTTATAGATGATATGTTTGTTATTTTCGTAATAAATTAGTAAAAATCACAATTTTTGGATTGTACAGTGTGGAAATACACTTTCCATATTTTGTATTTAGATTTGTTTCGTCAATTTTATATTAATTTATTCCTCTTGATTTTTGAAAGGATGGTCAAAGAATTCATGTCCCTGAACAACACCCTTCAAATCAAGAAACTGCTAAAAGTTCTCGGCCAAGACTTTGCCTTGTCACAGAATCCTAACAGTCGCAAGGGAGGTCTCATTGGACTTGCCGCAATCTCCATCGCCCTCGGCAAGGTGAGTCATATGATCATCTTATGATTATCGCTTCTTTAATTCTACCAGTCATAAAATTGCATTAATTTCAATATTTAAAAAAATATTATTGCAACTAAAAAAAATTTTTAAACATTTTAACACACATTTAGAATCCTAGTCAAAAATTCATTGTGCATGTTACTTTTTCAAAATGTCTAAATGAAATATTTTTTTGTGTGTTCAGGAATCAGGTGCCTATGTACAGGATCTGGTGCGTCCAGTGTTGTCTTGTTTCTATGATTCTGACAGTAGAGTGCGCTACTATGGGTGTGAGGCTCTCTACAATATTGTCAAAGTGGCCCGCAGTGCTGTGCTTCCCTACTTCAATGATATTTTTGATGGACTTAGCAAAGTGAGTCAATATAATCCTTATTTTTTCAAGTATTGGAGACTTTGTTTTCAACAAATCTGACAAGATAAATTCTTTGAAATAGATCAGGGAAATTATTATTTTGTGAAAAGCTACGTCCAGGAAAATTGATATGCAATGTCAAAGAAATTAGAGACCTTTGCAATTGTGCTATTAATTTGCATAGAATTATAGAAATATGCATATTGATTGAGGACAATTCGTTACAATAAGCTAGAAATTAGAAGGATGAAGGATTGTATTAGATGGTATGATATCTATTTACAGTTATCAGCAGATCCAGACCAGAATGTAAGAAGTGGATCAGAACTGCTTGACAGGCTGATGAAAGTAAGTTTGGTAGTCACCACTCACTTCATTTTATTTTATTTTTTAAATTAAAAAAAAAAATTTTTTTCCACTTACTTCATTTTAAAGATGTTTGCTATATTTGAGTGTGAAGCTAATTCTATGAAAGTTAATTGATGTTTTAAATATTTCAGGACATCGTGACAGAGAGTTGTGCCTTTAATCTAGTAGAGTTTATGCCTCTGCTCAGAGAGAGAATCTACACGAAGAATCCCTTCGCCAGACAGTTCCTTGTGTCATGGGTAAGTGTCTTTACCTACTTTGTTTTTATCTATAGAATGAAACATTACAAAAATGTTTTCCAGGTAATAGCTGAATATTTATATTTATGCCCTCGATACATCATTAGAATTCTTAGCAAATTTCTTTGGTTTATACAAGGACTTGTTTTCATTTTAGATTTGCATCCATTATTTTGAGATATTGGAACTGAACATTTGTTTTGCCATAGTTTATATGATGATGCAAAAGTAAGATGCTGAGTTTCTCTTCGAAAAGACAAGGGCATTAAGTTCAGATGACAGCCTTTCATCTTACCATACAATTAGACCATACTAAATCCATCTCCCCTGAAATAGCCAAGATGCTGAAATGTTCATGAATAGAAACAAACAGACAGATCCTTTGGTACAGGGAGTTAAACATAGCCTGATGAGTCATGGAGGCCATTTTGACCCAGTTATCACCTGATTAGTCATGGAGGCCATTTTGACCCAGTTATCACCTGATGAGTCATGGAGGCCATTTTGACCCAGTTATCACCTGATGAGTCATGGAGGCCATTTTGACCCAGTTATTACCTGATGAGTCATGGAGGCCTTTTTGACCCAGTTATCGCCTGATGAGTCATGGAGGCCATTTTGACCCAGTTATCGCCTGATGAGTCATGGAGGCCATTTTGACCCAGTTATCACCTGATGAGTCATGGAGGCCATTTTGACCCAGTTATCACCTGATGAGTCATGGAGGCCATTTTGACCCAGTTATTACCTGATGAGTCATGGAGGCCTTTTGACCCAGTTATTCTCACCACATAATTGATAGATTCTATCCTTTCATATTCTGTTATATTTTTTGTGCAGATCACTACCCTTGATGCTGTACCGGATATAGACATGTTGATCTTCCTGCCGGAGATACTGGATGGACTCTTCCACATTCTTGGAGACCCAAACACAGAGATCAGAAAGATGTAAGTACTTGCCTACAGATTTTTCAAGAAGAAATATGTGAAGATTCTTTTTTGACTTTTTAGAGAGAGGTTTCTCTCAATATGGGTGTACATTGTGAAATACCTATATGAATTAACTTCCGAACAAAATAGGGATATGCAGTTAATTTTATCCCTCTTAGATAAGTAATTATACACTTCACAGAACCATTATCATTTAGCTGAGAATGTGATGCTTGTATTTTGCATTACATTTGAATGAGCTTGGAGGTTTTGTGAAATGGGGACATTTCAATTTGTTTGTTTAAAAACATCTTCAGCACTTATAGTCTATGCCAGATCCCCTGTCCCTTCAGCACTTATAGTCTATACCAGATCCTTTGTCCCTTCAACTCAGTGCATTATCTTCTGCAAAGACTGACTTTTTTCACTTAGACATAATAACACGAATCATGGTCTTTAGTAGCCAGATTTAGGCACAGATGTAGATGGAATGAGAATCAAAGTATTAAAAGAAAGTAAATTTTCTCAATATTTCTTAACCAAAGTCCTCATCTAAGCCAATTGCTAATATGATTTTGGAACTCTTTTTTTTTCAGCAAAATGGCTTTGAAAATCATTGTAAGCAATTCTTTTTCTCTAAATGAAATTTTTGTTCATTAAAATTTTTTTGGATTAAAAAACAAATTGTCATGATTTACCCCAAAGCAGAGATTCCCAGCATAGACACCAAATGAATAAGCCAATTCTCCCTGCTTGAGTTTCAATATTTGTGATCCACCAGGTGTCTCATGTGTCATGTGCAATGCATGCTGGGATAGATTTGTAGACATGATTGCTGATGTGCATATATATATGATGACCGTGATTCTATATGCTGTGAAGGGAATACATTAATATTTGGCAACATGCATATTCAAACAAAATAACCAGTTTGGGAATCTTGAAAAGACTACATAGACAGATAAGCACGTAATAAACTAATATAAAATAAACAACATGTTATAAAGAATTATGCACTTAATTCCAGAAAGCGTTTCATGTCTATTACCTTTCATGTCTGTCACCTTTTCAGGTAGTAACCCTGCAATCAGTGTTTGTAAAATCTATTGAAACAAGAACCTAATTAAATTCCTTCTTTTGAAGGCACACTTCTTTCTTGGCATCATTTTTATGTTGAGTGTTATCATAGAGCACTCATAAAGGTGAAATGATATCCTAGGAGTATGCAAATATGCTGACGAGTTTATGAAAGGTATTGTTCTTGTGAATAGTGCTAGAATGATGTCAAACAATGCTATCCTACTGTAAGCCTCATCTGAGATTTTAAAAAAGTTCACACTACCTGTCTGTACCTGTGACACACTAAGAGTTACCATGACAACAAAATATCTCAAGTTTTATATATTTTATATGATATTCTATTTTGACATGAAATCGCTCATCCAAATTTCAATGTAATCTCTTGTTAAAAAGTGATAGGAGATTGAGAAATGCTTGATAAAAGTAAGATAAGAAATACCTGCATTAATCTCACAAGGTTATTGCCCCCATTAATGCTATTTTTAGAATGATATAATGTCCTCAGCTTAACAGTAGTCAATCAGCTAGCATAGGTTATGTGTGCATTTATATGCCAACACAGTTTCACCTCAGATTATGGTTTGGCGAATGAAAAAAAAATAAAAATAGGGTAGACATTCTAAATCATGCAAATAACTTTTCTTCTCAAAATTTAAATTTTCAGATGTTATGAATAGATGATTTGCTCATAAATGACCATCTCTAGTTAAAAACAACAAAAAGAGCATTAAAAACTGAAATGAACCACTCTAGAGTCTTTATACTTGTTTTAGGTGAAATTTAGTTATATTTGGGACATAAAAATCTCGTATAATTTCAGTTTTCTTCCAAGCGACTGGTAGGAATGTACTAAGCTCCTTGTGAAGCTTGATTAGAAGGTCAATGTCACACAGGATGTACTTCCTTATGGGGAAGGCCTCGTGATATCACAAACTTATCATGCTCCTGATAAAACTGTCACTCAATAATGTCAGATGTTATACTGGAATCAGATGTCAGAACTGCTTACTAAATTCAATATTATTATCAGAGAAAGATAGTATTTTGGGCATTTAATTAAGGTCATCAGTTTGACATAAATATCTATGTAGTAACTTGAAAACATGATATGAAAAAATATTCGGGTTATGCAAAAATATAATGATTATGTAAAAAATATGACATGGTTTTGTAAAGATATGATATGATTACATAAAAACATGGTCTCAACAATGTAGGTCTTTGGTTGGACACACTATGATCATGCTTTTGGCTTGAGGAAATTATGACCTGAGATTTATATTTCAATCTCACCTGCCTAGACTAGAAATCATGCATAGAAAAGAAAACATACCTAGACTAGAAGACATGCCCAGGTAAAAAAAGACTTGGAAACATACCTAGACAAAGAAACCTGCCTAGACTAGAAAACATGCCGAGACTAGGAAACATACCTAGACTAGGAAACATACCTAGACTGGGAAACATGCCTAGACTAGGAGACATACCTAGACTAGGAGACATACCTAGACTAGGAGACATACCATGACTAGGAGACATACCTAGACCAGGAGACATGTCAAGACTAGGAGACATGTTTTGACCAGGAAACATGCCTAGACTAGGAAACATACCTAGATGAGGAAACATGCCTTGACTAGGAAACATGACTAGACTAGGAAACATACATAGACTTATAAACATACCTAGACTTATAAACATACCTAGACAAAGAAACCTGCCTAGACTAGAAACACGCCTAGACTAGGAAACATGTCTAGACTAGGCAAGAAACCATGACTAGGAAACATACCTAGACTAGAAAACATACTTCGACCAGGAGCCATACCTAGACTAGGAAACATACCTAGACTAGGAGAGATGCCTAGACTAGTAGACATGTCTAGACTAGTAGACATGTCTAGACTAGGAAACATACCTAGACTAGGAAACATACCTAGACTAGGAAACATACATAGACTAGGAGACATACCTAGACTAGGAGACATACATAGACTAGGAAACATGCCTAGACTAGGAAGCATGCCTAGACTAGGAAGCATGCCTAGACTAGGAAACATGCCTAGACTAGGACACATGCCTAGACTAGGAAGCATGCCTAGACTAGGAAACATGTCTAGACTAGGAGACATACCTAGACTAGGAGACATACCTAGACTAGGAGACAAACCTAGACTAGGAGACATACCTAGACTAGGAGACATACCTAGACTAGGAGACATACCATGACTAGTCAGATCCTGGCAGTCTTGAGAAATAAGTCAGATCTACGTTGGCACTTAAAAAGACGTAAGTGAAAGTAAGTCAAGTTCCGGGTGAGTTGAGGCCACACTTAGCTGAGGGGAAGGACCTTTTGCTTGTTTCATGATTATATGGAGTGACATTAATGGTGTAGTATTTTATCATCATTATCTTGCTGATAAGTGACTGATAGGAACTGATTTACAGTTAAAAGTCTAATTATCGCTCTCTATGTGACATTATGGAACTACTGAGAAAGATTACACATGCTGCAAGCAGAACATTTGTAAAGTACTCCTTACTCTATTTGAGATCGATTTCTGTACAATAACATTAATCTATGGAAGTGGACTTGTGTAATTAATGAGTAATTTATGATAAGTACAATTAACAAAGAATGTTTTGTGCACAATTAGGGCAGAAAGAGAGTGAAGTGTGATGGGTGTATAAAGCGGCTTATATATAGATGGCGAGTGTATGCGTGTGTCATTAACCACGTCCAGGACTCATGTATTCAGACCTTCATGTTTTATTGTACAATCTGCTACGGACCACGGAACACGTACAAATTAAGATACAGTCAAGTTTTCTCTCACTTTGACCTCATTGTCCTGACACTGTGCTCGCATGCGGATTGCTATTTTATATGTTGTCACTATCAGGAACTGTAAGTGCTGAGCATGTAAAAACGAGGAGAAAGGATGTGGTGATATAACTCACTGTGAAAATAAGGAGAAAGGATAGGGTGATAGAACTCACTGTTAAGACAGGGAGAAAGGATGAGGTGATATAACTCACTGTCCACTTCATACTTGTCTGTACTGAAGGACGGACACACTTACATGGGATATAGGCTTTAACATTTCTGATATGATTTCTGAAACTGGAATTGATTCTGTTTTGACAATGAGCTATGCCACCATTGTTTTAACAATCAACTATGTTGCCATCCATTTTATGTGACAATATTTTTTATAAGTTGCCAAGGGCCAGTTGTGGCCAAGGAATATAATTACATACAAATGGTCCATAAATAATGATAAAAAATACAGGGTCATCCCATGGATCAGCAATGGAAGACAGAAAGCTACAGAAAGAAAGATACAGACTGGCGAGAGAATTGGGTCAGGCGTGACAAGGACCTCATGGTCATGAAGAGAAACTTCACGGAGCCGTTTGATTGGATGAAGATGAGAGAGAGTGGGGAGGGAAGAGTGAGGGAAGGCGGCGGGGGGACGAGGGACAGTCGTAGCCTGCTGAAGGGGGCCAGGGCGTGGGGCATACTCTGCACCCTCAAGTCCCCCTGGGAAATGCTCCTCTTTGAAAACAACAACTCCCAAGCCCGGAGCATCTGTCTCAGCAAACATTGTCAGCATTATTACCAACGTGCTGGGATAAAAAAGTATGCAAAGAAATATCAAGAATGGAGTTTTCATTAATTTTAATCACAGAACATATATTTATTTTGACTGGAGAAGGATAGGAAGAAAAAAACGCGGTTGAAAGTTAATGACTTGATTGTGAGTGACAGGAGGATTTCAATTCAATGTAACATGATGTAACCATTGTTCACAGCTTGATATCTCATGATAAATGTCTAATTTAGGGTCAGCTCTGTTATTGGTGTTATCAAAAGAAGATTAAATTTTAGTTGAGTTAGATTGTGACAACTGCGAGGCCGTATTACCATATCCCAACATCCCAGAATCTACATCTACCTGAGGCTCCCCACCCCAACATCCCAGAATCTCCATCTACCTCAGGCTCCCCACCCCAACATCCCAGAATCTACATCTACCTGAGGCTCCCCACCCCAACATACCAGAATCTTCATCTACCTCAGGCTCCCCACCCCAACATCCCAGAATCTCCATCTACCTCAGGCTCCCCACCCCAACATCCCAGAATCTCCATCTACCTCAGGCTCCCCACCCCAACATCCCAGAATCTCCATCTACCTCAGGCTCCCCACCCCAACATCCCAGAATCTCCATCTGCCTCAGGCTCCCCACCCCAACATCCCAGAATCTCCATCTACCTCAGGCTCCCCACCCCAACATCCCAGAATCTCCATCTACCTCAGGCTCCCCACCCCAACATCCCAGAATCTCCATCGACCTGAGGCTCCCCACCCCAACATCCCAGAATCTCCATCTACCTCAGGCTCCCCATCCCTACATCCCAGAATCTCCATCTACTTGAGGCTCCCCCCCCTACATCCCAGAATCTCCATCTAGCTGAGGCTCCCCCCTACATCCCAGAATCTCCATCTAGCTGAGGCTCCCCCCCTACATCCCAGAATCTCCATCTACCTCAGGCTCCCCACCCCAACATCCCAGAATCTCCATCTAGCTGAGGCTCCCCCCTACATCCCAGAATCTCCATCTACCTGAGGCTCCCCACCCCAACATCCCAGAATCTCCATCTACCTGAGGCTCCCCACCCCAACATCCCAGAATCTCCATCTACCTGAGGCTCCCCACCCCAACATCCCAGAATCTCCATCTACCTGAGGCTCCCCACCCCAACATCCCAGAATCTCCATCTACCTGAGGCTCCCCACCCCAACATCCCAGAATCTCCATCTACCTGAGGCTCCCCTCCCCAACATCCCAGAATCTCCATCTACCTCAGGCTCCCCACCCCAACATCCCAGAATCTCCATCTACATGAGGCTCCCCACCCCAACATCCCAGAATCTCCATCTACCTGAGGCTCCCCACCCCAACATCCCAGAATCTCCATCTACCTGAGGCTCCCCACCCCTACATCCCAGAATCTCCATCTACCTGAGGCTCCCCCCCTACATCCCAGAATCTCCATCTAGCTGAGGCTCCCCCCTACATCCCAGAATCTCCATCTAGCTGAGGCTCCCCCCCCCTACATCCCAGAATCTCCATCTACCTCAGGCTCCCCACCCCAACATCCCAGAATCTCCATCTAGCTGAGGCTCCCCACCCCTACATCCCAGAATCTCCATCTAGTTGAGGCTCCCCACCCCTACATCCCAGAATCTCCATCTAGCTGAGGCTCCCCACCCTACATCCCAGAATCTCCATCTAGTTGAGGCTCCCCACCCCTACATCCCAGAATCTCCATCTAGCTGAGGCTCCCCACCCCTACATCCCAGAATCTCCATCTAGTTGAGGCTCCCCGCCCCTACATCCCAGAATCTCCATCTAGTTGAGGCTCCCCACCCAACATCCCAGAATCTTCATCTACTTCAGGCTCCCCACCCTACATCCCAGAATCTCCATCTAGTTGAGTCTCCCCACCCAACATCCCAGAATCTCCATCTGCCTGAGGCTCCCCACCCCAACATCCTAGAATCTCCATATACCTGAGGCTCCCCACCCCAACATCCCAGAATCTCCATCTACCTGAGGCTCCCCACCCTACATTCCAGAATCTCCATCTACCTCAGGCTCCCCACCCAACATCCCAGAATCTCCATCTACCTCAGGCTCCCCACCCAACATCCCAGAATCTCCATCTACCTCAGGCTCCCCACCCAACATCCCAGAATCTCCATCTAGTTGAGGCTCCCCACCCCTACATCCCAGAATCTCCATCTAGCTGGCCTGTCTTATGATTTGCATAGATTTATATTTGATCAATGTTATTCAAAATTTGACATATATAAATTTTTGAAAACAAATAGGAGAGGTTTGTAGAGTATTGACAACTATAGGCCAAATTTGGTCTGTCATTTTGTGTTCATTATTTGTCCAAGTAACTTCCTGGTGTTCATTTCCTGTTGTGCACTTGCTATTGCACATTTCCTGTTGCACACTTCCTGTTGCACACTTCCTATGTAGTTTTCACCAGGACAGACACAGAATGGTGTCTGGCATTTCTCATGTAGACCTGATGGGAGGTTGATAGTGATAACATGATGACACGGTACAGCAGAGTCCTGCATTCTGTTATTTCAGGTGTGAGGCAGCACTCGGGGAGTTCCTCAGGGGCATCGGCAAGAACCCGAGCCGCGTGGATTACTCAGCGATGGTCAACATCCTGATAGGGCACAGTCACATGAGCCAGTCAGGAGGTAAGATCTCAAGGGGTAAGTCTTCTCACAACATTCACGGTCAGCCCACACCAAATGGAAACAACAAGAAAGCGCCAACCCCTCACGTCTCAGTGGTCTGTAGTACAGGTGACTGGAGATTTTAATTGATTCCTCACTTCAATTGGCTATAGATTCGTTGATTGTAGATTTCAATTTACTCTTTTTCTAAATTTTGACTCCAGATTCCAATTGACTCAAGATTCCTAACTTTGATTGAGTCTTGATTTTAACTGAATCCAGATTGATGTCAATTGACTCAAGATGTCTAGATTTTAATTGACTCCAGATTGAATCTTAGATTGACATGAAGTCTACATTTCAATTGATTTTATTGTTCAATTGACTCCAGAATACAATGTGCATGTAGTTTGTATCGCGTGGCTATTTTTGTAAACCTTAGCATTATGTTGTGTTTTGAATGGAGTTTGTTTTGTTTGTTATCACTTGAGATTGCATGTTGTAATGGATATTGTGGTTCATAACCTGAGATTGCATGCAGATAAGATTTGTGAGATAGCAATCATACAAGATATAAAAAAGATATGTCATCAGGAAATTGCATGCAGATGTATCAGGATATTACATACAACTGTTACATCATTAGATTACATCATATTACATGCAGCTGTTACATCACTAGATTACATGCAGCTGTCACATCACTAGATTACATGTAGCTGTTACATCATTAGATTACATGTAGCTGTTACATCAATAGATTACATGTAGCTGTTACATCATTATATTACATGCAGCTGTTACATCATCAGATTACATGTACCTGTTACATCACTAGATTACATGTAGCTGTTACATCACTAGATTACATGTAGCTGTTACATCAATAAATTACATCATATTATATGCAGCTGTTACATCATTAGATTACATCATATTACATGTAGCTGTAATGATATTAGATTACATGATATTACATGTAGCTGTTATGTCATTAGATTACATACAACTGTAATGACACTAGATTACATGATATTACATGCAGTTGTAATGACATTAGATTACATGATATTACATGCAGCTGTAATGACACTAGATTACATCATTAGATTACATGCAGCTGTTACATCACTAGATTACATCATATTACATGCAGCTGTTACATCATTAGATTACATGTAGCTGTTACATCATTAGATTACATGCAGCTGTTACATCATTAGATTACATGCAGCTGTTACATCATTAGATTACATGCAGCTGTTACATCATTAGATTACATGCAGCTGTTACATCACTGGATTACATGCAGCTGTTATGTCATTAGATTACATGCAGCTGTTACGTCATTAGATTACACACAGCTGTTACATCACTAGATTACATGCAGCTGTTACGTCATTAGATTACATGCAGCTGTTACGTCATTAGATTACATGCAGCTGTTACATCATTAGATTACATGCAGCTGTAATGGCATAAGATTACATGATATTATTACATGTAGCTGTTGCATCATAAGATTACATGTAGCTGTTACATCATTACATTACATTCAGATTTTATTTCATTACGTTATATGCAGCTGTAATGCCATTTGGTTACATGTTGCTGTTACATGTAGCTGTTACATGTAGCTGTTACAGCTGTTATCTCATGAGATTCCATTCATCAACATATCCAGGTAATTTGACCTGAGTAGTAGTTTTCTTATTATTTGGTTTCTACTGCTCTTGTTGTTTGCATTTATCTGAGGTTGACTTGTATGTTTCTTTTATTTATATTCCTTAAAAATAACTGCCATGCATGTTTCTTGTTCCTAATTTGCATATTTATTTACCTATTAAATTTGCATATTTATTTACATATTAATCTTGCCTACTGCTAAGTGTAAGACAGTTAAAAGTATGGTTATGCAATGCACCCATTTGTCCATGTATACTTACGCCTCAGGCACTGGGGCTATATATTAATGGGTCGGCTTGATGCTGAACATTGGAGATTAATGGGGTTATATATTTTTGGCTAGGCTAGATTCTGTACATTACTTGGATATTAATGGGTTATATATTAATGGTTTGGCTTGATTCTGTAGATGATGTGATCCAGTACACCGCCATCACCTGGCTCAAGGAGTTCGTGCAGCTGTCGGGTCGCACTATGCTTCCATTTGCATCCGGAATCATCACTGCTGTCCTACCATGTCTCTCATACGATGATGAAAACAGAAAAAGTATCCTTAACATATGTGTATATTTTCTTTGTGATGGAACTTTACGTGATTGTTGTTCTGCTACACAGTTTTTAAAAGGGGGGACGAGAGATATTTAAGAAATCCAATAAAATGGCTGCATCCTATTTGCTGCTGAATGCTTCTGTTTTTTGCGAACTATGATAGGTTATCCTCTCAAGTGATAAGAAATATTTGCAAGATACACGAAAGAGTGAGCATATCTCATCTTCTGTCGTGAGAAGCTTTATTAATTCCTTTTTTAAAATAGAAAAATGAAAATCAAGCATGAATTTGTTGATATAGTTTTATATGGTAAATATCAATTTAGTTTGTTAATCTTTTATAATTACCATTTAATTACGAAGCAGGGATAAATGAGGAAGTCAGAGTGTACAAATTTTATGTAGATTTTGTCACATTTGGCTGTGGAGTTTTGAGATCTAAGATAACCTTAACCGCTCGGTGAAGATATCCGCGAGGCGGCGCGCGCTGTAAACAACAGTCTGATGAGACTGGTCGGTCCGGAGGATGATCTGGACATGACTGGTCCCGCGTCGAAGATTCCAGACAACACCACAGCAGAGAACGGCAATACAACACTGCCGACACAGACAGACAAGTGAGTGTCTCCAGGCCACTTAGATGTGGGTCCAATATTAATAATAATAAAATATTCATTTAGATCTAAATCAGACAAGGCCTGCTCATGGTGCTCTCAATACATCAGTGCTGGCCTGTCAAACATTGCAAATTTTTAGAGCTTCCTTTTGAAATCAGGGAGATAACAGTTTGTATTTGGCCCTGATTTTGTTCATATATATGATTTTATTTTTTAATAAATTTAAACAATATTTTTGTCACCATATGTTATTTTGGATATTGGAGGTAGAAGGGAATATCACATTTCAATATTTAAGCTAATTAGATACTGATAGAAATCTGTAGATTTGTTACATGTAAATATGTTAGATCTGACTATTAGTCTTGTACCTATTAAGGAATACCAACAGTCAGATTCAGCTGGAGGTGCCGTCGATGGTGGAGGTTCTCACCCACCAGATGCTGCACGAATCCATGCAGACACGCATCGCCGCCCTCAAGTGGATCTACCAGCTGCACATCAAGACCCCCAACAAGGTACGCAAAGACACCGCAGACAAAATGCATCAAAACCCCCAACAAGGTACGCACAGAGAAAACACATCAAAACCCCCAACAAGGTAAGCACAGATAAAACACATCAAAACCCCCAACAAGGTACACAGACACCACAGAGAAAACACATCAAAACCCCCAACAAGGTAAGCACAGATAAAACACATCAAACCCCCCAACAAGGTACGTACAGTCACCGCAGACAAAACATATCAAAACCCCCAACAAGGTACGCCCACACACCACAGACAAAACACATCAAAACCCCCAACAAGGTACGCACAGACACCACAGACAAAACATGTTAAAACCCCCAACAAGGTACGCAGACAAAACGAATCAAATCCCCCAACAAGGTACGCCCACACACTGCAGACAAAACACATCAAAACCCCCAACAAGGTATGCCCATACACCGCAGACAAAACACAAAGCTTGCAAAGCTTGCAAAATCAGAAACAACTGGCAGGACTTTCTGCTTTAAATGAACAAAGAAAATAAATTTAAACTTCCTGCCTGCTGGGTAGGTAAGGATGATTAAACTGCATTCTTGAAATGATGTATTTAACCTCACCATTTAAAATTTTAACTTGTAGATATTCCGCCATGTAGATGAGCTGTTTCCCTTACTGCTTAAGACATTATCAGATCCTTCAGATGAGGTAAGTCAACCTTCCTGATCACATTCTCTTTTAATGATAAAAATATTACAACTGAAATATTATGATTATCTAGAGTGTGAAGACATCAACTTCATAATTTGTTAAAAATAAAAATGTAGAAAATAATAACAGCAGAGATGTAATACCTATTACTGTGTTGATGATAATCTTTAATTTTTATTAAATCTATTATTGTGTTGATGATAATCCTTGTTAATCTTTATTGAATCCTTTCTATGATCCAGGTTGTGTTACTTGACCTGGAGGTGTTAGCCGAGATCTCCTCTAGTCCGGCGGGTCAGAAGTACCCGCCTCAGACCAACGAGACGCTGACGCTGCCCAGCCCCGTCAAGAAGGCCGTGGAGCAGTCGCACAGTATGAACGGCTACTTCACCAAGTTCATGGTCAGCCTCCTCAAGCTGTTCAGCACCGACCGGCAACTCCTGGAGGATAGAGGCTCATTTATTATCAGGTAGGCTCCCCTACTGGAGGACAGAGGCTGGTTTATTATCAGGTAGACTCACCTACTGGAGGACAGAGGCTGGTTTATTATCAGGTAGGCTCACCTACTGGAGGATAGAGACTGGTTTATTATCAGGTAGGCTCACCTACTATAGGATAGAGACTGGTTTATTATCACGTAGGCTCACCTACTGGAGGACAGAGGCGTGTTTATTATCATGTAGGCTGACCTACTGGAGGACAGAGGCTGGTTTATTATCAGGTAGGCTGACCTACTGGAGGACAGAGGCTGGTTTATTATCAGGTAGACTCACCTACTGGAGGACAGAGGCTGGTTTATTATCAGGTAGGCTGACCTACTGGAGGACAGAGGCTGGTTTATTATCAGGTAAGCTCACCTACTGGAGGATAGAGGCTGGTTTATTATCAGGTAGGCTGACCTACTGGAGGAGAGAGGCTGGTTTATTATCAGGTAGACTCACCTACTGGAGGATAGAGGCTGGTTTATTATCAGGTAAGCTCACCTACTGGAGGACAGAGGCTGGTTTATTATCAGGTAGGCTCACCTACTGGAGGATAGAGGCTGGTTTATTATCAGGTAGGCTCACCTACTGGAGGACAGAGGCTGGTTTATTATCAGGTAGACTCACCTACTGGAGGACAGAGGCTGGTTTATTATCAGGTAGGTTCACCTACTGGAGGATAGAGGCTGGTTTATTATCAGGTAGGCTGACCTACTGGAGGACAGAGGCTGGTTTATTATCAGGTAGACTCACCTACTGGAGGACAGAGGCTGGTTTATTATCAGGTAGGTTCACCTACTGGAGGATAGAGGCTGGTTTATTATCAGGTAGGCTAAAATACTGGAGGATAGAGACTGGTTTATTATCAGGTAGGCTCACCTACTGGAGGACAGAGGCTGGTTTATTATCAGGTAGGCTCACCTACTGGAGGACAGAGACTGGTTTATTATCAGGTAGGCTCACCTACTGGAGGATAGAGGCTGGTTTATTATCAGGTAGGCTGACCTACTGGAGGATAGAGACTGGTTTATTATCAGGTAGGCTCACCTACTGGAGGATAGAGGCTGGTTTATTATCAGGTAGGCTCACCTACTGGAGGATAGAGACTGGTTTATTATCAGGTAGGCTCCCCTACTGGAGGATAGAGACTGGTTTATTATCAGGTAGGCTCACCTACTGGAGGATAGAGGCTGGTTTATTATCAGGTAGGTTCACCTACTGGAGGACAGAGGCTGGTTTATTATCAGGTAGACTCACCTACTGGAGGATAGAGGCTGGTTTATTATCAGGTAGGTTCACCTACTGGAGGACAGAGACTGGTTTATTATCAGGTAGGCTCACCTACTGGAGGAGAGAGACTGGTTTATTATCAGGTAGGCTCACCTACTGGAGGACAGAGGCTGGTTTATTATCAGGTAGACTCACCTACTGGAGGACAGAGACTGGTTTATTATCAGGTAGGCTCACCTACTGGAGGACAGAGGCTGGTTTATTATCAGGTAAGCTCACCTACTGGAGGACAGAGGCTGGTTTATTATCAGGTAGGCTGACCTACTGGAGGATAGAGACTGGTTTATTATCAGGTAGGCTCAGCTACTGGAGGACAGAGGCTGGTTTATTACCAGGTAGGCTGACCTACTGGAGGACAGAGGCTGGTTTATTATCAGGTAGGCTCACCTACTGGAGGACGGAGGCTGGTTTATTATCAGGTAGGCTGACCTACTGGAGGACAGAGGCTGGTTTATTATCAGGTAGGCTCACCTACTGGAGGACGGAGGCTGGTATATTATCAGGTGGGCTGACCTACTGGAGGACGGAGGCTGGTATATTATCAGGTGGGCTGACCTACTATAGGATAGAGACTGGTTTATTACCAGGTAGGCTGACCTACTGGAGGATAGAGGCTGGTTTATTATCAGGTAGGCTGACCTACTGGAGGACGGAGGCTGGTTTATTATCAGGTAGGCTCACCTACTGGAGGACAGAGGCTGGTTTGTTATCAGGTAGACTCACCTACTGGAGGACAGAGACTGGTTTATTATCAGGTAGGCTGACCTACTGGAGGACAGAGGCTGGTTAATTATCAGGTAGGCTGACCTACTGGAGGACAGAGGCTGGTTTATTACCAGGTAGGCTGACCTACTGGAGGACAGAGGCTGGTTTATTATCAGGTAGACTCACCTACTGGAGGACAGAGGCTGGTTTATTATCAGGTAGGCTGACCTACTGGAGGACAGAGGCTGGTTTATTATCAGGTAAGCTCACCTACTGGAGGACAGAGGCTGGTTTATTATCAGGTAGGCTGACCTACTGGAGGATAGAGGCTGGTTTATTATCAGGTAGGCTGACCTACTGGAGGACAGAGGCTGGTTTATTATCAGGTAGGCTCACCTACTGGAGGACAGAGGCTGGTTTATTATCAGGTAGGCTCCCCAACTGGAGGATAGAGACTGGTTTATTATCAGGTAGGCTGACCTACTGGAGGACAGAGGCTGGTTTATTATCAGGTAGGCTCACCTACTGGAGGACAGAGGCTGGTTTATTATCAGGTAGGCTCACCTACTGGAGGATAGAGGCTGGTTTATTATCAGGTAGGCTCACCTACTGGAGGACAGAGGCTGGTTTATTATCAGGTAGGCTCACCTACTGGAGGACAGAGGCTGGTTTATTATCAGGTAGGCTCACCTACTGGAGGACAGAGGCTGGTTTATTATCAGGTAGGCTCACCTACTGGAGGAGAGAGACTGGTTTATTATCAGGTAGGCTCACCTACTGGAGGACAGAGACTGGTTTATTATCAGGTAGGCTCACCTACTGGAGGAGAGAGACTGGTTTATTATCAGGTAGGCTCACCTACTGGAGGACAGAGACTGGTTTATTATCAGGTAGGCTCACCTACTGGAGGACAGAGACTGGTTTATTATCAGGTAGGCTCACCTACTGGAGGAGAGAGACTGGTTTATTATCAGGTAGGCTCACCTACTGGAGGAGAGAGACTGGTTTATTATCAGGTAGGCTCACCTACTGGAGGACAGAGGCTGGTTTATTATCAGGTAGGCTGACCTACTAGAGGATAGAGGCTGGTTTATTATCAGGTAGGCTGACCTACTGGAGGACAGAGGCTGGTTTATTATCAGGTAGGCTCACCTACTGGAGGACAGAGACTGGTTTATTATCAGGTAGGCTCACCTACTGGAGGACAGAGACTGGTTTATTATCAGGTAGGCTCACCTACTGGAGGAGAGAGACTGGTTTATTATCAGGTAGGCTCACCTACTGGAGGAGAGAGACTGGTTTATTATCAGGTAGGTTAAAATACTGGAGGAGATACCGATACTGTAATCGTTTGTGTTGCAGACAGCTGTGTTTACTGCTGAATGCCGAGGACATCTACCGATGTTGTTCAGAGATCCTTCTGCATGAGGAGGACATGAAGTTTGCTAGTCACATGATCCAGACGCTCTCCACCATTCTTCTCACCTCCACAGAATTGTTTGAACTACGCACACAACTTAAAGATCTCAAAACTGAGGTGAGCCCAGCACTCCGACCATTAAAAGATTTATATCAGTAAATAAAACTAATATTCTGGTATATTAAATATCTGCTGAATCAGACTCAATAAATGCCGAATATGTTGTAATCTTTTAAGATTTATAAAATCCATTTAACGTCAACAATGCAGAAATAATAACATATCAATACAATTATGATGTAATATGTGAACCTATTGCCTCAGACGCAGATGGGGAATTCATGAGACGTTTGGTTTTGTTGTAGGAGAGCTGTTTATTATTCTGCTGTTTATATAAATCCTGGTGTCACAACCCGGTGTCGACGGTGGCGCTGTGCTTCCTCACCCAGAACTATGTCCACGCCTGCGACCTCCTCACCATGTTGTATCCTTCCCACAATGCACTGCACAGTCCTCCGTGACTGTCAATATTATCCTCTCAGTAATCTGCCATCAGTTATATGATTATAGAGTCATAAGCAATCTATTTCTCATCTGATTGATAGTAAATCTTTAAAAACTGAAAAAAATATTGATAATGGGAAGATGTTTGAAAATTAATTTCATTTGATAGAGTTGAATTTAACCAAGGTAGTTTCCTTGACCAAGTTGACAGTGGTGATCTGGAAGTGACGGTGGAGTTCCTCACGGAGATTGATAAACTGGTGCAGTTATTAGAATCACCAATATTTACATGTAAGAATCCCCTCAATGTATAGTCATCACTCTCCAAATAAAACTCGTAGGAGTTTAAGACGATATTGTATTCTAGATTTTAGATTTAATTTAACAAGCAGTATCTTATATTTATATAATCAATCTAATGGATGACCTTGCCATCAGTTTATATTTAATTATTTCACATAATGTAGTGTACAGGTTGAGAACTGTTTATATTTTGTGCTCTTTCAGATTTGCGGTTACAGTTATTAGACACATTAAACAATCAGCATTTATTGAAGAGTCTATACGGGTTGCTGATGCTGCTTCCACAGAGCGACGCCTTCAGAACGTTACGACACCGCCTGGAATGTGTACCCAGCATACAGTTAATACCACCGGAACAGAGGTAAGGCTCCAGATAATACCACCGGAACAGAGGTAAGGCTCCAGATAATACCACCGGAACAGAGGTAAGGCTCCAGATAATACCACCGGAACGCTACGACACCGCCTGGAATGTGTACCCAGCATACAGCTACTACCACCAGAACAGAGGTAAGGCTCCTGATAATACCACCGGAACAGAGGTAAGGCTCCAGATAATACCACCAGAACAGAGGTAAGGCTCCAGTTAATACCACCAGAACAGAGGTAAGGCTCCATGTAATACCACCAGAACAGAGGTAAGAGCTTACACCCTGCAAGAACAAAGGCATAGTTAATACCCCAAGAACAAAGGTAACTAACATTAAAGCAAATGCCCAGAGAACAAAAATTAAGTTTTAGTTAATGCCCTGAGAATAAAGGTGAAGTGAGATGCACTGATGTTAGTATATAGGGATGATTTATTTGGTTGCAGAGTTGTGTTGACAGCTGATTCCACTCTGGGCCGGCCGGCAGTCAAGTCCATTAACTTCCAGGAGCTGCGAGCCCACTTCACCGCCGTACAGGAGAAGCATAGAGCAGCCCGCCGACAGCCACGCACCATGGAAGACCTCACTCAGAGGTTCAACCACATCTAGTCTACCACAAACCCTCATTGTAGTAAAATATCTGTGTTTTAGCCATAAAGTGTCAGGGTAGTAAAATATGAACAACAATCTGTGTTATTTAACCACAAACTGTTGGTATAGTAAAATATCGAATGCATGACATTCATTTATTGGAAAGATCTGATGTATTTGATACCTTGCAATACACTGAAACTGCTTTTCTTTGATTGAAATAAAGTTGTTTTAACCTCAGAAGACCATAGTTAACAGTTGAAAAAGTAGGTCATAAGTATCTGTTGAAACTTATTTATTTGAAATTTGGCGCCATTCATTACATGTGAGTGATTACCTTAGTAAAATCAATAGAAATCTCCTCAATAATTTTAATAAAAATGTTTATATGAATTATAATATAGATATTTATGTACATAGAGCAGTACCAGACTCAGTCTGTTCTTATATATTCCTTGTTATTGTATAGGATTGATATTTTTATTTTAAAGGTCTAAATTATGAAAAAAATGATATTAAGTCATTTTTTTTTGTATTTGAAACAAGCCTTTAAAACCCACATCAATAAGAGGTATTAATACAGAATCTGGTTTCAGACATAAGAAATATCAGTGATGGTCTGTACTAGGATGTGTGGCTGGTTCTTGTAGAGTGTTTATATGGTACATCATATACTTAATTAAATATTCTGCCAATACCATATATCTATGATTAAGTCACAGGTTCATATGTTGGACCGTTAGTCTCCAAACTGACACATTCCATCTTAAGCACAGTAAAAATAAGATGTAAAATAGATTTGTATTTTATTATTAAATATGTCAGTTACCATGTTAAGACCATCTGACCTGTTTTAGCACAACATTCCAAAATCACTGGACTATTATTCGGAGTAACGTGATTTATTCTGTTTCTTAACATGATGATATATTGCATCAATTGTATATCCGGGTATGTTGATGATGTGGCAGTTAAATATTGCAGAAAAAGTGAGAATGTATTGTTAGGAATCAATACTTAATATTACTTTTATAAACTCTTAATTTAAAGATTTTGCCTCATAAAAGGAATGTATACTGTTCATGCTGATAGCATTACATTTAATGATATTTTGGAGAACCAACTTGCGTTTTTATTGATCAGATGGTCAAAATCAGCAAAACCAAAATCAGCAGTACCAGTAAAACCAAAGTTAAGTTAGTGTCGATGGACGGTGCTATGTTGATACACCCGATGAACCCTTACAGTATAACTGACAGCTTAATATCCATTCCTCTACAATGGCTATTTAACAGATGTAAATAAATCATCTTGATAAATAATGGTTCCAGATATATAATTATATTTAAGTAGGTCATGTAGTAGATTACTACTAGGTCATATATTTGATTACTACTAGTAGGTCATTTAGTAGATTACTACTAGTAGGTCATTTAGTAGATTACTGCTAGAAGGTCATATAGTAACTGAATGTAAATGTGTCAACCAATCATGACAACAACCAAAATCCACTATGCTACATTCGTGAATGTCTGAGTGCATTAATTCTTTTCCAATTTTTACAAGTACATATTTGGATTTATAGTCATGTGCAAAGTCAAAATAGGCATTCCAGGTGTATCTAGAGAGGTCAGTACCTGCATCTAGAGAGGTCAGTACCTGTATCTAGAGAGGTCGGTACCTGTATCTGGAGAGGTCAGTTCCTGTATCTAGAGAGGTCACTACCTGTATCTAGAGAGGTCACTACCTGTATCTAGAGAGGTCAGTACCTGTATCTAGAGAGGTCAGTACCTGTATCTAGAGAGGTCAGTACCTGTATCTGGAGAGGTCAGTACCTGTATCTAGAGAGGTCAGTACCTGTATCTGGAGAGGTCAGTACCTGTATCTGGAGAGGTCAGTACCTGTATCTGGAGAGGTCAGTACCTGTATCTAGAGAGGTCAGTACCTGTATCTAGAGAGGTCAGTACCTGTATCTAGAGAGGTCAGTTCCTGTATCTAGAGAGGTCAGTACCTGTATCTGGAGAGGTCAGTACCTGTATCTGGAGAGGTCAGTTCCTGTATCTAGAAAGGTCAGTACCTGTATCTAGAGAGGTCAGTACCTGTATCAGGAGAGGTCAGTACCTGTATCTGGAGAGGTCAGTACCTGTATCTAGAGAGGTCAGTTCCTGTATCTAGAGAGGTCAGTACCTGTATCTAGAGAGGTCAGTACCTGTACCTAGAGAGGTCAGTACCTGTATCTGGAGAGGTCAGTACCTGTATCTAGAGAGGTCAGTACCTGTATCTGGAGAGGTCAGTACCTGTATCTAGAGAGGTCAGTACCTGTATCTAGAGAGGTCAGTACCTGTATCTGGAGAGGTCAGTACCTGTATCTAGAGAGGTCAGTACCTGTATCTAGAGAGGTCAGTACCTGTATCTGGAGAGGTCGGTACCTGTATCTAGAGAGGTCGGTACCTGTATCTAGAGAGGTCGGTACCTGTATCTAGAGAGGTCAGTTCCTGTATCTAGAGAGGTCAGTACCTGTATCTGGAGAGGTCAGTACCTGTATCTAGAGAGGTCAGTACCTGTATCTGGAGAGGTCACTACCTGTATCTGGAGAGGTCAGTACCTGTATCTGGAGAGGTCACTACCTGTATCTGGAGAGGTCAGTACCTGTATCTGGAGAGCTCAGTTCCTGTATCTAGAGAGGTCAGTACCTGTATCTGGAGAGGTCAGTACCTGTATCTGGAGAGGTCAGTACCTGTATCTAGAGAGGTCAGTTCCTGTATCTAGAGAGGTCAGTACCTGTATCTGGAGAGGTCAGTACCTGTATCTAGAGAGGTCAGTACCTGTATCTAGAGAGGTCAGTACCTGTATCTGGAGAGGTCAGTACCTGTATCTAGAGAGGTCAGTTCCTGTATCTAGAGAGGTCAGTACCTGTATCTAGAGAGGTCAGTTCCTGTATCTAGAGAGGTCAGTACCTGTATCTAGAGAGGTCAGTACCTGTACCTGGAGAGGTCAGTACCTGTATCTAGAGAGGTCACTACCTGTATCTGGAGAGGTCAGTACCTGTATCTAGAGAGGTCAGTACCTGTATCTAGAGAGGTCAGTACCTGTATCTGGAGAGGTCAGTACCTGTATCTGGAGAGGTCAGTACCTGTATCTAGAGAGGTCAGTACCTGTATCTGGAGAGGTCAGTACCTGTATCTAGAGAGGTCAGTACCTGTATCTAGAGAGGTCAGTACCTGAATCTAGAGAGGTCAGTACCTGTATCTAGAGAGGTCAGTACCTGTATCTAGAGAGGTCAGTACCTGTATCTAGAGAGGTCAGTACCTGAATCTAGAGAGGTCAGTACCTGTATCTAGAGAGGTCAGTACCTGTATCTAGAGAGGTCAGTACCTGTATCTAGAGAGGTCAGTACCTGTATCTAGAGAGGTCAGTACCTGTATCTAGAGAGGTCAGTACCTGTATCTGGAGAGGTCAGTACCTGTATCTAGAGAGGTCAGTACCTGTATCTAGAGAGGTCAGTACCTGTACCTAGAGAGGTCAGTACCTGTATCTAGAGAGGTCAGTACCTGTATCTAGAGAGGTCAGTTCCTGTATCTAGAGAGGTCAGTACCTGTACCTAGAGAGGTCAGTACCTGTACCTAGAGAGGTCAGTACCTGTATCTAGAGAGGTCAGTACCTGTATCTAGAGAGGTCAGTACCTGTATCTAGAGAGGTCAATACCTGTACCTGGAGAGGTCAGTACCTGTATCTAGAGAGGTCAGTACCTGTATCTAGAGAGGTCAGTACCTGTATCTAGAGAGGTCACTACCTGTATCTGGAGAGGTCAGTTCCTGTATCTAGAGAGGTCACTACCTGTATCTAGAGAGGTCGGTACCTGTATCTAGAGAGGTCAGTACCTGTACTAGAGAGGTCAGTACCTGTATCTAGAGAGGTCAGTACCTGTATCTAGAGAGGTCAGTACCTGTACCTAGAGAGGTCAGTACCTGTATCTAGAGAGGTCACTACCTGTATCTAGAGAGGTCAGTACCTGTATCTAGAGAGGTCAGTACCTGTATCTAGAGAGGTCACTACCTGTATCTAGAGAGGTCACTACCTGTATCTAGAGAGGTCAGTACCTGTATCTAGAGAGGTCACTACCTGCATCTAGAGAGGTCAGTACCTGCATCTAGAGAGGTCACTACCTGCATCTAGAGAGGTCAGTACCTGTATCTAGAGAGGTCACTACCTGTATCTAGAGAGGTCAGTTCCTGTATCTAGAGAGGTCAGTACCTGTATCTGGAGAGGTCACTACCTGTATCTAGAGAGGTCAGTACCTGTATCTAGAGAGGTCGGTACCTGTATCTAGAGAGGTCGGTACCTGTATCTAGAGAGGTCGGTACCTGTATCTAGAGAGGTCAGTACCTGTATCTAGAGAGGTCAGTACCTGTATCAAGAGAGGTCAGTTCCTGTATCTAGAGAGGTCAGTTCCTGTATCTAGAGAGGTCAGTTCCTGTATCTAGAGAGGTCAGTTCCTGTATCTAGAGAGGTCAGTTCCTGTATCTAGAGAGGTCAGTACCTGTATCTAGAGAGGTCAGTTCCTGTATCTAGAGAGGTCAGTTCCTGTATCTAGAGAGGTCAGTTCCTGTATCTAGAGAGGTCAGTTCCTGTATCTAGAGAGGTCAGTACCTGTATCAAGAGAGGTCAGTTCCTGTATCTAGAGAGGTCAGTACCTGTATCAAGAGAGGTCACTACCTGTATCTAGAGAGGTCACTACCTGTATCTAGAGAGGTCAGTACCTGTATCTAGAGAGGTCACTACCTGTATCTAGAGAGGTCAGTTCCTGTATCTAGAGAGGTCAGTACCTGTATCTGGAGAGGTCACTACCTGTATCTAGAGAGGTCAGTACCTGTATCTAGAGAGGTCAGTTCCTGTATCTAGAGAGGTCAGTACCTGTATCAAGAGAGGTCAGTTCCTGTATCTAGAGAGGTCAGTTCCTGTATCTAGAGAGGTCAGTTCCTGTATCTAGAGAGGTCAGTACCTGTATCTAGAGAGATCGGTACCTGTATCTAGAGAGGTCGGTACCTGTGTGACAGTGTTATTTGGCTATTAATCCAATGAATCATGTTCTTGCAGATCTTTAGTCTGAAGCCTTCGTGTTTATTATCTGTATATAAGATTGTGATATGTTGGTGTACTCCTTCTGGTTGCTAGGATGAACATTCTAGATGCTTAAGAGATTTTATTATATTTCACACCATCTTAATCATCACAGAAAAGCTCTATTTGACTCCAATTTTCATCACAGAAAAGCTCTATTTTGACTCCAATTTCCTTTCATTCTCTGGATAAACATAGGAACAGTTTGAAGATATGGTCTTGGTGCCGTTATCTAGAATCACATATAAATGTGACATTCTCTCAGAGTGTGCAGAATGTAGTTATAGATTCTAATCTTGTACTGGAGCTGTTCTGCTTCTGGTCTCGTGTCTCTACCTCTGCTCACTCAGACAATTTGTGAAGTGCAATATGTACAAATCATGGCTGTATATATCAGCGTTATTTATGGATAAAATATCTATTGTCTAGATAACAATTATTCCTCATCCAATTTTAATTGAAAAAAAAATAAAAGCACATTAATCAAATTAATTTTAAGTTTACTTCATATGCCATCATTTGCTTGTGTGCTTGAGTATGTAATTCTCATAATAAATATTAGAAATATTTTCATTGGCTAAGACTTGAATATCTCATTTGCAGATGAAATTTATTTCTCAGCTTGCATATATTTATATTGAGAAACTCAAATATGTCATTTTATGAGCAAGATATTTTTAATGGGAGGAACTAAGATACTTTGTATATCTTATTAGTGGAGGTATAGAGAATTATTGACCTATTTGTTACGCAGTGGCAATATGAACACTGAGGTCAATGTATTTGTTTAATAATATTACTTTAATTTTAATCAGTTCCTGATACATTTTAAAGCAATTAGATTAAACTGACAAATATTTTATTCAATGTTTTTTTTAATATCAGATTCTCAAATAAGATTGTTAAATAATAATGTGATAAAATGATCAGAGTAACAGTGGGAAATGGCTGTAGGTATTATCAGTTAGAACCATCTGGTATGATGTACACAGCACAAGGTTAAATGTGTACAAGGCGAATACTCCAGGAACTCCAAATCAAATATTGTGATTGACAAGCTTAATATGTTTAAAATATCTCAACCAATTAGTTTTGTCATTAAAAACACATATGTCAATCTTTCATACATTTGTATATCAGCATTCAGGCACATGTATTTATGCCCCACTGGAAGGCGAGACATGCAACTTTCCACCTACATGGACCTACAACCGACAAAGTGCAGATATTGTCAAATCTGACTATGTTAACATTTCTTCAGATTTGGTTAACACCATATTGTCTGATTACATACAAAATAAAACTTTGTTCACACCTTTTTTGTATTCTATATATCCGACAGTTGTGTTTCAATAATGTAAATTATCAAATAACAAAGTTATTCCATCCAAAAAGGAATCCTTTTTGGAACACCTGACCATTTTGGATTTCCCATGCATTTAATCTCGTGCCCTTCAGGGTGTAACTCAACTGATTATTAACCAATCAGAATTAGGGAAATTAATATTTAATATGTTGGAGGACATGAGCATTTTCTCTTCTGCCCAAACATTTCATCAAGATGACATCATTAAGGCATCTAATAGAGCATAGGACAAAGAGAGCTCTGTCACTGAATGTCTCTGTCGTCTGTGCTTAGAGTTCCATACCAGGTGACGCATCTAGCAATCTCTGATGGCGGTATAATTTGTTGTATTTTTGTAATTAGGTAATGATTACATTGCAGTTCAACCCAGGCAAGTCAGAATCAGAATAGTTACCGGTAAGCTATACGTGGGGCTAGTATGTAATCAAGTGCCTCAGATGGTCTCCTGCCCAGAATTTGTAAATATATATTTGTATTCTGTTATGAAATCAATATAAATCAAACTTAATGTAAAAAAAAAATGTAAAAATGAAATCAAGAAGAAATCATCAATAAATTTCTCTCTATCCATTAGATATGTACATTTTGTTCTTGTTTTTATGGACTTGTGATTAATAACACGAAATTATTTTGAATCGTAATTTACATTTTATTTACATATATACATACACATTATTTACATAATTGTATTATAATATTGATTTAAGGTTTACAAACCTGGAAGTTTTGCCCATCAGATACATGGACACCATTAAACATACAAAGTATTCTACATATATAAACTGTGGTATCCTCGGGTTCAGATTAATTACACATAAAGAGCCTGAAAAGATATTTAACTCAATCTTGCCTGACAAAGCTGGAGAACAATAAAATGGAAATCATGAAAGTTGTGTTATTTTTGCACCACTAAATACATGTTTGGATCTAGTTGATTAAATAACTAATGAAACGGATCTAAGAAGACATTCATATATTTGCAGGTTCTTGATATTATGGCAGAATATATTGCACCTACTTATTAAAATTAATCTCTAAAACAGATAAAATGTTATTTTTAATCTAGTTCTCCACTCATTACTATAAACATTTGAGAAACTAGCACCAATCTTCAAATAAAAAGCTGTATAAAAATATTTAACATTAACACAATACATTTTTTTACTGACTGTACATACAGAAATGAAATTAAATATTAATAAAAAATAAATGAATATGTGTGGCAATGTAAAATATCCTAATAAAACCACAATCTAATCCAGACATTCAACATGTTCTTATAAATGCTACTTAAAACCTGGAATGTTTTTAAGCATTCCATTTGTTTTCAATATTCCACTATACTGTTCAATATTCCACTATTCCACTATACTGTCCAATATTCCACTATACTGTTCAATATTCCACTATACTGTCCAATATTCCACTATACTGTCCAATATTCCACTATACTGTCCAATATTCCACTATACTGTTCAATATTCCACTATACTGTCCAATATTCCACTATACTGTCCAATATTCCACTATACTGTTCAATATTCCACTATACTGTTCAATTTTCCACTATACTGTTCAATATTCCAGTATACTGTTCAATATTCCACTATGCTGTCCAATATTCCACTATGCTGTCCAATATTCCACTATACTGTCCAATATTCCACTATACTGTTCAATATTCCACTATACTGTCCAATATTCCACTATACTGTCCAATATTCCACTATACTGTCCAATATTCCACTATACTGTTCAATATTCCACTATACTGTTCAATTTTCCACTATACTGTTCAATTTTCCACTATACTGTTCAATATTCCACTATACTGTTCAATATTCCACTATGCTGTCCAATATTCCACTATACTGTCCAATATTCCACTATACTGTCCAATATTCCACTATACTGTTCAATATTCCACTATACTGTCCAATATTCCACTATACTGTCCAATATTCCACTATACTGTCCAATATTCCACTATACTGTCCAATATTCCACTATACTGTCCAATATTCCACTATACTGTTCAATATTCCACTATACTGTTCAATATTCCACTATACTGTTCAATATTCCACTATACTGTTCAATATTCCACTATACTGTTCAATATTCCACTATACTGTTCAATATTCCACTATACTGTTCAATATTCCACTATACCGCTCATACTGTCCAGCAAATATATCCACAGATAATGACTCGATGCTGTCTTTCTGTATAAACTTAACTTGGGTTTTCCTACTGGGACTGGCTTTAACATCAAATCTCTCTGTCTACACACTTCTGCTTCCCTACAGGGTTTCAATACTCTGTGTGTGTGTGTGCTTAACTTATGTTTTCCGACAGGGAATGGCAGTTTTGAAGCCTTTTGTATGCACACTTCTGTTTCCAAACAGGGACTGGCAGTTTTGAAGCTCTCTGTATGTGCTAAACTTGTGTTTTCCTAGCAGTTTCGCAGCTCTCTGTATGCACACATGTATTTTTCTACATGGACGGTTGTTTAAATCTAAGCTCTCTGTATGCACTCTTGTATTTTATCCTACTGGGACTGGTTGGTGAGGTTCATACTGTGGCTGCGGGCTTTGGGCTGCAGTACGAAGACGTTCCGGGCTCTGGAGTGGATCTGGCTGAGGTGGCTCTTCATGGGAAGATCTGCGTATCCAGCCTCCGCCAGATTCCGGATCCCCTCCAGAACACTCTCTCCCTCAAACTTCACCCGACACTGGAACGTGTCCATCTTGGACATCCCCGTCGCATACCTGTGGCCACGAAATGGAGTCTCCAGCTGAAACCAAGTACAAAGCCTTGAAACGATTACATAATGGCAATTTTAGCGAGACATATATGATCAAAACAATGTTTTGAAAAATTTATTTTAAAATATCAGATAATGATTATAAAAATTATAGCTGACAATTAATTTTTCTTGCAGAAAAAATTGTCACAGAACAAATAGCTGGAGGCATGTCTAGAAAGTAGGGCAGGGGGGTCAATTAATGATGCAGATCTGAGTATAATAGTGATAGAATCAGACTGAGACTCACCTTGAATTCCACTTTCTCTAAAGTTGGCTGCTCATTTGTACCAAAGGTATCTTCCAGGATTTTCATCTTTCTGGCGGTCTCCTCAGTGACCTCACTCTGGATGCGGCAGTCGTACTCCTCCACCTCAACTGGAACAACCAACAGGAAGAAGCCATATTGTGCATGTTTGGTAATATGTATGTACTCAAAATTAAATATATCAAATCTCTCTGGGTCTACATTAGGTCTATATTCTAGTTTACCAAAGTCTACATTCTACAGTTCACCTAGGTCTGCACTCTACAGTTCACCTAGGTCTACATTCTACAGTTCACCTCGGTCTATATTCTACAGTTCACCTAGGTCTATATTCTACAGTTCACCTAGGTCTATATTCTAAAGTTTACCTAGGTCTACATTCTGCAGTTCACCTAGGTCTACATTCTACAGTTCACCTAGGTCTACATTCTAAAGTTCACCTAGGTCTATATTCTACAGTTCACTGAGGTCTACATTCTACAGTTCACCTAGGTCTACATTCTACAGTTCACCTAGGTCTACATTCTACAGTTCACCTCGATCTACATTCTACAGTTCACCTAGATCTACATTCTACAGTTCACCTAGGTCTACATCCTACAGTTCACCTAGGTCTACATTCTACAGTTCACCTAGGTCTATATTCTACAGTTCACTGAGGTCTATATTCTACAGTTCACCTAGGTCTACATTCTACAGTTCACCTCGGTCTACATTCTACAGTTCACCTTGGTCTACATTCTACAGTTCACCTAGGTCTACATTCTACAGTTCACCTTGGTCTACATTCTACAGTTCACCTTGGTCTACATTCTACAGTTCACCTTGGTCTACATTCTACAGTTCACCTTGGTCTACATTTTACAGTTCATGTACATTCTACAGTTCACCTAGGTCTACATCCTACAGTTCACCTAGGTCTACATTCTACTGTTCACCTAGGTCTACATTCTACAGTTCACCTAGGTCTATATTCTACAGTTCACCTAGGTCTACATTCTACAGTTCACTGAGGTCTACATTCTACAGTTCACTGAGGTCTACATTCTACAGTTCACTGAGGTCTATATTCTACAGTTCACCTTGGTCTATATTCTACAGTTCACCTCGGTCTACATTCTACAGTTCACCTAGGTCTACATTGTAATTCTTACCTGATCTTCTTGGTCTCTTACTGCTCAATGGGTTCACATCAGCTTGGTTCAATCTGTATTTACTGAAGGATCCCTGAAATAGAATACATATAATGTAACACAGTACGAGCCAAAGTACATCCATTATTACTGGAATTCAGAACAAAACCGACAACAGGGATTTATTATGCACAACAGAAGTCATAATCAACAAAATGAAGACATAAGTCATAAGCAATTTGACTTACCTACGGTAATAATGTGAGCTGTTTGACTTACCTTAATGTGAGCTGTTTGACTTACCAAACTAATGTGAGCTGTTTGACTTACCTGGCTGGTTTTATGGATGGAGAGTTGTGCCAGCGACTGCACACATTTCCCTTGCAGAGATAACGGCTTAGCCTCACTACACCGCAGCACCGTCATAAAACCCTGCAATATTCAAAATAGCTGTCACTGAATCCCTATCCTCCTCATGGCAATACTGCTAGTATGGTCAGATAAATATCAGACTTATATATAGTGATATGGTGGTGCTATATGGTAATACTGCCAATATGGTCAGATAAATATCAAACTTATATATAGTGATATGGTGGTGCTATATGGTAATACTGCCAATATGGTCAGATAAATATCAGACTTATATATAGTGATATGGTGGTGCTATATGGTAATACTGCCAATATGGTCAGATAAATATCAGACTTATATATAGTGATATGGTGGTGCTATATGGTAATACTGCCAATATGGTCAGATAAATATCAGACTTATATATAGTGATATGGTGGTGCTATATGGTAATACTGCCAATATGGTCAGATAAATATCAGACTTATATATAGTGATATGGTGGTGCTATATGGTAATACTGCCAATATGGTCAGATAAATATCAGACTTATATATAGTGATATGGTGGTGCTATATGGTAATACTGCCAATATGGTCAGATAAATATCAGACTTATATATAGTGATATGGTGGTGCTATATGGTAATACTGCCAATATGGTCAGATAAATATCAGACTTATATATAGTGATATGGTGGTGCTATATGGTAATACTGCCAATATGGTCAGATAAATATCAGACTTATATATAGTGATATGGTGGTGCTATATGGTAATACTGCCAATATGGTCAGATAAATATCAGACTTATATATAGTGATATGGTGGTGCTATATGGTAATACTGCCAATATGGTCAGATAAATATCAGACTTATATATAGTGATATGGTGGTGCTATATGGTAATACTGCCAATATGGTCAGATAAATATCAGACTTATATATAGTGATATGGTGGTGCTATATGGTAATACTGCCAATATGGTCAGATAAATATCAGACTTATATATAGTGATATGGTGGTGCTATATGGTAATACTGCCAATATGGTCAGATAAATATCAGACTTATATATAGTGATATGGTGGTGCTATATGGTAATACTGCTAGTATGGTCAGATAAATATCAGACTTATATATATAGTGATATGGTGGTGCTATATGGTAATACTGCTAGTATGGTCAGATAAATATCAGACTTATATATAGTGATATGGTGGTGCTATATGGTAATACTGCTAGTATGGTCAGATAAATATCAGACTTATATATATATACAGTGATATGGTGGTGCTATATGGTAATACTGCCAATATGGTCAGATAAATATCAGACTTATATATAGTGATATGGTGGTGCTATATGGTAATACTGCCAATATGGTCAGATAAATATCAGACTTATATATATATAGTGATATGGTGGTGCTATATGGTAATACTACCAATATGGTCAGATAAATATCAGACTTATATATATATATAGTGATATGGTGGTGCTATATAGTAATACTGCCAATATGGTCAGATAAATATCAGACTTATATATATATAGTGATATGGTGGTGCTATATGGTAATACTGCCAATATGGTCAGATAAATATCAAACTTATATATAGTGATATGTTGATGCTATATGTATACCTGGAGTACGTATTCAGCCTGCGAGGCCTTCAGTCGGTGAATGATGAGGATATCTGTATGAGGATAGTGGACGATGAATGTTGTGTGTTCTGAGGTCTCCTCGGTGATGTGAAGCCTGATCCAGTAGGCAGACTCGTGCTCCGAGACATTCACCACCTGCAAACATTTACTCATTTCTCTTATATACAGAAGGAGCCTAACATCTATTTGGTGACGCTTAAAGGAGACTAAATAAGGCCATTCATGGCCGTCTGTGGTTTAAGTTGGTCTCATTCTTGCATAAATATTATTTAGGCTTTCTATAACAAGTACCATATTTAATTAAATTTTTACTCCAATACAGCTCAGTGAGTGAAAAAAATGGATAAAATTGATTTCCTTACCACATCAAAATAACAATTAAGTTCCTTTTTTAATTTTCTTTGCAGTTTTACCCCATCAATCAAAAGGTGGTCCTCAATTCCTATGACAACATAAAATATACAATACTAACCAACAATAGCAAAAAAATACTTTTATCAAATGATAAATATCATAATGTGTCAAACATCTTTATTTTTTAATAGAAATGGAACTCCTTGATCAGTGATCATTTTTTTCCATTTCTCCAAAACATTTAATTATTATTAAATATCTCTGAAATAATTTGCAATTAGACCACTTGATATTCCATAGGAACAGGATGCCTTGAGAGGAATACACCGATGGTAACTTATAACTTTAATTCTGCTTACACCGATGGTAACTTATAACATTAATTCTGCTTACATCGATGGTAACTTATAACATTAATTCTGCTTACACCGATGGTAACTTATAACTTTAATTCTGCTTACACCGATGGTAACTTATAACTTATAACTTTAATTCTGCTAACACCAATGGTAACTTATAACTTTAATTCTGCTTACACCGATGGTAACTTATAACTTTAATTCTGCTAACACCGATGGTAACTTATAACTTTAATTCTGCTTACACCGATGGTAACTTATAACTTTAATTCTGCTAACACCGATGGTAACTTATAACTTTAATTCTGCTTACACCGATGGTAACTTATAACTTTAATTCTGCTTACACCGATGGTAACTTATAACTTTAATTCTGCTTACACCGATGGTAACTTATAACATTAATTCTGCTAACACCGATGGTAACTTATAACTTTAATTCTGCTAACACCGATGGTAACTTATAACTTTAATTCTGCTAACACCGATGGTAACTTATAACTTTAATTCTGCTAACACCGATGGTAACTTATAACTTTAATTCTGCTTACACTGATGGTAACTTATAACATTAATTCTGCTAACACCGATGGTAACTTATAACTTTAATTCTGCTAACACCGATGGTAACTTATAACTTTAATTCTGCTAACACCGATGGTAACTTATAACTTTAATTCTGCTAACACCGATGGTAACTTATAACTTTAATTCTGCTAACACCGATGGTAACTTATAACTTTAATTCTGCTTACACCGATGGTAACTTATAACTTTAATTCTGCTTACACTGATGGTAACTTATAACTTTAATTCTGCTAACACCGATGGTAACTTATAACTTTAATTCTGCTAACACCGATGGTAACTTATAACTTTAATTCTGCTAACACCGATGGTAACTTATAACTTTAATTCTGCTAACACCGATGGTAACTTATAACTTTAATTCTGCTTACACCGATGGTAACTTATAACTTTAATTCTGCTTACACTGATGGTAACTTATAACTTTAATTCTGCTAACACCGATGGTAACTTATAACTTTAATTCTGCTAACACCGATGGTAACTTATAACTTTAATTCTGCTAACACCGATGGTAACTTATAACATTAATTCTGCTTACACTGATGGTAACTTATAACTTTAATTCTGCTTACACTGATGGTAATTTATAACTTTAATTCTGCTTACACCGATGGTAATTTATAACTTTAATTCTGCTTACACCGATGGTACCTTATAACATTAATTCTGCTTACACCGATGGTAACTTATAACTTTAATTCTGCTAACACCGATGGTAACTTATAACTTTAATTCTGCTTACCTTCAATTGGTTTCAACTGGTAGACAGTCCATAACTTGCTCTTGGAATGTATTTGCATATCTGCAAAAAAGATTTATAATTTCAAGCATTTGTCCACTATGCTCTCTTGGAGGCTGTTGTCTTAAAATAATTGTATAATATCTACATTACCCTTACTGATATGTCACTTGTCACTTTCCAGTGAATTCATTCAAGATTATTAAACAAAAAAACCATGTTTATTGGCCAAATGTTGTGCCGCTTGAAAAATTACTGAACATTTAAAAAAATTATCAATCAAAAAATTGAGTGCATGAATTTTGTCAAAAAAGTCTTTTCTCATACAATGTAAGCATATATATCTAATTAATTAGTAATTAAATATGGTTGATATAAGAAGTATATTAATGTGAGCAAAATTAGGTCATTGTGTCGTATTATCTGATCATGCACTCAGCCCTATTCTGTGGCATCATTTGGTTAAACATCCCTTACAGACAAAAGGAGAATACTTACATATCAATTCAAGTTCTCCAAGATGCTCCTCTGAAATATTCTGCAACATAAAAAAATAAATCATCAAAATATGATAATGAGTGAAACTGCATAATTCCACTGATCACTGCGTTCTCTATCACAAATGTACCTGAGGTTAGGATCCTTGTTCGCCATTCTCAGCTTAACTGGTCATACAAACCTCATGTTTGGTCATGCATACTTCATGTTTGGTCATACATACCTCAAGTTTGGTTTTAATAAATACTCCCAAAGTTGTACACTGATTGAGTACCAGTGAAGTAAAGCCCTTATGGCTAGGTAAATCCAGCCCCCAAAACTCAGCCTTAAAGACTAACCCTGCAGGTCTACCCTTGGTTTATACCCTTGGTCTACATCTAAAAGTTTACTTGGCAAAACCAATTGGGCCAGGTCAAGCCATGGTTAACATCAACATGAAAATTTCAAATGCATAAAAAGACTCCATTCTTTATAGCATTGCATAGTAATTGCTTTCTAGTTTCTGAAACACTTTTTATTTTTATTATAAGTTGATTATTAATTTTGCCATTCCACGAAGAGTGCAAGATTGCACTTGAGGTGTAGGTTGTCCATACTGGTCAGCTGCTTGTCACCAGCCTTTACAAGGGAGCTCCTGAAAGATGCTGTTCAAACTTCTAGTTTTAAGGGGAAAATTATTCCAGTCAGTCACAGTCCTTAGGAAATAACTGTATTCATAAGTTACATATTCATAAGGGTCACAGCTTGACCTCATTTCTGTATTACGATTTCCATATTTTTTCCTTGTCCTTATTTTCTTTTTGACATGTTTATGTAGATTCAAAGCTTTTTTGTCATTTATAGCCTTGTATTATAAAAATCAGCCTCAGGACTCCCCCTTCTGCTTGCTATTGAATCCCATTTTAGGTCTTCTAGAATTTTTTTTGCAGTGCCTGGTTCTCTTTTCCAATTTTGCCAGACACAAATCTGGCAGCTTGTCTTTGCATTGGAAGTCGCTATTATCTGAACTATTAGTAAGTTGAATATATGTCCATTAAATGAGGAGGCTGAGTTCTCCTTGGAGTCAAATTCTCTCAGGGCTGGGTTCACTGGTTACCAATTGATCACGTCCATAGTGCAATTGCGAGTTACCATCTTGTCTTTTGATGATTAGATTTGAGAATTTTTTGTGTACTTCCGATTTTGTTTGTGCAGTTCCAGTGTGTTGTTTTGAATGGGGCAGTATGGCAACCCGCAATCAGCCTATTGTGCAAAGATTCAATTTCAAGCAGTGCAGCAGGTATATAGATGTGTTCTTAATCAGTGAAAACTGGTCTGGCACATGTAACAAAATTGCTCATAATTCCATGAGAAAAGAATATGAAAAGGGATATAACATATTTCGTACTCACCCCACATATTTTCATCAGTTCATTGATTTTATCACCTTTGGTTTTGTGGGCAACAACATCAGTGATTCGTTTTTCATCAAGGTATTTCCATTTTTTGAGGGCTTGTTCCAAATCAGCCTGTCTAAATCGATTAATTATAGTCTTTTGTCTAACCAAGATACTCATGATTATCTCGAGTTTATGTATTGTGACGCCTAAGGTTGAAAATCATAGAAAAAAATCATTTAAACTGTTTACGAAAAGTCAAAACTGGCGCCCGATTAAATGTCCTCTTACACAAATGCATGTTCTTTAAGTTTGTTTGTTATAGTTAAAAAAAACCTCATAGAATAGTATTTGTTTTAAAAAAATATTAAAGCAAATATTATCTTAAGTTCATTTTCGAAGATTATTGATTAAATAATAATTAAAATAGAATAACAAATGAATGCATCATGCTTTCCAATACGAGGTTATATTCTATCAACATTCTCCCATCATGATGCCGCCCACGAAAAATTAAAACCCTGATATAGATCAAATAAATGAAGAAGATGAGATATAGAATGATTCAACGATATGATTCGGTAGTTAGGTGATATTTAGCCGACCACAAAACATTCTACACAATGGCGTGATCCAGAATTGTTTGGTTCATTTTCCAAAAAAGAACTCTCTCATTTTGGAGGAATGATATGAACGCTTCCGGTTTAAAATAATTTCAACTTAAAATGTCAGAGTGAGTAAATCTCATCTTATTTGTGCCTGTAACGCCTTATTGTAATTAATTAAACAATGATTTAGTATTAAAGTTATTAACATTTTAGCTTAAGTATCTTTTGTGTGTGCAGAGGATGTACTTTAACTTATAAAACTGAAGCAACCGTTGAGGCAGATGGCATTATCAGATTCAGAAATTCTAAGACTTAACAATCACAACTTACATGTGTCAGGCCTTGACATAAAGAGAAAAATATGTTTGTCCGGTTGGGCCACAAGAGCATGAGAAGTGGTGGCCCGAAGTTTCTAAGGATAATCGGCTGTGTGATACAATAAAAAGCATTGTGTCTTGTCCCAATCAAAATTTGCAAGTCCATTGAATTGACCATGATATGAGACAAATATTTACCAAGGATTAGAAAAAAATCAACTTGAAGATAGTTTGGGCCACTAAAGACCCAAGATATGGTTCTGTTATGGTAATATATGGTAAGTGTAATTTGATCATAATTATGAAATCATAACCATAGTTATCTAATTATTTTTTAGAGATAAGAAAATGCGGGATGCCCAAATGAGGGCCCAGATCAATCAGAAACTGGTGGAGACAGGAGAAAGAGAAAAGTTAGTTCATAATTTATTTATATAAACACTTTGTTTTGTTAGTCAGTTAAATGTTTGCAGTGACATATTTATACTGCATTGTTTTTTGGTTGAATGATAGAATCTCATATCTTAATATCCACAGGTTAAAGGAGTTGCTGAGAACGAGATTAATTGAATGTGGTTGGAGAGACCAGCTCAAAGCACACTGCAAAGGTATATACAGTACATTAATTTGTTTGACGATTGAAGTACATTCATAAATAATAAGATCAGATCTGAAGAAGATATATATTTTTTACAGATGTGGTGAGACAAAAAGGCCTGGAACACATTACAGTAGATGACCTTGTTGCAGAAATAACACCAAAAGGAAGAGGTAAAATTTGTGACCAATATACAGAAAATCATATTCACATAATATAACAAAACATACCGAGTCGGGGAAGCTGGGTGAGCGGATTCAGTGAGTTGGTGATTGCGGAAGGATCACCAACGAACTGAATCCGCTCACACAGCTGACCCGACGAGGCATGTTTTGTTTTTATACCTCAGAAAACTACTGTATATTATTAAAAATGATACATGAAACAAGATATTTATCATTACAAATGTTTTGTAAACAAAGTGCACCTCATTTGACCCCGTCACGTGACCCGAAAATGGTGCATACAGCCATAGACTGGTTGCCGCCCTCTGTGTATACACAATGTTTTTGACACTCGGTGGGAGACCAGTCTAAAGATGGCCGAAGGAAAAAAGTTCGCAGCTAATCAATACGTTACGAAATACTCGGCATGCTCGTATTCATTGGAAATCTCGTCGATACGTGCATCACTGAGGTATAATACAAAAGATAACTTAAAAGTATTGTGTAAAACTGATGCAAGGGAACAAAATTCTGCATAACATTTTCACTGCATCAAATTTAAGATTTCTACTGCTCTAATCTAAGATTTTTCATATTTCCAATAACATTTTTAATTTTTATGAACAAAAACTGACAGAAAATACAATGTTGCCAAAACAGATGACACCAGGAAACTTGTGAAGTGATAATCCCGTAATGATTTCTTTGCCTTCATTTGTAGCTTTAGTTCCTGATCAGGTTAAGAAGGAGTTGCTTCAGAGAATAAGGACTTTCCTCGCTCAGCAGTCCAACATGTAGCTGTCAACTTCCTCCGCCCCAAACCGTCACTAGAGCTGCAATGTTCACACTCGGCTTAGTGTCAACAATTTGCTCTGGCAGATCAAAAACACATTTTAATATATATTAAACTGATCTGTCACCTATTTTAATGTGTATTAAAATAACCTGTCACACAATTATATAATATTTTTATATCCAAATTGCTCTTATATTAAGTTGTAAAGTTCAATTAAAAACAAATACACTTAAATTGCCAAAGTGTTAAGAAATATCAAGGGATTGGTTTTATAATGTGAGAGACTAATCAATATATAGACTGTCTTAGACTAGCACAGCTCCCAGAAGCAATATCCAACACATAGTTTTGTATGATTGAGACAGAAATGATGTATTCCATTGACAATATCTTAAATAGCCAACAAACAGGTACAGAGTATGCCACATTTTAATTATTTGAAAATAAAAAAAAGATGTAAATAATGTGTAAATGAAATGAAAACTAGTAAATAGTATTTTTATGTAGAAACTGCCAAAAGGTGAATGATTTTGTCATAGAAAATGTATAAATGATAAAAAAAAATGTCCGAACTTCTCTGCATTGTGAAGATATTGTGGTGATGTCAAATCCAATTGTCTCTCGCTTATATTTATCCCTTATATTTTCATTAAGATTTTTTTATTCATGTTAAAAAGACATATTCATACTTCCAGACAAAATATTAATCACCAAGTGAAGAATTCTTTAATACTCTCAAATATATTTTGGCATGAATGTAGCATAATCAATACTCCATCTTGATAGTTTTAGCAGTTGCAGACAAACATTTATTTGATAATGACTAAATGTGACCCAGTGAGATGACATCAGTGACTATCTTGTGACTATCTCGCCAGGTGTGACCTTATAGCTTCATGCTGATGTGGCCAGGCGTGACCTTATAGCTTCATGCTGATGTGGCCAGGCGTGACCTTATAGCTTCATGCTGATGTGGCCAGGCGTGACCTCATAGCTTCATGCTGATGTGGCCAGGCGTGACCTTATAGCTTCATGCTGATGTGGCCAGGCGTGACCTCATAGCTTCATGCTGATGTGGCCAGGCGTGACCTTATAGCTTCATGCTGATGTGGCCAGGCGTGACCTCATAGCTTCATGCTGCTGTGGCCAGGCGTGACCTCATAGCTTCATGCTGATGTGAGAAATAAAGTGATTTGGGGGAAAGGATTCTAACAAATAGATGTTTGGCTCCAGCTGTGAAATAATGAGTTGACTTGCATTATGTAGATATATACTCATTCATTTTAATTATCATATCGAGCTCCAGTAAAATGGGTAATCTTTTATGACAAAAGTTTGATTTAATGAATTCCTTGGTACTGTATGGTATTTGAAGATTGTTTATGCTGGGACAGTGTCCTGTCATATAGATGTCTGGTTTAATCAATTCCAGTTCTTGTCATCACTACTGTTTGCATAATGTGATACAAATGTCAACTTTGCTATGCTGCATTTAATACTTGTAAAATAAGATGGCACATTTTGTAATAAAATATCTTTGGAATTATATTTTTTGAGTTTTGTTTTTAAGATGAGGGGAATGATTATTGAGAGGCAAGATGGGGAGAGGTATGGGTCGGGCATGATTGGGTACACTTTGTGTGGCTCTTATCATACATTAATAATAATAATAATAAGCAGGATTGGCTTGCTACAAATGGCCAGACATATATCAGACCCCTTTAATGAATGAGGGGGTGAGCTCTGTTTACACTATTTCCTCAGTAAAATAAATTTGACAATAAGCCATGAACTCTGATTATGAGTATTTATTACTTGTGTTGCATCCTCAATTACTTTAGTTTACATTCCATGGATTGACTGCTGAATCATGCCGTATGTTACAGCTTCATGTATGTACATCTTAAAAGTAACATCAACCAATAGGCAAACTGCAGCACGGCCACACTGCACCAAGGCAAACTGCAGCACGGCCACACTGCAGCACGGCCACACTGCACCAAGGCAAACTGCAGCACGGCCACACTGCACCAAGGCAAACTGCAGCACGGCCATACTGCACCAAGGCAAACAATTCAAGTGTTTTGTCATTATTCCTCAAACTGCTTGCAATTTAATTCCTTTAAATGTTATAACCCCAAGTTCCTTTTTTCAATGGTGGGTAAAATTCCCAATTTGTATACTCCAAACGATTAATATTTAAGCACCAAAACCTTTAATCAACCAAATACATGATTTAAATATATCTTAACCTTTATTTGTCAAAAAAAATATAAAATAAAATAAGAATAGATATTTCATGTTGCAAAATATTCAAACAAAGGCTAATAGCTTTGCTGACCATTGCTTTCTGTAATGTTTAAGAACATGTCCTTATAATGCCTGTGCATCATCATAAATGATCACTACCCAAGTATTTACCCAGCTTTGCAGGTCAAGAATACCGGTAAGTCAACATGGTGAAAATAATATACAAATTCACAGTCAGCACAGCTAAAAAGGCCACACATTCTACAAGCACCTGGCAAAATAAGACACATACCTGGTTAAGCTACCGGTATGTGGAATATGTTGACCAAGTATTTCAAGAGATAGAACATTTACATATACACCATACACAGCCACAGTTTAAAGGAATTGATAACAATGTTGGCAAAACTGTCTGTTATTATAATCCAGAGTGGAGCGCCCTTCTCAATATCTTGGATTTCTGACATATAATTAGTTTCAATAGTAAGTAGGCGATGCTGTATAAGACGATCTGAACAACGATCGCAGTCCCAACCAATACCAACACTGGTTTCAATCACTTTGGATCTCGTCAGTTGGATGGGGACTGACTGCGTTATCCTAAGTCTTGCTTATATAGGAATGTGTGGAGGTGCTAGCATCAGTTTCAACTCTTGACCATCCTTTTTTCTAGTCATTATTTAAAAATCACATTTCATTAATTGAGAATGGCCATTAAGAAAACCACTGGAAAGAAAGCGGCTTTCACTCCCACTTCAAGCGATCACAGTCGTATATTTCCTTGTGAAATTTGCTTAACCATTGGATAAAAAAGTCCCCCCTACCAAAGAAAAATATAAGCAGAGGTCAAAATCATGGTGGGTTCATAATGGAAGCACACCTAAGCTAGCTTGCATGTTTACATAGCAATATTTATATAATAATATATATATATAAAACGTAAATGAGTAGCTTTAATTTCATTTACATATATTCATTTAAATAATATACAGAACTGTTCATTATTTACAAACATATATTCATAATATCTATAATTTCTTAAAGTATTTACACCCATATTTCAACCCCAAAAAATCAAAATGTATTCCTATCAAAAGGACAAATAATGAATGGTCCCACGAATATTGGATCTGTACGAGTTGGTATTTTCCACTTTGAGCTTTAAGGCATTTCTCTTGTAAGCTTTGGTTTTATTTATTAACCCCAAACCAGAGCATAAATGCTTAAAGTGGCAACATCAGCTGTATCTTACATTTCAGGATTCTATATCATAATCTGTGTCTTGCAAATAGACTGTTATAGCAAGATGTAAAAATGAAGAAAAAAAACCTTCCCATAGAAATAATATCACTAATATATGTACATTTTCATCACTTCCCAAAATATATTTTCAGACATTGCACAGATATGCTTAACCCGATATTAAATTGACATGTCATATATTCAGTAATCGTCTATGCATATATTTGGCATGTCCATTGAAGCATTGCTTTCAGTCACCTCTTGCAGGTCCTTACCATTTATTTCCTGCTGATATCATAAATTTCCTGCTGATATCATAAATTAAGCATCAGAGATTCTGAGTTCGAGCAGTCAACATGTCAATATTTGCCTCTAGGAATTCTTTTCTTGCACCAAAATTCATTCATGTGAAAATTTGTCATATATCAAATTTTATTTTCAATACTATTAAAACATTTTCATTTTATTCAAATGAATACAGACAGGACTATAAGATACCTGATCCTTTTTTTCATCTCTGATATTCACATAATCACATGTTCCATGTTAACACAGTCCGGTCTTCCCCTCCGGTACCCACATGGTTACATAGGTTTCCATGTTAACACAGTCCGGTCTTCACCTCCGGTACCCACATGGTTACATAGGTTTCCATGTTAACACAGTCCGGTCTTCACCTCCGGTACCCACATGGTTACATAGGTTTCCATGTTAACACAGTCCGGTCTTCACCTCCGGTACCCACATGGTTACATAGGTTTCCATGTTAACACAGTCCGGTCTTCCCCTCCGGTACCCACATGGTTACATAGGTTTCCATGTTAACACAGTCCGGTCTTCCCCTCCGGTACCCATATGGTTACATAGGTTTCCATGTTAACACAGTCCGGTCTTCCCCTCCGGCACCCAGATGGTTACATTGGTTTCCATGTTAACACAGTCCGGTCTTCCCCTCCGGTTACGACATGTCCGCTGGGTGACACATCCATGCATGTTATAGCACCTAAAACACATAAGAATTATCCCATAGGTTATTCTATAAAATGTTTATTTATATGCTTTACATTTAAAGCATAAATATGACCAGAATAACTGTGACCTACTTTTACAAGCTTGTAGAATATGACTGACCTTCTAATACAAGCTTGTAGAGTGACCTACTTTTACATAGTATACATGTGACCTACTAATAAACTCTTACAGAATATGACTGTGACCTACTTTCACAAGCTTGTAGAGTTTGATTGTGACCTGATTTAACAAGCTGGCAGTTTATAGCTGTTACTTGCTTTATAAGCTTGTAATGTACCTTTACATACCTTTATGAGCTTGTAGAGTATTGACTAGTTGTACTTTGTTGAGGTCCCACACCATGAGACCACCACTGGCGCCCCCTAGTAGCACAGTATGGCCATCCCAATTTAAACACCTGAAACAAAACTCACTCAAATAAGAGACGTTTTCACCTATTTCACTGTGAATTAGAATAAAACAACTAGGTTTTAGTCACATAAATGTCTTGAATAGAGCTGAATACCATACTTCAGTTTAGTTTAAGTTTAATATTGATCTTGGTAATGAATTTAACTGAGAGGAGTTTTTCTAAATCTGACCTGAGTTCCTGTGCTGTGTCTTTGGCAAACACCTCCGTTCCTGTGTGGATGTCGATGACCCTCATATAATGGTCCTCCCCACAGGAGATCAATCTCTGGTTGTCTACAACACATAATCCATAACAACTCAATCCACCATCAAGCCAGACAAACCTGCCTTGACTAAATGCTAATATACCGGGCCTGAATGCTCCCAGTGTCTACCTACCCAGACTAAATGCCAATATACCGGGCCTGAATGCTCCCGGTGTCTACCTACCTGGACTCAATGCTAATATACCGGGCCTGAATGCTCCCAGTGTCTACCTACCCAGACTAAATGCCAATATACCGGGCCTGAATGCTCCCGGTGTCTACCTACCCAGACTAAATGCTAATATACCGGGCCTGAATGCTCCCAGTGTCTACCCACCTAGACTATATGCCAATATGTCAATATACCGGGCCTGAATGCTCCCAGTGTCTACCCACCCAGACTAAATGGCAATATGTCAATATACCCGGCCTGAATGCTCCCAGTGTCTACCTACCTAGACTATATGCCAATATGTCAATATACCCGGCCTGAATGCTCCCAGTGTCTACCCACCTAGACTATATGCCAATATGTCAATATACCTGGCCTGAATGCTCCCAGTGTCTACCTACCTAGACTAAATGCCAATATGTCAATATACCTGGCCTGAATGCTCCCAGTGTCTACCTACCTAGACTAAATGCCAATATGTCAATATACCCGGCCTGAATGCTCCCAGTGTCTACCCACCTAGACTAAATGTCAATATACCCGGCCTGAATGCTCCCAGTGTCTACCCACCTAGACTATATGCCAATATGTCAATATACCCGGCCTGAATGCTCCCAGTGTCTACCTACCTGGACTAAATGGCAGTATGTCAATATACCTGGCCTGAATGCTCCCAGTGTCTACCCACCTAGACTATATGCCAATATGTCAATATACCCGGCCTGAATGCTCCCAGTGTCTACCTACCTAGACTATATGCCAATATGTCAATATACCCGGCCTGAATGCTCCCAGTGTCTGACCACCCAGACTATATGCCAATATGTCAATATACCCGGCCTGAATGCTCCCAGTGTCTACCCACCTAGACTATATGCCAATATGTCAATATACCCGGCCTGAATGCTCCCAGTGTCTACCTACCTAGACTATATGCCAATATGTCAATATACCCGGCCTGAATGCTCCCAGTGTCTACCTACCTAGACTATATGCCAATATGTCAATATACCCGGCCTGAATGCTCCCAGTGTCTACCCACCTAGACTATATGCCAATATGTCAATATACCTGGCCTGAATGCTCCCAGTGTCTACCCACCTAGACTATATGCCAATATGTCAATATACCCGGCCTGAATGCTCCCAGTGTCTACCTACCCAGACTAAATGGCAATATGTCAATATACCCGGCCTGAATGCTCCCAGTGTCTACCTACCTAGACTATATGCCAATATGTCAATATACCCGGCCTGAATGCTCCCAGTGTCTACCCACCTAGACTATATGCCAATATGTCAATATACCTGGCCTGAATGCTCCCAGTGTCTACCCACCTAGACTATATGCCAATATGTCAATATACCCGGCCTGAATGCTCCCAGTGTCTACCTACCCAGACTAAATGGCAATATGTCAATATACCCGGCCTGAATGCTCCCAGTGTCTACCTACCTAGACTATATGCCAATATGTCAATATACCCGGCCTGAATGCTCCCAGTGTCTACCTACCCAGACTATATGCCAATATGTCAATATACCCGGCCTGAATGCTCCCAGTGTCTACCCACCTAGACTATATGCCAATATGTCAATATACCTGGCCTGAATGCTCCAAGTGTCTACCTACCTGGACTAAATGCCAGTATGTCAATATACCCGGCCTGAATGCTCCCAGTGTCTACCTACCTAGACTATATGCCAATATGTCAATATACCTGGCCTGAATGCTCCCAGTGTCTACCTACCTAGACTAAATGTCAATATACCCGGCCTGAATGCTCCCAGTGTCTACCTACCTAGACTAAATGGCAATATGTCAATATACCTGGCCTGAATGCTCCCAGTGTCTACCTACCTGGACTAAATGCCAATATGTCAATATACCCGGCCTGAATGCTCCCAGTGTCTACCCACCTAGACTATATGCCAATATGTCAATATACCCGGCCTGAATGCTCCCAGTGTCTACCTACCTAGACTAAATGCCAATATGCCAATATACCCGGCCTGATTGCTCCCAGTGTCTACCCACCTAGACTAAATGCCAATATGTCAATATACCTGGCCTGAATGCTCCCAGTGTCTACCCACCCAGACTATATGCCAATATGTCAATATACCCGGCCTGAATGCTCCCAGTGTCTACCTGCCTGGACTGAATGCCAATATGTCAATATACCCGGCCTGAATGCTCCCAGTGTCTACCTACCTAGACTATATGCCAATATGTCAATATACCCGGCCTGAATGCTCCCAGTGTCTACCCACCCAGACTATATGCCAATATGTCAATATACCTGGCCTGAATGCTCCCAGTGTCTACCTACCTGGACTAAATGCCAGTATGTCAATATACCCGGCCTGAATGCTCCCAGTGTCTACCTACCTAGACTATATGCCAATATGTCAATATACCCGGCCTGAATGCTCCCAGTGTCTACCCACCTAGACTATATGCCAATATGTCAATATACCCGGCCTGAATGCTCCCAGTGTCTACCCACCTAGACTATATGCCAATATGTCAATATACCTGGCCTGAATGCTCCCAGTGTCTACCTACCTAGACTAAATGCCAGTATGTCAATATACCCGGCCTGAATGCTCACAGTGTCTACCTACCTAGACTATATGCCAATATGTCAATATACCCGGCCTGAATGCTCCCAGTGTCTACCCACCCAGACTATATGCCAATATGTCAATATACCCGGCCTGAATGCTCCCAGTGTCTACCTACCTGGACTATATGCCAATATGTCAATATACCTGGCCTGAATGCTCCCAGTGTCTACCTACCTAGACTAAATGCCAATATGTCAATATACCTGGCCTGAATGCTCCCAGTGTCTACCTACCTAGACTGAATGCCAATATGTCAATATACCTGGCCTGAATGCTCCCAGTGTCTACCCACCTAGACTATATGCCAATATGTCAATATACCCGGCCTGAATGCTCCCAGTGTCTACCCACCTAGACTATATGCCAATATGTCAATATACCCGGCCTGAATGCTCCCAGTGTCTACCTACCTGGACTGAATGCCAATATGTCAATATACCTGGCCTGAATGCTCCCAGTGTCTACCTACCTGGACTGAATGCCAATATGTCAATATACCGGGCCTGAATGCTCCCAGTGTCTACCTACCCAGACTAAATGTCAATATACCCGGCCTGAATGCTCCCAGTGTCTACCTACCCAGACTAAATGTCAATATACCTGGCCTGAATGCTCCCAGTGTCTACCTGCCTGGACTAAATGCCAATATGTCAATATACCCGGCCTGAATGCTCCCAGTGTCTACCCACCTAGACTAAATGGCAATATGTCAATATACCGGGCCTGAATGCTCCCAGTGTCTACCTACCTGGACTAAATGGCAATATGTCAATATACCCGGCCTGAATGCTCCCAGTGTCTACCTACCTGGACTGAATGCCAATATGTCAATATACCCGGCCTGAATGCTCCCAGTGTCTACCTACCGAGACTAAATGCCAATATGTCAATATACCCGGCCTGAATGCTCCCAGTGTCTACCCACCTAGACTAAATGCCAATATGTCAATATATCGGGCCTGAATGCTCCCAGTGTCTACCTACCTAGACTAAATGCCAATATGTCAATATACCCGGCCTGAATGCTCCCAGTGTCTACCCACCTAGACTAAATGCCAATATGTCAATATATCGGGCCTGAATGCTCCCAGTGTCTACCTACCTAGACTAAATGCCAATATGTCAATATACCCGGCCTGAATGCTCCCAGTGTCTACCCACCTAGACTAAATGCCAATATGTCAATATATCGGGCCTGAATGCTCCCAGTGTCTACCTACCTAGACTAAATGCCAATATGTCAATATACCCGGCCTGAATGCTCCCAGTGTCTACCCACCTAGACTAAATGCCAATATGTCAATATATCGGGCCTGAATGCTCCCAGTGTCTACCTACCTAGACTAAATGCCAATATGTCAATATACCCGGCCTGAATGCTCCCAGTGTCTACCCACCTAGACTAAATGCCAATATGTCAATATACCCGGCCTGAATGCTCCCAGTGTCTACCTACCTGGACTGAATGCCACAGTGTTGATGCCTCCGGTGTGACTATGTAGTTGAGTTATTGGCATCTGTGTTTCCACGTCCCACAAAATAATCTGTCCGTCCTTGGTTCCGGACGCAAACACGGTGCTATCTGACTTCATACACAAGCAGCTCACTCCAGATTCATGGTCCAGCTCTGCCTGTGAAACCAAGCACACAGATCAACACACTAGACCTCCGCCTGTCAAACCAAGCACACAGACCTCCGCCTGTCAAACCAAGCACACAGATCAACACACTAGACCTCTGCCTGTCAAACCAAGCACACAAATCAACACACTAGACCTCCGCCTGTCAAACCAAGCACACAGATCAACACACTAGACCTCCGCCTGTCAAACCAAGCACACAGATCAACACACTAGACCTCCGCCTGTCAAACCAAGCACACAGATCAACACACTAGACCTCCGCCTGTCAAACCAAGCACACAGATCAACACACTAGACCTCCGCCTGTCAAACCAAGCACACAGATCAACACACTAGACCTCCGCCTGTCAAACCAAGCACACAGATCAACACACTAGACCTCCGCCTGTCAAACCAAGCACACAGATCAACACACCAGACCTCTGCCTGTCAAACCAAGCACACAGATCAGCACACAGATCAACACACCAGACCTCCGCCTGTCAAACCAAGCACACAGATCAACACACTAGACCTCCGCCTGTCAAACCAAGCACACAGATCAACACACTAGACCTCCGCCTGTCAAACCAAGCACACAGATCAACACACTAGACCTCCGCCTGTCAAACCAAGCACACAGATCAACACACTAGACCTCCGCCTGTCAAACCAAGCACACAGATCAACACACTAGACCTCCGCCTGTCAAACCAAGCACACAGATCAGCACACTAGACCTCCGCCTGTCAAACCAAGCACACAGATCAGCACACTAGACCTCCGCCTGTCAAACCAAGCACACATATCAACACACTAGACCTCTGCCTGTCACACCAAGCACACAGATCAGCACACTAGACCTCCGCCTGTCAAACCAAGCACACAGATCAACACACTAGACCTCCGCCTGTCACACCAAGCACACAGATCAACACACTAGACCTCTACCTGTCAAACCAAGCACACAGATCAACACACTAGACCTCCGCCTGTCAAACCAAGCACACAGATCAGCACACTAGACCTCCGCCTGTCAAACCAAGCACACAGATCAACACACTAGACCTCCGCCTGTCAAACCAAGCACACAGATCAGCACACTAGACCTCCGCCTGTCAAACCAAGCACACAGATCAACACACTAGACCTCCGCCTGTCACACCAAGCACACAGATCAACACACTAGACCTCCGCCTGTCACACCAAGCACACAGATCAACACACTAGACCTCTGCCTGTCAAACCAAGCACACAGATCAACACACTAGACCTCCGCCTGTCAAACCAAGCACACAGATCAACACACTAGACCTCTACCTGTCAAACCAAGCACACAGATCAGCACACTAGACCTCCGCCTGTCAAACCAAGCACACAGATCAGCACACTAGACCTCCGCCTGTCAAACCAAGCACACAGATCAACACACTAGACCTCCGCCTGTCACACCAAGCACACAGATCAACACACTAGACCTCTACCTGTCAAACCAAGCACACAGATCAACACACTAGACCTCCGCCTGTCAAACCAAGCACACAGATCAACACACTAGACCTCCGCCTGTCAAACCAAGCACACAGATCAGCACACTAGACCTCCGCCTGTCAAACCAAGCACACAGATCAACACACTAGACCTCTGCCTGTCAAACCAAGCACACAGATCAACACACTAGACCTCCGCCTGTCAAACCAAGCACACAGATCAGCACACTAGACCTCCGCCTGTCAAACCAAGCACACAGATCAGCACACTAGACCTCCACCTGTCAAACCAAGCACACAGATCAACACACTAGACATCCACCTGTCAAACCAAGCACACAGATCAACACACTAGACCTCCGCCTGTCAAACCAAGCACACAGATCAACACACTAGACCTCCGCCTGTCACACCAAGCACACAGATCAGCACACTAGACCTCCGCCTGTCAAACCAAGCACACAGATCAACACACTAGACCTCTACCTGTCAAACCAAGCACACAGATCAACACACTAGACCTCCGCCTGTCAAACCAAGCACACAGATCAGCACACTAGACCTCCGCCTGTCAAACCAAGCACACAGATCAACACACTAGACCTCCGCCTGTCAAACCAAGCACACAGATCAGCACACTAGACCTCCGCCTGTCAAACCATGCACACAGATCAACACACTAGACCTCTGCCTGTCAAACCAAGCACACAGATCAACACACTAGACATCCACCTGTCAAACCAAGCACACAGATCAACACACTAGACCTCCGCCTGTCAAACCAAGCACACAGATCAACACACTAGACCTCCGCCTGTCACACCAAGCACACAGATCAACACACTAGACCTCCGCCTGTCAAACCAAGCACACAGATCAACACACTAGACCTCCGCCTGTCAAACCAAGCACACAGATCAACACACTAGACCTCTGCCTGTCAAACCAAGCACACAGATCAGCACACTAGACCTCCGCCTGTCAAACCAAGCACACAGATCAACACACTAGACCTCTACCTGTCACACCAAGCACACAGATCAACACACTAGACCTCCGCCTGTCAAACCAAGCACACAGATCAACACACTAGACCTCCGCCTGTCAAACCAAGCACACAGATCAACACACTAGACCTCCGCCTGTCAAACCAAGCACACAGATCAGCACACTAGACCTCCGCCTGTCAAACCAAGCACACAGATCAACACACTAGACCTCCGCCTGTCAAACCAAGCACACAGATCAACACACTAGACCTCTGCCTGTCAAACCAAGCACACAGATCAACACACTAGACCTCCGCCTGTCAAACCAAGCACACAGATCAGCACACTAGACCTCCGCCTGTCAAACCAAGCACACAGATCAGCACACTAGACCTCCGCCTGTCAAACCAAGCACACAGATCAACACACTAGACCTCCGCCTGTCAAACCAAGCACACAGATCAGCACACTAGACCTCCGCCTGTCAAACCAAGCACACAGATCAGCACACTAGACCTCCGCCTGTCAAACCAAGCACACAGATCAACACACTAGACCTCCGCCTGTCAAACCAAGCACACAGATCAGCACACTAGACCTCCGCCTGTCAAACCAAGCACACAGATCAACACACTAGACCTCCGCCTGTCAAACCAAGCACACAGATCAACACACTAGACATCCACCTGTCAAACCAAGCACACAGATCAACACACTAGACCTCCGCCTGTCAAACCAAGCACACAGATCAACACACTAGACCTCCACCTGTCAAACCAAGCACACAGATCAACACACTAGACCTCCGCCTGTCAAACCAAGCACACAGATCAACACACTAGACCTCCGCCTGTCAAACCAAGCACACAGATCAACACACTAGACCTCCGCCTGTCAAACCAAGCACACAGATCAACACACTAGACCTCTGCCTGTCAAACCAAGCACACAGATCAGCACACTAGACCTCCGCCTGTCAAACCAAGCACACAGATCAACACACCAGACCTCCGCCTGCCAAACCAAGCACACAGATCAACACACTAGACCTCCGCCTGTCAAACCAAGCACACAGATCAACACACCAGACCTCTGCCTGCCAAACCAAGCACACAGATCAACACACCAGACCTCCGCCTGTCAAACCAAGCACACAGATCAACACACCAGACCTCCGCCTGCCAAACCAAGCACACAGATCAACACACTAGACCTCCGCCTGTCAAACCAAGCACACAGATCAGCACACAGATCAGCACACAGATCAGCACACTAGACCTCTGCCTGTCAAACCATGCACACAGATCAACACACTAGACCTTGACTAACTCATTATATTTGATGATTTCTGTACAATATGTTTTTTTTAATACATGACCTATTTTTCCCTAGCATTGCCAAGAATACAAAAATACAATAGTGACTCTCCCAGCTTTGTACATATATCACATATAAGTTATAAGTTACTTACTGTCAGTTCTATTTCGCTGAGGCCTTTGCCTGAATAAGTGCACTTCCAATACTGAAATACAAAATACATTACATCTATAACAACGTGAATAACAATGAAACAATTCTCTGCAATAACATGAGTGGCCATTATATTGTGTTTATGCTACTGATGTCAGTAGAGTGGTCATTATATTGTGCTCATATTATTCATGTCATCAGCATATCTAACCATAAATATTGAAATATTACATTATAGTTATGATTCAGGTGAATACTGGAGGCACTGACCTTCACTGTGGAGTCCCAGGATGCGGACAGTAAGAGGTTCTCATTGTTATAACACAGACCAGACACTGCAAACCAACAACAACTCATTACATCACAGCCTGTAAGATATCGTGATATAGTGCTAACCTAAAGCTGACCAACCCAGAGATGGTTGTATTAGATCAGTGGGTGGAGCAATGATTCTGGGCCTGAGATGGTTATATTAGATAAGGACATGAGGAGATAGTATTGTAGATAGGATTCAAGGTAGGATTAGAGAAACTATTTGATCAACTGCTGCTGGTGCTTACTTTAAAATTATTTAATGCGTATTAAAGTGTTCTAAAACATAGGTCAATGGCCTTAAAGCTATGCTTATCATTGCTATCTGTAATGTGAACACCTTATGGGAATGCTTGCAAATTGCGAACCCTCTCACTGCAGAAACAGAGCTAAAAAAAGGTTGAGAATCTCAAAATGATATTTAGGGATTTTGGGTGTGGCATTCCAAATGGTAGTCTAAGCAAAACTTGTATAAAATGATGTATCACCCAGGATGAGAGCTGAATTATGTGGGCATGTCTGTTTTGGTAATTATGTCCTCTGCTCTATGGGTCTATTTGATTTGGTCATTGCATGACCATTAGTGACCTCAAGACTACACATTTTCTCATAGCGCCACCTACCTGCATCATTGTGTGCATAGACATTCTCCAGCATTCGGCCATACTCCACACTATACACATATCTGAAATCACAACAGTCACTTCATGAGACAAAATATTTTGCCTATAATTGATACCTGACACTCACAATTCTAAACCCAAGAAACTATATGGATAATAATGGATAATAATGGATAAAAAACATGAATTCAAGTAATTGTCTTTACTTACATGTAATTATCCCAGCTTCCTGCTATCACAGATTTGCCACCAGGTAGCACCACACAAGAAGATAATGGCTGAATTCAAATAAATAATCTGAATAAATTCATTTATATTTGTTAAAAATTATTAAAACCTCTCATATCATATTACTAGTATGACAAATTATTTTCCCATTTAAATACCAGAACATATATCTTTAGCCTCTGTTATAGGTTCTGTGGAGAATACTCCTTCAGTTTGGAGAAGTTGAGACACCTTGTACTCACCATATTGGACAGATTGATGCTTCTAAGTTGCCTCTGATCCTCCAGTGAATAAACTTTCAGCAATGTATCTGAACAGAGGCAAACAGAGGTTAAAAGGTTAAAAGGTTAAATTCCATGTTTCATGCAAATGCTCTGATTAGTTATCATTGGTTTTCATTTCTATGCATGACAAATTAAATGGAAGTTTCTCCATGTTTCTCATTTGCTCTCACATACTGTTGATTAAAACCCTGTCCATATTTCCCCAGAGAAATGGTTGAGAAACAAGTCTAATAAGACACGACTGCCTCATATAAACATGACTGATTTATACAAACATGACTGCTTCACATGAACATGACTGCTACATATAAAGATGACTGCCACATATAAACATGACCGCTTGGTTACGCGGCTCACCTTGTGACACAGAGTACACTGTCCTTCCATCAGGCCCCCACTTGACATCAGAAATACTCCTGAAAATATATCATTCTAAATATAGTGTTTGCAACTAACATATAATTCTAAATATAGTGTTTGCAACTCACATATACTTCTAAATATAGTATTTGCAACTCACATATACTTCTAAATATAGTGTTTGCAACTCACATATACTTCTAAATATAGTGTTTGCAACTCACATATAATTCTAAATATAGAGTTTGCAACTCACATATAATTCTAAATATAGTGTTTGCAACTCGCATATAATTCTAAATATAAGTTTGCAGCTCACATTATGTATGTCTCGATTATTTAGTAAGTAATATAAGTTAAACATTTAATTCATGTTTTTTTTACACCATTCTGGCTGTATTCACTAATGAAACATTAACATTTTTCTTATCATACACATATATGCACATATGAACTGACTCTTTGTGCAGCTTGTGGTTGAGGATGGGGAGGAGGTTTTTCATTTGGCTCCAGCTGTCCGTTTTCCCTGCTGCGCTTTCAGTGCTGACATCTGGTGAGAGTGGGCCATTCTCAGGGGTCTCCGCTGGACCTGAACATTTGAAAACATGATAATATATTTATTGTTGTGTTCAAAATATGTGGTTTAAAAATCATACTATATGACAATTCACCCAACTTTGTATATTTTCCCATCACACAATTTTCTGAAGAAAAAAATTGCTTATTTTAGTTCATACAAAATGAGCTCTTGTTTTTCATTTGCTGATGGTTGCTAGCTCCCTATTGAGACACTTATTGAGGAAATAATTACATTCAGACAAGGCAGTTGTTCTCTGTATAAACCTGGTGGAGACTGAAATCAGCTGTTTCAGGTGTTAAGTTGTGATATGATCATTCTCTGTATCAGCCTGGTGGAGACTGAAATCACCTGTTTCAGGTGTTAAGTTTGTGATATGATCATTCTCTGTATCAGCCTGGTGGAGACGGAAATCACCTGTTTCAGGTGTTAAGTTGTGATATGATCATTCTCTGTATCAGCCTGGTGGAGACTGAAATCACCTGTTTCAGGTGTTAAGTTTGTGATATGATCATTCTCTGTATCAGTCTGGTGGAGACTGAAATCACCTGTTTCAGGTGTTAAGTTTGTGATATGATCATTCTCTGTATCAGCCTGGTGGAGACTGAAATCACCTGTTTCAGGTGTTAAGTTTGTGATATGATCATTCTCTGTATCAGCCTGGTGGAGACTGAAATCACCTGTTTCAGGTGTTAAGTTGTGATATGATCATTCTCTGTATCAGCCTGGTGGAGACTGAAATCACCTGTTTCAGGTGTTAAGTTTGTGATATGATCATTCTCTGTATCAGCCTGGTGGAGACTGAAATCACCTGTTTCAGGTGTTAAGTTTGTGATATGATCATTCTCTGTATCAGCCTGGTGGAGACTGAAATCACCTGTTTCAGGTGTTAAGTTTGTGATATGATCATTCTCTGTATCAGCCTGGTGGAGACTGAAATCACCTGTTTCAGGTGTTAAGTTGTGATATGATCATTCTCTGTATCAGCCTGGTGGAGACTGAAATCACCTGTTTCAGGTGTTAAGTTTGTGATATGATCATTCTCTGTATCAGCCTGGTGGAGACTGAAATCACCTGTTTCAGGTGTTAAAGTTTGTGATATGATCATTCTCTGTATCAGCCTGGTGGAGACTGAAATCACCTGTTTCAGGTGTTAAGTTGTGATATGATCATTCTCTGTATCAGCCTGGTGGAGACTGAAATCACCTGTTTCAGGTGTTAAGTTTGTGATATGATCATTCTCTGTATCAGCCTGGTGGAGACTGAAATCACCTGTTTCAGGTGTTAAGTTTGTGATATGATCATTCTCTGTATCAGCCTGGTGGAGACTGAAATCACCTGTTTCAGGTGTTAAGTTTGTGATATGATCATTCTCTGTATCAGTCTGGTGGAGACTGAAATCAGCTGTTTCAGGTGTTAAGTTGTGATATGATCATTCTCTGTATCAGCCTGGTGGAGACTGAAATCACATGTTTCAGGTGTTAAGTTGTGATATGATCATTCTCTGTATCAGCCTGGTGGAGACTGAAATCACCTGTTTCAGGTGTTAAGTTTGTGATATGATCATTCTCTGTATCAGCCTGGTGGAGACTGAAATCACCTGTTTCAGGTGTTAAGTTTGTGATATGATCATTCTCTGTATCAGCCTGGTGGAGACTGAAATCACCTGTTTCAGGTGTTAAGTTTGTGATATGATCATTCTCTGTATCAGTCTGGTGGAGACTGAAATCACCTGTTTCAGGTGTTAAGTTGTGATATGATCATTCTCTGTATCAGCCTGGTGGAGATTGAAATCACCTGTTTCAGGTGTTAAGTTGTGATATGATCATTCTCTGTATCAGTCTGGTGGAGACTGAAATCACCTGTTTCAGGTGTTAAGTTTGTGATATGATCATTCTCTGTATCAGCCTGGTGGAGACTGAAATCACCTGTTTCAGGTGTTAAGTTTGTAATATGATCATTCTCTGTATCAGCCTGGTGGAGACTGAAATCAGCTGTTTCAGGTGTTAAGTTTGTGATATGATCATTCTCTGTATCAGCCTGGTGGAGGCTGAAATCACCTGTTTCAGGTGTTAAGTTTGTGATATGATCATTCTCTGTATCAGCCTGGTGGAGACTGAAATCACCTGTTTCAGGTGTTAAGTTTGTGATATGATCATTCTCTGTATCAGCCTGGTGGAGACTGAAATCACCTGTTTCAGGTGTTAAGTTTGTGATATGATCATTCTCTGTATCAGCCTGGTGGAGACTGAAATCACCTGTTTCAGGTGTTAAGTTTGTGATATGATCATTCTCTGTATCAGTCTGGTGGAGACTGAAATCACCTGTTTCAGGTGTTAAGTTGTGATATGATCATTCTCTGTATCAGCCTGGTGGAGACTGAAATCACCTGTTTCAGGTGTTAAGTTTGTGATATGATCATTCTCTGTATCAGCCTGGTGGAGGCTGAAATCACCTGTTTCAGGTGTTAAGTTTGTGATATGATCATTCTCTGTATCAGCCTGGTGGAGACTGAAATCACCTGTTTCAGGTGTTAAGTTTGTGATATGATCATTCTCTGTATCAGTCTGGTGGAGACTGAAATCACCTGTTTCAGGTGTTAAGTTGTGATATGATCATTCTCTGTATCAGCCTGGTGGAGATTGAAATCACCTGTTTCAGGTGTTAAGTTGTGATATGATCATTCTCTGTATCAGCCTGGTGGAGATTGAAATCACCTTTTTCAGGTGTTAAGTTGTGATATGATCATTCTCTGTATCAGCCTGGTGGAGATTGAAATCAGCTGTTTCAGGTGTTAAGTTGTGATATGATCATTCTCTGTATCAGCCTGGTGGAGACTGAAATCACCTGTTTCAGGTGTTAAGTTGTGATATGATCATTCTCTGTATCAGCCTGGTGGAGATTGAAATCAGCTGTTTCAGGTGTTAAGTTGTGATATGATCATTCTCTGTATCAGCCTGGTGGAGACTGAAATCACCTGTTTCAGGTGTTAAGTTGTGTTATGATCATTTTATTATTGAAGAATGAAGTTGGTTTATAATTATAAATGTACCATAAAAAGAGTAGTGCCTTATCACATGGTTTCTTATCACCGTGATATGATTCCATAAAAATGTGTCTTTGTGGGAAATGGCATTTTCCCCATATTTGTCCCCCAGTTCAGATTCTGTTTGTTTTTTTTACAAGTTTTTTTATTTGGCTGGGTTACATATATTAATTAATACTGATATTGTTTCTAGACAACAAAAAATCTCAAAAGCATTTGACCAGAAAAAGATGTATTTTGTAAAATTGGAACTACTAAGTACTGCTCAAACTAGTGAACACAAATATCATTTAAAAAAAAATCAGATTAAGGTCATTCAAAATGGTCAACTTGATTGTCATTCAAAATGGTCAATATGAAGGTCATTCAAAATGGTCTACATGAAGGTCATTCAAAATGGCCAACATAAAGGTCATTCAAAATGGTCAATATGAAGGTCATTCAAGATGATCAACATGAAAGTCATTCAAAATGGTCTACGTGAATATCATTTAAAACAGGCCCATGGCCTTAGAGCTATGCTGATCATTGCTTTTGTGGAATGTTTTTGAAAACATTCTGGAAATTAGTTCATAATTGAACATTTAAATCCTTTTCTAGGGCAGACTTGATCAGATGATAATTTTGACCAATACAAATGTATGTTAAATATTGAATTTGGCCCCAACTTGTTATCTTGATTCTCAATGGCTAATAATATTATTCAAAATGGCAGCCTCCCTGACAACTTTTTTTTTAAAACATCATACCAAAATGAAAACATAACCCCATGGGTTGATAGCTCTGCTGACTTGAATGAAAACACATGAACTGAGATTAAGTACAACAAGCAACCAGGTTATAAATTTCCATGCAAGATCCCAAAGTAGGCAAGATGTTGTATTTTCAGAGGTCTAATTCTATCTATTTTCCATTAGGCTCAGTTCTTTTTCCATTTTGTCATGAATTTTTCAAAAATCTAATAGCTATCACTAAGTTATCAAGGAGGCTGCCATTTTGAATAACATAGCCAATGAGAATCAAGATAACAAATTAGGGCCAAATTTGATATGTAACATGCATTTTGATTGGTCAAAATCATCATCTGCTCAAGTTGAAATTTTGAATTCAAGGTCAATGTGTCAACGTCAAAGGTCATATGACTCAGAAAATATGACGCGGCACAGCTATGACCTAAGACATTTCTGTATACAAGTTTTATTTTCCTCCAATAAGTGGTTGCTCCGTACAAAATGTTTGACCTTGAGGTCACTGCACAAAGGTCAATGGTGACATCACTAAGATTTGAAGGAAATTGAATATTCACCTCAATATCTATCTATGTATTGAATTTGAAACATATATTACCGATAGTTTTGGATGATTTTTTTTTTAAACATAGTGTTGATACATAACAGATATTTAGTGTCTCCAGTTCATCATTCATGAGCTATGGCCTTCACAATCATACAAAGGTCAAGGTCACAGCATCAAGGTCAAAGGTCAAATCTGAATAAAATGTATATAGTGTTCGACAGAGTTCATATATAGCAGATATGAACAAGTTTTTATTCACTTTTAATGGTTGAGATGTTGCATGTTCACAAATTTTGAATTCAAGGTCAATGTGTCAAGGTCAAAGGTCACATGACTAAGAAAGTATGACGAGGTATGGCTATGACCTAAGACGTTGCTGTATACCAAGTTTTAATTTCTTCTTATAAGTGGTTGCTGAGATATGCTCAGTACAAAATTTGTGACATCATGGTCACTAAGGTCAATGGTGACATCACTAAGATTTGAAGGAATCTGAATCTTCAACTCTCTATCTACCTCTGTATGAAATATGAAACTAATTACTGGTAGTTATGGAGGAGAAGATTTTTAAACATAGTTTTAGTATATAACAGATATGAAGTGTTTTTTATTCCCTTCTGATGGTTGTGATGTGGCATGTTCACAAATTTTGAATTCAAGGACAATGTGTCAAGGTCAAAGGTCACATGACTAAAATTGTATGACGAGGCACAGCTTTGACATAAGACATTTCTGTATACCAAGTTTCAATTTCCTCTAATAAGTTGTTACAGACAGAGGGACAGACTTTTTCCCCACTCCTAAAGCTCTGAGAGCTAAAGTCTCAGCAGAGGTAAACATAGGCATCAGAGATGCATCAACCCTCAGCCCTGGTAACTTATTGCACAACATTCGCTCCACACAATATTTGTGAACAAAACGTCACCGCACCACATAATTGTTCCTGTGACCTTGAAAAGTAGGTGAAGGTCTTCACTGAGGTCTTCACCAGATGCTTATGTGTGTCAAGTCTCATAAAGCTGCCATCATTCGTTCTCGAGTTATAGCAATGATAGGGATTTCACATAATTGTCACTGTGACCTTGAAAAGTAGGTGAAGGTCATGTTCTATAGAAAAATGTCTGAGGTCTTCAACAGATGCTCATGTGTGTCAAATCTCATAAAGCTGCTATCATTTGTTCTAGAGTTATTGTGATTCTAGGGATTTCACATAACTGTCCCTCTGACCTTGAAAAATATGTCAAGGTCGCCGTCCATCGGTCTTGTCCGAGGTTTTCACCAGATGCTTATGTGTGTCAAGTTTAGTGAAGCTGCCATTATTTGTTCTTGAATTATCAAAATGACAAGGATGATTTCACATAATTGTCCCTGTGACCTTGAAAAGTAGGTGAAGGTCGCCGTCCACTGAACTCGTCCGAGGTTTTCACCTGATGCTTATGTGTGTTAAGTTTCATGAAGCTGCCATCATTTGTTCTAGAGTTATTATGATTTCACATAATTGTCCCTGTGACCTTGAAAAGTAGGAGAAAGTCATGTTCCATAGGAAAAATTCTGTAGTCTTCACCACATGCTTATGTGTGTCAAATCTCATAAAGCATCATTTGTTCTTGAGTTATTGTGATTCTTTGGATTTCACATAATTGTCCCTGTGACCTTGAAAAATAGGTCAAGGTCGCCGTCCATCGAACTCATCCAAGGTTTTCACCAGGTGCTTGTGTGTCAAGTTTCATGAAGCTGCCAGCATTTGTTCTCAAGTTATCGCGATGACAAGGAAGATTTCACACAATTGTCCCTGTGACCTTGAAAAGTAGGTGAAGGTCATGTTTCATAGAAAATATTCTGAGGTCTTCACCAGATGCTTATGTGTGTCAAATCTCATAAAGCTGCCATCATTTGTTCTTAAGTTATTGCAATTCTTGGGATTTCACATAATTGTCCCTGTGACCTTGAAAAATAGGTCCAGGTCGCTGTCCATCGAACTCGTCCGAGGTTTTCACCAGATGCTTATGTGTGTCAAGTTTCATGAAGCTGCCATCATTTGTTCTCAAGTTATCGCGATGATAAGGATGTTCGCTACAGACATACAGACATACATACAGTAGAGCCCGAAGTGTACGCTCCATTTTAACGCGATGTCGTCAACGCGATGTATCGCGATGAATCTCACATGGATCGTTTATCATTCCTGGTGGTGTTAATGTGAATGTCCCACATGGGACTTCACAACGCGATGAACCCCTCATTAAACTGTCAAGCCAGGTCTGCAATACCTCTACACCCTTCATTTTAGAAGCCCCTTTAAGAAACCAGGATATTCAATTTAGACACATGTAGATTGGATCATAGTAGAATGCAGGGTGAAAGGGCAGGATTAAAACTTTATTGGCTCTAAAATTGATATGCTCATTTTATCAAATACTCCAAATTGTGCAATATAACATTGAGGTTCATGGTGAGATTTCCAATAAGAAATGACCATTTAAATGTTAAAGTATGATTAAAGTGAAGGCAAGGGGTTAATCCAACCCCTGGAGGGCATGCTGTGGGAGATTGCTATCTGGGCATGTGTTGGGGGTCATAATGTTTATCTTGATAATGGCTACTGTACTTGTTGAGGTGCATTTAAGTTTTATTTAACTGACACTTGTTTTTCCCTTAGTTTATATATATATATATATATATATGGTGTGACAAAAATATGGTGTGACATATGGTGTGCTTAGGTATGTCTACTTTCTCACTGATGAGGACATATAAGTATCATAACAAGACAGAGTATTAATACATCCCGTAATCTTGATAATGTGGTTGTTGCATACTTAGCAGATATAAGCTATATAAGCTAGATGTAATGTGTACCGTATTACTGATGAGATAGATTTAGCATGACTGCCATATTGATAATTTAAATGCAACATGACTATGGTATTGATGAGGAACATGACTACATGACATTTGTAGTGATATAGGTCAAGCATGACTGCAACATTGAGTAGAGCTATGAACAGACCTGTCTGGTATCAGCACTATACAAATTTTATTATTATCATTATTATTATTATAACAATATTGAGTAAATGACACATGGGTTTTGTATTGATGATAAAGATGAAGCATGCCTATAATTGATGGATGAAGCATGACTTTTGAATTGATGACAAAGAAAAAGCATAAAATGCATGACAAAAATGAAGCATACAAGACTACAGTATTGATGACACCGATAAAGCATATATGTTTGACATAAAGGAAACATGACTACAGTATTGAGTAGATATGTGAAGCAAGAATTTCATATTGATGACAAGAGATGAAGCATGACTTGATATTGATGACATAGAGGAAGCATGACTTTAGTAGACAGATGAAGCATGACTTTTGTATTGATGACATACATGAACCATGACTGCAGTATTGAGAAGACAGATGAAGCATGACTGCAGTATTGATGGATGGATGAAGCATGACTGCAGTATTGATGACATAGAGTAAGCATGATTACTGTATTGAGTAGATAGATGAAGCACAAATTTTGATGATAAAGACGAAACATGACTGCAGTATTGGTGACATAGATTAAACATGACTGCAGTATTAATGACGACAAATGGACATGACTGCTGGATTAATGAGATAAATGTCGGATGACTGCAGCATTAAGATAAAGCATGATTTTTGTATTGATAACACAGATGAAGAGTGGCCTTTGTATTGATATTATAGATGTGGCATGACCGCAGTACTGAGAAGACCAGAAAACTGATGTATTAGAATATGATACAACTTTGAAGCTTTTGTGGCATAAATGAATGTGATCATGAGCAGTAATGAGGGAAGTGTGCCATGGTCAACCCTTAATGTGTGCTGGGGCGGTGGTGTGTTACTAATGACCCTCAAGTCTTGAGAACATATTCGCACCATACAAGAAGTACTTTTATCTTTTAGTTTGACCACTTATATATCCTGAAATAAAAAATGTAATATATCTCTATAAACCAAAAACATCCATTTAGTGCATCATTAACTCAATAGCAAAAGGATATATTTCTAAAATATTACTCCAAAGAGTTTTAAATGCAAGGCAGAGTGAATGGTGACAATGTTATCACACAAATGTATCAATGTCAGAAGCAACCCATAGTACAGCCCTGTGTAAGAGGTTTATTGTTATACCCTCTGGCTCCCGCCATGACTGATATATAAAGATCGAATATCAACAGACATTCTTGTGATCAGAGAAGCAAGACAACACTTTTCCTGGACAGGGGTAAATCAGTGCAATTCTGCCCTTGTCCAAAGTTCAGATATTACTTCATTTGATAGTCAACATTCATGACAATGACAATTCAGTGATAAAATAATATCCATCCTGCAAATCAGAGTGAATAATTAGTGAAGTGATCAGAAAGAAATTTTCAATATCGTGAGAAGGGTAAATTTCTGTTTGAGTGTGTGATCAGGCAATTTATCAAGATTAGACATATTTGATCACAATCAAACCTTACAAATGTGAGCTTTGTCCAAACAGAAAAAAAATCAAAATCTTCAAATAAAGGCACAGTGAATATCTACAAATTATATTTTACATTCAATATCTAATCTATATTCCATACAATGTTGCATATAAAGCTGATATTTCAGTTTGATAGCATGATCAGACATCAACTTTAACATCTCTCAGATTCATATCACAATAAATCTGTTCTGTAAGCACAATGAAATATGAACAGCCATGTTCTATCAAAATTTCAAAAGACTTCATTGTATCATAGCATAAGTTGGTGTGCAACTATTGAATGGCATCTATGACCTAACTCAAAATCCTCAAATAACTGTACAATGAATATTTAGTATTAACACTGCACATCAAACAACAGACATGTAACTATTTAGAGGTAAAGATCCTATCTATATATCTCATAATGTGTCATATAGAGCTGATATTCCAGGTTGATAGTATGACCAGGCATCAATTTTCACATATCGAAGACTCATATCATGATTAAACTATTTTGAAGTAATGCATTTTGGAGATTTCATCATCAGGCATGTGGACATAATTAAATCTAAACAATTTTAGCCATATTTTATCAAGACTTTAACAATAATTAATGTGTCAGACCATAAAATTGTGTGCGGCCACTGAGAATGACATCAGGTATCAATTTTTAGACCTTACAGATTCAAATCACAATAAAACAGTTTTGCAGGCAGTGATTATATCCTCAGGTATGTCGACAAAAGAAAATAATAACAGTTTCAGCTATGTTCTATCAAAACCTTTAAAAAATCCATTGTATCACAGCATGTCCTATAATGTCTCATATAGAGTTGATATTTCAGTATGAAAGCATGACCAGACATCAATTTTAACGTCGCTTGGGCTGATATCACAATAAATCTGTTCTGTAGGCAATATATTGATAGGATTTTATCTTCAGGTATGTAGACACAATGAAATATGAATAATTTCAGCCATGTTTTATCAAATTTAAAAAAAATCCATTGTATCACAGCATAAAATGCTGTGTGACTACTGAAAATGACATCTATGAGCTCTGTTTTAATAGAAAAATAATTCAAAATCCTCAAATAACTGTGCAATGAGTATATAGTATTAACATTATTTATTAACATTATTTAAATATTTAGAGGTCAATATCTTATCCATATTCCTCATAATGTCTCATATAGAGCTGATATTTCAGTTTGATAGCATGACCAGGCATCAGTTTTAACATCTCTCGGGCTCATATCACAATAAAACTGTTCTGTAGGCAATATATTTTGGGGAGTATATCCTCAGGTATGTGGACACAATGAAATATGAACAATTTCAGCCATATTTTATCAAAATTTCAAAAATATTCATTGCTTCACGGCATAAAATGATGTGCGACGACTGAAAAACGGTATCTATGAGCTCTGTCTGAATAAAGAAATAATCAAAATCTTCAAATAACTGTGCAATGACGATCTAATATTATTATTGTACATCAAAACAAAGATATTTAACTATTCAGAGTTCAATATCCTATCCACATGTCCTATAATGTCTCATATAGAGCTGATATTTCAGTTCTAAAGCATGACCAGACATCAATTTTAACGTCGCTTGGGCTGATATCACAGTAAATCTCTGCTGTAGCCAATATATTGATAGGATTTTATCCTCAGGTATGTAGACACAATGAAATATAAATATTTTCAGCCATATTTTATCAAAATTTCAAAAATATTCATTGCTTCACAGCATAAAATGATGTGCGACGACTGAAAAATGGTATCTATGAGCTCTGTCTGAATAAAGAAATAATTCAAAATCCTCAAATAACTGTGCAATGACGATCTAATATTATTATTGTACATCAAAACAAAGACATTTCACTATTCAGAGTTCAATATCCTATCCACATGTCCTATAATGACTCATATAGAGCTGATATTTCAGTTCTAAAGCATGACCAGACATCAATTTTAACATCGCTTGGGCTGATATCACAATAAATCTGTTCTGTAGGCAATATATTGATAGGATTTTATCCTCAGGTATGTAGACACAATGAAATATGAATAATTTCAGCCATGTTTTATCAAATAAAAATAAAATTCCATTGTATCACAGTTTAGAATGATGTTCGACTACTGAAAGTGGCATCTATGGGCTCTGTCGTAATTGAGAAATTATTCAAAGTCTTCAAATAACTGCAATAAATGTCAAGTATTAACATTGCACATCAACATATAGACATGTAACTATTTAGAGGTCAAGATCCTATCAATATATCTCATAATGTCTCATATAGAGCTGATATTCCAGATTGATAATGTGAACAGGCATCAATTTTATCATCTCTTAGACTCGTATCACGATAAGTCTGTTTTGCAGGCAATGCATTTTAGTGATCAGGTATGTAGACACAATGAAAATCTAAACAATTTTAGCCATATTTTATCCAAAAATTAGTTTAAATCATTGCATCAAACCATAAAATTGTGTGCGGCCACTGAGAATGACATCGGGTATCAATTTTAAGATCTTTTAGATTCCAGTCACAATAAGACAGTTTTGCAGGCAGTGTATTTTGGTGAATTTATCCTCAGGTATGTAGACAAAAGAAAATAATAACAGTTTCAGCTTTGTTTTATCAAAATTTAAAAAAAATCCATTGTATCACAGCTTAAATGGTGTGTGACTACTGAAAATGGCATCTATGAGCTCTGTCTTAATAGAGAAATAATTCAAAATCCTCAAATAACTGTGCAATGAGTATATAGTATTAACATTGCACATCAAAATATAATCGTTTGAATATTTAGAGGTCAATATCTTATCCATATTCCTCATAATGTCTCGTATAGAAATGATATTTCAATTTGATAGCATGACCAGGCACCAATTTTAACATCTTTCAGACTCGTATCACAATAAAACTGTCCTGTAGGCAAAGTATATTGGTGATTTTATCCTCAGGTATGTAGACACAATGAAATATGAACAATTTCAGCCATATTTTATCAAAATTTCAAAAATATTCATTGTTTCACTGCATAAAATGATGTGCGACTACTGAAAAATGGTACTAGTATCTATGAGCTCTGTCTTAATAAAGAAATAATTCAAAATCTTCAAATAACTGTGCAATGACAATCTAATATTATTATTGTACATCAAAACAAAGACATTTAACTATTCAGAGTTCAATATCCTATCCACATGTCCTATAATGTCTCATATAGAGCTGATATTTTAGTTCTAAAGCATGACCAGACATCAATTTTAACGTCGCTTGGGCTGATATCACGGTAAATCTGTTCTGTAGGCAATATATTGATAGGATTTTATCCTCAGGTATGTAGACACAATGAAATATAAATATTTTCAGCCATATTTTATCAAAATTTCAAAAATATTCATTGCTTCACAGCATAAAATGATGTGTGACGACTGAAAAATGGTATCTATGAAATCCTCAAATAACTGTGCAATGAATATTTAGTATTAACACTGCACATCAAACTACAGACATGTAACTATTTAGAGGTAAAGATCCTGTCTATATAACTCATAATGTGCCATATAGTGCTGATATTGCAATGTAATTGTGTGACCAGGCAACAATATCTCTCAGATTCATATCATGATAAAATGTTTTACAGTAATGTAAAAAGTGATTTCACAATCAGACATGAAGACATAATGAAATGTTAACTGTTTCAGACATCTTTTAACAAAATTGGTAGACAAAATGATCACATGAATGCTGAAATTAAATTTATTGAATTGTAAGAATCTGCAAAAAGACCTTCATATGGTGTGTGATGATGAAATATGTGCTGCCCAACTCCACTACGAAAATGGGTCAGGTTCACAAATTTCACTCAGTGGGTTTAATCCGCTGCCACCTGTGATATCTAAATTTACCAGTGGCCTGCCTGAATGCCACTTCTGCACCCCTCCCATATCCTCTTTGACCACCCATCTGTGGTCAGTGTACTATATCCACAACCTGCAACCTAACACCGCATCAAGATGTGACTTAATTGTTTCCACAGTGTAGCATTCTAACCATAATCACTTGATACAAAGACTAATCCTGTAATCTGCAGGACACTTTTACATGCTTCCTTTATTAATTTAACATCTTCTGTGCAAATACCCATAAACATAATTTTAATTTACCCCCTGCCATCACTGGGTCAAGATGCCTCAGATGAAGGCCAACTTCTGAAACTGATTATCTAACTCACTGTTGATAAGAATCTGACTCCTGTTTACTTTATTTTCCATGATTTCCCATCAGTCCCTCAGTAAACTTAAAGGGAAACTTTCACTTCTCTGAAAATTTTTTTTGTATGATGGAGAATTATAACGCACATTGATCTGTGGCTCTGTTAGTATGACCACACAAGGGAAACATGTTTTTTGGGAGAAAAATAGCTCTTTTAAATGCACGTGCTAGAAAAAAAGAATGACGTCATCGTGCGGCAATTACCTACTTACATAAATAATTAGTATACAAACAACAATGCAGCCAAAATACCTGTGTCACGGTTTTAGGTCTTAAAATGGACGCATTTTAGAATGGATATGTGCATCGGAAAGAATATGAAAAATGTGTTATTTTGGTGTAAAAACCATGTCAATCGGACTAGTATTAACAAAGTTATGACTAAATTAATGAAAATTGAAGATCATTGCAGCTTGATTTGCATGTGCATTAAATCCCGCACGATGACGTCATTGCCACTAATCGCAATGAATGATCATATTCTATAGGGGTTGCAAGATTAGTTTTATATGTGGGTTTGTGTTTCCATGGTTACTGATATCTTTTTTTGGTCTGTGAATTTTAATGTATTTACGCATATATGATCATTTAATCATGTAATTTCTAAAATTTATTTTACTAAAAAGTATCTCTTTAACAAATTTCTAGGATTATACTGGATAAATATCAAACCTGCGCAACACTTATAATCTTTGTCCCTGAAGGTCTCATACATGCGCACTCTAGATAACTGCATTCAGCACATGTGCTTTAACATAATATGTCAGTTACTTCAATCTGCAAGTGATATTCTTCCTTCTGGACTATTCTAAAGTGAGAATAAGGTCATTAGCAAATACTTTTAGCAATAAATAACATAAATTTTGACTGTGCTACGATCACTTGACCCCTAAACCATTCAGCAGATGGGCAGATTATTTACTGGCATGCATGTTTGTTTTAGGTGTCAACTGACTGGATCACTTCTTAAAACTGGCTTCTATGTTACTTTGGACTATATATATATATATATATATATATATATATATATATATATATATATATATATATATATATATATATATATATATATATATATATATATATATATATATATATATATATATTCATTCATTTGAAATTTTATTTGTTAAAACACTGTTATTTTAGCCAAAGATCATTTCAATATTTTTGTGGTGATAACCATCTGCTGAACACCTCCGTTGACATACTATATGAGTGCTGCACATGTGCACCACATAAACAGTGTTCACATTGCTATGGTGCAGTATCTAAGCATGAAGGGTAATGCCATGTCTTGAGGGGTTGCATACACCATTACCCAAATCAGTGTGAAATGATAATGACTTTAATCTTTCACTGCTTAACCCTCATGCTGATATACTTTATGACTTTCATGACTTTATGTAACAGAGCTTTTGTGGAATATTCTTTTGGGAATCAGGATATATTAAGTAATTTCTTGAAAATAAACCAATATTGATTTTAAACTGAGACCTTAGACTGAAAACAAGCATGTTCAACATTCATATAAGAAATATGAGTACTTTAGGTGTTTAAGTAACAGGAAGCATGTTATGATTATATCTTGTATATCATGACCACTCACACATGCATATTCATTTAAACAAAATAACATGGTTTTTATAGTAACCTTACAAATAAGCAATTTCGTGTGAATTTTTTTTTAATTGTAAATTTCCCTCATAATATGTTGAAAGGAAAATTATAATAAAACGAAAAATATGACATGTTCACAGGAAAATTATTAAATAAAGAAGAATTATATTAATTTCAAAGTAAATGTTGGAATACCAGGCAAGGAAGCTGTAAATGCAATTCACACCACAGTCAAAGGTGGGTGCTTGCCCACTGAGATTTATGTTTGATGAAGAAACAGGATCCCCGTTGTAACGCGTTAAACCCCCAATTAAGAGAAGGCAGAAAAGTCTTGACAGTTTTATGGGATTTTTATTGCCGATGTATTGCCACCAATCTCGCGATATAACGTGGCGTACTCTTTGGGCTCTACTGTACATACATACATACCCACGCCAGGAGTACTGCAATACCCTCAGCCTGATTACATCAGGGGCTGAGGGTAAAAAGCTGCAGAAGCTATGCTGACCTACTGACATTGTCAGCATAGGTAAAACGCAGAATAACTACAATAATTACCAGTTAGATGAAATTTTCAATGATCTATAGATCCTTTACTATCAATTAAGCACTAAGAATGACACTTGCCATCTACAACAGACTCGTCAGGCTGCAGTGTGAGAGGAAGCAGAGGCGGCGATGTTACAGGGGACATGATTCGTGGAGACATCGGGTGACGACTAGGATGGGGGTTCGTGAACAGCTGCTTCGGTGTCTGACCAAACTCCATAATCTGGTTCTCCAGGGCAGCTCTCTCATTCAAATCTTTGATCCTGAAAACACCAAAATTGGGTCAAGACCATTATAAAAATAGAAATATCTACAACTACTAAGCTTTAAGTGAGGCTTGCAATATTCTTGAGAGTTTGAAAACTCTTAGTTTTAATATTTGACTGAGACCCCCAGATAAAATTACAATAAATATAAAAAATTGACCAACAAGAAATATCTGAGAGAAATTGAGTCAATAATACTTATAGTTTGAATAGATTTTTTATGAGTGATGTGGGGCAAATGCCTCTTTCCAGATTTTTGCATTATTTTAATATTATATAATTAACACTTAATATGAAGATTTTGAGAAAATACTTACTCTTCAAAATCTACAGCACCTTCATATGTCAAGTAATAAAACACTGAAAGAAAAACAAACTCCATTTCAGAATATTTGTATTAGCAGTTTTAACCTATAAAATAGCAATATTTTCTTTTAATCACAAATGCCTGGGGTATTTTTGAGATTTCCCTCACAATTCTTAGCATTCTCTGCCTCTACTCCTCTCTGTTTGTAGCCAAAGATCAGGTCGATCCATTTATGGAGGTTCTGTGAGACAATATCCGACTCCAGAGCCGTCCGCAGCTTGTGTAGGAAGTCGTCCGAGTCTGCGGCCCACGGTGGCAACTCCACGCCGGCGACAGCCTTCCCATCATGCCTCACTCCATAATTAATAGACTGCAACAATCGCAATCACATTCAAACAGTCTGCTTCATATCATTTGCTATTTTATTTATGATTCATAACCATCCTCGAAGGATGAGAAGTTTAAAAATTTAACTTGTGGAGTAAGAAATGACCATTAAAAAATGGTTTGTAGCTTAAATTTGGTTATGAATGATTATTGAATTCCATTTTTTCCTCTTCACTAAGCATTGTATCTAAATCTCTAATTGGCTTCTGGAAAACATGAGTTCACATGTACTAGTTTGCATGAAATATAGTATTTACAGACTGATGGACGGGACAGAGAGACACAAAAATGATTATAATAACCTTCAGTCAAGTTTGTCTGAGGGGAAATAAATCACATTCAAAGGATAACAATTATACTTACTGGATTGTTCTGAAGAAAATAAGATCTGGAAGAGTAGAACTCCGGAATGAGTTCCTTGAAATCTGAGAAGCTACTCAGACAGTTCTTCCATGCATCAAATAAACTGGAAATATATACATTCCAGGAAATAAGAATAATGCTTAAACCCTAGACTTAAATGTGACAAGCGTTATTATGACAATAGTATTATATTATTTGTGTTTATGGGATATATGGATGTAGACTTACTTGTTGAACATTCTGTCCGGATGATCAAATCTGCCTGTTTGTAAACATAGCACATATTCAGGAGCTGAAATATCAACACATCAGTTTGTTAACCCATGACATACTCAGAGATTAAATATAGAGGAAGAGTGTTGTAATGAACTGATTTACCATATTTTCCAAGCATCAGTGTGTAACTTACCGACTCGAGCCAAGTAGAAAAGAACAAATCCCGGAGTTGAGTAATGGGAGCCATACAGGAATCTGGGCTCGGGCATGTCTGAGTAGCGCTCCTAAAAATAACAACTGTCTCACTATATATGACCTAATATATCTTAAAATCTTATATTCAATCATTTAGAATAGGTCCAATATGTTAAAAAAGGATATAGAGAAAATAAAACTGTTGTATTAATTAATGTGTTAATGTAACATATAAACAAGATATTATGCTTACCATCACAGACACATGGGAGATACACTTACCATCAGACAGACACATAGGAGATACACTTACCATCAGACACACACATAGGAGATACACTTACCATCAGACACACACATAGGAGATACACTTACCATCAGACACACACATAGGAGATACACTTACCATCAGACAGACACATAGGAGATACACTTACCATCGGACAGACACATAGGAGATACACTTACCATCACACAGACACATAGGAGATACACTTACCATCAGACACACACATAGGAGATACACTTACCATCAGACAGACACATAGGAGATACACTTACCACCAGACAGACACATAGGAGATACACTTACCATCACACAGACACATAGGAGATACACTTACCATCAGACAGACACATAGGAGATACACTTACCATCAGACAGACACATAGGAGATACACTTACCATCAGACAGACACATAGGAGATACACTTACCATCGGACAGACACATAGGAGATACACTTACCATCACACAGACACATGGGAGATACACTTACCATCTGACAGATACATAGGAGATACACTTACCATCAGACAGACACATAGGAGATACACTTACCACCAGACAGACACATAGGAGATACACTTACCATCACACAGACACATAGGAGATACACTTACCATCAGACAGACACATAGGAGATACACTTACCATCAGACAGACACATAGGAGATACACTTACCATCAGACACACACATAGGAGATACACTTACCATCAGACACACACATAGGAGATACACTTACCATCAGACAGACACATAGGAGATACACTTACCACCAGACAGTAACATAGGAGATACACTTACCATCTGACAGACACATAGGAGATACACTTACCATCACACAGACACATAGGAGATACACTTACCATCAGACACACACATAGGAGATACACTTACCATCAGACACACACATAGGAGATACACTTACCATCAGACACACACATAGGAGATACACTTACCATCACACAGACACATAGGAGATACACTTACCATCAGACAGACACATAGGAGATACACTTACCATCACACAGACACATAGGAGATACACTTACCATCAGACAGACACATAGGAGATACACTTACCATCAGACAGACACATAGGAGAAACACTCATCATCACACAGACACATAGGAGATACACTTACCATCACACAGACACATAGGAGATACACTTACCATCACACAGACACATAGGAGATACACTTACCATCACACTGACACATAGGAGATATACTTACCACCAGACAGACACATAGGAGATACACTTACCATCAGACACACACATAGGAGATACACTTACCATCAGACACACACATAGGAGATAAACTTACCATCAGACACACACATAGGGGATACACTTACCATCACACTGACACATAGGAGATATACTTACCACCAGACAGACACATAGGAGATATACTTACCACCAGACAGACACATAGGAGATACACTTACCATCAGACACACACATAGGAGATAAACTTACCATCACAAACACATAGGAGATACACTTACCATCAGACAGACACATAGGAGATACACTTACCATCAGACACACACATAGGAGATAAACTTACCATCGGACAGACACATAGGAGATACACTTACCATCGGACAGACACATAGGAGATACACTTTCCATCAGACACACACATAGGAGATACACTCACCATCAGACAAACACATAGGAGATACACTTACCATCAGACAGACACATAGGAGATACACTTACCATCACACAGACACATAGGAGATACACTTACCATCAGACAAACACATAGGAGATACACTTACCATCAGACAGACACATAGGAGATACACTTACCATCACACAGACACATAGGGGATACACTTACCATCAGACAGATACATGGGAGATACACTTACCATCAGTCTCTGTAGACGTTCTTCGTTCAGGGCACCTATTGGCTTACTCAAGTCTCGGTAGGACTTCGGGTCATGCAAGTCTGAACAATTCAAGCAACTTCTTAATATCTCATAACTTTTCATTGAACATGACTCAATTAAACAATAATATCAAATGTTAATGAATGAAACATAATATAATTATGTTTCATGTTATATGTTACTCATATTGTTATAGCGCAGACACCAGGTGATGATGCTTGTTACTCAATCCATCATATTCTCTACTATATATTAAACAACATTTGGAAAATCCCCAAAACTTTACTTGAAATACATATTATATCTTAGATATAAGCTTACCTAATGTTTGGCTGGTATAATCCGCGATGACCCATGGGAAGACAGGGTACTGGGTGAGGTCATTGATACTCCGATCTGCCATGCTACAAAATAACAAGATTCTAAATCTCATTGTCTGAAGAGCGTACCAATGATATATGATCAATCATATTCCTATTTGCCATTACTTTACCTATTTAGTTTGGTATCAGTCCATTCTGTCATTGTAGTGATCTTACCTATTTAGATACATGAGGTACTCGTAGTTTGATATCAGACCATTCTGTCATTGCGGTGACCTTACCTATTTAGATACATGAGGTACTCGTAGTTTGATATCAGACCATTCTGTCATTGTAGTGATCTTACCTATTTAGATACATGAGGTACTCGTAGTTTGATATCAGACCATTCTATCATTGTAGTGATCTTACTTATTGAGATACATGAGGTACTCGTAGTTTGATATCAGACCATTCTGTCATTGCGGTGACCTTACCTATTTAGATACATGAGGTACTCGTAGTTTGATATCAGACCATTCTGTCATTGCGGTGACCTTACCTATTTAGATACATGAGGTACTCGTAGTTTGATATCAGTCCATTCTATCATTGCAGTGATCTTACCTATTTAGATACATGAGGTACTCGTAGTTTGATATCAGACCATTCTGTCATTGCGGTGATCTTACCTATTTAGATACATGAGGTACTCGTAGTTTGATATCAGACCATTCTGTCATTGTAGTGATCTTACCTATTTAGATACATGAGGTACTCGTAGTTTGATATCAGACCATTCTGTCATTGCGGTGACCTTACCTATTGAGATACATGAGGTACTCGTAGTTTGATATCAGACCATTCTGTCATTGCGGTGACCTTACCTATTTAGATACATGAGGTACTCGTAGTTTGATATCAGACCATTCTGTCATTGCGGTGACCTTACCTATTTAGATACATGAGGTACTCGTAGTTTGATATCAGTCCATTCTATCATTGCAGTGATCTTACCTATTTAGATACATGAGGTACTCGTAGTTTGATATCAGACCATTCTGTCATTGCGGTGATCTTACCTATTTAGATACATGAGGTACTCGTAGTTTGATATCAGACCATTCTGTCATTGTAGTGATCTTACCTATTTAGATACATGAGGTACTCGTAGTTTGATATCAGACCATTCTATCATTGCAGTGATCTTACTTATTGAGATACATGAGGTACTCGTAGTTTGATATCAGACCATTCTGTCATTGCGGTGACCTTACCTATTTAGATACATGAGGTACTCGTAGTTTGATATCAGACCATTCTGTCATTGCGGTGACCTTACCTATTTAGATACATGAGGTACTCGTAGTTTGATATCAGTCCATTCTATCATTGCAGTGATCTTACCTATTTAGATACATGAGGTACTCGTAGTTTGATATCAGACCATTCTGTCATTGCGGTGATCTTACCTATTTAGATACATGAGGTACTCGTAGTTTGATATCAGACCATTCTGTCATTGTAGTGATCTTACCTATTTAGATACATGAGGTACTCGTAGTTTGATATCAGACCATTCTATCATTGTAGTGATCTTACCTATTTAGATACATGAGGTACTCGTAGTTTGATATCAGTCCATTCTGTCATTGCGGTGACCTTACCTATTTAGATACATGAGGTACTCGTAGTTTGATATCAGTCCATTCTATCATTGCAGTGATCTTACCTATTTAGATACATGAGGTACTCGTAGTTTGATATCAGTCCATTCTGTCATTGTAGTGATCTTACCTATTTAGATACATGAGGTACTCGTAGTTTGATATCAGACCATTCTATCATTGTAGTGATCTTACTTATTGAGATACATGAGGTACTCGTAGTTTGATATCAGACCATTCTGTCATTGCGGTGACCTTACCTATTTAGATACATGAGGTACTCGTAGTTTGATATCAGACCATTCTGTCATTGCGGTGACCTTACCTATTTAGATACATGAGGTACTCGTAGTTTGATATCAGTCCATTCTATCATTGCAGTGATCTTACCTATTTAGATACATGAGGTACTCGTAGTTTGATATCAGACCATTCTATCATTGCGGTGATCTTACCTATTTAGATACATGAGGTACTCGTAGTTTGATATCAGACCATTCTGTCATTGTAGTGATCTTACCTATTTAGATACATGAGGTACTCGTAGTTTGATATCAGACCATTCTGTCATTGCGGTGACCTTACCTATTGAGATACATGAGGTACTCGTAGTTTGATATCAGACCATTCTGTCATTGCGGTGACCTTACCTATTTAGATACATGAGGTACTCGTAGTTTGATATCAGACCATTCTGTCATTGCGGTGACCTTACCTATTTAGATACATGAGGTACTCGTAGTTTGATATCAGTCCATTCTATCATTGCAGTGATCTTACCTATTTAGATACATGAGGTACTCGTAGTTTGATATCAGACCATTCTGTCATTGCGGTGATCTTACCTATTTAGATACATGAGGTACTCGTAGTTTGATATCAGACCATTCTGTCATTGTAGTGATCTTACCTATTTAGATACATGAGGTACTCGTAGTTTGATATCAGACCATTCTATCATTGCAGTGATCTTACTTATTGAGATACATGAGGTACTCGTAGTTTGATATCAGACCATTCTGTCATTGCGGTGACCTTACCTATTTAGATACATGAGGTACTCGTAGTTTGATATCAGACCATTCTGTCATTGCGGTGACCTTACCTATTTAGATACATGAGGTACTCGTAGTTTGATATCAGTCCATTCTATCATTGCAGTGATCTTACCTATTTAGATACATGAGGTACTCGTAGTTTGATATCAGACCATTCTGTCATTGCGGTGATCTTACCTATTTAGATACATGAGGTACTCGTAGTTTGATATCAGACCATTCTGTCATTGTAGTGATCTTACCTATTTAGATACATGAGGTACTCGTAGTTTGATATCAGACCATTCTATCATTGTAGTGATCTTACCTATTTAGATACATGAGGTACTCGTAGTTTGATATCAGTCCATTCTGTCATTGCGGTGACCTTACCTATTTAGATACATGAGGTACTCGTAGTTTGATATCAGTCCATTCTATCATTGCAGTGATCTTACCTATTTAGATACATGAGGTACTCGTAGTTTGATATCAGTCCATTCTGTCATTGTAGTGATCTTACCTATTTAGATACATGAGGTACTCGTAGTTTGATATCAGACCATTCTGTCATTGTAGTGATCTTACCTATTTAGATAAATGAGGTACTCGTAGTTTGATATCAGAACATTCTATCATTGCAGTGACCTTACCTATTTAGATACATGAGGTACTTGTAGTTTGATATCAGACCATTCTATCATTGCAGTGATCTTACCTATTTAGATACATGAGGTACTCGTAGTTTGATATCAGTCCATTCTGTCATTGCGGTGACCTTACCTATTTAGATACATGAGGTACTCGTAGTTTGATATCAGACCATTCTGTCATTGTGGGGATCTTACCTATTTAGATACATGAGGTACTTGTAGTTTGATATCAGACCATTCTATCATTGCAGTGATCTTACCTATTTAGATACATGAGGTACTCGTAGTTTGATATCAGACCATTCTGTCATTGTGGTGACCTTACCTATTTAGATACATGAGGTACTCGTAGTTTGATATCAGTCCATTCTGTCATTGTGGGGATCTTACCTATTTAGATACATGAGGTACTCGTAGTTTGATATCAGTCCATTCTGTCATTGTGGGGATCTTACCTATTTAGATACATGAGGTACTCGTAGTTTGATATCAGTCCATTCTATCATTGCAGTGATCTTACCTATTTAGATACATGAGGTACTCGTAGTTTGGTATCAGTCCATTCTATCATTGCAGTGATCTTACCTATTTAGATACATGAGGTACTCGTAGTTTGATATCAGTCCATTCTGTCATTGCAGTGATCTTACCTATTTAGATACATGAGGTACTCGTAGTTTGATATCAGTCCATTCTATCATTGCGGTGACCTTACCTATTTAGATACATGAGGTACTCGTAGTTTGATATCAGTCCATTCTATCATTGCAGTGATCTTACCTATTTAGATACATGAGGTACTCGTAGTTTGATATCAGTCCATTCTATCATTGCAGTGATCTTACCTATTTAGATACATGAGGTACTCGTAGTTTGATATCAGACCATTCTGTCATTGTGGTGACCTTACCTATTTAGATACATGAGGTACTCGTAGTTTGATATCAGTCCATTCTGTCATTGTGGGGATCTTACCTATTTAGATACATGAGGTACTCGTAGTTTGATATCAGTCCATTCTATCATTGTGGGGATCTTACCTATTTAGATACATGAGGTACTCTTAGTTTGATATCAGACCATTCTGTCATTGTAGTGACCTTACCTATTTAGATACATGAGGTACTCGTAGTTTGATATCAGTCCATTCTGTCATTGCAGTGATCTTACCTATTTAGATATATGAGGTACTCGTAGTTTGATATCAGTCCATTCTATCATTGTAGGGATCTTACCTATTTAGATACATGAGGTACTCGTAGTTTGATATCAGTCCATTCTATCATTGCGGTGACCTTACCTATTTAGATACATGAGGTACTCGTAGTTTGATATCAGTCCATTCTATCATTGTGGGGATCTTACCTATTTAGATACATGAGGTACTCGTAGTTTGATATCAGACCATTCTGTCATTGCAGTGATCTTACCTATTTAGATACATGAGGTACTCGTAGTTTGATATCAGTCCATTCTATCATTGCGGTGACCTTACCTATTTAGATACATGAGGTACTTGTAGTTTGATATCAGTCCATTCTATCATTGCGGTGACCTTACCTATTTAGATACATGAGGTACTCGTAGTTTGATATCAGTCCATTCTATCATTGCGGTGACCTTACCTATTTAGATACATGAGGTACTCGTAGTTTGATATCAGTCCATTCTATCATTGCAGTGATCTTACCTATTTAGATACATGAGGTACTCGTAGTTTGATATAAGTCCATTCTATCATTGCAGTGATCTTACCTATTTAGATACATGAGGTACTCGTAGTTTGATATCAGTCCATTCTATCATTGCGGTGACCTTACCTATTTAGATACATGAGGTACTCGTAGTTTGATATCAGACCATTCTATCATTGCAGTGATCTTACCTATTTAGATACATGAGGTACTCGTAGTTTGATATCAGAACATTCTATCATTGCAGTGATCTTCCCTATTTAGATACATGAGGTACTCGTAGTTTGGTATCAGTCCATTCTATCATTGCAGTGATCTTACCTATTTAGATACATGAGGTACTCGTAGTTTGATATCAGACCATTCTGTCATTGTGGTGACCTTACCTATTTAGATACATGAGGTACTCGTAGTTTGGTATCAGACCATTCTGTCATTGTGGTGACCTTACCTATTTAGATACATGAGGTACTCGTAGTTTGATATCAGTCCATTCTATCATTGCAGTGATCTTACCTATTTAGATACATGAGGTACTCGTAGTTTGATATCAGACCATTCTGTCATTGTAGTGACCTTACCTATTTAGATACATGAGGTACTCGTAGTTTGATATCAGTCCATTCTATCATTGTAGGGATCTTACCTATTTAGATACATGAGGTACTCGTAGTTTGATATCAGAACATTCTATCATTGAAGTGATCTTACCTATTTAGATACATGAGGTACTCGTAGTTTGATATCAGACCATTCTATCATTGAAGTGATCTTACCTATTTAGATACATGAGGTACTCGTAGTTTGATATCAGTCCATTCTATCATTGCAGTGATCTTACCTATTTAGATACATGAGGTACTCGTAGTTTGATATCAGTCCATTCTATCATTGCGGTGACCTTACCTATTTAGATACATGAGGTACTCGTAGTTTGATATCAGACCATTCTATCATTGCAGTGATCTTACCTATTTAGATACATGAGGTACTCGTAGTTTGATATCAGACCATTCTGTCATTGTGGTGACCTTACCTATTTAGATACATGAGGTACTCGTAGTTTGATATCAGACCATTCTGTCATTGTGGTGACCTTACCTATTTAGATACATGAGGTACTCGTAGTTTGATATCAGACCATTCTGTCATTGTGGTGACCTTACCTATTTAGATACATGAGGTACTCGTAGTTTGATATCAGACCATTCTGTCATTGTTGTGACCTTACCTATTTAGATACATGAGGTACTCGTAGTTTGATATCAGTCCATTTTATCATTGCAGTGATCTTACCTATTTAGATACATGAGGTACTCGTAGTTTGATATCAGTCCATTCTATCATTGCAGTGATCTTACCTATTTAGATACATGAGGTACTCGTAGTTTGGTATCAGTCCATTCTATCATTGTTGTGACCTTACCTATTTAGATACATGAGGTACTCGTAGTTTGATATCAGACCATTCTGTCATTGTTGTGACCTTACCTATTTAGATACATGAGGTACTCGTAGTTTGATATCAGTCCATTCTATCATTGCAGTGATCTTACCTATTTAGATACATGAGGTACTCGTAGTTTGATATCAGTCCATTCTATCATTGCAGTGATCTTACCTATTTAGATACATGAGCTACTCGTAGTTTGGTATCAGTCCATTCTATCATTGCAGTGATCTTACCTATTTAGATACATGAGGTACTCGTAGTTTGGTATCAGTCCATTCTATCATTGCAGTGATCTTACCTATTTAGATACATGAGGTACTCGTAGTTTGATATCAGTCCATTCTATCATTGCGGTGACCTTACCTATTTAGATACATGAGGTACTCATAGTTTGATATCAGTCCATTCTGTCATTGCGGTGACCTTACCTATTTAGATACATGAGGTACTCGTAGTTTGATATCAGTCCATTCTATCATTGCAGTGATCTTACCTATTTAGATACATGAGGTACTCGTAGTTTGATATCAGTCCATTCTATCATTGCAGTGATCTTACCTATTTAGATACATGAGGTACTCGTAGTTTGATATCAGACCATTCTGTCATTGTTGTGACCTTACCTATTTAGATACATGAGGTACTCGTAGTTTGATATCAGACCATTCTATCATTGCAGTGATCTTACCTATTTAGATACATGAGGTACTCGTAGTTTGGTATCAGTCCATTCTATCATTGCAGTGATCTTACCTATTTAGATACATGAGGTACTCGTAGTTTGATATCAGACCATTCTGTCATTGTTGTGACCTTACCTATTTAGATACATGAGGTACTCGTAGTTTGGTATCAGTCCATTCTATCATTGCAGTGATCTTACCTATTTAGATACATGAGGTACTCGTAGTTTGGTATCAGTCCATTCTATCATTGCAGTGATCTTACCTATTTAGATACATGAGGTACTCGTAGTTTGATATCAGTCCATTCTGCCATCGCAACGTCATGTTCTCTGCCCCACTGTCCTCCAATCTCACATCTGAAATAATCAACAATTTAAATATGAGTCAAAAATGCAATATTTCAGAATCAGAGCACAAATCTACTTAGTTCTAAAAAAATAGAACATATAAGTGACTATTTAACACAAAAAACATTTTGCTCATTTACCTGACTGTGAGAGAATGTAGACCCTACCTGACTGTGAGAGAATGTATAGACCCTACCTGACTGTGAGAGAATATGTTGACCCTACCTGACTGTGAGAGAATATGTTGACCCTACCTGACTGTGAGAGAATGTATAGACCCTACCTGACTGTGAGAGAATATGTTGATCCTACCTGACTGTGAGAGAATATGTTGACCCTACCTGACTGTGAGAGAATGTATAGACCCTACCTGACTGTGAGAGAATATGTTGATCCTACCTGACTGTGAGAGAACGTATAGACCCTACCTGACTGTGAGAGAATGTATAGACCCTACCTGACTGTGAGAGAATGTATAGACCCTACCTGACTGTGAGAGAATATGTTGACCCTACCTGACTGTGAGAGAATGTATAGACCCTACCTGACTGTGAGAGAATGTATAGACCCTACCTGACTGTGAGTGAATATGTTGATCCTACCTGACTGTGAGAGAATATGTTGACCCTACCTGACTGAGATAGAATATGTTGACCCTACCTGACTGTGAGAGAATATGTTGACCCTACCTGACTGTGAGAGAATATGTTGACCCTACCTGACTGTGAGAGAATATGTTGACCCTACCTGACTGTGAGAGAATATGTTGGTCCTACCTGACTGTGAGAGAATATGTTGACCCTACCTGACTGTGAGAGAATGTATAGACCCTACCTGACTGTGAGAGAATGTATAGACCCTACCTGACTGTGAGTGAATATGTTGATCCTACCTGACTGTGAGAGAATATGTTGACCCTACCTGACTGAGATAGAATATGTTGACCCTACCTGACTGTGAGAGAATATGTTGACCCTACCTGACTGTGAGAGAATATGTTGATCCTACCTGACTGTGAGAGAATATGTTGACCCTACCTGACTGTGAGAGAATATGTTGGTCCTACCTGACTGTGAGAGAATGTATAGACCCTACCTGACTGTGAGAGAATATGTTGATCCTACCTGACTGTGAGAGAATATGTTGACCCTACCTGACTGTGAGTGAATATGTTGATCCTACCTGACTGTGAGAGAATATGTTGACCCTACCTGACTGTGATAGAATGTGTTGATCCTACCTGACTGTGAGAGAATATGTTGACCCTACCTGACTGTGAGAGAATATGTTGACCCTACCTGACTGTGAGACAATGCCGTCATGAAGCCGGTCTCTGTCAAGCTTTGATTTCAGGGCCAGATAAAGATGTCTACACTGGGGGTTGTTGCGACAATAGAGTTCCAAACCCTGCAAATAAATCAACTGAATGCTAAAGAATGGAACGCCTTTAGTCATAGGAAATCCTTAAGGAGATTTTCAAAGAATATTTTTAGTACATGATAAACTGACAAATTGATAAACTGATAAATTGTAAAGGCAGTCATCGCTTATCATATGTAAAGACTCACAACATGCCGAAGTAGAAATCTTCTTTTGTGAACTCTTTTGATATCCGATAGTTTGATCTTCAATACAGGATACTGAAAAAGAAATGGATGTTTATCAGCCTCAGAAAAAATGTTGATAAAACATAAAGAATGGATATTCATCAATATACAAATTATTTAGAGAAATGTGAATAACTTATAGATTAAAGTTTCCACGTGTGATGAGGAAAATCTAACTCAGTGATGCCCAACACACTCCTAATCTATGAAAAACAACTTGGTTTATCATGAAACATTGTATCAAACCCATTATTTTTATTGAATGAAGACAAACATATGTGGAATTTTCAACAGGTTTGAATTTGGAGTCCAACATTTCATAAGATAAAACATTTGGATTGTTGCACAGATGGACATATACACACTTATACCCGCTGGCCAAGTTTATCAGAGGAGATAAAACATATTGCCATCACTCTTGATGTAGCTTATAGAAGGTGATTTACCGGTTCCACGTTGTTGAATGGCTGGAAGTAGAGTCTGGAGTTGGTGAGCATAATGCGGCCGGGATTAGTCACCAGAGGGGTAATCCTATCTCCCTGACTCTCCAGGATTATCTTCTCATACAGATTCTCCAGCCTGAAATAAACAGCATTATACGTCTACCGTATTTACTCGAAAATAGGACAACCCTGTGTATAAGACAATCCCCCAAATTGATGCTTTTTTGCGTGAAAAGGCCAATTTCTGATTATAGGATGAGTCTAGTAAATACGAAGACTCAGGGATCCATCATTATATTAAATATATTAATTTACAATGGCACTCTAATCGTTTTCGCGCCAAAAATAAGAACTTCTCCTCTTCACTTCTGCTTTTCAAAATGGCGACCTCGTGCTGTGTAAACATATTTAAGCATTGTTAAACTCACATTTTCTCTGACTTGTACATATTTTACACTTATTAAATGAAGGTGGACTACTATTATAAGCCAAAGATATTATTTATATCACCCTTGGGGGAGTTTGTATCTGGACAGTATGAGCGAAGTTTATTTACTTTTCATGCTGATAAAGTCAATTATTCTTGCCATAAGTCACCGTCCACAGGTTGCCCTCTTTTATAAGCCCACCCCCCAAACGATGACTAAAGGTTTGGTTCCTAATTTCTCGTCCTATATTCGAGTAAATACGGTACGTAGAGGACACAATATCACCAAGCCGTCTAGTTTCCTGACTTGGACCGTGAACTGATGCTCTGTGGTAGTTTACAAGTCTTGCCATCTAAAGGTACACTTCATTTAGATTTAAATATGCAGATTTAGAACTGATCACTTTGAATGTTGTTGTCTTACCAGCTTGTGTCAAACTTCACTCTGGCTTGCCTGGACATCACGATCGCATTGATCTACAAAATAAACGGTGCAAAAATTACAGCCAAATTTGTTAGAAACAGACGATTTAACTTTAATCTTCCTCATTTCTTTCTATATAAATCTTGTCTCTATTGAATGTTTGCTATCTACTTTCCTGTCACTGCTATATCTATATGGCACTGTGGTCCTGTTTGGCCTGCTGATCCTCCCCCAGACATTGCTGCCTGTACTTTATGACTTTACATTAATATATTTAGGACTAATATTGGTTTGTTGATGGATGAGGCAACTTTAACGTTTCCCTCCCAGTTTGAGCAATAGCTGATCAGATGTAGTGATTACAACTTATTCGCCACCCTGCCCCTGTGAGCCATTCCCGTAACTATCGCTCGCAGTAGATTATAAGAATTGTCAGGACGATATCTGAGTGGATCGTTGACTGGTCACCTACCATGGCAGTTTGGTCGGCCCTGTTGAGAGTGGAGGCTCGGTGTAGCTGACACATCTGCGGCAATGCGTCCTCTACCGTCCCGTACGTCAGTGAAAACAAATATTTTTCATCTTCCTGAATAGCATATAAATATGAAAAAAATTAGAAATATCTCTTCATAATCTCATGCTTATATTCTCATAGAAATTATGAAACAGAATACAATTACAAAAAATTAATAAACTTCACTGCCCTGTTTTACCATTACTTCATTCAAAATTAATATTAATTCTACATATTTTCTTTCTTATTAGTAATTTATATCATTTAATATATATTGTAATTTTGTGAGAAGTAAGAGTCAACAGTACAATAATATATTTTGTGTCTTTTTACCTTCTTAAAGACTTCTGGATCTGTGATATATTAAATGTCTATACACTTTTGAAGAAATATGGCATATTATTTGATATGTATACATACTTTTTTGAAGACATAGGGGGCTATGATATTCCTACATACCTTTTTGAAGACATAGGGGGCTATGTTTCTTCATACCTTTTTGAAGACGTAGGGGGCTATGATGTTTCTACATACCTTTTTGAAGACTTAGGGGCCATGATGTTTGATATTTCGACATACCTTTTTGAAGACATGGGGGGCTATGATGTTTCTATATACCTTTTTGAAGACATAGGGGCCATGATGTTTGATATTTCGACATACCTTTTTGAAGACATAGGGGGCTATGATGTTTCTACATACCTTTTTGAAGACGTAGGGGGCTATGATGTTTCTACATACCTTTTTGAAGACTTAGGGGGCTATGATGTTTCTACATACCTTTTTGAAGACTTAGGGGCCATGATGTTTGATATTTCGACATACCTTTTTGAAGACATGGGGGGCTATGATGTTTCTATATACCTTTTTGAAGACATAGGGGCCATGATGTTTGATATTTCGACATACCTTTTTGAAGACATAGGGGGCTATGATGTTTCTACATACCTTTTTGAAGACGTAGGGGGCTATGATGTTCCTACATACCTTTTTGAAGACGTAGGGGGCTATGATGTTTCTACATACCTTTTTGAAGACGTAGGGGGCTATGATGTTCAATGTTTCTATGTACCTTTTTGAAGACATAGGGGGCAATGATGTTTCCTTCTTTCATTTGGATGACTTGCTTACATTCCACCACGATCATCTTGTCCTTCACATCCACTCTGTATAATAAACAAACAAATATAAACACTGATCCATAAACAAATATAAACACTAATCCAAAAACAAATATAAACACTAATCCAAAAACAAATATAAACACTAATCCAAAAACAAATATAAACACTAATCCATATGAAAAGTTCTGATGAGAACAAGTCAAAGCTTTGTAAGGTAATTAGAGTGCCAAAGATCAACCTAAAATCAAGTATGTAGACTTGTCTTCATTGAAAAATGTGTTCTCTGCACTATGCAACTAACCTGGACAGCAGAGGTCCGATCCATTTGTCTATCAGCTGTATATCTCGGAATGGGAACTGAAAATTACCACAAGTGTCACATATGAAAACATTCAATGGCCCACCATGTTTATAACAGCCATAATATCAAGTTATGGCTGTTATTCTTTCAGTGATGAAAACCTGAAACCCTTAAAATTAACCTGAAGATACCCCTACCCCGTTTCAGAAATGTCATTTTTGGATGTTTCAGACTGAGTTCAGGCCATTTTGAATTTCACATTTGAAGAAAAAAACCTGAATTCAGGTCATTTCCTGAAGACTTTCATTACTGTTCTTTAAAATATAACATAATAGAGAGAGAATGTAGATTTTGTATTTAGATCATGCTGATCTAAATTCTGAATCTTGTAATTTATATTTGCACGTGATTAACCAATACAGAAATATCTTGGTAAATCTGAATTCCTGTAATATTTTGTACCTTCAATATAGGATGTTGAATTTCTGTAGGGTCAAATACCAGCGACTTTGAGCATATCTTGAGACGACCCCTTTGTCTTCTGAAAATCAAAAAGGGAGAAAATGGTTAAAAATATAACTTTAAATTCTCAACTGTATCCTCTATTCATATCTTATCTCAATGTCCCATCATGCAGTTTCTGCCACAGTGATATATTTTGAAAATATTTACAAATCTCAAGGTTTGTCTACGTTTTACCTCATATATGTCCACTGAACAATGCCTTAGATATTTAGAGGTGGGATTTATAACATATTCTTCCACTTACATGTCTCATTATTTGTATTTACCTGAGGTGATTTATAAACGTAATAATTTCTTTACACATACCTCTTAATCGATTCATTTTCTGGTATGCCGAGGGTATAGTAGAAAACACTAAAATCTTCAAAATATATTTCTCCAGGCTCTAGTAGCAGTAAGGAAAATCTGCAACAGAAATTGATAAAGATCATAAGTATCCAGTAGTATATTTCTATTAAAGCATTCATGAAACCACAGAGGTCACAGGCAATTTTACAGAGGCTTAGGGTATGCTTAAATGATATGTGGCCATGAAACTGTGATACAAGCAAGCTATCTCACTAAAATCATCAAAAATAATGGTTATGGTGTTTTGCTGAAAGTACCAAGTTATACCAATTATGCAGGCTTGTCAGGTTCAAGGTCAATATCTCAAGTTCAGCTTCATGCTCTTTAAAGGATTCACGCATGAAAAAAACAACATCAGAACAACAAGAAAATTAAACATAAAAAAGTAAACAAAGCAAAGCTTGTGACAGAAACAAAGCTTGTGACAGAAAACCAAACTGACCATTATGTGACAATTATATGATAATGAATCATGCGATAAACCTCAACACCGATTACCTCGCTGGATAGCATGGGACGTAATTTGCTGCATATCATCACATGTGACACGTACATAGTACCGGTGTATATTCATTCTAGTTATTCAATTTCAGAGATTCAGGTTTTATATTTGCTCATCAAACCTTTATTAGGTCTTCCTATCAGAAGATAAAATCTCTTTCAAATCAAACTGAAGGTGGAATATTATAATATTTTAACATAACGTTATGGTTGTTATTCTTTAAAATATAACATAGTAGAGAGAGAATGTACTTTTTGTATTTAGATCATATTGGGGTCACCACTCCAGGCAATGCCTTCACTTACCAATACCAATACTAACACTGGCAGTCTGACAAAATGTGTAATATTCAGATAATAATCAGTCTATACAAGCTTCACTGTAGTTATAAATTTAATTTCCTGGCAGATTCTTGATTGTAAATATATACAGAATTTCTGTACTGAGGAGGTGTGTGAGGGATGTTTGTTTGTCTGTCTGCTAATGAAGTGTATTGTCAATCAGGAGATTAGGAGTCGGCCCCCTGCTGTTATATAACCTGCGACCTGTAGGTCATCCGGTCATGTGACCAGAGAACAGGTGCATCAGCTGGAGAGTGGGTACCAGTCAAGCAATAATACCGTATACACCCTTAATAAACCCCGACAACTAGAAGCATGCTGGCGCCGGGAGAAACACCTCAGGATTATGAGCTGGACGGAGTCAAGCTGGGGCCGCCGTTTGTCAAGGAAAACATAGAGAAAGTGATAAAGCTGGAGTTTGACAGTGAGGATGTGCTGATCGTGGGCTACCCCAAGTCTGGTGAGTCATGAACCCGGGGTACTGAACCCACATGTTGAACCCTCTGGACATCATAACACACCACCATCAAAGGGCAGTCAACACGCACTGCACTTCCAATAGAATTAAGATCTGTCTAATTGAGCCTTTATTGTTCCTAAATCAGTGATCAATTGCACTTGTGAATGCATGAAAAGAGATGGGCTATTGAAACAAGACTCCATAAATAGCTAAATTTACCCTGCTGATCTTCTGTGGGGACCAACTCTTTCTGAATGCAATGAAAAGACCGGATTAATTCATCCATTTATAAAGGATTAATCTTTAAATGTACTTAATCCTAGACACTGGTCAGTGGGTTGCTCACAGCTATTGTTGAATTTCAGATTTTGTCTGCAGTTTGTTGGATTGTTTATTTTGTCCTTTTTCATGTCATGATCAATAACGCAAACATCACAACTTGCAAATAAACGGAGATTAGTCCCCAGATAAGAATGAAATAAAATGATAGGAAGAACTTAATGAGCACGAGATAAGATATCACAACTTTAGATATACAGCAGTCTAGTATCTTAGCACAGGCCCAAAGTCCCAGACTAGTAAAAACACTGTTGGGCTAGTACACCTTCAGTCTGAGATAGTAGTACAGGCCCAAAGTCCCAGACTTGTAAAAACACTGTCGGGCTAGTACACCTTCGGTCTGGTATCTTAGCACAGGCCCAAAGTCCCAGACTAGTAAAAACACTGTCGGCCTTTCCCCCTGATTCTAGCCTGACTGTCTGTCATGATCTTACAAGTAGTAGTAAAAACGTTCTTTTGTCATTTGGTTAATTTTACTAAATGTGAATTGCCCTGACCAAGTAGAGTAATGGGTCCAGCTTGTATACCTTGATTCAGGCTAGTGTAAATCTCTACTTACTAGCCCGACTGTCTCATAGCCTAGAAAGTATTTGGCCCAAATATACTGCTATCATTGCGTTGACAGGTAACATTCAACTACTGCAAAACTGCTATCATTCTACTGACTATGTTGACAGGTATCGTTTAACTTTTGCTGTCACAGTTGACAGGTAAAATATAATATACATATATATTTCTTTTTATTGACAGATAACATTTTATATACTGATATCTTTTATATGTGTTACCTGTCAATATGTATATATTTCTGTGTTGACAGGTAACATGTTATATATTTCTGTTGACAGGTAACACATGTATATATTTCTATGCGTTGACAGGTAACATATTTCTATGTGTTGACAGGTAACACATTATGTATTTCTATGTGTTGACAGGTAACACATTATGTATTTCTATGTGTTGACAGGTAACACATTATGTATTTCTATGCGTTGACAGGTAACACATGTATCTATTTCTATGCGTTGACAGGTAACATATTTCTGTGTGTTGACAGGTAACACATTATGTATTTCTGTGTTGACAGGTAACACATTATGTATTTCTATGTGTTGACAGGTAACACGTGTATATATTTCTATGCGTTGACAGGTAACATATTTCTGTGTGTTGACAGGTAACACATTATGTATTTCTATGTTGACAGGTAACACGTGGCTACAGGACATGGTGTGGCTGATATGTAACGATGCCGACATTAAGACAGCCACTGAGGTGAGCGTCATGATGCGAGCTCCCCTGATTGACAGTCACCATGGTTACCGGATGGGGAGGCCGTCTCCGTGTGATCTCATCATGGCCAAGCCGCCGCCGAGGATCATGGACTCCCACCTGCCCTACAAACTCATCGGCAAGGCTGTCGAAAAGAACAAGCCAAAGGTCATCGTGGTGTTCCGCAATCCCAAAGACGTCATTGTGTCCTACTTTCACTTCCACAGAACCAAGCCCGGCCGAGGAATCCAGGAACTGGACACGTTCTTTGAGCATTTCATGAAGGGCGACGTGCTGTTTGGTGATTGGTTCCAGCACACACGTGACTGGTGGGCGAGGAAAGAGGACAGTCACATCCTGGCACTCACATATGAAGGCATGAAGGCCGATCATACCGGAACAATAGAAAAAATAGCCAACTTCCTCGGAAAAGACCTCAGCAAAGAAACCGTAGAAACAATAAGAGAATTCACATCTTTTGATGCCATGAAAAAGCGGCCGGCCGTGAAAGGGGGCGTGGGTCCAGATGGGTCGTCGTTCTACAGGAAGGGGGCAGTGGGGGACTGGAAGAACAGCCTGTCTGAGGAGCAAGTCCGGCAGGTGGACGAGAGGTACCTGCAGATACTGGGGGACTCCGGGCTCCAGTACGCAACTCAAACCTCTTAACATAGAATAACTTCACTTAATGACGCTTACATTCTCGTATGCTTTTTTGTGTCGTTTTTTTTTTTTTTTTTTAATAAATATTAGCATGTTTTACAAAAGGATATGAAATATCAAACATGTTGAAAATATTACTCAAAGATTCAGAACTTTTCACCAAAAAAAATAAAATAAATAACTGTGTACTTTAGACTTATAATGCAAATAGAAACTTCATATATTATTACAGAAGAATATAAAGTTCCCTGAAGTCAAAAGACTTACTGAACAGGATTTATGTCAATCTTCAAATGGATATTGTCTTATGTTTCACAATGTGATATAGTATTGAAATATGAAAGAATAAAATTGACATGAACATTTTTTGTTAGTATTTTTATCTGAAAAGTAGCAATTTTCTATTGCTTATCATAACGTCCATTGTTGTTGGATGTTCATACTTTACACATAATTTACTTGTCATGAGAATAGGAGCATTGGTTGGTGCTGAAGACTGGCCACTTTATTCTATTCAAAACTGTTTGAAATCTAAGAATTCTAAATTGTACAAAGTGTCATTTCTCTATACTAAGAAATCGCTTTCAGAATCAGTTTTTATAGAAAAGAGAAGAAAGTTCTTCAAAAATAAAAAGGATATTATGACCTAGTCTGCAAAAAATTGAAACCACAAAAAACTTTTGGACATATTTATGGGTGACTACAGCTGTGAACTTGTTTGAATTTAATCAATTAAAAATAATGCTTTAAACTCTTGTGAATGTGATGCAAGAGAACAATATTATCTAACATTACATCAAGGTCAAAATCTAATGTATGCTCAAATAAAAAAAATAAAAATTCCATGAAAGATTTTAGTATTTTCTACAGATAATCATGTCATCAGCCAATGCCGAACCTCTCCTTGATCAGAAAAAAGCTGTGAAACTATTCTTAGTCTTCTTAGAACCCTCCCCTTACCCTGTGTAAACAACTATTTGGTCCACCAACAATGAGTCTGTTCATTTGAGTTGCCTCTGATAATTTCTCTCTCAGAGATATAGGTCTATTTATAGGTTTTCATGCTATGCATATCATGGTTACGAGTTCTATTTGTTGATGACCCAGTGGTGTGTTCTAGATAACTGACCCTTGCTCCATTCTGTACTCCATCTGTCTATATATACACGGCACACAGGGCCAGCATACATCTACCAGACTATCCACACCAACCATACCAGGCCATAACACCCGGACCATCCACACCAACCATACCAGGCCATAACACCCGGACCATCCACACCAACCATACCAGGCCATAACACCTGGGTAACAAGGCCATCAGACTAGCCACACACCAGCCAAACCATCACACCAGCCAAACCATCACACTAGTCACACACTGCACCAGACCATCACAACAACTACACATTCCCGTCATGGCCACCACAGAGAACGCTGCCACAGAGAACAGCAGTGAGAAGAGTTCAGCCCCCTCGCCCCCAGTCCTCAAGGATGTCGCCAAATCTGACTACCACATCCAGGGCGTCAAGCTGGGCTTCCCCTTCGTGAAAACATCCGTAGAAAAATGTATGAACATGGAACTCCACCCAAATGACATCCTCATTGTGGGATTCCCCAAGTCAGGTAAGACAATGAAATATGAATCTCTCTGACCAAGGATTAAATATAGAGGAATTGTGCAGTTCTGGTTCTGGTAAAGGTGTGAACTCCTCAATGGTGAAAAAAAAACATGAAGATCAGCAATTGACCTATTAAAAACAAGTGCACAATAAAACTCAATTAAAATCTTATCATTAAAAATAAAAAACCCGGATTAACTGTATTATAGTTCACCCTGCCATATGTTCAGAATGCTGTGTTCCGCTGTTGATGTTTCATAATTGAACACAGCTGGACATAGTCTGATACACAGAAAATATCTGACTATGAAACACTATGAGGAGATAAGTAGTGACAACATGATGCACTGCTGAATGGTGATGATGAGGCAAAATTCTCACAGCCAACATATTACCAGACTCTACAGTAAAATGACCTAATTACTAACAGTGACAGTGACATGGCAAACAGACCAGCGTGACATGAACATGTGTGGCCCTGTTGTCACCTGTACCAAAATGAGTCAATCTGAAATATCCCATATCATGACCCCCTACACATACATATTATATAAACTGCCAGTGTTACTTGAGGGACCATCTCAAGGGGGGTGCAATAACAAAACAAGATAAACAAATGTATAATAGGATGATGAATGAGATATAAATGGTATACAAAGAGAGTAACCAGAGATAGATCAGATGTATCTATCTCTTAATATTATCAGAATTAAGAACTTCAATACTTCATCAAACTGAGACAAAAGTTGGTTACAAATATTGGTTACATTATGAGCTTATCAGCTTGACCAGACATCTAGAGTCATTGAGATCATAATAATCTGTCTCTCCAACTGCTGATACTGTTCAGTTTGAGCCAAACATCTATAATTTGCATGATTTGGCGAAGCATGAATGAATCCTGTGATCATTTTGTGTCACGCACCATGACCATATGCTATAGAGTAACACTAATAATATATGCATGACCAAATAGTGTAACACTAATAATGTATGCATGACCAAATAGCGTAACACTAATAATGTATGCATGACCAAATAGTGTAACACTGATCTTGTATGCATGACCAAATAGCGTAACACTAATAATGTATGCATGACCAAATAGTGTAACACTAATCATGTATGCATGACCAAATAATGTAACACTAATCATGTATGCATGACCAAATAGTGTAACACTAATCATGTATGCATGACCAAATAATGTAACACTAATGTGTGCATGACCAAATAATGTAACACTAATAATGTAACACTAATAATGTAACACTAATAATGTAACACTAATAATGTATGCATGACCAAATAATGTAACACTAATAATGTATGCATGACCAAATAATGTAACACTAATGTGTGCATGACCAAATAATGTAACACTAATAATGTAACACTAATAATGTAACACTAATAATGTATGCATGACCAAATAGCGTAACGCTAATCATGAATGCATGACCAAATAGCGTAACACTAATAATGTATGCATGACCAAATAGTGTAACACTAATAATGTATGCATGACCAAATAGTGTAACACTAATCATGTATGCATGACCAAATAGTGTAACACTAATCATGTATGCATGACCAAATAGTGTAACACTAATCATGTATGCATGACCAAATAGTGTAACACTAATCTTGTATGCATGAATGAATAATGCCACTCAATGGCCAAGTGTGACAAAATATATGTTTAGATCTAACTATTGTTATTGCTTGTTATAATAGAACACTTTGATTGTTATAATAGAACACTTTTTGGTCCAATTCTAGGTAACACTTGGTTGCAAGACATGGCGTGGTTAACCAATAACAACGCGGACACAGACGAAGCCAGCCAATCAGGGATCATGCACCGCGTCCCTCTCATAGAACAGGCTCCGCCCAACAGCAAACCACTGATTGACCTTGCCCTAGAGAGGGAGCCACCGAGAATGATGAACACCCATCTGCCCTTTCATCTCTTCAAAGAGGCCGTGGAAAAGGGCAAACCAAAAGTGCTATTTGTGGTTCGCAATCCCAAGGACGTGGCCGTTTCCTACTTCCACTTCTACAATAAACGCCCCGGCAGGATTAACTGCTACCCACAGTTTGGACCTTTTTATGAAGAGCTGATCGGTGGGAAGCTGCTGTTTGGTAACTGGTTTGACCACACCAAGGGCTGGCTTGATTATATCCAGGAAAACAAAGACAACACGCTCATCGTCACTTACGAGGGCATGAAAGCCGATCACAGCGGCACCATCCAAAAACTTGCCTCATTTTTCGGAAAGGACCTCACAAAGGAACAGGTGGAAACCGTCCGGGAATTCACATCTTTTGACACAATGAAGAACCGGGCATCTAAAGGAGCGCCACGTGGTGATGTCCCAACTGGCAAGAAGGAGGGAGACGATTCCTTCTTCAGGAAGGGGGTCGTCGGAGACTGGAAAAACACAATCACCGTGGCACAGAGCGAAGAGATAGACTTCATGTTCAAAGAAAAACTAGGCGACTGTCAGCTCAAGTTTGAAGGAATGAACTGAGAGGACAATGAACCATAGACATGTATATATATTATAAAAATGTTATATTTGATTCAGTATGGAGTCGGAATCATCATTAATCATGAATCCTTGAAATGCAAAGTGACAGTTTACTCTATTGCCTGTTTGCTAAACATAAATGAATTTATTTCAATATAGTTCTGACATTTGTAGTCGGACAACATGTCTGAAAAAAGTTAAATAAAAAGAATGTTCAAGTTAAAATGCTTACATTTCTTATCACATTATCGTGATATTTTTTTAATTTAGAATTCTTTTTCATAATTTTCTAAATAGGGATCTTTCTTTGTGATTATTATTTGAATCTTTAGGCTTCTCTAACTGATGTCATAAATATGGTAACTGGGATTGCCCAGTCTGAGCCTCATATTAAACAAGAAAAAGTGGTGATCCACATGTAACACAGATGGGGGAAAAAAATAACAAACCAGAATTCACAACAAACAGAACAAAAATTAAAATAAACAAAACAAAAATTACAACAAACAAAACAAAATTAAAATAAACAAAACAAAATTTACAACAAACAAAAATTAAAATAAGCAAAAAAACACAAATGAAACAATTATTGCAAACTGATGGGGCAGTTGAAATGATCTTTATTTGTCTTTTGAAAACATTTAATTTGGTATATGAACGATTTCTGTATGCAACTGTATGCAAAAGATGTGCCTTTTCAGGCCCGATTATGTAAGTTGCTCTATTATCGCTCAGGCGCTATCACAAATCATCGATCAGACTTTTCAATGTCATTTCTGTTCTAATTGTCCGATTTACACCAAATTTGAACTAAACTTACTGAAAATTGTTTGTTCTAGCGATTGGGAAGCATTTCCAAGCAATTTAAAGGGATAATTTTGTGCAGCGATGGGCGATGACGATGTTGTCATTTCAGCGGGATGCCTATTGGCTTTGCGGAGCCGGTGAACTTGTTGATGAGCATTTTGTCATCACACACTTCGTTATCTTTGTTTGCAAGTTATAGGAACGCATATTATAGATCAGCATTTCATGCTCTATCTATTGGATAAGATTTCCAAGCAATGTGAATTGATAATTTCGCACATCGATGGGCAGATGGGCGATGACGATATTGCCGTCTTCAAATTTTTGTCATCACGACTTCTTTATCTTTGTTTACTTTGTATATGAATGTTATTTCTGTTCTAATTGTCCGATTTGCACCAAATTTAGACTAAACTTACTGAAAATTCCTTGTTCTTGCGATTGGGAAGCATTTTAAAGAGATAATTTTATGCAACGATGGGCGAGCATGATGACATCGTTTTGAACTTTCTGCTTTGTTTACATGACGCACTTCTTTTCTTTTGTTCACTTCTTTTAGATATGTATTCATTCGCTGGACGCATGCGCTAATTAGAATCTTTCGCAAGCAGACGACAAACACTCCACAGTGGCGTCAGTTGCTTTAACTATTATGACCACAGAAAAAACCGAATTACAACCCACAGGAAACAACTACCCATTTCCCATGATCGTACCGATCACAGAATAACACAGATAGTCCCTTTTTGATATCCACTGCCGATAGGCAGTGGATATCAAAACATAGGCATCAGAGATGCATCAACCCTCAGCCCTGGTAACTCATTGCACAACATTCGCTCCACACAATATTTGTGAACAAAACGTCACTGCACCAAGGCAAATTGATTCAGGGGTAAAAAAAAACCATAATATCTAATTCCTTTGATAGCTTAGGTGTGTCAAGTATCATGAAACTGTCATCATTTACTCTAGAATTATTGAGATGGGCCGGTGACCTTGAAAAGCAGGTTAAGGTCACCGTCCATCAAACTCATCTGGAGTCTTCCCAGATGCTTATGTGTGTCAATTTTCATGAAGCTGCCATTATTTGCTCTTAAGTTATTGCAATGACGTGGATTTGACATGATTGTCCCTGTGACCTTGAAAAGTAGGTGAAGGTCATGTTCCATCAAGAGAAGTCTGAGGTCTTCACCAGATGCTTATGTGTGTCAAGTCTCATAAAGCTGCCATCATTCGTTCTCGAGTTACAGTAATGATAGGGATTTCACATAATTGTACCTGTGACCTTGAAAAGTAGGTGAAGGTCATGTTCCATACAAAAATGTCTGAGGTTTTCATCAGATGCTTATGCGTGTCAAGTTTCATGAAGCTGCCATCATTTGTTCTCGAGTTATCGCGATGACAAGGATGATTTCACATAATTGTCCCTGTGACCTTGAAAAGTAGGTAAAGGTCACGTTCCATCAAGAGAAGTCTGAGGTCTTCACCAGATGCTTGTGTGTGTCAAATCTCATAAAGCTGCCATCATTCGTTCTTGAGTTATTGTGATTCTTGGGATTTCACATAACTGTCCCTGTGACCTTGAAAATAAGGTCAAGGTCGCCGTCCATCAAACACATCCAAGGTTTTCACCAGATGCTTTTGTGTGCCAAGTTTCATGAAGCTGCCATCATATGTTCTCGTGTTATCGCGATGACAAGGATGATTTCACATAATTGTCCATGTGACCTTGAAAAGTAGGTGAAGGTCATGTTTTATAGAAACAATTCTGAATTCTACACCAGATGCTTATGGGTGTCAAATCTCATAAAGCTGCCATCATTTGTTCTTGAGTTATGCGATTCTTGGGATTTCACATAATTGTCCCTGTGACCTTGAAAAATAGGTCAAGGTCACCGTCCATCGAACTCGTCCGAGGTTTTCACCAGATGCTAATATGTGTCAACTTTCATGAAGCTGCCATCATTTGTTCTCGAGTTATCGCGATGACAAGGATGATTTCACATAATTGTCCCTGTGACCTTGAAAAGTAGGTGAAGGTCATGTTTCATAGGAAAAATTCTGAGGTCTTCACCAGATGCTTGTGTGTGTCAAATCTCATAAAGCTGCCACTATTCGTTCTTGAGTTATTGTGATTCTTGGGATTTCACATAATTGTCCCTGTGACCTTGAAAAATAGGTCAAGGTCGCCATCCATCAAACTCGTCCGAGGTTTTCACCAGATGCATATGTGTGTCAAGTTTCATGAAGCTGCCATCATTTGATCTTGAGTTATCGCGATGACAAGGATGTTCGCTACAGACATACATACATACATACATACATACATACATACATACCCATGCCAGGAGTACTGCAATACCCTCAACCTGATTACATCAGGGGCTGAGTTTAAAAAGGACCATCCCTGTTACAAAAAAATGGAGTGATCAGACTGACCGACACTAATAGTCCTGTCTTCTGTATGTTTATTGGTATTATGTCATGCCTCCTGGGGTACCCACATCTACCCTCTGCCCTTCCCTCACATACATCACCCAACTTGTGGTCAATGGTCTGCCAGAGCATGATGTATTCCTGCACTTTGAGGCTGCAGTGCCACATCAAAGCATATCAATGTAAACATTATGTAAAAGTAAACATGGGCCAGGGTGTTCCTCTGACGAATTGTGAGTAATGAGATATATCATTTTATATAAGGTAGAAATCTGCATGCCTCATTTGTCAATTTGACATAAGTAGAGGACACAACTTGATGTTTGCAGTGTTATACTTAATCACTTTTTGCAAACAATTTATCATAACTGCTTCACAAAGTTGACTAAAAGAGATAACAAAAAAATCATCTTGATGAGATCATGTCGTAGAGTAATCTTCCAGGATCAAAACCTGTATAAAATATCACTTAGTAATAAAGTGATATTAATCATTCCTTAAAGGCAATGATCAATAACTATTTCTAGGTATAATGAATAGATTAACTGATGACTTTATTGCCTCATTTAGCCACATGTGTTCTGTAGAGTCAATTCACATTCAATTGATGGGATCAGTTAGGTGAGAGCTCCTGATTTTCCCCGCCAGATGGAACATTTACTTTTAAATGTGACCGGCACACCATCTGTAGTATAACTGTATAGCGTCGGTATTGGGCTTTTCTATTCATTCAGTTTATTTCATAATTTCATTCAGTTCATTTCAGTTCATTTCGCCATCACATAGTCATCGGGGCCTTGCTGGAGGCTGTCAATCAACACTGCTACACTTTTGAGGCACGCACATTTTGAGAATTCTGATGATTGCAGGTGGTAATACAGACTGTCAACATTTTAAATATAATATTCTGAATCTCCTAACCCAGCAGTGTATATGTGAGTGTCTGTGAGCTTATCATGTTGGTGAACAGTTTGATATAATTTCTTCTTAATAGGTGAACTTCTAGGCTCACACATAATTTACTATCTGCATACCTTTAATAGCGATGTCCCAAATCAATGAAAAATAATCTTTGTATGACATAATCAGAATTGGTCATTTAAAAGGTTTTGTTTGGGACAAAAGTGTGACTTGGGGTCCTACAACAAGCAACCAACAAAACAGTGGAGACATAAGCCTCATGTTTAATCCACTTCCTTGCCCAATGAATAGGAGAAATTGTAATAAGTTTTAAATAGCTGTCCGTCATCCTAAAATTACAAACCACACATGAAGAAAATATCCAGCAGAAAGTTGGTATAATCTATAAATAGAATGAGGCACTGAGAGGTTATCCATTAAAGGCCAAATATGATGGATAGTAGTCGGATACTTCTGCTTGCCTAACAGTTGATAACAATCTTTTATGTAGGATTTAAACTAATATTGTATTTGAAAAACCAAAAAATCTGTAACCATTGTTTGATTATGTAAAAAGTAAATACGTAAATTGTGCTTTGAGCCATTTTTGGCTTTAACCTCACACAGCCAACCCAATTATTCTAATATTAGCTCCATTTGACCAGTTGGAATCAATCATGTGTTTGATCTTGCATAATGTGACCAAATATGTTAAGGGATGTGATCATATTTGGGCAAGCTTAAGTTATGCGTGATCATATATAGTCACACAACATGCCCACCCATTGAGTCCTGCAAGACTTTATTAAATCACAGATTACATGATGTTTGTCTTCAACTGCTGACATCTGAAATTTGCATATTTTAAGTTATCTTAAACTGTCCTAAAACCCAAGTGTGTCAGCTATTTATAGATTGGGATTACCCAATTTGAACCAAATATCATTGCATCACATGAATTTATAAATAAAAATTGCTCTTTCATTTAGACTGAAATTATAACTCATTATGGAATAAACCAACCGAGCCTATTTTTTGTCAATGTGCAATGAAATATGGCAAAAACAATGGTAGAGTGTTACCAAGGTGACAAAATTACCAGATATCCTTTCATTCATTTTCCTATCTTTGACTTTGTTTCAAAATATGAATTAACATGATCAAGACCCAATATCATCATAATATTTTGTAACCATGGTTACAATAAGCCTGTATCGCTTTTGAATGCATAAAACCAGTGTCATAGTCATTGGAATCATTTTATCGTTATATTATTACGATCTGCACACAGCAATGTCACCAGTCTCAGAATAAAGAGAAAGAATACTGTGAAATGAGTGAAGATATTTTGAGAGAAACAACAAATTAGATTTGAAATTTTGATAGCAAATACACAATTATATCAAATCTGTATATCTCAGTCGAGTGTGAAAAGTTTAGGATTGGTGCTCACAGCATACATGTGCTGCTTGTTGATGATAAATCTATAATAAAAACATTAAACTGAAAGATCGAGATAGCACGATATAATGTCTTTGTACCTGGAGGGATGGGCTTGTTGTATATCGTATGTGATGTGCATTGATGCATGTTTTGTCAGTCAGAGAAATGTCTGACACCTCATATTTTTTGGGATGCTTTTGGGGTAAAAAAGTTTGAATAGAAATGTTTTCATGAACCTAGATAACATCAAACATGGATTTAAAACCCTATTATTTTAAAGTTTTAGAAATAACACACTTCACTAAATTTCGCGGAAATCAGTTTGGTTATTGCAATATTGGCAGGTTTAGAAATGGATATTTGTGGGAGTTATTAATTTAACAAATTTCACATTTATATCATTTGGCATTTCTTTTTCTTACAGTACTTTGTATGAAATTTGTGAACATGAATATGCAAGAAAAATAATAAATACTTAAAGAATACTACAGAAAAAATACTGTAATGTACTACTACTACTACCCCATTTCGACAAATTCAAAACCCTGGACCTGCCAATGATGCCTTTCATGTGATCTCCTTATGTGACATCACGCTGATACAAGTCACTCTATGTTGAACGTGACAATTGGCAAATGCGTCAAGTGCCAAATGCAACAACCTGGGGGATGGTACTGTCTTGCGCCCTGTAGGAATCGCGGCCAAGTAGGAATTCCTACATAGCGCAAGTGCGCTCAGTAGGAATTCCTACTTTGCGCAAAAAAGTAGGAATTGTCTTTTAAAAGATTTTATGTTTATAATTCCACTGAGAATATTCAGTGAGATACCTGATAGGACCAATGAGTAGATTTAGTTTAGATGGTAACAGGTCACTTTGCCTCACATGAGATCACAACAATACTGCCTCCTGGCCTTTCCAACTGGTTATCACTCTGCCTCATTAAAAGCTTTTGAAACAAAGGTTAAGCAAGAGCCAGGTTTAGTGAAATTCTACAACTTTGTGATCAAATCTTAACAAAAATTGTAGAATCTATACAATGTTTCGATATTTGATACATTTGCCGATCAAGTTGTAACAATTGATGTCCGCTGTCAATCATTTTCTCAGTCTGTGAAGTTGGCAGAATATTCGATATTCTATATTGAATATTCTATAAAATTCATGAAGTTGGAAGGATATTCTATATTGAATATTCTATAAAATACGTGAAGTTGGAAGGATATTCTGTATTGAATATTCCATAAAATTTGTGAGGTTGGTAGGATACTGTATACAGACAAATTTTTCGGACGCGAAATTGAAGAGGGGACTCTCCCGGTCATTTTGATACCAAGCATGACCATAAACAACAAAAATAAAATGACTTTGTTCTCACTGATTCCAATTATCAGCGTTCACAGTTTTGCATTTCGTCATTGTTTCTATTGCTTTGAGTCGTGTCTTCCCCTTTTTGACAGAAATGCTTTCACACGTGGATTGATTTCAATTGCGTTTTAAATGATAAATAAAGGTATTTACCCAATATTATCACGATGATTTACGGCCGATGGAGTGCTATAAACGATAATAATTAAAAGCGATATAATTAATATATTTGGCTTTAAATACACAAAGAAATATTCTACCACATGTTATAGTTTTGACCCCAGGGAGGGGGTACTCTCATGATTTTAACCAGTGGAGGCTGGGATGGAACTGAAAACCCCAGAGCCTGAATTAGGAAAATATTCTATCATTATTGGTACCCTGATTTAGGACTAGCTGAATTTTTGATACCCTCATTTAGGGATGATGCAGAAGGAGGAGATTTGGAAAAGGGGATTGTCACTCCCGCTTTTTAAAATGACGACCTCGTATTGCGTAATGCATGTTAAATGGATGAATGGTTTAGTTCTGTTCTCGACCTGCAAAGCGTATTTTGTGTTAATATTATGTACTAGAAATCCAAAATTCGTGAAAATAAAACGGCGCGAACCTGTCGAAAACGGCGATGGCGCGAAAATAACTAAGCGCGAACTTTTCTCTGTATACAGTATTCTATATTTGATATTCTCCAGGAGATTAAGTTCATAAATATTAACAGATCATGTTGAAAATGTTTTATATTAACAGTAATGCTGATAAAAGGTGGAAACTTGATGGTAAACACAGGTAAGCATTGATGTGCATTTCAATGGGTTCATGGGTTCATGCTCGAGTTGCACAATGTAGGAATAACACATGTCAGCATGTATAAATTGCCAGGGTGGGGTCAGACATCTGTCACATGATGGATTCCTACATTGCTCAAGTTGCACAATGTAGGAATGAGGTATGCCAGCATGTAAGAATGGCCAGGCTGGGGTCAAACATCTGTCTCATGATGGATTCCTACATTGCTCAAGTTGCACAATGTAGGAATGACGTGTGTCAGCATGTATAAATGGCCAAGGTGTGGTCAGACATCTGTCACATGATGGATTCCTACATTGCTCAAGTTGCACAATGTAGGAATGACATGTGTCAGCATGTATAAATGGCCAAGGTGTGGTCAGACATCTGTCACATGATGGATTCCTACATTGCTCAAGTTGCACAATGTAGGAATGACATGTGTCAGCATGTATAAATGGCCAAGGTGTGGTCAGACATCTGTCACAGGATGGATTCCTACATTGCTCCACAATGTAGGCATATTATCATACCCTCATCAATTCCTTTAATACTAATCCCTAAGACACTGCCAATAACAATTTTATTATATAGCTACACTGGAAATGGGATCATGATTGGCCATATCTAATAAACACAGACATTTTCAAGGGTAGATATTTTTTATTGTGAGTTATTGGCAGTGTTTCGTCTTGATGAAGGTTAGCAGCCCATACAGTCAACCCAGGACTCGTCAGTTAGGGTTAGACCATAAACTTGAGCCAACTCAACAAAAAGTTGTTATTAATTTAAAGAACAATAAAAATAAATCTGTCCTTATTGAAGTAAGATAATAATATAATAATAATAATATAATAATAATAATAAATTTCTAAAGCGCTATATCAGACAAGGTCTGCTCATCATGCTCATGGCGCTTGCGGAAGTAGTATTCTCTAAATAGATGGGTCTTTAACCGTTTTTTAAAGACGTCCATCTTTTTGCAATCCTTCACTGTATGGGGCAGGGCATTCCATAGTTTCTCTATGTAAAATGCATGCAGATTAATAGCAATAACCATCAATCTTGTAAGCCAATAAATAATAGTCCCATTCCCTGTTATAGAAATGTTGTGTTCAAAGAAACAAAAATTCCACAGCTGGACACAATTTTTGAAATCTGACATAAATTTAGAGAAAAAAAATGAATAATGAACTGTGAACAGTGAATAAGTAACAAAGTTCACAAAATCAAGAGTTGATCAATCCCAACGTCCAGCACCCTTGTAGCCTGGTTGTAGCTGAGCCATAGCCTGGCTTCTCTTTCAAACAAAACTAAACTGGGAAAAATTGGGAATTTAATTATCTACTCCGCAAGTATCATTTTGAAATAATATTATCAAATCAGCTACGTCAACTTTAACGGGTGTGAGCTTAGAAGAATGAAGGTAAATAAACCTCCACTTGTCCCCACCTACGATCCATAAATATGGACACTTTCACAGACTCGATCATGACACATGATATTTGTATTCCTACTTATTTGCGCTAGGTAGGAATTCCTACTTTTGGTTGCGCAATGTAGGAATCATTCCTACATCGCGCAAGATTCCTACTTTGCGCATGACAGTAATACTGAAGAAAGTAACCAAAACCATTTCCTGAGTCTGTGAGGCAAATACAAACAAAAAATAGTATGAACACTAAAATGTACAAACAAGACATATAAACTAACCATCAATAAAATGGACTATGACAGACATGACAGACTGCCGAAAAATGAAATAATGCACTGCAGAAAAAAATCGGACAAAAATCAATTAATCTGGCACATCTGTCATTTTTGACAATTTTGTGACTGAAATTTAGATATGAATTTGGCCCTTGTTAAGTGAGGTGTCCCTGCAATGATGATTGAAACATAAACCTAGAATGTTGTTTGATATTGTTTCAGTGTTTTAACCATGTGACACAATGTTTTATGTGAAAATAAAAGCAATTTACCGTTCTTTCCTCTCCAATTCGTGGCCTTCCAAAAACGCCATGTTGATAACCTCGTTGTGTTTCTTTCCCCGATTCATTATATTCTTTAAATTTTCTTCAAAACAATATTATAAAATCTATTTAATATTTCATTAGTAATATTTTATATTCAAAAAGTATTAATTTGGTTTTAATGGATGAGTTTCTGACATTAATTACTGTAAAAACAATTTAGCTTCTGTTATCTAGGTAAGCGAAAATGGAGAAACACTATATTTTCAACCCACTGAAAATGAAACAAGTGTAGACCTCGAACCTTCAGACCTAAAGTCAAAACAAACGAGAGAAAACAGAACCAGTCAGCTTGATGTGGACAAGCAGAGGCAGAGAACGAAGTCTAAAACTGCCTTGAACAAATTTTCGTGGTAGGTATTTGTTAAACTAAAACACTATGTAATGATTCTGTTACATATTTGTATGATATCCATTCCGATGTTAAACCTTATCAAGAAAGATACACAGTACTTATACAAATTACAATGTCAATTATGAGTTATTCCCATTGGCATATTCAGCATCAAACCGATTTGAAATCCACTGTTTTCATAAATACATTGCACTGCCCATCATATTTAAGTAATGACTCTAGTAGAATTCTTTCTCCGGCAACAGGTTTTCAACAAGCCATGCACTTCTCTTCAAACGCAAGACTTGTCAGAAAAGATTTCTTTGTTTTTTCTTGATCTCAACATCGTTTGGACATTTTTTTCTCTGTTTTCTTCCGGTCTCGTATATATCGTTTGGACATTGTTTACGAGTTTGCGCAATCAGATGAAAGTGGGTCAGTCTAGCAGCAATGATCAGAAGCTCCACAACACAGTGGTGCTTCTGACGTCACATTATGTTTCTCCCTTTTTATTTCCATGACATCATCACTTGGACTCTTCTAAATGCCATTTCTCGTAACCAGGTGTGCTATCGAGTGAAAAACTTAAGGAAAGGACATTACAGATAATACACAGGCCTGTCTTTAGAGACATTACGACTGGGAAAGATGATGACATGGGTCAAAACTACATCAGTCAGAGGTTGAATTCATTTAGCAGGGAAACATTAATATGATGGGCACTGCTTGACGTTTCTGGGGAAACAGTGGATTTCAAGTCTATTTTGACGATGAATATGGTAATAGTACATTCACCAAAGGAAGAAAATACAAACTTTAGTATTTCCGATGTAGCCACTATCCTAAAGATATAAGTAACTTTAAAGTCAGGAGATACAAAAAAATTATTTTTGTATATTCCAGATGTGAATGGCAGAGAGCGCGGTGCTGGTTTTGTTGTCATGGAGAACTCTGGCACGGAATCCTCATCAGAAACTCCAGTGAGGATTGACAGTGCAGACTCCAAAGTGGCATCTCCACTACCGGACGATGTGTGTCCAGCATGCAAGGACCCATACGAGGATCCCGTCGTTCTGCCCTGCTCCCATGTCATCTGTCGACAGAAATGTGGCGGCAAAGTGATACGATTTGGGAAAATTATTCCTTGTCCGGTATGTGGTAGCAAATACTTTTTAGATAATGGACTGGAAGGTCTTTCGGCTCCAGGACAAAACCAAAAGAAATCTTTGGAAGAATCAAAACAAAAATCTTTGGAGAAAGTAAATGTCTCTCACCAGGTGGCACCAAATCCTAAATCAGTGAGTACTGCAGATAATGTATTGGTGACAGAGGAGGTGGTATATCAGTGCCCAGCATGCAGGCAGGACTACATGGACCCAGTTGTGTTGCCATGCAACCATGCACTGTGTCGTACCAGATGTGCGGCCAAGAAACTACGCTTCGACAACTTCCTGCCGTGCCCGGAGTGTGAAGTGAAGAATTTTGTGATAGGTGGAGTGGCAAGACTCCCGAAGGCAAACATCCGACTCCTGCGACACATTCACGAGGTCAAAGAACAACTAACACAATCAAATCACCTGAGATGTGGACTGTGCAAGGATTATTACACAGACCCCGTGGAGCTGCCGTGTTCGCATGTGCTGTGCCGTGGGAGGTGTGTGAAGGGACGGCACAGAGAGGATGGCAGCCTGACCTGCCCCCTGTGTGGGGCGGGGCACACCCTCCTGGGTGGAATAGATTCCCTACCCACTGCTATCAACATACACAAGGAACTTATAGAGAAGGGCATCAGAAAAAAGGTCATCAAGACTCCATCTGGTGACAATAAAAAAACACAGCTGAGATGTCCATTGTGTAAACACCTGTATAAAGAACCGGCCATCTTGCCTTGCTCACATGTGTTCTGTAGGCAGAAGTGTCTTGGCCAGATAATCAAGTTAAACAAAGAGATTGAATGTCCAGTTTGCTGTCAGACATTCAGGTTTGAGAAGGGCCTTCTCTCAGTGCCTGCAGAGGACGATTTGTGCAGGCAACTCGCTGATATGAGAGGTGACGAGTACAAACCTTACATGGCAGAAAGTGATATAACTACAAAAGATGCTAGTAACTCAAAACTAGATTCCCTTAAATGTCGCCATGGTGGTGGTTGGCGGGACGGCGGTGGGCAGGGCAACAGTGGCCGGGGCAGGGGAATGTCATCTGGTTCTAAGAGAGGGCCAACGCATCTCATTGGCAATCAGATGGAACACCAGAAAGTAGCCAAGATGATGCCAACAGAAGGTCACATGGATGTGGGGCGTGGAAGGGCAAGTTATGTGCAGGACAGATTTTTGCAAATTGCTGGAGAATCCGAGGATGTCCTGAGTTCTATGGGCTCCTACACAGGACTTCATTCCATTGGCAAAGGAAGAGGAGTCGCTGGAAGTGGCCCAGGCTTCCGAGGAAGAGGAGGCAGCGGAATGCTCAGAACAGGAAGAGGAGGCAGCGGAATGCTCGGAAGAGGAAGAGGAGAAGGAGGTGAAAATAGAGGAGGTGGAGGGAAGAGAGAAATTGAAGACACAGGACAAGAATTGGGAGATAGCGGAAACGGGTACAGAGAAAGAGGATATGGTTTGAGAAGAGGATTTAGAGGAAGAGGGGTTGGAGACAGGGGAAGGGGGTTTGGGGACAGGGGAAGGGGGGTTGGAGACAGGGGAAGGGGGGTTGGGGACAGGGGAAGGGGGGTTGGAGACAAGGGAAGGGGGGTTGGAGACAGGGGGAGGGGGGTTGGAGACAGGGGAAGGGGGTTTGGGGACAGGGGAAGGGGGGTTGGAGACATGGGAAGGGGGGTTGGGGACAGGGGAAGGGGGGCTGCCGACAGGGGAAGGGGGGTTGGAGACAGGGGGAGGGGGGTTGGAGACAGGGGAAGGGGGGCTTCTGACAGGGGAAGGGGGGCTTCTGACAGGGGAAGGGGGGCTTCTGACAGGGGAAGGGGGGCTTCTGACATGGTATGGGGGGCTTCTGACAGGGGAAGGGAGGCTGCTGACAGGGGAAGGGGGGCTTCTGACAGGGGAAGGGGGGCTTCTGACAGGGGATGGGGGGCTTCTGACAGGGGAAGGGGGGCTTCTGTCAGGGGATGGGGTGTTGGCAGCAGTCTCAGAGGAGTCCAGGTTCGACCATCAGAAACTTATCAATCTCTGTACAATGAGGATGATCAGCTGACAACATTGCCGCCCATCATGCTTCAGGAAAACAAGAACTCAATTCCTGGATCAATACAGTTGGCCCCTCCAGGGGGAAGACCTCCACTTGTAAACTTTGGGATACCCCCTCCTGGAATGGCCCCTCCTGGGGGAATGCAACCACATGTTAACCTTGGAATGCCTCCTCCTGGGATGGTCCCTTCAGGGGGAATTCTCCCATCTGGAGACCTCGGGATACCTCCTCCTGGTATGCCCCCTCCAGGAGCTATGAGTATGCAACAGTCATACAGTACAGCAAGCACCCTTCCCCAGTGGCCTGGCTATGAGCAGTCCCACCCCACTGTCCCACACTCCCAGGCTTACGAGGGGTCCAGCGGCACAGACACAGCCTCTGAGGCCTATGCTAAGTGGTACAATGAATACATGGAGTGGTACAAAGCCGCATTCCCAGAAGCTTATGCTCAAGAAACCTCAAAGCAGTCTGCAGTGCCACCTGGTGGTTACTACAATGAGACAATGGCCTCCGTTCCCCAGACTCGGCCTGCCAAGGGGCTGTATGTAGCGCCAGATTATGAACCACCCAAAGCAGCACCGCCACCTAGTGAGGACAAATCAGCCATTGGGTCCGGACCGATCATGTATAAAATGTATTCTGGGGAAAAGAAGAAACAACAGGCTCCACGATTTACCACAGAAAGTCAGGCTCCACGATTTACCACAGAAAGTATTCTGAACAAGATTCACAGTAATGTAGATCTGACTGTGCCCAGACCAAAAGAGGTACCTAAAGTAAGCAAACGGCACTCCTACGAACCTGAGATGTTTACACCCTTCACTCCCACATCGGATACGCAAGCATCTCACCTTCCTACTGACCAGGGACTGATTCCCACCCCTACAACCGGGGGACAAATTATCTACCCCACCCCTACAACCAGGGGACAAAGTAACTACCCCACCCCTACAACTGGGGGACAAAGTAACTACCCCACCCCTACAACTGGGGGACAAAGTAACTACCCCACCCCTACAACCGGGGGACAAAATAACTACCCCACCCCTACAACCAGGGGACAAAGTAACTACCCCATCCTTACAACCGGGGGACAAAGTAACTACCCCACCCCTGCAACCGGGGGACAAAGTAACTACCCCACCCCTATGACTGGGGGACAAAGTAACTACCCCACCCCTATGACTGGGGGACAAAGTAACTACCCCACCCCTACGACCGGGGGACAAAGTAACTACCCCACCCCTACGACCGGGGGACAAAGCAACTACCCCACCCCTGCAACTGGGGGACAAAGTAACTGCCCCACCCCTGCAACCGGGGGACAAAGTAACTACCCCACCCCTGCAACCGGGGGACAAAGTAACTACCCCTCCCCTGCAACCGGGGGACAAAGTAACTACCCCACCCCTACAACCGGGGGACAAAGTAACTACCCCACCCCTGCAACCGGGGGACAAATTAACTACCCCACCCCTACAACCGGGGGACAAAGTAACTGCCCCACCCCTGCAACCGGGGGACAAAGTAACTACCCCACCCCTGCAACCGGGGGACAAAGTAACTACCCCTCCCCTGCAACCGGGGGACAAAGTAACTACCCCACCCCTACAACCGGGGGACAAAGTAACTACCCCACCCCTGCAACCAGGGTACAAAGTAACTACCCCACCCCTACAACCTGGGTACAAAGTAACTACCCCACCCCTGCAACCAGGGTACAAAGTAACTACCCCACCCCTACAACTGGGGGACAAAGCAACTCCAGCCACCCCCCTTATACAGCTAGTAGACCTGGCAGACTCGTGTCTACCACCCCTGATACAGCTAGTAGACCTGGCAGACTCGTGTCTACCACCCCTGATACAGCTAGTAGACCTGGCAGACCCGTGTCTACCACCCCTGATACAGCTAGTAGACCTGGCAGACCCGTGTCTACCACCCCTGATACAGCTAGTAGACCTGACAGACCCGTGTCTACCTGGGGGCGGGCACCCAGAGTTAAACCTTTTACAGCTCTGGGCCTGTCGTCAGCGACCTCAGAAGGCAGCAGCAATTCCCTGTCTAAGAGCGCACAATCACAAACCCTCCAGAACCCCAGACATACGCCTGGCACTTCCCCCGACCTTATGAAGCATATTCAGTTCAGAGCCAGAACGTCTCCCTCCCGGACAGGTAACCAAACTGAGAGTGGTGATAATACTGCGCCACCCTTATTGGGTCGGCCTCAGCAGCCGCAGGAAGATACGCCCCTCCTTGTGGGGCCCAAGAGGCTGCTGGGATGCCAAGATCAGAAGGAAGCTGCAGATCGGAAAAGACAAAAAAAGGACACTTCAGCGACACACAGTAGGACTTCTTTTTTACTATTTGTGTCTTACACCATACTGTAATATTTTATAATACATATATGTATATATAAATATATATGTCTTTGTTAAGTGCCCTCTGGTGGTAGGTTCAGAAAAATACAAAAATTACCTGGTTGGAAATGGCACTTTTAATTTGTTTGTAAAAGAACTGCATCTGGTATCAAGATTTTATCATTAAACTTGATCATCCATGAAATACAGCAAAATAATGTATTACATGATGTTAATGCTACTTTGTGCCCAAGTGACTGGAGAATGGTGTGGTTAGAGTTGATATAAGACCAGTAGAAAACATCATTCTGGGTGTCATCATTCTCATATTTTCATACCATCATTCTGATCTTATCATCATTCTGATCTTATCATCATTCTGATCTTATCATCATTCTGATCTTATCATCATTCTCATCTCATCATCATTCTCATCTCATCATCATTCTCATCTCATCATCATTCTCATCTTATCATCATTCTCATCTTATCATCATTCTTATATTATCATCATTCTCATCTTATCATCATTCTCATCTTATCATCATTCTCATCTTATCATCATTCTCATCTCATCATCATTCTTATCTTATCACCATTCTCATCTCATCATCATTCTCATCTTATCATCATTCTTATCTTATCATTCTCATCTTATCATCAATCTCATCTTATCATCATTCCCATCTCATCATCATTCTCATCTTATCATTCTTATCTTATCATTCTCATCTTATCATCAATCTCATCATATCATTCTCATCTTATCATCATTCTCATCATATCATCATTCTCATCTTATCATCATTCTTATTTTATCATTCTCATCTTATCATCAATCTCATCTTATCATCATTCTCATCTTATCATCATTCTTATCTTATCATCATTCTCATCTTATCATCACTCTCATCTTATCATCATTCTCATCTCATCATCATTCTCATCTTATCATCATTCTCATCTTATCATCATTCTCATCTTATCATCATTCTCATCTCATCATCATTCTTATCTCATCATCATTCTCATCTTATCATCATTCTCATCTCATCATCATTCTCATCTTATCACCATTCTCATCTTATCATTCTTATATTATCATCATTCTTATATTATCATCATTCTCATCTTATCATCATTCTTATTTTATCATTCTCATCTTATCATCTTTCTCATCTTATCATCATTCTCATCTTATCATCATTCTTATCTTATCATTCTCATCTTATCATCATTCTCATCTTATCATCATTCTCATCTTATCATCATTCTTATCTTATCATTCTCATCTCATCATCATTCTCATCTCATCATCATTCTTATCTCATCATCATTCTCATCTTATCATCATTCTCATCTCATCATCATTCTCATCTTATCATTCTTATCTTATCATTCTCATCTCATCATCATTCTCATCTTATCATTCTCATCTTATCTTATCATTCTCATCTTATCATCATTCTTATCTTATCATTCTCATCTTATCTTATCATTCTCATCTTATCATCATTCTCATCTTATCATCATTCTCATCTTATCATCATTCTCATCTCATCATCATTCTCATCTTATCACCATTCTCATCTTATCATTCTTATATTATCATCATTCTTATATTATCATCATTCTCATCTTATCATCATTCTTATTTTATCATTCTCATCTTATCATCTTTCTCATCTTATCATCATTCTCATCTTATCATCATTCTTATCTTATCATTCTCATCTTATCATCATTCTCATCTTATCACCATTCTCATCTTATCATCATTCTCATCTTATTATCATTCTCATCTTATCATCATTCTCATCTCATCATCATTCTCATCTCATCATCATTCTCATCTTATCATCATTCTCATCTCATCATCATTCTCATCTCATCATTCTTATCTTATCATTCTCATCTCATCATCATTCTCATCTTATCATCATTCTCATCTCATCATCATTCTCATCTCATCATTCTTATCTTATCATTCTCATCTCATCATCATTCCCATCTTATCATCATTCTCATCTCATCATCATTCTCATCTCATCATTCTTATCTTATCATTCTCATCTCATCATCATTCTCATCTTATCATCATTCTCATCTCATCATCATTCTCATCTCATCATTCTTATCTTATCATTCTCATCTCATCATCATTCCCATCTTATCATTCTCATCTTATCTTATCATTCTCATCTTATCATCATTCTTATCTTATCATTCTCATCTTATCTTATCATTCTCATCTTATCATCATTCTCATCTTATCATCATTCTCATCTTATCATCATTCTCATCTTATCATCATTTTTTACTTTTGTCCTACTGAAATATATTTTTGATCCTTATTTTCTTTCATGATATTTCGTGATAGTCGGCAACCATCTGTACAACAGAATAGAGATATAAATTTTTTTAAATTCCCAAAGTGTACATGTAAATTTTATCACCATTTTCTCCTCGTTTGAAGAGATAATTTTCGCTTAGGTCACAATATATAGCTATAAGATTCCTTTTCTCTGTCTCTAACTTTCGTTAAATTTTCAGCTTTCATTAACAATGAACATATCTGGCAGCAAAATGATCACCGCAGAGATTACAGGAAAATAAAACCATTTCCAACCATTTAGCAGTTTACACTGACTTTTGTCAAAATAGTACATGTACAGGTGGTGTTAAACAAACAGTTTTACATTAATATCTGCCACCAGAGGACACTCATTAACATGACACATTATGGCACTTAGTTTAGATATTCTGAAATTATAGTGAAAAGAAGTACTTAATAAACCTGATTATATAACCATAAGGTAATAGACCAGTATGGGGAGGGGTGGGGGTTGATTAAAGAGTAATATTTTCTCTTCATCTATAATCAAATTATGCACTAAAACTTTCATTGAAACTTAAAAATTGGCAGCCAGCAATCACAGAAATCATGCAATTATGTTTCAACTTTATCAATTTGGTGTTGACAAAAAGCCAGGATATTTAATTCTCACTGCTTTAGGTTCAACATTCATTTGTGATCCACCAGGGTTGGATTGTATCAACAGGTTCCAAATCGGGGGTCCAAATTGGTGTTCAAAAACCCAGAAATTGGTGTTGGACCCCAAAGTATTGTATGAACGAGTTCCACCTCCAAAAGAACGATTTCATGGTTGGGGTTCTTGAACACCAATTTGGACCCACAAATTTTGCATCGATTCATATTTATTTTCGAAATATTTGTCATCTTTACCTTCTTTCAGGACACAGATCTTGAGTTTTATGTCAGTTTTTTATGGAAAACTAGCTGTTTTTGGTCAGATCAACATCAATATGCACCTCAAATCGTTAAAACGCCATTTTTGTTGACACTCTCAAGACGTAATTGTGACCTAATTACTATGGGGCCCAGACAGGCATTTTTATAACGTCATGAGGCCACAAGGGAGCATTTGTAATGCTCTTATAGATGTTTGGAACCGATTTTTGGCACAACTTTGGAGCGGTTAAACATATGGAAGCCTTGCATCGATTCTTTTGAAATTTGCACACAATGTGCAACTGGGTTTTATCCTAATACTTGCCAATTTATACATCAATCGGGAAAAGATAAGGTATACTTTTTATTTTGTAAATTTGGTCTATTTTTACGGCCGATTTGAACCCCCTAAATTTTCTGGGTCCAACCCCGAAATCTGTGAACACCAATTTTTGTGTTAACCCTGTTGATACAATACATTGGGGTCCATTTTGAGGTTCAACCCCGATTTGGACCCCATATTTGGACCCGGACCCTGTTGATACAATCCAGCCCAGGTGTCTCTTTTGTCATTTACAATGCATGCTGGGATAGGTTCTCTGTTTTGAAAAGTGGAATACCTTATACCCAAAGACATCGGCAAAATAGACTTGAAATCCACTGTTTCTAGAAACACCACGCACTGCCCATCATATTGAAGTTTCCCCAGTAATTAAACTCGACTTCCAGCGATTAACTGTTGCAGTTCTGATCCATATCATCGTCTTTCCCAGTCATAATATCTATAATTGCAAATCCGTGAGCTTTCTGTAGCGTTTTTTCTCCAGTTTTTTACCCGATATTAAACCTGACAACGTGAAATGGCATTTAGGAGAGTCCAAGTGATCACCTCATGGAAATGCAAAGGGAGAATCTTCATATGACGTCAGAAGGACCACAACGTTGTGGAGTTTCAGATCGTTGCTGTCACTCCCGTGAATAAACTGACCCACTTTCACCTGATTGCGCAAACTCGTAAACAATGGCGAAACGATGCTGAGATCAAGAAAAAACAAAGAAATATTTTCAAACAGGGTTGACATCTTAAGTTAATTTAAACAGTACATAATTCTTTGATTGTTAGTCGCCGGAAGTCGAGTTCTTACAGAGTCGGGACTTAAAATGGATGGGCAGTGCGTGATGTTTCTGGAAACAGTGGATTTCAAGTCTTTTTTGACGATGTCTTTGGGTATAATATTTAATAATTCATAATAAAAAAAACTTACCAACTTTAGCGCACAGAAGGAGAGACTTTAGGAGCTTTGGGTAAAATAAATAATTGAGATAAAATGACATGTCAATCAACATTTGTTACAACTATGAGATGGGAAAACTTTCTGAACAATTCTGAATTTAAAAAAAATATGATTGGCTTTGGTACATGTAAAAAATGAATGACTTCACAACATTATCTTTTGAAGCTAACTTAAAGGTAAGTAGAAACAAAACAACTCATAAAAAATGATTATGATTAAATGTCACTGATAGTCCACATAACTCCAGGGAGGCACATCACTCCAGGGAGGGACATACTGACAATGGTCCATCACTCCAGGGAGGGACATACTGACAATGGTCCATCACTCCAGGGAGGGACATACTGACAATAGTCCATCACTCCAGGGAGGGACATACTGACAATGGTCCATCACTCCAGGGAGGGACATACTGACAATAGTCCATCACTCCAGGGAGGGACATACTGACCATAGTCCATCACTCCAGGGAGGGACATACTGACAATAGTCCATCACTCCAGGGAGGGACATACTGACCATAGTCCATCACTCCAGGGAGGGGCATACTGACCATAGTCCATCACTCCAGGTAGGGACATACTGACAATAGTCCATCACTCCATGGAGGGGCATACTGACCATAGTCCATCACTCCAGGGAGGGACATACTGACAATAGTCCATCACTCCAGGGAGGTACATACTGACAATAGTCCATCACTCCAGGGAGGGACATACTGACTATAGTCCATCACTCCAGGGAGGGACATACTGACTATAGTCCATCACTCCAGGGAGGGGCATACTGACAATGGTCCATCACTCCAGGGAGGGGCATACTGACCATAGTCCATCACTCCAGGGAGGGACATAATGACTAGAGTCCATCACTCCAAGGAGGGACATACTGACAATAGTCCATCACTCCAGGGAGGGACATACTGACTATAGTCCATCACTCCAGGGAGGGGCATACTGACCATAGTCCATCACTCCAGGGAGGGACATACTGACTATAGTCCATCACTCCAGGGAGGGACATACTGACTAGAGTCCATCACTCCAGGGAGGGGCATACTGACCATAGTCCATCACTCCAGGGAGGGACATACTGACTATAGTCCATCACTCCAGGGAGGGGCATACTGACCATAGTCCATCACTCCAGGGAGGGACATACTGACAATAGTCCATCACTCCAGGGAGGGACATACTGACCATAGTCCATCACTCCAGGGAGGGGCATACTGACCATAGTCCATCACTCCAGGGAGGGAAATACTGACCATAGTCCATCACTCCAGGGAGAGGCATACTGACAATAGACCACATCACTCCAGGGAGGGACATACTGACTAGAGTCCATCACTCCAGGGAGGGGCATACTGACCATAGTCCATCACTCCAGGGAGGGGCATACTGACCATAGTCCATCACTCCAGGGAGGGGCATACTGACCATAGTCCATCACTCCAGGGAGGGGCATACTGACCATAGTCCATCACTCCAGGGAGGGACATACTGACCATAGTCCATCACTCCAGGGAGGGACATACTGACCATAGTCCATCACTCCAGGGAGGGGCATACTGACCATAGTCCATCACTCCAAGGAGGGACATACTGACTATAGTCCATCACTCCAGGGAGGGACATACTGACCATAGTCCATCACTCCAGGGAGGGACATACTGACAATGGTCCATCACTCCAGGGATGGGCATACTGACCATAGTCCATCACTCCAGGGAGGGACATACTGACCATAGTCCATCACTCCAGGGAGGGACATACTGACAATGGTCCATCACTCCAGGGAGGGACATACTGACAATAGTCCATCATTCCAGGGAGGGGCATACTGACTAGAGTCCATCACTCCAGGGAGGGACATACTGACCATAGTCCATCACTCCAGGGAGGGACATACTGACCATAGTCCATCACTCCAGGGAGGGACATACTGACCATAGTCCATCACTCCAAGGAGGGACATACTGACTATAGTCCATCACTCCAGGGAGGGACATACTGACCATAGTCCATCACTCCAGGGAGGGACATACTGACCATAGTCCATCACTCCAGGGAGGGACATACTGACAATGGTCCATCACTCCAGGGAGGGACATACTGACAATGGTCCATCACTCCAGGGATGGGCATACTGACCATAGTCCATCACTCCAGGGAGGGACATACTGACAATAGTCCATCACTCCAGGGAGGGACATACTGACTATAGTCCATCACTCCAGGGAGGGACATACTGACAAAAGTCCATCACTCCAGGGAGGGACATACTGACAATAGTCCATCACTCCAGGGAGGGACATACTGACCATAGTCCATCAATCCAGGGAGGGACATACTGACAATAGTCCATCACTCCAGGGAGGGACATACTGACCATAGTCCATCACTCCAGGGAGGGACATACTGACTATAGTCCATCACTCCAGGGAGGGACATACTGACTATAGTCCATCACTCCAGGGAGGTGCATACTGACAATGGTCCATCACTCCAGGGAGGGGCATACTGACCATAGTCCATCACTCCAGGGAGGGACATACTGACTAGAGTCCATCACTCCAGGGAGGGACATACTGACTATAGTCCATCACTCCAGGGAGGTGCATACTGACAATGGTCCATCACTCCAGGGAGGGGCATACTGACCATAGTCCATCACTCCAGGGAGGGACATACTGACTATAGTCCATCACTCCAGGGAGGGGCATACTGACCATAGTCCATCACTCCAGGGAGGGACATACTGACTATAGTCCATCACTCCAGGGAGGGGCATACTGACCATAGTCCATCACTCCAGGGAGGGACATACTGACAATAGTCCATCACTCCAGGGAGAGGCATACTGACAATAGACCACATCACTCCAGGGAGGGACATACTGACTAGAGTCCATCACTCCAGGAAGGGGCGTACTGACCATAGTCCATCACCCCAGGGAGGGACATACTGACAATAGTCCATCACTCCAGGGAGGGGCATACTGACCATAGTCCATCACTCCAGGGAGGGACATACTGACCATAGTCCATCACTCCAGGGAGGGACATACTGACCATAGTCCATCACTCCAGGGAGGGGCATACTGCTATGTGAACTCTGACATGATGCTAGGTGAATGCTATGTTGCCTCTGATATTTTGGCTACTTAGCAAAGTATTGTTTTGGTGACTGCCCAGTTAGTTTCCTGGAATTGTCTCAATACTGACAAGAAGTAGGCCTAAGGGTAATACAAATATATTTCCCTCATCAGATTCTGTTGTCACTGATCTCCAATTTTGAACTTAATTTCCCCCCCAAATCTATTTTTACTCCTCATAACATTATCCTTATTCACTGTGTTGTGAAGTACAAAACGTAAAACAAATTGTGTTTCACTGTGAACACAGTAATTAAAAACAAACAAACTGGAATCCCATATATCTGTTGCCATTTGAAGGTGACCAGTGACTTCAGGGTCCGCTACCAGAGGGCACTCAACATCAAGAATTAAAAAAGTCCCTTTTTGGATGTTTCTTGTCTAATATATCCATACAAAGCAATCATGAACAGTATGATCTGAGATAAACATGTATAAAACGGATATATATCATCATAAATTCCAAATTCTTGCATCAGAATTCAGTATAATTAACCAAAATAAAGAACAGCAACCTGTACACTAGGTGGCAGCAGTGAGCCATTACTTTTGCCGGAGAGTTTTGATTCAGTCTTTCTACCTGTGTACAAAGCCCGTTCTGAAATCATACAATGCTCGTTCTCAAAGTTGTGAAATAATCATTTTTATATCCAATAATTTGCAAATGATTGAAAATAATTATATTAATAAGAATTTATCTATTTTTCAAGTGTCAAATTTGTTCTTGGAAACCTTTTAGATAATTATCATTCTCAGTTGAAATATATAAACATTATAAACAATTTATAAACATTGTTACAGGTCACTGAATATGTTTTGATGTTTATGGACATTTAATCCTTTCATATTGAGCAAGCATCTATGAGTTCCCTATTGTTGTTTTGCTGAGATCAATCCATTTAGTGTGAGATGCAGCATTGAGTACAGGCTGGCTGTGGTCTGAGCTGGGAATGAGTGCACGCCGTGCCATTCTCTAACAGTACGGGAACGGGCCCTCATCCCGCGCCTGCCAGCTTATAGCCCTCAATCTCCTGATTACTCAACTAATGCATAGATTTATTTTTATCTATTATTTTTCCCCCACCCACACAGTGCTGACTTGTAACTCTGATTTCTCCACTAGATGGCTCTACTGCATCAAATCCCAAACCCCTGTGGGTAGGATACCTGCCAGAAGGAACAAAGGCGGCAGAAATCAAGAACTTCCTCACCCAATTTGGCAAGGTAATTAATTAATTTCTAATGGGCCTTTCCTATAATTAAATATGCAATCGGAGATTGAAACAATTGTTTGCCATCTTGATGACGCAGAATCATGGTATTCACATTGAGTATGCAGCATATTGAAGCAGGGTGCGGTCCCATTGTCACAATAAGATTCCGCTTTCATTCTGGCTCTTTATTTTAAGGTAGTAAATTGGGCTGACATTCTCTGGACATGCAAGCTTTATGTATGATTACTTGAGACATAAACTGTTCATTGAAGGATGGCACATATAAAAAAGTAAAAAGAATTTCTGTTTTGAAAAGTATTTGTGTGAAGAGTTGGGATTAGTGTAATAGCACCCTCTGGTGGGAGAGGTCATCCAGGCAGCACCCTCTGGTGGGAGAGGTCATCCAGGCAGCACCCTCTGGTGGGAGAGGTCATCCAGGCAGCACCCTCTGGTGGGAGAGGTCATCCAGGCAGCACCCTCTGGTGGGAAAGGTCATCAAGACAGCACCCTCTGGTGGGAGAGGTCATCCAGGCAGCACCCTCTGGTGGGAGAGGTCATCCAGGCAGCACCCTCTGGTGGGAAAGGTCATCAAGACAGCACCCTCTGGTGGGAGAGGTCATCCAGGCAGCACCCTCTGGTGGGAGAGGTCATCCAGGGAGCACCTTCTGGTGGGAGAGGTCATCCAGGGAGCACCCTCTAGTGGGAGAGGTCATCCAGGGAGCACCCTCTGGTGGGAGAGGTCATCCAGGGAGCACCCTCTGGTAGGAGACGTCATACAGGCAGCACCCTCTGGTGGGAGAGGTCATCAAGGCAGCACCCTCTGGTGGGAGAGGTCATCCAGGCAGCACCCTCTGGTGGGAGAGGTCATCCAGGCAGCACCCTCTGGTGGGAGAGGTCATCCAGGGAGCACCCTCTAGTGGGAGAGGTCATCAAGACAGCACCCTCTGGTAGGAGAGGTCATCCAGGCAGCACCTTCTGGTTGGAGAGGTCATACAGGCAGCACCCTCTGGTGGGAGACGTCATCAAGACAGCACCCTCTGGTGGGAGACGTCACTTAGACATGAGAAATTAACCTTTGTCCTCATAAGTGGAAGTTCTATGGAGATGACATATAGTTGCCATCATCAGAATAGACAGATGAAATATAAGTAGAACAGATTGTTATGTATAAGCATTGTTTTTATTCTTATGAGACGGATTTTCAATAAATGTTCTAATATGAGATGGCATTTGTATTCAGATACATCTAACCTCTATTCCATGATTACTTATTATCGGAGTCGTATTTTTCAGGGTTTATGATATGAATGTGAGAATCATCTGTCATGGACGATTCTTAGTGACAAGGCTCAAACTAGATCTTTACTGGTCTATCTTATAACTTAATATTTCTGTGCTCAGTTCTTATTGCTTATTCAATGTAACAAGGCTTTAATGTGCAATGTAATTGATGCACAGTGTTCATATATCCATATTTTGGTCAGGCATTCCATTGCCTTGTGATTCCTTCAGTAACATCATGCAATTCCTAACAGCTTTGCACTTTTCAAACAGTCGCCCACCACAAGATTCTCTCTGGCAAGAAATGATTCAGAAACCTATCTATTTGGACTTAATTAAAAAGAAGGCAAAACCAGCCACGAAGTGTCACATTATTTTGAATATACACGAGGTATCTTTAAAATAGCTCTATCTTTCCTCACCCTTCAATCTGATATGAATGCGGGCTTAATGCTACGGGGATCACCTTACTGCCGGAGGTTTGCAGTAAGATGATGCGTTCAGCACTCGTCGAGTGTTACCTCCGAATCTACATATATGTATTGTTGTTTTCATTTCTCAGGGGATGTATAATGGCCATGTTTACGTGAAGCCAATTATAATCACAACATCCTGGCAACTTACAAATGTCAGGTAGATGGTAAACTGAGCCCCTCTTGGGTTAAGTGGGCCGCATTGAGGTGATCAGGTACGAGTGCTGGATACGAGTGTCAGGTACGAGTGTTGGGTACGAGTGTCAGGTACGAGTGTTGGGTACGAGTGTCAGTTACCAATAGTGGGTACGAGTGTTGGGTACGAGTGTTAACTAAGCCCCTCTTGGGTTAAATGCACCGCATTAAGGTGATCAGGTACGAGTGTCAGTTACGAGTGTCGGTACAAGTGCTGGGTACGAGTGTTAACTAAGCCCCTCTTGGGTTAAGTGGGCCACATTGAGGTTATCACGTATGAGTTTTGGGTACAAATTTCAGTTACGAGTGCTGGGTATGAGTGTCAGATAGATGGTAAACTGAGTGCTACATTGGGATTGGTCAAGCATGTGATGGGAAGGGAGGGGTAAAACTGGTCCAGCATGTGATGGGAAGGGAGGGGTTAAACTGGTCCAGCATGTGATAGGAAGGGATGGGTTAATCTGATCCAGCATGTGATAGGAAGGGAGGGGTTAAACTGGTCAAGCATGTGATGGGAAGGGAGAGGTTAAACTGGTCAAGCATGTGATAGGAAGGGATGGGTTAATCTGATCCAGCATGTGATAGGAAGGGAGGGGTTAAACTGGTCAAGCATGTGATGGGAAGGGAGAGGTTAAACTGGTCAAGCATGTGATGGGAAGGGACGGGTTAAACTGGTCCAGCATGTGATGGGAAGGGAGGGGTTAAACTGGTCCAGCATGTGATGAAAGTATAAATATCATAACAAAACATACCGAGTCGGGGAATCTGGGTGAGCGTATTCAGTGAGTTGGTGATGGCGGAAGGGTATGATATGTGGGCACCTTTCTCACCATGAAGAGTTTTCTTCCTGACCAGTGTCACCTTAATGGTCTCGTGTACACGTGATAATGTAAGTCAAAGATCCCTAGTCAATGCATTCAGAAAGCATATCCCAGTGGCAGACTCTTATAGGCATGAACAGATTAAGCAAAAAATCCTTATTACTAACAGACTAAAAAATAAAAGCTTTGAACAAAAGAAACTCAAGAAACTTAAGTTGACTTACCTAGTAAGAGAATCGTACAACAATTAAGGCCATTAATATGATTGATATGTGTGACCTGAGATAATATAGGATGAAGTATTGATCCCACAAGAGGGCAGCAGGAACTACAGTCAGCACGCAGCAATCATAACTAGCCTCGTTCTGTCTCAGATGACGCACTCGCTTTGTTTTTCACACATTTTGCCATATAGGCATGAAAAGTGATACAAATTGGTCTGATTGTGTAAATGAGAAACCTGCAAATGAGAAACCTGCCACCTTTGTTACACTCTTATTTATTACTGGGTCTCTTTTTGTGGAATTCAATTAAGTCAAAAAGAAAGGTGTGCTAAACAAATCACTCCTTTATTCGTTAATGCGTCTTGATCCATTAATTCGACTCTTATTGTGACATCTATACAAATCCCAGAAGAGAACATGACAGTTGTATGTGAATTCTAGAAAAAAATAGAGGGGATATGGGCAAATCTGATTAGATTTCTTGAAATGTGCAGGTATTTGCCCGATGCATGATACTTTACATCATTATTTGATACAAGATTTTTTTTCACGACATTTAATCTTTATGACATTCTGATATTGGGAGTGATGTCTCCTGGGAAGGAAACGCCGAGGATTGTAGTGGTGTTAATGATGGGTCTGTTGCTCCTGGCACTGAGGAATGGAGACGGGGGCGGTGCAGGGACCTCCATCTCACCGTGTGTACAGGCAGGGGGTGGTACAGAGACCTCCATCTTACCGTGTGTACAGGCAGGGGGTGGTACAGAGACCTCCATCTCACCGTGTGTATAGGCAGGGGGCGGTACAGAGACCTCCATCTCACCGTGTGTATAGGCAGGGGGCGGTACAGAGACCTCCATCTCACCGTGTGTATAGGCAGGGGCGGTACAGAGACCTCCATCTCACTGTCTGTATAGGCAGGGGGCGGTACAGAGACCTCCATCTCACTGTCTGTATAGGCAGGGGGCGGTACACAGACCTCCATCTCACCCTGTGTATAGGCAGGGGGCGGTACAGAGACCTCCATCTCACCGTGTGTATAGGCAGGGGGCGGTACAGAGACCTCCATCTCACCGTGTGTATAGGCAGGGGGCGGTACAGAGACCTCCATCTCACCGTGTGTACAGGCAGGGGGCGGTACAGAGACCTCCATCTCACCGTGTGTATAGGCAGGGGGTGGTACAGAGACCTCCATCTCACGGTGTGAAGGGGGCGGTACAGAAACCTCCATCTCACCGTGTGTATAGGCAGGGGGCGGTACAGAAACCTCCATCTCACCGTGTGTACAGGCAGGGGGCAGTACAGAGACGTCCATCCCACCGTGTGTAGGGGGCGGTACAGAGACCTCCAGCTCACCGTGTGTATGGGCGGGGGGTGGTACAGAGACCTCCATCTCACTGTGTGTATGGGCAGGGGGCAGTACAGAGACCTCCATCTCACCGTGTGTATGGGCAGGGGGCAGTACAGAGACCTCCATCTCACCGTGTGTATAGACAGGGGGCGGTACACAGACCTCCATCTCACCGTGTGTATAGGCAGGGGGCGGTACAGAAACCTCCATCTCACCGTGTGTACAGGCAGGGGGCAGTACAGAGACGTCCATCCCACCGTGTGTAGGGGGCGGTACAGAGACCTCCAGCTCACCGTGTGTATGGGCGGGGGGTGGTACAGAGACCTCCATCTCACTGTGTGTATGGGCAGGGGGCAGTACAGAGACCTCCATCTCACCGTGTGTATGGGCAGGGGGCAGTACAGAGACCTCCATCTCACCGTGTGTATAGACAGGGGGCGGTACACAGACCTCCATCTCACCGTGTGTACAGGCAGGGGGTGGTACAGAGATCTCCAACTCACCGTGTGTAGGGGGCGGTACAAAGACCTCCATCTCACCGTGTGCAGGGGGCGGTACAAAGACCTCCATCTCACCGTGTGTAGGGGGCGGTACAAAGACCTCCATCTCACAGTGTGCAGTCAGGGGGCGGTACACAGACCTCCATCTCACTGTGTGTATAGGCAGGGGGCGGTACAGAGACCTCCATCTCACCGTGTGTACAGGCAGGGGGCGGTACAGAGACCTCCATCTCACCGTGTGTAGGGGGCGGTACAAAGACCTCCATCTCACCGTGTGTAGGGGGCGGTACAAAGACCTCCATCTCACAGTGTGTAGGGGGCGGTACAAAGACCTCCATCTCACCGTGTGTATGGGGCGGTACAAAGACCTCCATCTCACAGTGTGCAGTCAGGGGGCGGTACACAGACCTCCATCTCACTGTGTGTATAGGCAGGGGGCGGTACAGAGACCTCCATCTCACCGTGTGTACAGGCAGGGGGCGGTACAGAGACCTCCATCTCACCGTGTGTATGGGCGGGCATTGTGCATACAGTCAACATGTTGAGCTGAGTGAGATTTATGAGCCAGAATGAGCCCGAGTCAGAGGTTATTAGATTAGATCTGCATATCACAGATGAGGACAAGGCGAGTCATAAGGTGTGTGCTGGCGGAATGCTCGGGGGGTCTCGCATAATTCCGGGCCAATTGTTCCTCATCACTCGGCCGGGCGTCTTCGTGTGCTGCCGCAGCTTATCTGAGAGGACAGCGCGTTGACAGCACGAGGATGCCCAGGAAAAATGATTCCGGGAAGACGCAGGATAAATAAAGGCAAACGGCAGGGTTCAGTTTGGTTCAGAAATGGCAAGGGACAAAAAGCTGATTATCTCAGATAGTAATGGCACACTCAACACATTCATGAGCAGAACATTGCCGCTGATGAACGGGGCTGTTATTTCTATTTAAACCATGCCTCACCCCTTTGTATGGAAACCCGGATGCAAAAAAAATCCCAGTTTATCGCCATTTTTCATATCAATTATCTCAGCCTAACGAGCCATGATAACGTGGTCTGTGTGTTCCTGGTGACGACCAGTAACAAATTCATGTAGCTACTAAGAGAATTTTAAAGTCATTAAATCAGTATCCTTAAAACCTGGAGATATCCAGCCACACCCTGTAGTATTTACAGCCACACCCTGTAGTATATCCAGCCACACCCTGTAGTATATCCAGCCACACCCTGTAGTATTTACAGCCCGCCTGTGTTATAATGTCTTTAAATGAGCTGAGTTATGTACCTGTAGTCTCATGAAATGGCTGAAATAATTGTAAAAGTGATGCAAAACCCCAAACAAGTAAACGATATCTTGACCTCTCAACTTGCTGATTGCTCACTACTGCCTCGGTCAATCCGACTGTTTTATCATCATGTCAAAATTATGCAAGAATAAAAGGATAAATTTATCACGTTTAATCGTGACACCAATATTAAATCACAAATCTCAACATCACACTTTGTGTGTGTTTTTTACAACAAGAATATCACTGAGTGAAGTGAAATGGATGTACAAAGTGTTTTAAGAGAGTGACAGCATCGGGGTCTGTTCACACAACAAACACCTCCGTCACAGCAATATTAAGATGTGGGTGGAAACGTGTTGCTGCAAAATACAGATTTTATTTACACTTCAAATGAAAAGAGAGAAACAAAAAATATATGAGAAGTCTGTGCAAATGCATCAAAGTTATTGAGAGGTATGGGAAATATATTAATGTTAAATTCAAAATTTGTAAGAAAATGGTTTAACAGGTTTCAGTAAAGGAAATTTATGAATCTAAGACTAAACCTAGATGTGACATGTGTTATTGGTGTTTGTATTTGGACTATTTTAACATTTAATTTATATAAGTGTTTATTATTTATAGTTATTAGAGTCTGTCCCTGGGCTTGGCTCTCTTTTATCAAGGATTAATTAATCAAGTGTTTTCAGGCTTTAAAATGGTACGTAATAAATTCACCTTGCCATATTTTCAGTTTTGAGGTATAAAATGAATGATATGCAGGATGTTTCTATTTCTCAAAGTGAGCAATACAATATCCCATTCATCACATTCTTATTTTATTCTTTAATTATTCTGGCATTTCTTGGAAACAAAAGATTTACGAAGTAGGTAGGTGATCTGGTGGGAATATTGGTTTTGGCATGGCTTGGACTTGTGAGTTCAGGCGGCCATTTTCCTACGACCGAAACTCATATCTCATGTCCAGTCAGAGTGAAGTTCCTATGATTTACAGCGCCACCTAGGTGCAGGGGTTAAAGGACAGTCATTAAAATCTACTTAATGTCTGATGAGAAGTTATTATGTAAGCTTTGCTATGGAGCATACAAAAGTTAAGATTGCAGCAGAGAAATACCCTAATTCAAGTGAAAATCTTTGCCAAAAGCATATATACTTTTGAAAAGGTTGCTATTATCATGTAATGCATGTAATGACAAAAAATGTGAAATCCCTTCCTCTTCATTAAAAAAGAAAGCTCGTCAGATAACTGAATAACAAGGAGAAAATAACCCACATGTATCTGGGGGGAGGGGGGTGTTCATTTGACAATCCAATTATGTCATTACGTTTGTCACAGAATTGATTCCCATTTCCAAATTTATTCCCATTTCCAAATTGATTCCCATTTCCAAATTGATTCCCATTTCCAAATTGATTCCCATTTCCAAATTGATTCCCATTTCCAAATATATTGATGAGAAGCAATCTTTCCAGTGAACAATAATCTTTATTATGTTTTATATCTATCACATAGGTTTAAAAAACTTCAAATGATTTTAGAAGTTTTATTTTTCAGGTGGTCAACTGCAAGGTCGGCGCTTCCAAATCCAAGGCGGACAATACTGGGATTTTTGCATTAGTTACCATGGAAACCATGGAGGATGTTTCCAGCTGTTTATTGCAGATCAGCCAGCATGATTTCAAAGGACACCAATTACATGCAAAGAAGGTATGTCAGTAGCATTATATTTCCTGTTTAATTACCCTTTTGTGTCTGAAATGGCCAGAATGCGTGACTGAGAATGTCTGTGGGCTCGGAGATTAAAGTGCCCGGATTGAGTAGGTGAACATCCTGGCACTTCTGCTTCACTCAGGAGCTCAGGAACAATCACTTTGCTCATTTTGCACACGTTTAGTTTTCTCAGAACTTTTCCTCAAGAGTTGCAGCACTAAGTTATTATCGTGTTTGAAACAAATTCAAAAATAGTTTATCATGAAATGGAACCAACTTTTCCATTTTTTCTAAATCTTCTAGACAAAATTTCAAAAGGAAAGATAATAGAAATTTGTTTTTTTTATATATTGTGTCTTGATAATCAGAAGGTAAGAACATGTGAGTGGAGTGTTCAGGGAGAAAGATATGACAAGTTGGTTCAGGTATTAGGATCTCACAAGTCAGAAAGACGAGTAAGATCCCGACACCTCTACTAATGCGGGAGATCTGTCTCACTGGACACTCCATGACCGCAATTCTTGTCCCGTCCCATTTTTTTACTTTTGGATAACTTTTGCACATTTCATCGATAAAAAATCAAATATTATTTATTGAATTGATCATTTTTTTTTAATGCAAGTTTCAATATCAGTGATGTTAAAAAAATATCTCATAAGTGCAGAACAGCAGAACACTTTGTTGATGCACCAAGTATGAGATAACCGTGATTCCTGTATTATAAACGTAAAAACCAGTCACAGCCAAACATCTATATGGTCACACATAAACATGAACAAATAAGGTCATGCCTATTACAAGACACCATCCAGTCACGCATAGCCTTGGCTTGGCACGTTTTCGTCACGCATACCTTATATATGGCAGAGTATGGACAAGCAGTGTCACTACTCTAACTCGGCCAAATGGTGAGGAGACATTGGTTGGCAAATATTTAAACTGAAATTTCTCTCATTCAGACTTTTCTATTCCTTTTTCCTTTTTGGGGGGCTGGACCCATGGGTAAAAATTCTAAGAATTATTATAACATCTGTTTGATCATGCAGAGTAATCAGTCAGGATCGAGCCGCCCTTCAACGGCCGATTGCCCTTGCATTTTGCCTCGTTTTGAACTACATAGATACCATTCATAAATTTGGTTGCTAATCGTTTGTAAATATGCGTGGACGCTACAGAAAACAGCTTTAACTCGTCGGTACCATTGAAACCAATGGACAAAAACATCGGACCTTGCCTTGCTGGAGATTTAATTGTTTATCAATATTTTCTGAACCTAACAGCATTTTTTATAAAAGAAGAGTTGTTTTCACAAAAGCAACAGGCTTTTTTGTTAGAATATCAAAATTCTGTGGGTAAAAATGTTTCATCAATGTGAAATCACCTTGCTGGGCAAATGCAATGTGAATGTGGGAATGGAATGGATGCATATATTGGCAGATTTTAAAATGATATCAAAAGAAAGATGTTTTCCCAATTCAAAAAGTGATAAATTGTATGGGCCTGCCAATGGATGCATTGGTGGTATAAACTAAATGTGAACATTGTGCCAGTTGTCTGAATTGTGTGATATTTCAGGTAAATCTATGCATTTGTATTGAGCTCTTTGCAGGTTGGGTGGGTGGTGTGGAATTCCCTGCCATGGACGTTTCTAAAATGTTATAGAATTGTCTACACTTGGAATAGAGAATCAAAGTTTATATCTCCATAATCAGTGGAGAAAGTAGAACATTTCACTTGCGATATGTTTTGGTCCAATTACTGTCTATGATGGGTCAAAATTGTCACAATGTTGAATAAAGTTAGATTCTTCGGCTCATATGGCGTCATAAGACACAATGGTTTGGCGGTAACGCACATAGCACCTTTGATCTCATGGCGTCACAACTCCATTCAATATACTCCAAGGTTACACCTATACATGACCTCAAGAATTTTGGCTACAACTGGTGATTAGACCTTAAAAAATAATTATCTGCAAATTTAGTTATCTGACTGTTATCAAATGCAAGATTGCAATTACATACCTCGGTGCCAAATTAAATATATTAGGCAACACTTTGAGCGATAAATCTGTCCTTTAAATTTACCTTTCCTGTCTATTAACCTTTTTTATACTGTGCCATCTCAACTTTTCAGAAAAAATTGTGCTTATTAACGATCATATTAGGCACATGTACACCATGAGCGCTAATCTTAAACTTTTCACATTCTACACATCAGTTTGTAAACAGAAAAGTCATCAGTTGGTAAAAACAATTTTAATACCCAACAATTTAAATTTAATTTACTGCCCAGTTTTTGTCTGTATTTTCTGGAATTGCCCTTTGGTATGATGTTACTGTTGTGAACTAATCTTGCAGAATGTTACTGCCAATGATTCCTCAGATAATTAGCATCAGGTGAAACACAGACAAATCAATATGTTATTTATAAGATAAACATGCTTCTAGTAATTTGTTGGTATAAATACAATTATGCGATTCAGAAATAACTTGGCAGATGGCAGATCATCCTAACTCAGAATGCACATAATTGAAATCTTACTGAGTCAATAATATTTAACGATTCCATTTTAAACATGTTGATATTCAAAAACCAATCAGCTTACAAATTATTTCTTCAGTGTAAATTGATATGATAATGCGTGTCTTTAATACGCCGCAACCTTTTCTTGGATTTTCAACCTTATTGTGGATTATTGTCCTCTTTGGGCATTTGCTTCCTAATGTTTCCCAAAGATTTTTAATTTTCCTTTTATTGAGCCCCGTTCCACCTTAAAACTGTTAACAGTGTAGCAGTATTACGGGAATACAGTTTATTTAATTAAATCCACTTCAAAATAACATCACTGCTTTGAATAAAGAATAATCCTGGAGGTTCAAGTACAATATCATTTTATGCATGTCAGAAGTTGGGCATTTAATGTGGTGTCACCATAGAGACTGTCACCATAGAGACTGTATGGTTAGTGTTTGATGGGTACATAAGAGCCATCACATGTTACAGGTACTAGTGAGATCTGTCTCATCTGTGGCCACATATATGTCCCTGTGAATCACTCTCTGTGTCTCACCATGGGAAACTGTGCCAACTAATTGGAAAATTACAAAAAACTTGTACAAACTCAAATTATATGAACAAAGAACTTTGCTTGATTCCTTTGAGGGTTGATCATGATATATTTGACACACACATATATATGTAATGTAACTCCTGAACCATTGAATAGATTCTGGCTTACCTGTTATAATATTTTAACCTTATCTTAAACTTAATGCTGTTATAAGGAAGGGAATGATAAAAACTTATAGGGAAGGGTATATGATGGCAGCTGCAAAAGGGAAATATTTAGCCTGCACATATCATAACCATTCTCTATCTAATTAATATCATCTTTGTCTTTCCTCTTTCAGATAAAGAAATAGCTCGGACAAATGGATTGGGATGAGTAATTCCAAGGGGAAAATAAAAAAATCAACAACATTTCTTACTGCTGCTGAACATGGACAGGCAGTAACATGGATCGGTTACTGCTGCTGAACATGGATAGGCAGTAACATGGATTGCTTACTGCTGCTGAACATGGAAAGGCAGTAACATGGATTGGTTACTGCTGCTAAACATGGATAGGCAGTAACATGGATTGCTTACTGCTGCTGACCATGTATAGGCAGTAACATGGATTGCTTACTGCTGCTGAACATGGATATGCAGTAACATGGATCGGTTACTGCTGCTGAACATGGATAGACAGTAACATGGATTGGTTACTGCTGCTGACCATGGAAAGGCAGTAACATGGATTGGTTACTGCTGCTAAACATGGATAGGCAGTAACATGGATTGCTTACTGCTGCTGACCATGTATAGGCAGTAACATGGATTGCTTACTGCTGCTGAACATGGATAGACAGTAACACGGATTGGTTACTGCTGCTGAACATGGACAGGCAGTAACATGGATTGGTTACTGCTGCTAAACATGGATAGGCAGTAACATGGACTGGTTACTGCTGCTGACCATGGAAAGGCAGTAACATGGATTGGTTACTGCTGCTAAACATGGATAGGCAGTAACATGGATTGCTTACTGCTGCTGACCATGGAAAGGCAGTAACATGGATTGGTTACTGCTGCTGAACATGGACAGGCAGTAACATGGATTGGTTACTGCTGCTGAACATGGATAGGCAGTAACATGGATTGGCTACTGCTGCTGAACATGGACAGGCAGTAACATGGATTGGTTACTGCTGCTGAACATTGAAAGGCAGTAACATGGATTGGTTACTGCTGCTGAACATGGACAGGCAGTAACATGGATTGGTTACTGCTGCTGAACATTAAGACTGACAAGGTTACTGCTGCTGAACATCTAGTGAATATGTTGGATAAGTTGAGTTTAAATTTGTACAGTCCAGTGTATATTTGAATAAAAGCAGCGGGTAATAGGGTTTGATTTGAATATAATTTGGAGTGTATATATATATTGAACTTGTCCACACAGATAAATGCATTCCATATTGAATATGGTCAAAAGATACGAGCTTCTGGTCATTTTAGCAGTGATGTATGGAGTCTGTTGGTCTGTTCACAGCCCAGGTGATTCATGATGGGGATATTCAGGCAGAGAAGTGGGTACACTTTGCATATCAAATAAAATAATCATAGAGTTCTATAAATTGTTCATATCAGACCAGGTCATGGGGCTTATACCATTGTAGATATAACAGGGCACATGGCTTACAACTCCTACCCTGGGTCATGGGGCCTCACCAGTTTAGATGTTACAGGGCACATGGCTGATAACTCCTACCCTGGGTCATGGGGCCTTACCAGTTTAGATGTTACAAGGCACATGGCTTATAACTCCTACCCTGGGTCATGGGGCCTCACCAGTTTAGATGTTACAGGGCACATGGCTGATAACTCCTACCCTGGGTCATGGGGCCTCACCAGTTTAGATGTTACAGGGCACATGGCTGATAACTCCTACCTTGGGTCATGGGGCCTCACCAGTTCAGATGTCACTGGGACACATGGCTGATAAGTTAAGTCTGTCAGTTGGATGAAATATTTGTGATAATATTGAATATATATGATCATTTAGTCAAATTTACCTTGTTCAATTGTAATGGTTTATGTAATACTGCTGTTGAAATAAAAGTGAAAAAAAGAATATGTGCATTTAAGAGTTTGATTTTCCTGGTATTGCAACTATTTTGAACTGTTAATGACCAACGCCCACTGCATTCTCTCAGAGCTGTCTGTGCATATATCAAAGCTGCTCACGCGAGTCCACAAATCTTACATGAAGCTGTGTTTTTTGTGTTATAAATTGCTCTTATTAGACTTTGAAACAATTTTCCATGTCATCAGATTTCAAATATGGCACAATATGGAAAAGGGCCAAAAAAACTCTGATAATTTATATCTGTAACTAATAAAATTTGAACTATCTCAACTAATTTCTTTTACATTTTTATGGCATGAGTGTAAAAATAATGATTACAAGACATTGAACATATGCTCTGCAAATAATAACTTTGATTAACTCCTATCTCATACTGATATGTGTAGGTCTTTGCCTCATAGAATAATTATTAAAGTCATACTCTAATTATAGTAAAGATCACACTATAGTAATACAGGTCGCACTCTAATGCTTAGAGAGGTCGCACTCTAATGCTGGTCGCACTCTAATCTAATGCTGGTCGCACTCCAATGCTTAGAGAGGTCGCACTCTAATCTAATGCTGGTCGCACTCTAATCTAATGCTGGTCACACTCTAATGCTGGTCGCACTCTAATCTAATGCAGGTCGCACTCTAATCTAATGCTGGTCGCACTCCAATGCTTAGAGAGGTCGCACTCTAATGCAGGTCGCACTCTAATGCAGGTCGCACTCTAATCTAATGCTGGTCGCACTCTAATGCAGGTCGCACTCTAATCTAATGCTGGCCGCACTCTAATCTAATGCTGGTCGCACTCTAATCTAATGCTGGTCGCACTCTAATCTAATGCTGGTCGCACTCTAATGCAGGTCACACTCCAATGCAGGTCGCACTCTAATCTAACTATAATGAAAACCTTACTCCCCTTATCTTCCCCATGGCTCAATTCTAATTGTACAGGTCATACTCCATTACTTTAATAAAAGCTAAGCTCTTTCCCACCCACAATTATAAATTATAATAATGTAGGCTATAGTGTAATCTAGTTGTCAGGTCATGTTCAGTGTGTAAGAACTTGGATCATGGTGTATTATTATAAAATCCCAAAGCTTTGCCAGATAGCAGGAAAGTAATTGTGTTTTCTCCTGAAAGCATTGCATTTGTATGTAGACATGTTAAGTGTGGCGTATCATATTCACGGCTAGCTGTGTGGTTTGTTCTTGTTGGCCAAAGGATCCACAATGTACATTAGCTTATGACCTTGAGAAAACAATATACATAGGAGGGCTACATTTACATATGACCTTGAGAAAACAATATACATAGGAGGGCTACATTTACTTATGTCCTTGGGCATGAATGTTTGAAGAAAAAGATAGGCGTGGCTTTGTCTCGTGGGATCTGACCTGGAAACATTCATTCTTTACATTGTGTTTGAGATTAAGTAGGTTCAATCAATTATTCCCTTCGTATAGATGCAACGCAACACCAAATTAAATATTATTCAATAAAAAACAACCCATGGTAAGCACTTGTTCTCACTGCTGTGGAGGAGAGTATGGATTTGATGAATTGTTACTTTTGTATGGATAGCCACATGTGTCATTAATGTGTGTATGGATAGACCTGGTTGTCATAATCCCCTTTGAGGGACAACTCACGTGTGGACGAGAATGCATCTTTGTCTTGGGACAAACTGCTGCGAGACGCAGGACAGGTGTAAGCTTCACCACTGGGGATGTGACAAGGATTTTGAAGGGACTGGCAAAATGAAGAAATATCCTCAGCTTTTATGCAATTGTGTTGTGCTTTATCTCTTGCCCAAGCTTTATCTGAACAAAGTATTAACGCACACACAACTCTGTTACTCAATCCTTATAAATATTTATAAGTTTTGTAATATTTTTAAAACTTAAAAGCATGTTTTGGTGAGTTTTGTTTGATAATTGTATTTGTGAACAATAGTCTCTATCTTTAAAAATCTGCACAAGTTACAGTAAATCAGATTTCTAAACTTGAATTTTTATCTTGGCTTTTTTATTTAGATCACATTTGGCTGTAATTGAAACCTATTGTCGTTCGGCATAATAAGCGAAATGCCAGCTACATTGTAAAAATATATTGAGAAGATTTGCTTGAAATGAGTTGGAGTTGTAATTTACTGCTGAATGCGTTTCCATTTGAGGTTGCATTATTTGTACCTGTCTCGCTCTGGAAGTGAGATCAGCTCTTTTGTACTCAAGATATTTTGAAATGAATGTTGTTTACTATTCCTCAGAAAATCAGGTTTCAAGCACAAAAGATGAAACAATCTCAAGAGAAATGGAAATGTCTGCAGCGCTATGCAGAAGCGAGGCTGTGAATGAAATGCTGGGAGGAGGCGAGGATGAATATCTGGACTTTTATTAATATTTTTGTGTGACAATACTTGCCTGTTTTCATTGTAACCTTGGCCAGAGTCCTGTAGCTTTGAGAGGCTTTGCTCAGTTATATAAGGGTTTCTGTGAGCATTTGGCAATAATGTTTGTTGGGTGGATGTGAACGCAATGTGCAATGCTTGACAACCATGATCACAGTTATATAGGCCCCCTCCCAATCTCTGTTCTCAATGATTAAATTCAGAGGAGTTGAACAGTTCTGGTTCAGGTAAAGTTGGACAGTTTCGGAGTGTAATATTCATTAGGGGAAAAAATAACATGGAGATCGGCAATCAGGCTTATACCATGACAGAATTGGCCATAAGCCGTGGCGCAGTTGGTCAGAACACCAGCTTTTTAGCACCAGTTCCTCTTTGGTGATCCAGAGGTTGTGGGTTCGTTCCTGTACATGCCGAGATTGAACTCGTGATACAATTTCACACATGAGCTGAGGCCCGTGCCTAAAGGGTTAACCCGTTGTCCTTGTAAATCTGTGACCAGGTGGGTTGTCATGTCAAGGACCCTGCGACAGGACAATTCAGTGAGGCAGCACCATATCTGCTACAAGTGGGTCTCATCACAAATTGACTGAAAGTAGTATTGAAAGTGATGTAAAACCCCAAACAACAAAACTATGACAGAAAAAGGTCTGTGTCCATGTTTAAGGTAAATTATCAATAATTGTAATTGGTTTTGTTGACAGAGCTATCAGGTAATATGTTTAGCCTCGCTAGTTGGAATGGATCAACCCTAATGGATTGGTAGATTCCAGGTTGTATACACAGATCACATGCAGATTATCCCTGCTGCTGATGGAACGTCCACTCTCATTGCCTCAGAAGAAACCTACTGAAAAATATTAGGCAAATGATTCTTATATTAAACTACTCCCAAAGTCATCGGTAAAATGGTCTTGACCTCAGATATTTTCTGAAAAGCCATGCACTATCCATCCTATTTAAGTCACAGATCCGGTAGAACTCGCTCTCCAACAAATTAGATGTCAATCTTGCCTGAAAAGACTCTTTGTTTTTTCTTGATTTCAGCATTTATTCACAAGTTCTTTGTGAGTTTGCGCAAAGAGGTGAAGCGAGTCAACCTGTGTAAGGGTTTGTTTATTTGTTTCGGGTTTTACATCACTTTCAACACAATTTCAGTCATTTGAGATGATACCTACTTGTTGCAGATACAGTGCTGCCTCACTGAATTGTCATGTCGCAGGTTAAGAAAAAAATAAAATATATAAAGATTTGCAGAAAGATATCAGCTATTCAATGAGGTAATCTATATGTGTCTACATTTAATACATTTCTTGTCGCCTGATTTTTTTATATTGCAAATTTGGCACATTTTCTCACATTTTGTGAGTTTATTATAATTTTTGTATGTACCATTATGATTAGAACAAGTTATTGAGGGTTATTTTCTGAAATTACACCTATGTCTCATTTGTATAAAAGTTTAAAAGATTGCATTGGATCAATTTGAAGTCTGTGCATTTTCATCTTTGGTACACCTACCACATTCAAGCTATTTCTAACCAAATTTAGCTTGTTGATAATCTGAAAATTGACTTTATTTTATTTTCACTTTATATTTAGCATTAAAGATTTTTTCGATGCAGTATAGTATGTACTTTCATAAATTAACCACCAATAAGTTTTTATTATAGATATTGTTTCAAAATAGCTCAGCATATCAAAATTCCCTTTAATTTCCCTTGCAGATTGGTCCAAAATTACAAATTGCTCTAATATATTTAATATTTAATGGATTTTGATGAATAAAGACTCTATGAGCTTGTATTTGAAAGACAAATGATTGAATATTGTAATTTATAGTTAAATTCATGGAAATGGTTTCATTTTCAAAGTCATTCAAAGGTCACTTCAAGGTCACCGGCAATATTTTATAAAAATGGCCTACAAAGGTCCACATTCAGTCATGTATCATTTGTAGATGTATCCCACACAGGAAAAACGTTATATGCCTATGTCTGTCATTTCTACTGATGGTTTCAGAAGAGACGTTGAAATGAGAGAAAATGTTCCCTCTTACTGATGAAGTTATGCTGGCAAAGACAGCAAAGGTAGGGCATTGAGTTTCGGTAGCAGGTTTTGTGTAACCTGATATAGCCTGATCTTTGTGTTATATTTAATCCGTCTTTTGATTCAAAAGAATATTTTCCTATTTTGACTACTGACCTCAAACATCAGTCCCAAAAGTTAAACCAAATAAAAGTTACTATTTGTAATTGCAATTGGGAATAGCTTGACCTTGACCACATACCCCCATCATATTATAACTTTTAAATCAAGGTCCGGAAATAAAATCCTGGAAAATAATATATTTGAACCCAGTTGGAACAATGGAAACTATACCATATGTTTGTGTATATGTCTCTGGCTAAAGTAGCCTCCAGTGTTATTCCAAAGAGAGCAGAGTTTTTCCCCAGCACCTCCTGGGACTGAGCCTGGCAGAGCCTGAATAAAGTCCCCGTCATTGCCACCAGCACCTGCTGCCATATCTGATATGTTAACCCCGATATGTATCCATACACTCCCCGTCATTGCCACCAGCACCTGCTGCCATATCTGATGTGTTAACCCCGATATGTATCCATACACTCCCCTTCATTGCCACCAGCACCTGCTGCCATATCTGATGTGTTAACCCCGATATGTATCCATACACTCCCCGTCATTGCCACCAGCACCTGCTGCCATATCTGATGTGTTAACCCCGATATGTATCCATACACTCCCCTTCATTGCCACCAGCACCTGCTGCCATATCTGATGTGTTAACCCCGATATGTATCCATACACTCCCCTTCATTGCCACCAGCACCTGCTGCCATATCTGATGTGTTAACCCCGATATGTATCCATACACTCCCCGTCATTGCCACCAGCACCTGCTGCCATATCTGATATGTTAACCCCGATATGTATCCATACACTCCCCGTCATTGCCACCAGCACCTGCTGCCATATCTGATATGTTAACCCCGATATGTATCCATACACTCCCCTTCATTGCCACCAGCACCTGCTGCCATATCTGATATGTTAACCCCGATATGTATCCATACACTCCCCTTCATTGCCACCAGCACCTGCTGCCATATCTGATATGTTAACCCCGATATGTATCCATACACTCCCCTTCATTGCCACCAGCACCTGCTGCCATATCTGATGTGTTAACCCCGATATGTATCCATACACTCCAGACAAATTAATCTATGCATTAAGATTGTCTGCCATTCTGAAGATTGAAATAAGAAGGCACCTTTATACCTCCAATAAAAGTTTCTTTCCCTTCTGTATTATTTAATTAAAAAGTGTCTTGGTCCAATGAGTTGATTGATCCTGTTGTGGTTACCCGCCCTGCATTGTGTATAATTGCATGACCATGAACAAGTTGGATCATCAAGTTTTATTGGTAAGCTGAGAACAATATTGATTTGCTGAAACATAACTACTTCATACTTTTATTAAACGCAAACCAAGCATTCTGGTTCAAATATCAGTGGGCAAGATTTATCTGCTCTCTCATATATATAAAACCTCTTGTCTTGGTGGCCATAGAGCATGGATTCTCTCAGGAATTAGCGCGTAATGCTCGCTAACTTAACTACTATCAATTAAGTCTTCTATAATTCATAATTTAACTTGAGTATAAATAACAAAATGTCTATATTCTACTGTTCAACCACAGTAAGCAAAACAAATGAATTGTTTATATCGTTCATTGATAAAGATCACTTTTTGTTCTATGAGAATAGCAGGGTTGCACTAACCCATCATGTATTTGGTTAATTTAGGAACAGTTAAGTCACATTCGCCCCTTACATGCACTGGAATTTATAATCACCATGTCAGTCCTATCTCCATCTACTCATCCACCCGTCTGTTCATCCACTCATCTGTTCATCCACCCATCTACTCATCCACCCGTCTGTCCATCCACCCATCTGTCCATCCACCCGTCTGTTCATCCACCCATCTACTCATCCACCCGTCTGTTCATCCACCCATCTACTCATCCACCCGTCTGTTCATCCACCCGACTGTCCATCCATCCATCTGTTCATCCACCCATCTACTCATCCACCCGTCTGTTCATCCACCCGACTGTCCATCCATCCATCTGTTCATCCACCCATCTACTCATCCACCCGTCTGTTCATCCACTCGTCTGTCCATCCACCCGTCTGTTCATCCACTCATCTGTTCATCCACCCATCTACTCATCCACCCGTCTGCTCATCCACCCATCTACTCATCCACCCGTCCGTTCATCCACCCATCAACTCATCCACCCGTCTGTCCATCCACCCGTCTGTCCATCCACCCGTCTGTCCATCCACCCGTCTGTCCATCCACTCGTCTGTCCATCCACCCATCTGTCCATCCACCCGTTTGTTCATCCACCAGTCTGTCCATCCACCCGTCTGTCCATCCACTCATCTGTCCATCCACTCGTCTGTCCATCCACCCGTCTGTTCATCCACCCATCTGTCCATCCACCCGTCTGTCCATCCATCTTTTGTAGGATACCATTAGTTGATCATGTGAACATAAGACATGTTTTGTTTTGCTGTGTTTCTACGAGCACAATATAAAATAATAAGATTTTTCCAGACATGATTATGTTGCAATTTATACAGATAATGACATTTGATTAAAATTAAATCTGATTTGCAGTCCATTGTCTTTCTTGATATTTTGAATCAACAACTATTTTTTTGTCTATTTGCCATGGAGAAAAATATTAAGTAGACGGCCAGAAAATAAGCAGGTATAATGACTGAGTAATTCCTCTCGTTCCTTAATAATAATAATAATAATAATAATAATAATAATAATAATGTTACCATGACGTCACTATGATGACACTTTCCTGAATGACGTCACTATGTCTATCTTGCTTGCACCATCAACAGTTTTAGAGCAAGAAACCACCTTTCTACTCCAATTATTGATGAAACTGTGGTCATTTATTTTTATGATATTCAGTGGAAAGAAATGTGCATCTTGCAGCCTCATGCAACTGTGTTTACCTTGCTTGCAGCGTCATTATGGTTTCAGAGCAGGCTAAATCATCTTTCTACTCCAATTATTGACGAAACTGTGGTCATTTGTTTTTATGATATTCATTGGAAAGAAATGTGCATATCGTAGCTTTATGCAACTGCGTTTACCTTGCTGGCAACACCAAGACGTCTTCATTGCAGGTTAAATCATCATTCTACTCCAATTATTGACGAAACTGTGGTCATTTGTATATATGATAGGTTCCATTGCAATGAGCGTGTAGTTCTTTTGACATTGGATATTGGACATTTGAGGTTTTTTAGAAATGTACAAAAATGTGCATTCCTTAGGATATAAGGATATTTACCCTAATTAAAATGGATGTATCCCTTTTACACTGACAAAATTTCACATACAGCTGACGACAACTGACCTGCGGACGACAACAGAGCTGTGTTTCAGTTTATCAAATGATTATCGATGTTTATCACACCATTTTACCTTGTTGGCACATGCAGGTGTCAGAGAATGACCCGATGTGAATATTTTCGAGAGTACAGGTGTACTTTATTGGCTTTGAAAATAGAACCACAGCTCTGTTGTCGTCCGCAGGTCAGTTGTCGTCAGCTGTATGCTTCTTTGTCAATATATGGTCATTATTTTACTTTGTCAATTGCAATATATATTCACTTTTTCACTTTGTCAATATATGGTCACTGTTTCACTATGACGTTTCATTTCATATTATTGTCGGTTCACTTGTAATAATAATAATTATCAATAATATGAATAGGAATGATAAAGTCATTAATTAATTCATATCAACACAGTTTTAGAGCACGAAAAGCCACCTTTCTACTCAAATTATTGACGAAGGTATGGTCTTTTGTATATATAATATTCGGTTGAATGAAATGTGCATCTCGTACATCAGCAAGAATGAGTGACATAGCGCATGTAACAGGTTTATAGCAGTGGGAGGAGCGGACGTCCAGAAAGCACCCTGCAGAGCACTTTCAGTGACATTTAATATTGGCCGTGTCCGACCACATAGAATGCCATTTCAACCACATAGAATGCCATTTTTTCAAAAATTATGAAAATGTTATAACCTAATTGACTCTACATTCAATATATTTTTTATTATATTTTTTTTTAATCATTTCTATTCATGACTAATTTTCTCATATTATTCAGGGAATATTTCTTCTTTTTTAGGTATTATTATAATAAGAGCAATTTATTGCTGATTATTTTCTGAAATTAGATTGATATTAAATTTATCTAATATCTCAAAAATAAATGTGAGGTCAAATTAAAGTCCGTCAATTTGTCACTTTTGTAACCCTATCGATTTAAGCTATTTTTAATCATTTTAGCTTCATAATAAATCTTGAAATTGACGGACTTTTTTTTCAATTTCTTTTTAGTATTAATGTGCTTTTCTGTGCAGAATTCTATATATTTTCATAAACTAACCCCCAATAAGCTGGCATTTTTATATTATTTAAAAAAAACTTAGTATTATAGTATTTTCCTCTGTTTTCCCTTGTGGATTGACCACAAAACTATTAATTGCTCTCAAATTGTTAATTATGAACAGATTTTGATGAATAAGGACTCTACGAGCTCGTATTTGAAAGATGTAGATGATAAGATAATAAAACATGCAGATAATTTCGTGGAAATAGGCTTTCTATTTTCAAGGTCATTGAAAGGTCACTTCAAGGTCACTGGCAATATTTGATCAAAATAGCCTAAGAAGGTTGACATTCGATCACATATCATTTGTAGATGTATTCTGAGTAGTAAAAAAGTTATATCCCTATGTCTGCCATTTCTAGTGATGGCCTCACACAACTGTGCTCTTTACCTTGCTTGCAACATCATTACAGTTCTAGAGCAGGTTAAATCATCTTTCTACTCCTATTATTCATGAAACTGTGGTCATTTGTATATACAGTGACCAGCAACTGTCCGAAACTGGCAGTTAACTTTAAAACTCGGACATTTTTAACACAGTCAAAGATCTAACAAACCTTGCTGTACTGATTGCAATTGAGCTGAATGTTGTCTCTCACACGTCGTCTTGTAATTCCACTGACTTTCAAAACATCAAAAGTGTTTATTTGTTTTCACAGCACAAATGTTTGTGTCACTTGACGTCAGAAGTGGTGATGTGATCAACATCACCATATAACTCAATGTGAACTCGGACAATCTGCAGTTTTACTGAATGCGTGCTAATCACGCTATTTCTGTTAATATTGAACGGGTATCATTAAAACTCCACAGACCGTTAAAGTCGAAGATCTTCTTTCGATGTGAGCAGTTTTTACACAGTTTTTAAAGGTTTTGTGAAAATCGGGAGTGAAAAACATGAAAATGTCCGGATTTGACTGCCGGTCACTGTACGATGTTCAGTGGAAAGAAATTTGTATCTTGTAGCTTCACGCAATTGTGTTTACCTTGCTTGCAACATCAAGATTTCTTTCTCCATTGCAAGTTAAATCTTCTTTTTACTCCAATTGTTGACAAAACTATGGTTTATATCAAATTACACCTCTGCATTTCATATTATTGTCGGTTCACTTGTAATAATAAAAATAATAATAATGATAATTGTGGAAATTGTGAAATCAGCAAGCCTGGGTTTGGTTGGCCACCTCTCCTCCAGCAATCATCCAGAGGCCCCCAAAGTCACGGGCCATGGCGCAGTTGGTTAGATGGCAAGCCTATCAGCACCAGTTCTGTGACGATCCAAAAGTCGTGGGTTCTATTCCCAGGCATGCAGAGAGTGAATTCATGTCACAGTTTCTCATTTGAGCTATTAACCTGTTGTCCTTTTAAATCAGTGACTGTGCGGGTTATCATGTCAAAGATCTGTGACATGACAATTCTGCGACCCAGCACTTTATCTATAACAAGTAGGTCTCATCATAAAATGACTAAAATATTGTTAAAAGTGAGGTAAAACCTCAAACAAATAAACGCCTGGGGTTTAAGATATGAGAGGAATATTATCAGGGGGCCTGGAGGAGGTGTGGAAAGCTTCTCCGGTATATCCTAGGTCTCTTAGCAACACAACAATCAGCGCTTTACCTACTTAAAATGTCCTCAAATCTGCATTGTATCGCAAGCCTCTACTTTGTCAAAAGTTATTTTTGTGCTGCATGCTTATTTAGAAGTAGAACCGATAATATTTCCTCCCTGTTTCCTGCTCTATGTCATATACTTATATAGTTAGGGAGGGGTGCTTGTTTAGGAGTAGAACCGATAATATTTCCTCCCTGTTTCCCGATCTATGCCATATACTTATATAGTTAGGGAGGGCTGCTTGTTTAGGATGATTATGAAGGTTTATGATGTTTTACAGCCCCTCCCTAAATAAGCTGGCATGCTCGCCATCTTTTCTTTAATGTAACGTCTGAAAAATAGATATAGATAAAAGTAAAAATAATACAGATATTTTTACTTTGTTGTATGCCTCTACAGTTATGAACAGGTTTTTGTCTGTAAAGGGCAGGATGTGTAGATTACTGTAACCATGGTAACGGTTTCAGAGGAGTGGAAGTGTATTGTGTTGAATTATCAACGTAGTCCAAATCAAGGATTTCAGTTCATGAGGCATACTTTATAAAGGAATCAAATAAGATAACCCAGTCTTTTGGTTGTGAATTATCTAAGGTCTGATCATGGGTAGAAACAATATTTAGGAATGTTAACTGAGAGTTTGATATATATTGGAAACAGTTCTGTAATAATAAGTCCTTGCCAGGAAAAGCAATACTATAAAGCTGCCAAAAGCTCTTATAACATGTATGTCTTAAAATATTATACAAACATCACAATTATAAAAGAGGGTGTTTAATCATGAAGTCCCGAGAGATGTCAGATATATGACAAATGATATACTAAAGATATGTGTCAGAGTGGATATATTGAAGATATGTGTCAGAGTGGATATATTGAAGATATGTATCACAGTGGATATATTGAAGATATGTGTCACAGTGGATATATTGAAGATATGTGTCACAATGGATATATTGAAGATATGTGTCACAGTGGATATATTGAAGATGTGTGTCGCAAAGGATATACTGCATATGTGTGTGACACAAAAATATATGACAGATGTGTCACAAGGATATACATCCATCAGATGTGTCACAAAGATATACATCCATCAGATGTGTCACAAAGATATACATCCATCAGATGTGTCACAAGGATATACATCCATCAGATGTGTCACAAGGATATACATCCATCAGATGTGTCACAAAGATATACATCCATCAGATGTGTCACAAGGATATACATCCATCAGATGTGTCACAAAGATATACATCCATCAGATGTGTCACAAGGATATACATCCATCAGATGTGTCACAAAGATATACATCCATCAGATGTGTCACAAGGATATACATCCATCAGATGTGTCACAAAGATATACATCCATCAGATGTGTCACAAGGATATACATCCATCAGATGTGTCACAAAGATATACATCCATCAGATGTGTCACAAGGATATACATCCATCAGATGTGTCACACAGATATACATACATCAGATATGTCACAAAGATATACATCCATCAGATGTGTCACAAGGATATACATCCATCAGATGTGTCACAAAGATATACATCCATCAGATGTGTCACAAAGATATACATCCATCAGATGTGTCACAAAGATCTAAAGCAGGTGCGTCACAAAGATCTAAAGCAGGTGTGTCACAAAGATCTAAAGCAGGTGTGTCACAAAGATCTAAAGCAGGTGTGTCACAAAGATCTAAAGCAGGCGTGTCACAAAGATCTAAAGCAGGTGTGTCACAAGGATCTAAAGCAGGTGTGTCACAAAAGATACGACAGACACTGGTCATGTGTACCATATTGCTCTCAAGATATTTGATGCAGTTCAGAGAAGTGACCACTTGGCAGGATTATGTTTGTCTGCGCCAAACTAAACCATTTGTAATCTGAGCTATAGCCAGTAAAACAATCAGTGTAAATGATGCAATTAAAGTATCAGTCAATTAGCGGTGGAATTTGGCATCACTGCAGACATCAAATAGGTAATAGTTCTTCCAACTGACCACATTACTGGAAAAGAAATTAAAAGTAAGAACGCGGTAGTCTCTTATTTCATTATGGGCTGCATACTTTATAGATTCTGCTCTGCCCTGTGCCAATACACAGATACTTAGTATACTGCCTGCTATGAGAACCATATCAATAATGAATGGAGAACTGCATGCCGGGAAACCAAAGTGGCACACGCATTAGGTTTCGCCATTGATGGATCCATTTTACAAAAGGAACCGGTTCAAATAAATATGTTGTCAAGCATTTCAGAACAATTACAGAGAGGATATACTGTAATATGTGATATTGAAACATGTAGTACAGGACACGATGAACTTTGTGTGTGCCCCCCTGGGCTTACATCATGCTCTACTGCTGCCAAGAATAGCGTCATATTGAATAGAAAAATAACTGGCAACTCATACAGGTCCGGTGCAGACCTATGGTCGTAATCAAACAACACTAACAATAGGTCAACAAAAAAATGAGTTTTAGGGTTAATGAAAAGTATCCTTATCAAAATTGTTGACGTTGCTAAACAGTGAAAATAGATTTTCAAGATTTACACTGTGCTTCCCAATGGGAGTCTCTGCTATCCCAAACCTCAGATTGCTCTAAAATTCATAAATAAATAATCCTCAAAACATTGTTAGATATTTGAGATATATTTAAGATCATGTTTGAAAATGAATGATAGTTAATGTTTGAGATATTTCAGAAACGGTAATAAACATTTTTCTCGAGATCTTTAGAACAGCCTTTCTTAGATCCTAATAGATTTCTAGATTTGTGTTGTTTCAAATATAGATCTTTTTTGCATAATGTGTTGGCTATTTCAGATCAGATGTATAATAATTACAAGTTTATCAAATATTATAACTGTTTTATATATATATATATATATATATATATATATATATATATATATATATATATATATATATATATATATATATATATATATATATATATATATATATATATATATATATATATATATATATATATTACTGTTTTATATATATATATATATATATATATATATATATATATATATATATATATATATATATATATATATATATATATATATTGTATATTATACATCGCTCCAGTACATAATATGTTTAATCATTAGAATTGTGTAGGAAGTGAGTGGTTTTTGGTTGATGTGCCCTTCATTAAAACATTGGTAATAAGCAAAATGTAAACCAAAAAAGTTCTAAAACAAAGTCAGCTCTATAAATGTTTGGTTTTGAGAATTAACATCATTGAATATAACTCCATGGGTGACCAGTTGCTACATTTCTATATGGGCCATTATTCTATGTTGATACTAAATGTTGATGCTATCAGGAGCTCAGAGAATACATTGACTCAACATAAGTAGTAACTGTTTTTATTACACCTGTTGGTGAGAATTTCAAAAAGTACCTTAATTTGGCTTCCGCTTTATAAAAATATGAAACAACAATACTCAGAAAGAAGATAGTGATTAAAGATGAACCTCAATTCATTATTAAATATATAAGATATATTGAGGACAAATAGTCACACAATACCGGTAGTACTTAAGTTAAGTATAAAGCAGATAGTATTAATAATAACAGATATTTAAGAACATGTATGGAATCCTTTGTTGTTCTGTATTGCCCTTTCAAGTTGTGGGGCTGTACAGACCCAAGCAGGAAAGTTAGAAATATATTCCTCACCCAGTGTAATATAACTGCCTTTCCAGTTCTCCATTGTGCTGAGAATGTTGTTTTTGTTATTGGTATGGAATTAAGGTCAGTGATATTGTTATATTACCTTTGAAGACTTAGAGGCAATTTTCTGTGGCAACAAAAGAAGACTGGTTTATCTTCAAATGTTCCGCAACATGTACACATTACACATCGATTACCAAAGTCCTTTGTGCACTTTTAACAATATGAGCGAAATTAAGCATTTGTTCTAACCAGCAATAATTAAATTTTGGAGAAGTACTCATTTTCAAAATTCAACAAAAACCATTAATATTATGATTACATCATGGTTCTGGTACATTACTATTTGCCGTTCTTATAAAGTTTGGACTCTTTTGATCTCTCACCATGCAATGTGACGAAATAGGTACTCACTTCCGGTTTCGACCAAGGTGACCTTGATGAGGTGTGAATAGATGGGTTCAGCTGGACTGCAATGTTTGCACCTCATACAGAGTGCATTCATCATAATGTCACCTCACTCCAGGAGGGCATCACATAAAGAACAGCCGTAATCTTGTCCAGGGACACTCATAACCGATTGCCTTTTGTATATACAATAAAATATTATCATGCATACCACATTGTAGTAACGCAATTCCCTTGTGAAAGTTTAATTGGTCACGTTTATTATGCATGACCAAATAATTTATGTAAAGCTTCCACCGGTAAAATACAAAGATAGATCACATGGTCTGTTTCATTACGTGCCGGAAAGGCAAGCCGAATAGCTGCGATCCAGGGCTATGAAAATACATTGTCTGGTATCAGTGCTATATACATTTGATTAATATTCCTTATTGCGGATGTCTAGATACCATTAAATGTTGGGATTGTTACCAAACCTGATTTGGTCAGGGATGATTTGGTTAAGTGCTCATCTACTATTTATCAATCATTTTATCAAAATAGATTATCAAAGGTAGATTGTTTATATGATAATGCAAACCAAGTATCCCCCATCATTCCTCAGAAAGAGTAGGGCATTGTGTCTCTATATCCCACTTCGCTGGAGGCCATTTATGCACTAAAATAATTCTATTTCAATTTATAGACAAAACATGTTCGACCGATATAAAGAAACTCACATTATAAGTAGGTGTTTGATTGTATGACAGGTTTGTGTTGAAAAGTTTCAAAACCATCTTGAAAAGTGATTCTACCTTTTGGCACCTAGTCATATTTTCACAACAGTGCCATTTAATATTGCTTTTCAATCAATAATATTTCGGACCATGAAGCCAATTTGTAATGACATCACAGACAATATGTTGTCATAATGTGAACATGAGGCAGCTTATCAACAGTTATTAGCCTTTGTATTAAGATGCTCATATTTTGTTTTGAGAAAATAATTGGTGGAAAATGACAATTTGAGGTGGTGTTATTGTTTAGATGACCCATTCACCTTTTGAAATATGAAATTAATTATCCGCTATTCACCTAGCAATATTTTAGGTTAATGTTTTGGATATTTGAGAAAAAGGTAAAAACATTTTTCTCTCGAGATTTTTAGAATAGCCTTTCATAGATCCTAACAGATTTTTAGATTTGCGTTGTTTGAAATATAGATCTTTTCGGCATAATTTACAGGGTATTTCAGATGAGACATATAATTATTGCAATGTCATTAAATATTACAATAATTGTTTTATCTATGTTATACATCGCTCCAGTACATAACATGTTTACTCATTAGAATTGTGTAGGCAGTAAGTGGTCTCGGGTTGATGTGGCCTTCATTAAAACATTTGTGATAAACACAATGTAAACCAAAAAAGTTCTGTAAATGTTTGGTTTGAGAATTAACATCATTAAATCTATATTGGCCATTATATTATATTCTATGTTGATACTACTGCTATCATGAGCTCGAGGAATACATTGATTCAAGGTAAGCTTTTGTTACACAATATTTGTCAGTGAGAATTTCCCAAAATACCCTTAATTTGGCTCCCGCTTTTATAAAAATATCATACAACAAATCTGAGAAAAATCATGTAAATTACAGATTTCAGTCACTACCTAGAAATAGAGGTAGAGCATTGTAATGATAGAATCAATAGATCAGTCCAGCAACCAACAGATCAGTCCAGCAATCAACAGATTAGTCCAGCAATCAATCAGTCCAGCAACCATTCAGTCCAGCAACCATTCAGTCCAGCAACCATTCAGTCCAGCAACCATTCAGTCCAGCAACCAATCAGTCCAGCAACCATTCAGTCCAGCAACCATTCAGTCCAGCAAGCAATGGATCAGTCCAGCAATCAATCAGTCCAGCAACCATTCAGTCCATCAATCAATCAGTTCAGCAATCAATCAGTTCAGCAACCAATCAGCCCAGCAACCAGTCAATTCAGCAACCAATCAGCTCAGCAACCAATCAGTCCAGCAACTATTCAATCCATCAATCAATCAGTTCAGCAATCAATCAGTCCAGCAACCAATCAGTCCAGCAACCATTCAGTCCAGCAATCAATCAGTCCAGCAATCAATCAGTCCAGCAACCAATCAGTCCAGCAACCAATCAGTCCAGCAACCATTCAGTCCAGCAATCAATCAGTCCAGCAACCAATCAGTCCAGCAACCAATCAGTCCAGCAACCATTCAGTCCAGCAATCAATGGATCAGTCCAGCAATCAATCAGTCCAGCAACCATTCAGTCCATCAATCAATCAGTTCAGCAACCAATCAGTCCAGCAACCAATCAGTCCAGCAACCAATGGATCAGTCCATCAACCAATGGATCAGTCCATCAACCAATGGATCAGTCCATAAACCAATGGATCAGTCCAGCAACCAATCAGTCATTTCATCGCATCGCAAAGGCCAACTTTGTTAAGATATAAGGGAAAGCACGACAGCAGATAATTCTTGGGATGAAACTCTTAGATCTGTTTTTGCAAGAATCGTTTTTGAAAATATCTAACACTTTGCAAAATTGATGTGCCATACACGTTGAGTTTATGTGCCCACTCACCCAAGGATTCTCAGAGTATGCTCATTACACAGACACCTATAGTCAATCACACTTTGTAAGCTCTTTTATTCACCCCTGATGCATGTTTTGTTCAAAATATTTACTAATACATTAATGCTACAATTGTAACAGTACAGGTAGAGATGTATTGACTACCGGCATTGAATAGGATAGTGTACACAACTAGTAAACCATACGTAATGCAATTTACATAAGAATATATATATGGACTAAGGTAGACATCAGAGACGTCATAGGACTATTTTACTGAGGCACAAATTACATATGGTTGGGGGGGGGGGGGGGGGTGATGGGTTTTGGTGGTGGGTGGGGATGGAGTTCCCAGAGTTCACCTGAGGCACACCGGAAACATAGCTTAGGACCAGCCGCCCAATAATCCTGCTACTCTCTGCTTCTCTCATGAACGGCAATCATCTCGACCTGAATTAGTATTGTTATGCGGGATGTTTGTATGTATTAAAGACCTTTCTTAGCACAAATTAGGCAATAATCAGTACAGATAGAAGCCGGCCAGCGAGACTCAATGCCCTACTCTTTATGAAGAGTGACTGACTGGCATTACTGAGACGTTCCAATGAGTTTCTGAAGGATAATACAACATTAGCAAACTATGAAAGACCTGCGCATCTGGGCACAACATAAAATATATTTTATTCATTTATATCTTGTCAGAGATTATAATGTTGATAGAAAATACTTTAAAGGGGAAATCCAAACAACTGATTTGATATAAAGATAGATGATTTTTGTTGGTCTTATGTTCTTTGTATAGGTTTACCTAATATCCACTTCCTGCCTGTAATCCCTTTGTACTCTGGAGATGCCTGGCCTGAGGTGCCAACTATGTGTTTGGACAATTATCATAATATTAGAGACAGTTGTGCCGAGGAAAGGATTCTGAGTTGCTCAGGGTGTCTTCGGTATCAAAGACAAAGAAGCCATATATAGCTAATTTGAGTAACTCTATGCTATGTTATTCCTATTTAACGTAATGGAGAAGTTCTGACAGATTTATGTACCAGAAAATGTCTCAAGAAGTGATAAAACAATGAGGCACTTTTCTTATAAAGTCAAAGATTTTAACAAGAAAAAAAAGTACTTTATCCAATTTACACTTTGAAGATTTAGCAAATATCGAATATGGGAAAAAAATGTTTTTAATTGTACAGACACCAATACTAGTGGGAACTGAACCTTGGACCTCTCACGTGGCACACAATGTTAGCTAGTCCACCCACCTCATACAATACTAGGGGTTAATAATGTTGCTAACCTTTGATGCGAAAAACACAATGGAATCACGCACCTGCTGAACCATTTTTTTATTTATGAATACAAAAGCAAAATATTTGTCAGACCTCAACGCACTTCAGATTCTCAAAAAATAAAGAATGGTCGAGATATTTAAAGTACTTTTCGTAGAAACTGAAAAAGATCCTATAAAAACCCAAAATATGTACCGGAAAGGTCTCCCACAGTCAGACATTTCACGGGAGATAAATATACAGTAGAAATAAAGCACAGCAGAACAGGAAGAATATGGTAGTAGTAGTCTGGAAGGCTCAGAATATACCAATACAATCATAGACTTGCCTTCTAGTGAAACTATCAAAACACTTGTTAAAAGAAAACTATGCCTTCCAGACCTATATATCTCCCACGCCTTCCAGACCTATATATCTCCCACGCCCTCCAGACCTATATATCTCCCACGCCCTCCAGACCTATATATCTCCCACGCCCTCCAGACCTATATATCTCCCACGCCCTCCAGACCTATATATCTCCCAGCCTTCCAGACCTATATATCTCCCACGCCTTCCAGACCTATATATCTCCCACGCCTTCCAGACCTATATATCTCCCACGCCCTCCAGACCTATATATCTCCCACGCCCTCCAGACCTATATATCTCTCACGCCCTCCAGATCTATATAACTCCCACGCCCTCCAGACCTATATATCTCCCAGACTTCCAGACCTATATATCTCCCACGCCCTCCAGACCTATATATCTCCCACGCCCTCCAGACCTATATATCTCCCACGCCCTCCAGACCTATATATCTCCCACGCCCTCCAGACCTATATATCTCCCACGCCCTCCAGACCTATATATCTCCCACGCCCTCCAGACCTATATATCTCCCAGCCTTCCAGACCTATATATCTCCCACGCCCTCCAGACCTATATATCTCCCACGCCCTCCAGACCTATATATCTCCCACGCCCTCCAGACCTATATATCTGCCACGCCCTCCAGACCTATATATCTCCCACGCCCTCCAGACCTATATATCTCCCACGCCCTCCAGACCTATATATCTCCCACGCCTTCCAGACCTATATATCTCCCACGCCCTCCAGACCTATATATCTCCCACGCCTTCCAGACCTATATATCTCCCACACCCTCCAGACCTATATATCTCCCAGCCTTCCAGACCTATATATCTCCCACGCCCTCCAGACCTATATATCTCCCAAGCCTTCCAGACCTATATATCTCCCACGCCCTCCAGACCTATATATCTCCCATGCCCTCCAGACCTATATATCTCCCACGCCCTCCAGACCTATATATCTCCCACGCCCTCCAGACCTATATATCTCCCACGCCCTCCAGACCTATATATCTCCCACGCCCTCCAGACCTATATATCTCCCACGCCCTCCAGACCTATATATCTCCCACACCCTCCAGACCTATATATCTCCCAGCCTTCCAGACCTATATATCTCCCACGCCCTCCAGACCTATATATCTCCCACGCCCTCCAGACCTATATATCTCCCAGCCTTCCAAACCTATATATCTCCCACGCCCTCCAGACCTATATATCTCCCACGCCCTTCAGACCTATATATCTCCCACGCCCTCCAGACCTATATATCTCCCACGCCCTCCAGACCTATATATCTCCCACGCCCTCCAGACCTATATATCTCCCACGCCCTCCAGACCTATATATCTCCCACGCCTTCCAGACCTATATATCTCCCACGCCCTCCAGACCTATATATCTCCCACGCCTTCCAGACCTATATATCTCCCACACCCTCCAGACCTATATATCTCCCAGCCTTCCAGACCTATATATCTCCCACGCCCTCCAGACCTATATATCTCCCAAGCCTTCCAGACCTATATATCTCCCACGCCCTCCAGACCTATATATCTCCCATGCCCTCCAGACCTATATATCTCCCACGCCCTCCAGACCTATATATCTCCCACGCCCTCCAGACCTATATATCTCCCACGCCCTCCAGACCTATATATCTCCCACGCCCTCCAGACCTATATATCTCCCACGCCCTCCAGACCTATATATCTCCCACACCCTCCAGACCTATATATCTCCCAGCCTTCCAGACCTATATATCTCCCACGCCCTCCAGACCTATATATCTCCCACGCCCTCTAGACCTATATATCTCCCACGCCCTCCAGACCTATATATCTCCCACGCCCTCCAGACCTATATATCTCCCACGCCCTCCAGACCTATATATCTCCCATGCCCTCCAGACCTATATATCTCCCACGCCCTCTAGACCTATATATCTCCCACACCCTCCAGACCTATATATCTCCCAGCCTTCCAGACCTATATATCTCCCACGCCCTCCAGACCTATATATCTCCCACGCCCTCCAGACCTATATATCTGCCAGCCTTCCAGACCTATATATCTGCCACGCCCTCCAGACCTATATATCTCCCACGCCCTCCAGACCTATATATCTCCCACGCCCTCCAGACCTATATATCTCCCACGCCTTCCAGACCTTTATATTTACCCTTTCTTGCACCAATCGTGGTGTTTGCTTTAAGTTTTACCAGTGAGACTGTAGGACAGGAAATGACAGAATAATGAGCACACACATTAGAAAATTAAATGATAAGTTTAAGATTATCAAATATACTTTTATTCATAAAAGGATAATGCATATGACTTATTAAGTTGTTTCAGTAGGAGAGTAGGAAGAAGGAAATAGGCTTTATAAAAGCTCCCTCTGAACATTTTATTTTCAAATGCCATACATTACCGCATTGCTAAAATGTCTTCATACCAGTGTACATTACGTTGAAATGGATATTTAATGCAATGGGTTTCAAAGAAGTTAATATAATAAAATTTCTTTGAGGGATAGATACAGTTGGGAGGATTTTTCTCCATCTTTGATATGTGCTTTTGAAAATGAAACTTTGATCTTGATTCGTGTTACACGGAAACACCGAACTGAATACATGTTTACAGGACACAAGCAATTGTGACATTTTGTAATTTCTAATCGTGTACATTACTCAGCAAATGGAATAATACATGATCGGCATCCGGCAACACTGCATTGATAGAACCTGGGTTATATGAGGGCAACACATTCACCCCTAATATAAATAGCAAATCAGTTTACAAACAGGTATATTATGAAAATAGAGGCCGAGGCTTTCAATCATTCCCGGCGGACTCATCGTGTAAGTGGCGGTTATTTGGTCTGTGTTGTGATGGCCTACCTTGAAAACAACTACTCTGCCCCCCCAACAGTGTTTGACCAGTGACCAGATGGCTGGTCAAACCTGCACTAATTGAGCATTAGTTGGAGTGCTGACAGTTCCAGTGGGATGAGGAGTATCAGCACCCACATCCACTGGATTCCAGAGGACCACCATGATCTAACATCACCCACACTCCCACTGGACCCCAGAGGACCACCATGCTCTAACATCACCCACACTCCCACTGGACCCCAGAGGACCGCCATGCTCTAACATCACCCACACTCCCACTGAACCCCAGAGGACCGCCATGCTCTAGCATTACCCCACTCCCACTGGACCCCAGTGGACCGCCATGCTCTAACATCACCCACACTCCCACTGGACCCCAGAGGACCGCCATGCTATAACATCACCCACTGGACCCCAGAGGACCGCCATGCTCTAACATCACCCACTGGACCCCAGAGGACCGCCATGCTCTAACATCACTCACACTCCCACTGGACCCCAGAGGACCGCCATGCTATAACATCACTCACACTCCCACTGGACCCCAGAGGACAGCCATGCTCTAACATGACCCACACTCCCACTGGACCCCAGAGGACCGCCATGCTCTAACATCACCCACACTCCCACTGGACCCCAGAGGACCGCCATGCTCTAACATCACCCACACTCCCACGTGACCCCAGAGGACCGCCATGCTCTAACATCACCCACACTCCCACTGGACCCCAGAGGACAGCCATGCTCTAACATCACCCACACTCCCACTGGACCCCAGTGGACTGCCATGCTCTAACATCACCCACACTCCCACTGGACCCCAGAGGACCACCATGCTCTAACATCACCCACACTCCCACTGGACCCCAGAGGACCGCCATGCTCTAACATCACCCATACTCCCACTGGACCCCAGAGGACCGCCATGCTCTAACATCACCCATACTCCCACTGGACCCCAGAGGACCGCCATGCTCTAACATCACCCACACTCCCACTGGACCCCAGAGGACCGCCATGCTCTAACATCACCCACTGGACCCCAGAGGACCGCCATGCTCTAACATCACCCACACTCCCACTGGACCCCAGAGGACTGCCATGCTCTAACATCACCCACTGGACCCCAGAGGACCGCCATGCTCTAACATCACTCACACTCCCACTGGACCCCAGAGGACTGCCATGCTCTAACATCACCCACACTCCCACTGGACCCCAGAGGACCACCATGCTCTAACATCACCCACTGGACCCCAGAGGACCGCCATGCTCTAACATCACCCACACTCCCACTGGACCCCAGAGGACCGCCATGCTCTAACATCACCCACACTCCCACTGGACCCCAGAGGACCGCCATGCTCTAACATCACCCACACTCCCACTGGACCCCAGAGGACCGCCATGCTCTAACATCACCCACACTCCCACTGGACCCCAGAGGACCGCCATGCTCTAACATCACCCACACTCCCACTGGACCCCAGAGGACCGCCATGCTCTAACATCACCCACACTCCCACTGGACCCCAGAGGACCGCCATGCTCTAACATCACCCACTGGACCCCAGAGGACCGCCATGCTCTAACATCACCCACACTCCCACTGGACCCCAGAGGACCACCATGCTCTAACATCACCCACACTCCCACTGGACCCCAGAGGACCGCCATGCTCTAACATCACCCACACTCCCACTGGACCCCAGAGGACCACCATGCTCTAACATCCCCCACACTCCCACTGGATCCCAGAGGACCGCCATGCTCTAACATCACCCACACTCCCACTGGACCCCAGAGGACCGCCATGCTCTAACATCACCCACTGGACCCCAGAGGACCGCCATGCTCTAACATCACCCACACTCCCACTGGACCCCAGAGGACCGCCATGCTCTAACATCACCCACACTCCCACTGGACCCCAGAGGACCGCCATGCTCTAACATCACCCACACTCCCACTGGACCCCAGAGGACTGCCATGCTCTAACATCACCCACACTCTCACTGGACCCCAGAGGACCGCCATGCTCTAACATCACCCACACTCCCACTGGACCCCAGAGGACCACCATGCTCTAAAATCACCCACACTCCCACTGGACCCCAGAGGACCGCCATGCTCTAACATCACCCACTGGACCCCAGAGGACCGCCATGCTCTAACATCACCCACACTCCCACTGGACCCCAGAGGACCGCCATGCTCTAACATCACCCACACTCCCACTGGATCCCAGAGGACCGCCATGCTCTAACATCACCCACACTCCCACTGGACCCCAGAGGACTGCCATGCTCTAACATCACCCACACTCTCACTGGACCCCAGAGGACCGCCATGCTCTAACATCACCCACACTCCCACTGGAGCCCAGAGGACTGCCATGCTCTAACATCACCCACACTCCCACTGGACCCCAGAGGACCACCATGCTCTAACATCACCCACACTCCCACTGGACCCCAGAGGACCGCCATGCTCTAACATCACCCACACTCCCACTGGACCCCAGAGGACCGCCATGCTCTAACATCACCCACTGGACCCCAGTGGACCGCCATAGTCTAACATCATTCACACACCCAGTGGCACTTATTCATATTTGGGGTCGTTCTCTTTGTTGGACCTGTTTATCAAGCGTCTGGCATTTTTGTATGCGAATATTTTCACTGTTATCCTTGTTCATATCACGCGGTCACAATGTGAACAAACCTTCCCACTTTAATAATAAAAATACTAATAAATCATTTGTATATCGCCATTCCATACTAAGTCTGCTCATAGCGCTTTTGAAGATAATATTTCCTAATTGAGTTCTTTAATTGAGTTTTCAAGTTATCAATCGTTTTACATTTTTTTACTTCTGGGGGCAGGGCATTCCCGACCATAAGTTCTTGGTATAATATACTCATTTTAATTATTGGACCTAAGGGATCTTATTCCTTTTTTAGGTATTAATAGATACGACAGGTACTCTACATGGAGACAATGGGATTGCACTATTTGCCCCGCGCCTGCTCTCCAAGGATAATGGGAACTTGTCAATGATTGCAAGGAAAAGTCAGATCTATAGGTGTCTACTAATCACAGATGTAAGGCAGTATTGATGTACCTACACTATTTAGTCAATGTCTCAAAGAACTTAAACTAAATCCTCAAACAGTGTCAGGTATACAGAAGAAACTGTCGATGGCGACGCGCCCGTCATGTTGTCAAATTCCCATTGATGGACGCCAGAGACACATTAAATGCTTTCATCTTATCAGAATTATGTTCTATAAATGCAAGTGAGCCCGTTGTGTTATCCACTTTCCTTGTAATATTATAATGAATCAGAAGCTTATCATGCAACCAAATCCAAGAACAATTATATAATGCTTTTAGCGGATTCAGCGAAATCGTAAGGAATCACATAGTCATATTTTTGTAAATCTGACAGTTAGATGTTCAATCATTTAATCTTTATGTAAGAGGCTAACTAACTCAGGAGTTTAGGTTATGAATCAAACATGGCACTCTGTGTTGCCCGTTGTTTGATTTCATTATTATAGCCCCGGGAGATTGGGTGTGTAAGCCTTGGGTCCCGCATCAGACCTCCAGCCAGTCCACTTAACCTTATTGATGAGTGCCGCAAAGAATAGCCCTGTAACTCAATAGACAAACAACATGGTCTGGGCCTGTCTTTGGGGTATACTTTCTTGCATAGTGTGTGCTTCAGTGCAAGGTGTTAGTCACTCTTAGATTGGATTATGTAGCTTCAGGACGGACCAACTCATACATCGTCTACCGCATGCTCATGCCATGAAAAATATCACGTCCACCCCCAACACACACAGCCCCCCACCCATGCAACATGAACCCTGCCAGACCCTCCTTTTATGACATACAATACCCTCTTATTCTGTCTGCATCCTGAGATACAAGACAAGAACTCCCTATTCTGTACCCTGAGACCCTCCTATTTGAGATACAAGACCCTCTTATTCTGAGATACAAGACCCTCCTATTCTGAGATACAAGACCCTTCTATTATGTACCCTGAGATACAAGACCCTCCTATTCTGTACCCTGAGATACAAGACCCTTCTATTATGTACCCTGAGATACAAGACCCTCCTATTCTGTACCCTGAGATACAAGACCCTCCTATTCTGTACCCTGAGATATGAGACCCTCCTATTCTGTACCCTGAGATATGAGACCCTCCTATACTGAGATACAAGACCCTCCTATTCTGAGATACAAGACCCTCCTATTCTGAGATACAAGACCCTCCTATTCTGAGATATGAGACCCTCCTATTCTGAGATATGAGACCCTCCTATTCTGTACCCTGAGATACAAGACCCTCCTATTCTGAGATATGAGACCCTCCTATTCTGAGATACAAGACCCTCCTATTCTGAGATATGAGACCCTCCTATACTGAGATAAACGACCCTCCTATTCTGTACCCTGAGATACAAGACCCTCCTATTCTGTACCCTGAGATATGACACCCTCCTATTCTGTACCCTGAGATATGAGACCCTCCTATTCTGTACCCTGAGATAAAAGACCCTTCTATTCTGAGATACAAGACCCTCCTATTCTGACATACAAGACCCTCCTATTCTGACATATGAGACCCTCCTATTCTGTACCCTGAGATAAAAGACCCTCCTATTCTGAGATACAAGACCCTCCTATTCTGAGATACAAGACCCTTCTATTCTGAGATATGAGACCCTCCTATACTGAGATAAAAGACCCTCCTATTCTGTACCCTGAGATACAAGACCCTCCTATTCTGTACCCTTAGATATGACACCCTCCTATTCTGTACCCTGAGATAAAAGACACTCCTATTTTGAGATACAAGACCCTCCTATTCTGAGATACAAGATCCTTCTATTCTGAGATATGAGACCCTCCTATACTGAGGTACAAGACCCTCCTATTCTGTACCCTGAGATACAAGACCCTCCTATTCTGTACCCTGAGATAAAAGACCCTCCTATTTTGAGATACAAGACCCTCCTATTCTGAGATACAAGACCCTTCTATTCTGAGATATGAGACCCTCCTATACTGAGGTACAAGACCCTCCTATTCTGTACCCTGAGATACAAGACCCTCCTATTCTGTACCCTGAGATAAAAGACCCTCCTATTCTGTACCCTGAGATAAAAGACCCTCCTCTTCTGTACCCTGAGATAAAAGACCCTCCTATTCTGACATACAAGACCCTCCTATTCTGAGATATGAGACCCTCCTATTCTGAGATACAAGATCCTCCTATTCTGACATACAAGACCCTCCTATTCTGAGATATGAGACCCTCCTATTCTGAGATACAAGACCCTCCTATTCTGAGATATGAGACCCTCCTATTCTGTACCCTGAGATACAAGACCCTCCTATTCTGTACCCTGAGATATAAGATCCTCCTATTCTGAGATACAAGACCCTCCTATTCTGTACCCTGAGATACAAGACCCTCCTATTCTGAGATACAAGACCCTCCTATTCTGAGATATGAGACCCTCCTATTCTGTACCCTGAGATACAAGACCCTCCTATTCTGTACCCTGAGATATAAGATCCTCCTATTCTGAGATATAAGACTCTCCCATTCTGTACCCTGAGATATGACACCCTCCTATTCTGTACCCTGAGATACAAGACCTCCTATTTTGAGATACAAGACCCCCCTATTCTGACATACAGGACCCTCCTATTCTGTACCCTGAGGTACAAGACCCTCCTATTCTGTACCCTGAGATATAAGATCCTCCTATTCTGAGATACAAGACCCTCCTATTCTGTACCCTGAGATACAAGACCCTCCTATTCTGAGATACAAGACCCTCCTATTCTGAGATATGAGACCCTCCTATTCTGTACCCTGAGATACAAGACCCTTCTATTCTGTACCCTGAGATATAAGATCCTCCTATTCTGAGATATAAGACTCTCCTATTCTGTACCCTGAGATATAAGACTCTCCTGTTCTGTACCCTGAGATACAAGACCTCCTATTTTGAGATACAAGACCCCCCTATTCTGACATACAGGACCCTCCTATTCTGTACCCTGAGATAAATGACCCTCCTATTCTGAGATATGAGACCCTCGTATTCTGAGATACACGACCCTTCTATTCTGAGATATGAAACCCTCCTATTCTGAGATACACGACCCTCCTATTCTGATATACAATACCCTCCTATTCTTCACCCTGAGATACAAGACACACAATCCTCCTATTCTTTGTCTTGAGATACAGAGCCCTGCTGTTGTGTACTTTGAGGTACACATCCTTAATCAGGAACAAGTGAGTTCAGTGTTCAGGCTGACAGATCTCAAGTTGTTTCTGGTGAAAGGATCTCAAATGACAAGTGATATCCTTCCACCTGAACCAACAATAGAGATCTGTCTCCCTGAACACTGCACGAACCCATGTTCTTGTTTATCTCACTCTTATCTTCTGCAGGTGGTTCTGAGTTTGCAAACAACTCTGCATACCACGCAAAGCAGCATAAATATGCTAGCAAGTGCAGTTCACTAAGTTGTATGTTAGCTATTCATGTTCTCATCTCATTTACAACATGTAGTCAATTTAATATTATGTGCAGATCAAAAAGCACTGTTTTGGAGGGTGTATTTTGGTCTCAGCTGGTATGACAGTCATCTGTCTTGGTTTCGAGGTCCCCATGACCCAAATTAAAGGTGCAGATTAAAAAATCCCAAACGTTCATCATGTTCATAACAGAGAAATTAACAAATGATCTGTTGAAAACATTGTCAGCTACATTCATTGTGTATTTGTTTGTTTGTTTGTTTGGGGTTTTACATCACTTTCAACATTATTTCAGTTATTTCGTGATGAGACCTACTTGTAGCAGATATAGTGCTGCCTCACTGAACAACCCACCCGGTCACAGATTTACAAGGACAACGGGTTAACCCTTTGGCATAGGACTCAGCTCATGTGGGAAATTGTATCATGAGTTCAATCCCGGCACGGCCAGGGTTCGAACCCGCGACCTTTGGATCACCACAGAGGAACTGGTGCTAATAAGCTGGCGCCCTAACCAACTGCGCCACGGCCGTGGCCTTTCATTGTGTACACCAATATCAATTCAATAAAACATTTTATTTAATCAAAATAATATAAATATAAAATAAAACATGTTCATAAAAGGTTATTGGTAAGCAAAAATTCCTCTTTGGTGATCCAAAAGGTCATGAGTTCGATTGGCAAAATATATCATCTTGTTCTGAAATTAAAAAAGTAAACCATTATTATGAATTTGCAATGTCTTCAAAGGGAATCCCTGAAGCACCCCAGATATTGGACAAGCGACACATTTTTATCCCAAAACACATTTTTATCCCAAAACGACTCATGAGCAGAAAACTGTGGTCTTTTGTGGATCGTTGCTAAATAGGTCAATTCAAATGTGCACTGTCTAAAATGGAATGCTCTGACTGGTTGATTTAATTTTAGTTAGTTTTGCATGAAAAAAATGTATGTATTTCAGTGTAGAAATCTAAAACCGAAACAAACCCACAAACGCTAGCGTAATCAAACCAAACACGGTTTTAAAGGCATTATATCACTCATATAACACTGCACGCAGTTCCCTTCGCGGGGGTCCCTCACAGCACCTCCATAATGAGGCAAAGAGACCCACAAACACCTCCACTCCAGGCGCAAAGAGAGGAGGTGCAGGACCTCCAGAGGTGCTAGCACCTCCTCAGTTTTCATATATAAACAAATCATAGGATAACGCAGTCAGTCCCCATCCAACTGAAGAGATCAAAGTGATCGAAACCCTTGTTGGTATTGGTAGGGACTGCGATCATTGTCGCAGACCATCTTAGGATCCTCGCCTTTCTCCTATTCTTCAGTGTAGAAATATATCTATATATTTTTAAGCCCCTATTTTTTATAAATCATATATGCATATGCTGAATAAAAAAATCTTTGTAACAAAAGGTTTTTTTTGTTGTTCCAAAATGAAACTGGGTCAGGTCAATTTGGGAACCAGAAGTCATGAAAGCATTATCCAATCAAATCACTCTATTTCAATTACCCCTATTTTGACCTATATAACAATCCAAAAGTGACAACAGGAGGTCACAAAACTGGCTAAGCGAGGATAAATAAGCCGTTAAGTACATGAAGCAAATATTTGTTAACATTCAGGGGAGGGTTAATCGAGATTAAATATATCAAACTAAGTTTAACATGTGAATGAACAGACAGAGTTCATTTGAAGTTAGATATATGATATGTGGAAATTGGGCAAGAGTTGAAATCAGCCTGGGATCGTTTCTTATCCTTGTATTATATAATGTATAAATGAGGTCACCAGAGGTAAATGGAAAAATTCATGCAAATTGATCTCGGAGATATCAATTGTGCTTGCTCTGTCCGTGAAAAATAACCTGTCTAGACAAAGGGGTTAAGCACCAATTTTGCAAAAAACGTTTCAAATTCACATATTGGTGATAAATTTATTTGTTTTTCACATCTATTAACTTTTTGATTAATGCATCCTCATTAGTGTCTTTGAAATCTGTTTGAACACGACCCAATTGCATAGCCTACTTTTGAAAGCACACTTCTTTCTTGGCATCATTTGTATGTGAATTGTTATCATAGAGGCACTCAAATGTAAAATGATGTCTTAAAAGTATGGCAATATTCTTATGACGTCATGAAATAAAATGTCCTTTGAATAGTGCCAGAATGACGTCAAACAGTGCTACCCTATTTATTTTAAGTTCACCTTACCCAAGTTTACCCATCACGTGCAGCTGATGGCCCAGACAGACCTCTACTGAGAGTGCACCTTCTATGTCTCATAGCAACATATCTTATTACTCTCTCTTTAACTTCAATTTGGCATATTGTTCATATGTGGATAAGCTTTCAATACACCAAATTATAGGATTGATGCTTAACATCCTTAATGCCTTTAGTTTATATATAGTAATACTATGTATAGACACATGGCTGAGATCAAACCTATTCCCATCATTTGGTTGGCAGACAGCTCATGAAGTTAGGTAACACTAATCACGTATGGGCCAACGCTCAGACCTTTGAATTAGTCTCATTAAATATTACACACACGACAAACAAAGGATTCTGTGATTTGCATCTGCTCAAAATATTCAATATAAATAGAGAGTAGTAAAATTGATACAAAAGAAAGGTAGTCGCTCCTTATTTGCCTGGTTACTTTATGTCATTTCAATGTATGGTAAAATAATGTATTTTTGGTAATGAATTGAAGAGAAAAACTTCACCAAAACGTGAGTGAAGGGCAACTGTATTGTTAGATTAAATACAATCATTGCATACAAGATTTGAGTCACAACCATGTTGTTGTTTTGTTCTGACTTGCTCCTATATGTGTCTCATATGAAATAAAGTAAACACAAAATAAATCTGAGTTCCTCTGAAGGATGTAATGTAATTGTTGACCCAACTTTGAAGGCGGTGGATTTGTCACAGACATAATGATTGGTTGTCAAAAACACAAAACGTTTTCTAGATTTTAAGGGGCTTAAATAATCCATGAAACTCATACATTTCCTACGATGAAATGACAATAGGAATATACATGTACAACTGCAAAGTAAATATGTATATAGTATGCTTAGTTAAGAATTATTGGCAATTCTATGTAAGCTGTTGTATGTATGTATTGTACATAAAAATACAAGTCTAACCAATTACTATTACAATACCCATATTCCCTCTAGATCAATACTTTCTAGATCAATAAATCCAGAATAATTAATAGAATGTTGCAATTGTTGATTATTCTGTTGGAGAAACAATTAGTTGGTATGGCAATCACAGGAATACAAGGTGACCACTTCACGTCATTCTCTTATTAATTAACTGAAAATTGATAAGTGAATTTGAAGTCAAAATGATTTCAAAACCTGACCAAAGTCAAAATGAAATTGGAAATGACCAAAGTCAAACTGAATTCAGACCTGAACAAAGTCCAAATGAAATCAAAGAGAGGCTGCTAGGATGAGAGAGATAGAGTGAAAGTGGAGAGAGTGCACCGATCAGATTCGGCTTATACCTTCATATACATAGAACCAGCTGCCATGTTTGAATCTTGCATTTTGTTCTGGTGTAATATCTCTCTATGCGTGTGTTGCAAGTGAGATATGAAATATTGCATTGATGTTATTTGGGAATTGGGAAAATTTGAGTGTTAGTAACATAATGCCGGAAGGAGCACCATTTATCAGTGCTTTATATTCTCCATCACTGAAGAGTGGGTGAATCGTGACTGTGACATTCAAGAACTTGAGCAGTATCTGTACTGGTCTGCCTTTAAATGTAACTTTAAAGGTAACTTTTTAATTGGTTGGCTCAAAATCAATGCCCTTACATATAGCACCTGCTCCCCATTACTGTTGGCAGTCAGTGAAGGGCAATTAGTAACTCTTCAAACAGCAATGTATTTATCTGTGGCATATGAATTCCTCTTGTTATCACATTTTATACAGGGAAAAGGCAATATCTTCAGGTTGAAGGTAATAGATTCAATTTCACTTATTTATTGTTTTTTTTTAAATTTGAAATGAATTGGAAATGCATATGTCTTAAAGTATCAGGAACTGTTAACCTGCAGTCATGTCATATCCATCACTGAACTTCGATGCCTTATATGCCATATTTTGATCAATCTTAAACGATATTTTTTACACAATCCATGCAGATATTATCTAAAATACAGAAACGAGGTCACCTGAATTAGCCTCAAACAGTGCTGCAAAGGTCATTAATGCAAATAAATCAAATAAATATACAGGGACTCGAGCCAGATGAGTGAGCTAAAGCCAGGAGTGAGTGAGCTAAAGCCAGGAGTGAGTGAGCTAAAGCCAGGAGTGAGTGAGCTAAAGCCAGGAGTGAGTGAGCTAAAGCCAGGAGTGAGTGAGCTAAAGCCAGGAGTGAGTGAGCTAAAGCCAGGAGTGAGTGAGCTAAAGCCAGGAGTGAGCTAAAGCCAGGAGTGAGTGAGCTAAAGCCAGGAGTGAGCTAAAGCCAGGAGTGAGCTAAAGCCAGGAGTGAGCTAAAGCCAGGAGTGAGCTAAAGCCAGGAGTGAGCTGAAGTCAGGAGTGAGCTAAAGCCAGGAGTGAGCTAAAGCCAGGAGTGAGCTGAAGCCAGGAGTGAGCTAAAGCCAGGAGTGAGCTGAAGCCAGGAGTGAGCTAAAGCCAGGAGTGAGCTGAAGCCAGGAGTGGGCTAAAGCCAGGAATTAGGTCTAGTTGTCTTTCTACGTTTTTTTTTCAATTCAACACGATGAGCACATAGAAGGACAACGTTGTGGTCTGACCTGATAACAACGTTGTCCTTCTATGTGCTCACAACGTTGTCAGCATGTTGTCTTACAACGTTATGCAACAATGTGCTTACAACATGGTGAGCAAGGAGAAGAAAACTTGTGGTGGTTTAATTTGCCAAAAGGTGGCTGCAGTACTACAGGCGACCTGTAACAACTTCGATGTCAGGTAATTCAGAGTATTCAATGAATTTACAAGACAAAACGCAGTGAATTGAATGAAAAAAAATATAACAATAATCATGTCTTTTGTTGTGATACAGGTTGATTTTTATCATTATCAACTGCAATACATATTTACATAATTTCAGACAAATCAGCATAACACGCCAGCTGATATGCTAGAAGAGATTGCAGAATGCAGAGCCTCAACTGAACAATTAGATATTTGGCCGATGAGAGATCCAAGCGAAATCTGAACGGCACCATGGTGTAAACAATGGCTAGATTGACAAAGTCGTTTTCTTCAAATCCAAATTATCACGAAATTAACATGTTCATTAATATATATATATATATATGTGTGTGTGTGTATATGTATTTATGTGTGTGTGTGTGTGTGTGTGTGTGTGTGTGTGTGTGGATCACCGTTGAGAGCTCTGCCACCCCTGATGGTGTATGGCTAATAAGCAACAACCACTCGTATAATTTGTGAGTTAATTGCATTGGGAGATGTTCAAGCCACACAGATTACGTAGAGAATGCATTGTTTCTGATACAATGGGTAGGGAGCGTTCACTATTCTGATACAATGGATAGGGAGTGTTCGTTATTCTGATACAATTAGTGTTCTCCAATCACCCATCGGCAAAGCCCAGATAGGTGATCTGGAGAGGTCTGAGATTTTTGCTTTTTGGTTATAATCTCGTTCAGATGTGATTTTTTAAATACCCAACTCTTTCAGTGAAAATTCATATTTTATGTTTGATTGTATCTAAAATCTCCCCCAAAAAGCTTGATAATTCTTCGGATAGCATAAAATAAAGAAAATATAAATATTTGATATCAGTCGCCAGCTGCAAAATCTGAGTCAAACCCGTTTTAACGGCAGTTGAAACGGGTTCAATTTTGACGTTTAAACGGGTTTACCAAAGTTTTTGCAGCTGGCGAGTTTTTACTTCACTAGAGCTCAATCAACTCCACCAAACTTTTCTTTGGTTGGAGTTGGTAGAGACCATGGACGTTCGACAAACCCCTCCAGATCACCTATCTGGGCTTTGCCGATGGGTGATTGGAGAACACTATGATACAATGGATAGGGAGTGTTCGTTATTCTGATACAATGGATAGGGAGCGTTCATTATTTTGAAATAAGGTCACGTGAGTCTCCTGTCACCAGGCAAGGATCCTGTTATTGAATACCTACTTGATGTAATTGTCTGTTTGCAGGTGCAAAGAAGCGCATTCCTCAAGAAAACATTAACATCGACAATACCGTGACCTCATACTTTGGTCTTCATCACTCAATTCCCGCTGCTTGAGTGCGCCATATGCTGCCACCTAGTGGGTTAAAATATATCACGCATGGGAGAGCTTTGAAAACGTGGCTGATAACAGTTAAGCTATTGATTAACGTGTAATTTGATTTCAATCAGTATATTACACCTATAACAATATTCTTTTCTTTTCAAGATTTGTAAACTGTTGAGTTGTCTTTGTGTACATGCATTTATTTCTAAAATAGAAATGTATTCCCTTCACAGCATACAGAATGGTAGTCATCATATCAGCTGTCATGTATTTAAACCTATCCCAGCTTGCATTGTACTTGAAACAAGAGACACAAATGTTGAAACTCATGCAGTGAGAATTGCATTATTTAGTATATATTCATATGACAAAACATTGCTTTTGTTTCTATCTTTATACAATTAAACCAAATTGCATATGAGAACAAACAAAGGCTGCCAATCACGGCCCTGGATCTTTTGACTTGACCACGTGATTATCATGTCCCCCGTATTGTCTGGTAGTAACATGATACACAGGTAGAAAACACCACACAAATCTGTATTTTTATAAATCTTCAATATAAATGCTTCAGCAAGTCCAAACGTTATCATAATAAAGTTCTCATGAAGTCTACCATTCATTGGGGGTATGGTTCCTGATTTGCTGTATATGTTACAGTCCAGGGTGACAGAGATGGGTTCATATACAGTGCAGTACTCCATTATGGTAATATTAGAGTGGTCAATGAGGCAATCATTGGGGCAAATAGTGTACCTCATCAATACCATCAGTTCAAATTGTAATTAAACATGACTCTAATTATTGTGAGTCAGATATCATTAGGTTATGTCAGTTGAAACGTAGGTAATATCTCTCATTATTACTTTACATTTGAATACTCCATTCAAATACTGGAATAATTTAACTGTCCATAAAGATACAGTCAGATTTCGTAATACATGGAATCATATTAGAGTTTTGCTGAAAAACAGTTAATAATTTCTTCATCATATTTCATAAGAACGATGTTTTTTTTAAATGGGGATTGATACTCAGGGGTGGGAGAGCTCTGAACCAATATGTGCAGTAAATCTGAACCAAAATGGTAAAATTGTGTCATTCTGGATGTTCTCAACTGATCTGGGCGCTAAATGATGTCAATCTGGGCGCTCGCAACACATCAGGGCACTAAATCGCGCCTAATCTGAGTGGCATTTGACCATTGTTGTATGGTGGACAATGGCGAGACTGAAAAAGTTGCGTTCTTTAATCTTTATATATCGACTATCATACACAAATTCTAAAGAAAATAACATGCTCATCAGTTACATATATACGTATATGATCATTTGATTTTTAACAAGATTATTGCCACATTTTAACACAGCAATGTGCCCTAGTTTAAGAGTCCATAAAGAGGAGCAATTCCTGACTTGGGGACACAAATATTTCCGCTATAGATTTATCATAAAATTTACACTATTATTAACAAGACACTGTTATACACTCAACGATATTTGTTAAATTTTGTGATGATTATTTTGTGATTTTGATGCTTTTTAAAAATAGTCATTATATAACAGATATAAAAAAAGTCGTTATATAACAGACCCGCTCAGATTGGTTCTGAATTGGTTCAGAACAATGGTATGACGTCATACCACCCAGATATGTTTCAATTACCACCCAGATTGGTCAGTGGCAGGTTTTCAGGACATTTTGTTCACACTGGTATAGTGACATCATTAGTTTCAGTGGGTCGCACCCTTTTCTGCTGCCTGCACAACGTGGTCGTTTGAATGATGCCGGTTAAAACAAGGGGAAGAAAATTAATTTTTGAATTAAGATGATGTGATGAATTGTTTTAAGTTTTGAACCTTTATCTTCTGAAATAATGAAATAATGAGAGCCTCAATATGTATTATCCTCAGAAAATAAAGTCTATTATTATAATATGACTTAATGTATGAATTCTTTGACACATAGATTTCAGTGATGATCATCATTAAGGAGGGTTGTTTTATATTTTGTACAAACATGAATTTGAAAAGCCCTTAATTTTGCAAAACAATGGATTCATATAAAACGCTTGGTTTTTAAAAACTTTACTGGTATCTCAGACATCAACAAAATTACCTTACTCTGTATATTGGATTCAAAAACGTTTTGCCTGTGCCACTTTTATAGGTTTAGGTAAAATTTCGGCAATTCCCATTTTATGCAATGTAAATATTTTAGGGTTAATGTGTAAAACTAAAGTGGCCTGGGCAATTTTTTTTACAGCCTAACAACTAAGATTGATGCACCACAAGACCATATAATTGTTCTAGTTATGAGAAAAAACCAAGCGTTTTTGTACCAAGCATTTTGGGGATTTTATGGAGGAGACATCAGAAAGGGCCAATTTTTTTCTGACCATTTCCATTAGAAAATAGTCCACCTTGATCTTTTGTAAAATTGGTTCTAATTAATATAATTTCATGATTTTTGGTGTTCTGAATTTGTGTTATCTTAAGGAATATGATTATTAACATTTCCTGCAAAAATATGTGAAGTTTCGTTGATTTTGTTGCTCAAGGTCAAACAAAGGTCATCTCAAGGTCAATTTTTTTCAAATGGAAATTGTCAGATTGGGTCATAGATTTCATATCTAGATCAACATAAGTGATAAATAAACTTCATTTGAAGTTATGTAGGTTGTCCTCTATAGCTGCCACTGCAGAGCTCTCCCACCCCTGATACTGGCAATTATCAGATGTGCACAATACGCCAATTGTCGTCTGCTACAAAAAATAAGAATAATAAAATAAAGAATAATAAACAAACAAATAAGAATAAAGAAAAAAAATAAATGGATGCATTTGCACTGTCATCCGCACCACCAGTCTGTGGGCTAGCATTTCTCAGTGTTTTAGTTGAAAGTTAATGTTTCTCAGTTTATGGGTGAATAGTTAGTGCTTCTCAATGTTTGTGTTGATGGTGAGCGTATGGTTTGACGCCAGATTGTGTGATCTGATTGTGTGATCAAATTGTGTGATCAGATTGTGTGAGCAGATTGTGTGAGCAGATTGTGTGAGCAGATTGTGTGAGCAGATTATGTGAGTAGATTATGTGAGCAGAATGTTTGAGCAGATTATGTGAGCAGAATGTTTGAGCAGAATGTTTGAGCAGATTGTGTGAACAGATTGTGTGAGCATATTGTGTGAGCAGATTATGTGAGCAGAATGTGTGAGCAGATTATGTGAGCAGATTATGTGAGCAGATTATGTGAACAGATTGTGTGAGCAGATTGTATGAGCAGAATATGTGAGCAGAATGTGTGAGCAGATTGTGTGAGCAGATTGTGTGAGCAGATTATGTGAGCAGAATGTGTGAGCAGATTGTTTAGGCAGATTGTTTAGGCAGATTATTGAGTAGTCAGTTCGTGACGCATATGCGTGTGTCCAGTTTGTGTGGGTCCGCGCGTAGTAATCCCAGCCTCAGGTGAGAGGGACTAAGCCACCGCCTTGTTCACCGCCCAACATAAACAACCTTCCGCACTCAGCTTGAGCGTGACATCCCACAGGTGCCCCAACCACACGCAGACACCACCACAGCGCGGTCACCCAGCAAAAACGCTCCACAACTTGAAAAGGACTAGATGTTGATAGTTTGTTTGCTAAGCTGGGGGAACTTGTAAGCACGTCCATGTGGGCTTGTTGTGTGTTGAGTTGACGCTCAGAGGAGCTGCACCGTGTTCTGAAGCCCCCGTGCCTCACCACTATCTTACACACTGGTACCTGACACGACAACAAAGGTAAGTTCCCCACTTTTATATACACACTTATGAGCAAATAAACCTCCATCGACAAGTGGCGATTTTATTTAATGAGAAGTTTTTTAGAGAATGACTAAAATTGAACACCTGAGAAGAATTCTGCTAATTCATAATTAGACAGACTTTTACCTCGGTGGACAAACACGCTAAATGACATTATTGCGTTTTTGTGTACAGAATAAAACGTAATAAACATTTGTAAACATTATGTTGTTTGATGAATTGATATTTCTTGGCCAGCGTGGACCTATAAGGTGTGGGGAGGCGGGGGGAGGGGGCAGAAAGTGGGTTGCCGGGAGGGCCGGCGGTATTGACACAGAGGCGCTGTGCCCGGCATCTCTAAGTTAGGGTTGCCAGAACTTCCCCTTTCTCACAGTTAATTCCTTTGTACATGTAAAGTATGTATTTGAGAATGTCATCCCGCCAGATAAGGCTTCACGAGGCTGCCCTATATAAGGGAATTTGTTTACAAGCACGTCTCTTCTGCTTGTCAGTGTAGTTTATCATATCTCTCCTCACCAAAACCAAAGCCAGGCTAAAACTCCAGAAACCTTCTCCTAAGTCGGTCAAACATGTAGACCCATCGCGCCGTCATGATAATACATTCCATACATATAAAAACCGAACAGAGACAAATTTAAAACATATTGTCCCCATAAAAATCAAACCATGCAATCTGTCAATCTTTTCTTGACTGTCATTTTTTAAAATAAAGTCTGCAGAATGACGCTGATATCATAAATACTAACAAAGTACACTAGGCGCTTATTTGTTTTAAGGCCCAAAACCTTTCTCAGAGATGTTTGGTCCGTATGCATATCGTGTCTTGATAAGGGGAAACAACACGGATGTTGGGGGTCGGTGGGGTGTTGTTGCTAAAGAACAACATGCAGACACTTTCAGATATCTCATAGCACGGCTAGATATCCTGATCAGAAATATATAAAGATATACAAGAAGTGAAGTACACGCGATATCTTGAGAAAACGTTTTCCCGTAAAACTCTCTAATCTTAGTTTCTTTTATCTTGAAAGAGATGAGCGGAAGTGTTGGATAACCATTAATTATTTATTTTGATATCTCAAAAGTGTTATTCAGCTTGTTTATCAAGGGCCGTAATATCTAGAATATCAATGCAATATATAACGCAAGGAAAACATCTCTTTTACGAAAGCGGCATTCTTTCAAGGTGACAGGAAAACAATCGAATAATTCTTAATGAATATATTTTGTATAAATGTGTGGTTAGATTAATTTATATATCATGTTGATTTTATTCAGGACAAGTTGAAACTGTTCACCCATATATGGTACTTGAAAAATGCTACTTTCTTATTGGCTGTATCCACGTTACTCTGGTGTCCAGAGAGAACATTTTTATCTGGTTTTGTGGGACGTATATACATTTCTATAAGCTATAAATAAAAGCTATATACGGAAATGCTCACATTGCATTTGTTTGTATTAACGACCCTTTCCAGCACTAAGCTATACCAGCAGAATCCTGTATGCCACATGCCCCACTCCTTTCGAAGAGTAGACCGTGATCGCTCTTGTACATTATCACATAGACATAATCACGGCCTTTGATAACCAGTCATGAAGCATTGACTGGAGTGTGAAACAACGCAGAAGCAAAACTCTTCCTTGATACCTTTCTCTACAGTGCAGTATATCCGAAGTATTTGCGCATGTGTGGGAACATATTCTCCCTGACACACTTGTATAATGTTATTATTCTGAAGTTAATACCCAGGGCATAATCGGTGAAAGATATATGTAGAATCTAATCTATTTGGAAATTAATCACATAATTGGATTATGGAATTGACGGGATCTGTTTTCCCTCTTGAACGATAAAGTTAACAATTTGCCATCAGACATATGCCACACGTTAAAACCGCATCAGTTACGACCAATAAATCATATTGAATTAACCAATATAGGACACGCTTCTTTCTTAATATAACTTTAGTTGAGAAATCTTCCAGCGATCATATCATATGACACACTTTTTCCGGGTTTGACATTTTAAAGACAAATGGCAGAGCAATAGCAATGATACTCAGGTAAAATTATGTTACTCTCCATGAAAAAAGTCACATTTAAACCAATGCAGAGATTCATAATGTTTGAATAACAAAACTACATGACAAACAAACTTGTCGTGGGTGAACAGACAAAGACATGGAAAAGCGGGTATTCGGCCCATGCTGCTATATAAAGGAGTCTTGGTTACTCTAATGGTACAAATCACCATTTCACATTTCCAGCCAGTGCTCCACAATTAATTATCAAAATCCGCGGTTTATGTTATCATGTCTATATCACAATACAAGAGAAAGATCCCAAGTCACTCTTCGAAAAGAGTAGGGCATTAAGTCCCGATGACAGCCTTCTGTCTGACCTGATATATCATAGGCTTGTTATCTTTTTTAACGAATACTCATTATACCTGTACGCAAGCAATACTGGGACGGACGCCAAGCTCTGTTATTGAGATTACTAGACGGTGACCATTACTTTAATCATTGGGTTCTTTCAGAAAAATAACCAGTGTGTGAAAAGCGAATACAGCAACATTTGTAAGTCAGTGACTCTCAGATATATCAATATCTAGAATCAATTCATTATGAATACCAAGCTGAAGATATGACATCCCGTATCACCCTGATATACGACTCTAGAGACTAGGTGTGCTTGTTGAAAACATTTTGGTGTGACATAAAAACTTCAGGACTCCAAATTACGTCCTCCACATAAGACAGTAAGATTATCTCGGCGGCATATTTGGAGTGAAAATGGAAAATTCATACAATACCCTGGGCACATTCAAATGTGATTGCAGTCTCCGTGGAAACTAGTAACGTATTCATTTGTAACAAATATATATATATATATATATATATATATATATATATATATATATATATATATATATATATATATATATATATATATATATATATATATATATATATATATATATATATATATATATATATATATATATATATATATATATATATATATATATATATATACATATACATATACATATACATATACATATACATATACATATACATACACATATACACAGCAATACAATATAAGCTTAATTTATATTCTGTGTTGTAGCGTGTTTACAACAGTCGTAACGCACATAAAGGTGTTGACCAACTAGGGCACAGCTTTTTGCAGATAAGATACGATGTTAAGAAAGTATTCATTGATTCGTTAACAACTACAACCTATGTATAATGAACACGCCTCCAGACTCGTATGTGATTATGTATTTCTAATCCACAGTCTTTGATATTGGTGAAAATGATACAATAATTCCAGTTTACATTAGTATGATTCTGAAATTAAGAGTTTCATGACAGCAATAAAAGATTTTTATAATCCAAAGGTAAAATAAGATCCCTATTTAAACTTGTTTATTTCTCTCTATTTCTATTTGATCCGGCAGCGTAAGTAGATATAGAATGACATCCCAAAATAGTTAGAAATATTAACAACTAGACTATCCGTCCCCAGCTGTCCCAAATGACCCTGATGCCAGCTAATTCGTGATTGGTCAGGGATCCGGATGTGCGTGCGGCGCTCATAGGATTATGGGTAGGATTAAGATGGGTGACATGACTTGTATGTTAACTGAGACAAGGATAGGCGGTGTTGTATACGGACATTTAGTGCTGTATACGGACATTTAGTGCTGTATACGGACATTTAGTGCTGTATACGGACATTTAGTGCTGTATACGGATATTCAGTGCTGTATACGGGCATTCAGTGCTGTATACGGACATTTAGTGCTGTGTACGGACATTCAGTGCTGTATACGGACATTCAGTGCTGTATACGGACATTTAGTGCTGTATACGGAAATTCAGTGCTGTATACAAACATTCAGTGCTGTATACAAACATTCAGTGCTGTATACGGACATTCAGTGTTGTATACGGACATTCAGTGCTGTATACGGACATTTAGTGCTGTATACGGACATTTAGTGCTGTATACGGACATTTAGTGCTGTATACGGACATTTAGTGCTGTATACGGACATTTAGTGCTGTATACAAACATTTAGTGCTGTATACGGAAATTCAGTGCTGTATACGGACATTTAGTGCTGTATACGGACATTTAGTGCTGTATACGGACATTTAGTGCTGTATACGGACATTTAGTGCTGTATACGGACATTTAGTGCTGTATACATTTAGTGCTGTATACGGACATTCAGTGCTGTATACGGACATTTAGTGCTGTATACGGAAATTCAGTGCTTTATACGGACATTTAGTGCTGTATACGGACATTTAGTGTTGTATACGGACATTCAGTGCTGTATACGGACATTTAGTGTTGTATACGTATACAGATATTTAGTGCTGTATGATGGCAGAACGTTCACAGTGTTGTATGTAGGCATTCAGTACTGTATATTAGCAAGCGGTGTTGTACAATATATTTTGTCATATACTTTTCTCATAATGAATTCTCTCTCTAGCTGACATACTCTTGGTGTCCGGATTAATCTGCACTGTGGCATCAACAAGCCGATTGCGGGCTGCCATCTTGCCCTATTGAAAACTGTATATATCGGAACTGTTTACAAAAATCGGAATTACGTGGCTATCTTAATCCCATTATTAGATAAAACAAGATGGTAACCCCAAATCAGCCTCAGGGCGTGTTGCGCACCAGCTACAATATCAGGGATTTGCATTTTTGTTGGGACGTGCGCACAATGAAAGGCTTTTATGAGGGAAGGACGGCTGACTGCTCCTATCATGATACCATTCATGCCCAGCGCTAACCCTATTGGCTGCCAGCTTTTACGAAACTAAATCTATGCCATAACCGGAAGTGTCCCTCGGGTCTGGCCGTATTCCGGGAAAATTTAGAACGCATTCTCATGATATCATTTATTAAAACATTATACAAAAAGGACTATTGTGTGACGTTTATCAGAACTGTGTGAGGATTATGACTACTTTATGAAGGTTATGACTACTTTATGAAGGTTATGATTACTGTGTGAAGGTTATGACTACTGTATGAAGGTTATGACTACTTTATGAAGGTTATGACTACTTTATGAAGGTTATGACTACTGTGTGAAGGTTATGACTACTGTGTGAAGGTTATGACTACTGTGTGAAGGTTATGATTACTTTATGAAGGTTATGACTACTTTATGAAGGTTATGACTACTGTGTGAAGGTTATGACTACTTTATGAAGGTTATGACTACTTTATGAAGGTTTATGAAGGTTATGACTACTTTATGAAGGTTATGAGCTTTTATCAGAATAAAGTGAGCTCTTTGTTAGTGAAAGGGGAGTAGTGTTGATTATACGTGATCACACATTAGTTTTTTCTGAGATCTTTTGATTTATGAGGTTATGAATGAGGTTGATTCAGAGGAAATCCATGCAGATTATGTAAAACATACAGTTCCAGCTTGTAGTTTCTCATGGAATGGTTAATATTGATAACCCATTTGTATGGAGCCATGACATTGTGTAACAATATTCTCATCGCGCTATAGATCTGATATCAATGATTTTAGTTGCCAGTTACCCACATTGTATTTAAAAAATGTAATGGCTCAAACACTGATTTGTATTTGTATTTGCTTATGACCATATACTTATATTACCATGTATCACTAACTGCGTATATGTGGTATTCAAGCTTTTGTTAACTTAGCAAATTCTGGTTATAAGAAATCGAAGTAACCGCCATGCTGATTTCAGGTAGAGATAAGAAGAAAGTGAAATATGCAAGAACAGTGAAATCTCGATTTTTAAACAGGAATTAAGCATCCGTGGCTTGTACATTTATAATGGGACTGCCTTGTTGAATTATTAAGACTACTTGATCAGTGTGAGGTCATCAGGTGTTTGAGAAGGATATCCTCATATCAGCGGCTAAAACGCATACATTAACAGTGATAGATGATTCTTGAATGAAGTACGAGTGCACATGTGCAGTGGGAACCTACGGTAACCTTGACAACCTGCCAATTAAACATTTCACCACTTTAAACCACCACAGACAGTAGCAGCTGGGGTTGAGCTTTTGTGAATCAGAACCACAGTCCAAAATGACGTAAACATAGAACTCAAACGGCTTATATTACATACTTGGGTTAATTTGCTTTTATGGAGTCTCAGAAAATGAGGCATTAAATGGCGGTGGTTTGGCTGGACACTGTTGATAATCTACACATACTGGGGCCATCGTTAGTGACAATAGTGGGCAAGATGTCGACCATTTCTTGAGGGGGAGGAGATCTTAGAATCAATGAGGTCTTCATTGTTAAGTAGACCCCTGCGGCACGCCTGCTGCCCGCTCTCAGTTACCTGCACCATAACCACCCACAAAAACACACAATACACTCAACTTGACTTTCCTTCTTAAACAACAGATAACTTCTGCATTATGGCGCCGAGATGTGGAAAAGCTTCAGGTCACAAACCCTTTGATGTTGAATGATCATTAAGTGTGATATTTATGATTGCCTCGGCTTTTATACCTTGTTTCCCGTCGCTATTTCTCCCCCATTATCGTTCAGAGAGGAAGCTCCCTGTTTGCACGCGGCGCACTGCCTGCCATTCTGGTTGTATTAGCAATGTTGTGTCATCATTCTGAGTGGGGCTCAAAGGAGCTGTACAGAAGTCTTGATCGCGCTTAACCTGTCCTTTATGGCAATATAGTTTACAATGTGTGGGACATGTTCCCGGGATGGAGTGCTCGGGCTGGGATCTTGGAAAGGGCTGGACTGACTCAACCCACTGACTCAACCCACTGACTCTGCTCACTGACTCCATGCACTGACTCTATCCGCCATTGTCTCTGCCCACTGACTCTATCCGCCATTGACTCTGCCCACTGACTCTATCCGGCATTGACTCTGCTCACTGACTCCATGCACTGACTCCACGCACTGACTCTATCCGGCATTGTCTCTGCCCACTGACTCTATCCGCCATTGTCTCTGCCCACTGACTCTATCCGCCATTGACTCTGCCCACTGACTCTATCCGGCATTGACTCTGCTCACTGACTCTATCCGCCATTGACTCTGCCCACTGACTCTATCCGCCATTGACTCTGCCCACTGACTCTATCCGCCATTGACTCTGCCCACTGACTCTATCCGGCATTGACTCTGCTCACTGACTCTATCCGCCATTGTCTCTGCTCACTGACTCTATCCGCCATTGACTCTGCCCACTGACTCTATCCGGCATTGACTCTGCTCACTGACTCCATGCACTGACTCCACGCACTGACTCTATCCGGCATTGTCTCTGCCCACTGACTCTATCCGGCATTGACTCTGCCCACTGACTCTATCCGGCATTGACTCTGCTCACTGACTCCATGCACTGACTCCACCCACTGACTCTATCCGCCATTGACTCTGCCCACTGACTCTATCCGGCATTGACTCTGCTCACTGACTCATTGACATTGACTCTTTAGTTAATAAGGAAATGCACGGCGCCCTTGCTCTATTGAGTACACTCACCCTTGCTCTATTGAGTACACTCACCCTTGCTCTATTGAGTACACACACCCTTGCTCTATTGAGTACATGCACCCTTACTCTATTGAGTACACACACCCTTACTCTATTGAGTACATGCACCCTTGCTCTATTGAGTACACACACCCTTAGTCTATTGAGTACACTCGCCCTTGCTCTATTGAGTACACACACCCTTACTCTATTGAGTACATGCACCCTTACTCTATTGAGTACACACACCCTTGCTCTATTGAGTACACTCACCCTTGTTCTATTGAGTACACACACCCTTGCTCTATTGAGTACACTCACCCTTGTTCTATTGAGTACACACCCTTGTTCTAGTGAGTACACACCCTTGCTCTATTGAGTACACACCCTTGTTCTATTGAGTACACACACCCTTGCTCTATGGGATATATTCTTTATGCTTCAAAACGTTGATGTTTGAGTTTATGTGAAGCCTGAGGAATCACGTGATCTGCTCAGATTGGTGAGTCGATTCAATATTCTTGATATCCTATCATGAAAAGTGGTCTCTTTTATTTAATGAAAGAAGATATGTTCATGTTGCATGATATCCCGTTTGTCACAGAGTCAAACATTTAGCCACGCACATCCTTACTGAACTCAGAGGGGGGCAGTCGGTACAAACTGTGGGCGGGCTTTTGTGTAACTTTTAAGCATATTTGAGACATTGAGGTCTGTGAAGTTGGCTTATTCTAAGAATGACCAGGTAGTATCTTGTCCACCCAGGGCTGATGAGTGCTTCATGCTCTGGAGTTAACACACGGTAGGGTCCAGTTCATACACCAGGCAGCTATGAAGGCCAGGACCAGGATATCAATTTTATATCAGATGATGGAGATTATGAAACCAAGGAATATGTATCTTAATCAGTGAGTGGGGATGCCAGATCTGCAGCTTGGCACCCATCTGATGAGATCATATCATAGCAAAATATTAGCTGCCACTGTTATGACCTTCAATGGCTACTTGACATATTTATTTGATGGGATATTTGACTTTCCAATGTTTCTTTTACAACAGCCGGAATGATATGTTTGTTTACGTCACTTTTAACATTAATTAGTTCAACATTTTACGTCACTTTTAACATTATCATTCCTTATTTCATGATGAAATCTATTTGTAACAGACATAGTGCTGCCTCACTGAATTGCCATGTCGCAGGTCCTTGGCATAACAACCCCCTGGTCAAATAGATTTATAAAGACAATGGATTAACCTGAAGCCTCGGACTTCAGTTCTTATGAGAAATTCCAAGGTGAATTCAATGCTGACACGGCCGGGAAGTAAACACGGGACCTTTGGATCACCACAGAGGAATTGGTGTTCACGAGCTTACGCTAAACATCTGCGCCATGGCCCATAGCCTCAGCCGGAATGAAGAAAACATATTTGTGGGATTTTTGTTTTCTACATATGGCTTCAGGTCATGTTTTATCTGCTATTGAGTTGTTTCTCACTTCAGCTAATGCTCCATGACTGGTTATCAAAGATCATGGTTTGTGTTATCATGTCCATGTGATAATGCAAAAGCAATTCTTTGATAAGAGTAGGGCATTGACTCCCAGTGACAGGCTCCTATTGGATACATCCAGTAGACTTCGTGTGGAGTAGCTCTACGTAAATCCTTCATATTTTAATTTGTAATGAGACATGCTTCAATGTTATCTGTAATTATTTCCCGAATGAGTTATTATCTAACTATTTTGCACGAGGATCCCACATCTAAGACGGCACAACTTTGTGGTTATCCTCGGAAATACGTGATGGAATTCACAAGTGAATTCTTATTTTCATATTCTGTTGCAACTCAGGCCTAGCCTTCTTTGTGGGGAAAAGCCCAAACATTTTACCTTCTTATGCTCAGTATTATTACGAGATATAGTTCCTTGTTTGTGACATACACATGTAGAGGATACTGGTGCACAGAAGTGCACAGGAAGAAGCGGAAGGAAGTGTGACTCGGTCAGACAGAGGATGGGAGGTTACCCGCTGTATGTCGTGTGCTCTACAAGGAGTGTGTGGCCAGCCAGCCAGATAAACCTGGCCACAATATCCTTAATGAATTATTTATAGTTAATCTCAAAGTGACGAAACATCAAAGAGGTTCTAAAGTTCTGACAGTTTAGAGATTGTCCAGGACCTATTACAATGTAACGCTAGACGGCGCTGTGTGGAATGTGCCATGTTGCTGAAAGAATAATTCAGAGTGACATTTTGATAAATGAAATGTTAATGACGAGGACTATTGAATACAGTCTGCACCTCGATAAGAAGCTACAATTTGATGACTTGCCACATCCAAGTGTCTCCCTTTTAAGAAACATGGCGGAAATTTCAATTAATATTTGATAATTTTGCAGCTACTTCTTTAAGAATTCCATCAGAGCTTTTTGAAATAAATAGTTTAGTTTGTAAATGACACATCTTAGGGAAATGCTATAGTAAAGTGTACGTAGGTTGTATGATGCTGGCCAAGAACTATCCTGGAGATATATATACCTAAAGACGATGTGAGTCCATAGAGATATATACCTAAAGAAGAGATGAGTCCCTAGAGATATATACCTGAAAATGATGTGAGTCCCTAGAGATATATACCTCAAAATGATGTGAGTCCCTAGAGATACATACCTCAAGGCGACGTGAGTCCATAGAGATATATACCTAAAGAAGAGATGAGTCCCTAGAGATATATACCTCAAAATGATGTGAGTCCCTAGAGATATATACCTCAAAATGATGTGAGTCCCTAGAGATATATACCTAAAGAAGAGATGAGTCCCTAGAGATATATACCTCAAGGTGATGTGAGTCCCTAGAGATATATACCTCAAGAAGAGATGAGTCCCTAGAGATATATACCTCAAGACGACGTGAGTCCCTAGAGATATATACCTCAAGACGATGTGAGTCCCTAGAGATATATACCTCAAGACGATATGAGTCCCAAGAGATACATACCTCAAGGTGATGTGAGTCCCTAGAGATATATACCTCAAGGCGATGTGAGTTCCTAGAGATATATACCTCAAGATGATGTGAGTCCCTAGAGATATATACCTCAAGGTGATGTGAGTCCTAGAGATATATACCTCAAGGTGATGTGAGTCCCTAGAGATATATACCTCAAGGCGATGTGAGTCCCTAGAGATATATACCTCAAGGTGATGTGAGTCCTAGAGATATATACCTCAAGGTGATGTGAGTCCCTAGAGATATATACCTCAAGAAGAGATGAGTCCCTAGAGATATATACCTCAAGAAGAGATGAGTCCCTAGAGATATATACCTCAAGGTGATGTGAGTCCCTGGAGATATATACCTCAAGAAGAGATGAGTCCCTAGAGATATATACCTCAAGAAGAGATGAGTCCCTGGAGATATATACCTCAAGAAGAGATGAGTCCCTAGAGATATATACCTCAAGAAGAGATGAGTCCCTAGAGATACATACCTCAAGACGATATGAGTCCCAAGAGATATATACCTCATGGTGATGTGAGTCCCAAGAGATATATTCCTCAAGGTGATGTGAGTCCCTAGAGATATATACCTCAAGACGATGTGAGTCCCTAGAGATATATACCTCAAAATGATGTGAGTCCCTAGAGATATATACCTAAAGAAGAGATGAGTCCCTAGAGATATATACCTCAAGGTGATGTGAGTCCCTAGAGATATATACCTCAAGAAGAGATGAGTCCCTAGAGATATATACCTCAAGACGACGTGAGTCCCTAGAGATATATACCTCAAGGTGATGTGAGTCCCTAGAGATATATACCTCAAGGTGATGTGAGTTCCTGGAGATATATACCTCATGGTGATGTGAGTCCCTAGAGATATATACCTCAAGAAGAGATGAGTCCCTAGAGATATATACCTCAAGAAGAGATGAGTCCCTAGAGATATATACCTCAAGAAGAGATGAGTCCCTAGAGATATATACCTAAAGAAGAGATGAGTCCCTAGAGATATATACCTCAAGAAGAGATGAGTCCCTAGAGATATATACCTCAAGGCGATGTGAGTCCCTAGAGATATATACCTCAAGGCGATGTGAGTCCCTAGAGATATATACCTCAAGAAGAGATGAGTCCCTAGAGATATATACCTCAAGGCGATGTGAGTTCCTAGAGATATATACCTCAAGAAGAGATGAGTCCCTAGAGATATATACCTCAAGAAGAGATGAGTCCCAAGAGATATATACCTCAAGAAGAGATGAGTCCCTAGAGATATATACCTCAAGGCGATGTGAGTCCCTAGAGATATATACCTCAAGAAGAGATGAGTCCCTAGAGATATATACCTCAAGACGATGTGAGTTCCTAGAGATATATACCTAAAGAAGAGATGAGTCCCTAGAGATATATACCTAAAGAAGAGATGAGTCCCTAGAGATATATACCTCAAGGTGATGTGAGTCCCTAGAGATATATACCTCAAGAAGAGATGAGTCCCTAGAGATATATACCTCAAGAAGAGATGAGTCCCTAGAGATATATACCTCAAGACGATGTGAGTCCCTAGAGATAGATACCTCAAGACGACGTGAGTCCCCAGAGATATATACCTCAAGGCGATGTGAGTCCCTAGAGATAGATACCTCAAGACGACGTGAGTCCCCAGAGATATATACCTCAAGACGATGCGGGTCCCTAGAGATATATACCTCAAGAAGAGATGAGTCCCTAGAGATATATACCTCAAGAAGAGATGAGTCCCTAGAGATATATACCTCAAGGCGATGTGAGTCCCTAGAGATATATACCTCAAGACGATGCGGGTCCCTAGAGATATATACCTCAAGAAGAGATGAGTCCCTAGAGATATATACCTCAAGAAGAGATGAGTCCCTAGAGATATATACCTCAAGGTGATGTGAGTCCCTAGAGATATATACCTCAAGGCGATGTGAGTCCCTAGAGATATATACCTCAAGACGATGCGGGTCCCTAGAGATATATACCTCAAGACGATGTGAGTCCCTAGAGATATATACCTCAAGGTGATGTGAGTTCCTAGAGATATATTCCTCAAGGTGATGTGAGTTCCTAGAGATATATACCTCAAGGTGATGTGAGTTCCTAGAGATATATACCTCAAGACGACGTGAGTCCCTAGAGATATATACCTCAAGAAGAGATGAGTCCCTAGAGATATATACCTCAAGACGATGTGAGTCCCTAGAGATATATACCTCAAGGTGATGTGAGTCCCTAGAGATATATACCTCAAGGTGATGTGAGTTCCTAGAGATATATACCTCAAGAAGAGATGAGTCCCTGGAGATATATACCTAAAGACGATGTGAGTCCCTAGAGATATATACCTCAAGGTGATGTGAGTCCCTAGAGATATATACCTCAAGGCGATGTGAGTCCCTAGAGATATATACCTCAAGAAGAGATGAGTCCCTAGAGATATATACCTCAAGGTGATGTGAGTCCCTAGAGATATATACCTCAAGGTGATGTGAGTTCCTAGAGATATATACCTCAAGAAGAGATGAGTCCCTAGAGATATATACCTCAAGACGATGTGAGTTCCTAGAGATATATACCTCAAGGTGATGTGAGTCCCTAGAGATATATACCTCAAGAAGAGATGAGTCCCTAGAGATATATACCTCAAGACGATGTGAGTTCCTAGAGATATATACCTCAAGAAGAGATGAGTCCCTAGAGATATATACCTCAAGAAGAGATGAGTCCCTAGAGATATATACCTCAAGGCGATGTGAGTTCCTAGAGATATATACCTCAAGAAGAGATGAGTCCCTAGAGATATATACCTCAAGAAGAGATGAGTCCCAAGAGATATATACCTCAAGAAGAGATGAGTCCCTAGAGATATATACCTCAAGGCGATGTGAGTCCCTAGAGATATATACCTCAAGAAGAGATGAGTCCCTAGAGATATATACCTCAAGACGATGTGAGTTCCTAGAGATATATACCTAAAGAAGAGATGAGTCCCTAGAGATATATACCTAAAGAAGAGATGAGTCCCTAGAGATATATACCTCAAGGTGATGTGAGTCCCTAGAGATATATACCTCAAGAAGAGATGAGTCCCTAGAGATATATACCTCAAGAAGAGATGAGTCCCTAGAGATATATACCTCAAGACGATGTGAGTCCCTAGAGATAGATACCTCAAGACGACGTGAGTCCCCAGAGATATATACCTCAAGGCGATGTGAGTCCCTAGAGATAGATACCTCAAGACGACGTGAGTCCCCAGAGATATATACCTCAAGACGATGCGGGTCCCTAGAGATATATACCTCAAGAAGAGATGAGTCCCTAGAGATATATACCTCAAGAAGAGATGAGTCCCTAGAGATATATACCTCAAGGCGATGTGAGTCCCTAGAGATATATACCTCAAGACGATGCGGGTCCCTAGAGATATATACCTCAAGAAGAGATGAGTCCCTAGAGATATATACCTCAAGAAGAGATGAGTCCCTAGAGATATATACCTCAAGGTGATGTGAGTCCCTAGAGATATATACCTCAAGGCGATGTGAGTCCCTAGAGATATATACCTCAAGACGATGCGGGTCCCTAGAGATATATACCTCAAGACGATGTGAGTCCCTAGAGATATATACCTCAAGGTGATGTGAGTTCCTAGAGATATATTCCTCAAGGTGATGTGAGTTCCTAGAGATATATACCTCAAGGTGATGTGAGTTCCTAGAGATATATACCTCAAGACGACGTGAGTCCCTAGAGATATATACCTCAAGAAGAGATGAGTCCCTAGAGATATATACCTCAAGACGATGTGAGTCCCTAGAGATATATACCTCAAGGTGATGTGAGTCCCTAGAGATATATACCTCAAGGTGATGTGAGTTCCTAGAGATATATACCTCAAGAAGAGATGAGTCCCTGGAGATATATACCTAAAGACGATGTGAGTCCCTAGAGATATATACCTCAAGGCGATGTGAGTCCCTAGAGATATATACCTCAAGGTGATGTGAGTTCCTAGAGATATATACCTCAAGAAGAGATGAGTCCCTAGAGATATATACCTCAAGACGATATGAGTCCCTAGAGATATATACCTCAAGACGATATGAGTCCCAAGAGATATATACCTCAAGGTGATGTGAGTCCCTAGAGATATATACCTCAAGAAGAGATGAGTCCCTAGAGATATATACCTCAAGACGATGTGAGTTCCTAGAGATATATACCTCAAGGCGATGTGAGTCCCTAGAGATATATACCTCAAGAAGAGATGAGTCCCTAGAGATATATACCTCAAGACGATGTGAGTTCCTAGAGATATATACCTCAAGAAGAGATGAGTCCCTAGAGATATATACCTAAAGAAGAGATGAGTCCCTAGAGATATATACCTAAAGAAGAGATGAGTCCCTAGAGATATATACCTCAAGAAGAGATGAGTCCCTAGAGATATATACCTCAAGAAGAGATGAGTTCCCAGAGATATATACCTAAAGAAGAGATGAGTCCCTAGAGATATATACCTCAAGACGATGTGAGTTCCTAGAGATATATACCTCAAGGTGATGTGAGTCCCTAGAGATATATACCTCAAGGCGATGCGGGTCCCTAGAGATATATACCTCAAGACGATGTGAGTCCCTAGAGATATATACCTCAAGAAGAGATGAGTCCCTAGAGATATATACCTAAAGAAGAGATGAGTCCCTAGAGATATATACCTCAAGACGATGTGAGTCCCTAGAGATATATACCTCAAGAAGAGATGAGTCCCTAGAGATATATACCTCAAGACGATGTGAGTTCCTAGAGATATATACCTCAAGAAGAGATGAGTCCCTAGAGATATATACCTAAAGAAGAGATGAGTCCCTAGAGATATATACCTAAAGAAGAGATGAGTCCCTAGAGATATATACCTCAAGAAGAGATGAGTCCCTAGAGATATATACCTCAAGAAGAGATGAGTTCCCAGAGATATATACCTAAAGAAGAGATGAGTCCCTAGAGATATATACCTAAAGACGTGAGTCCATAAAGAAATGAGTTTATTGAGAAATTTCCGGTTAAAAATGAGATAAATGTACCACCAGAAATAGATTGTCAGAATATGACAAAATCGTCATTTAAATGAATAAAGAAGCGTTTGAGGAGAGACTTTGAAGGGAACGATCCAGATGGTCAACGTGTAGTGAGACTGGACTAATGGCCCAACTGTGTAAGCCAGTGTACCGCAGAAAAAAAACATTATTAGGCTAGGAACGTGCCGCAGGGGAAAGAGAGAAACGCCTACTGCTAAAAAACAAACAGAAATAAACTGCTGGGGCGGGGAAAGGCTTGAAATGACACACGGCAGGGATATATGCAGCTAAGGTTTAGTTTATAGATTATTGTTCTCTGTTGTAAACTTTATTTGGGATTTGGGTTCATACCGTATTTAGATATTGACATCTGGCCACGGTGACATTTGATTGCATTCCAGTGCATATCATTAAAATATGAAGCTTTGAAGGATGGTGAGTTATGGCAGGATGACGTTGATGATTCTCACATCACATAGAGTGGTAACTACCCATGTTGCTATTGGCGGTAGTTTATGTCGGTATGTATTGATCTACTGGACGCTTCATGTCCCACGGGGGCATCTCTGTGTCTGCCGTTTCGTTCCAGCCCTCGGGTGATTCACCTTTTGATTTTCACCGCAAGACACCTTTGGCGATCAGGTGTTCTGGGTAAAAAGCCATTCACTGTCAGTGGCTGTAAACACGGAACGGGGTGCACTCACCGGGAGGTTGGGAGAGTGGTAATTAACCATCAGGGTAATTAACCATCAGGGCAATTAACCATCAGGGCAATTAACCATCAGGGCAATTAGCCATCAGGGCAATTAGCCATCACAGCAGTTAGCCATCACAGCAGTTAGCCATCACAGCAGTTAGCCATCACAGCAGTTAGCCATCACAGCAGTTAGCCATCACAGCAGTTAGCCATCACATCAATTAGCCATCACAGCAGTTAGCCACCATAGCAATTAGCGATCAGGGCAATTATCCATAAAGGCACTTAGCCATCAGGGTAATTAGCCATCACAGCAATTAGCGATCAGGACAATTATCCATAAAGGCAATTATCCACAAGGGCAATTATCCACAAGGGCAATTATCCACAAGGGCAATTATCCACAAGGGCAATTATCCACAAGGGCAATTATCCACAAGGGCAATTATCCACAAGGGCAATTATCCACAAGGGCAATTATCCGCAAGGGCAATTATCCGCAAGGGCAATTATCCACAAGGGCAATTATCCGCAAGGGCAATTATCCGCAAGGGCAATTATCCACAAGGGCAATTAGTCAATAGGGCAATTATCCGCAAGGGCAATTATCCGCAAGGGCAATTATCCGCAAGGGCAATTATCCACAAGGGCAATTAGTCAATAGGGCAATTATCCACAAGGGCAATTATCCGCAAGGGCAATTATCCGCAAGGGCAATTATCCACAAGGGCAATTAGTCAATAGGGCAATTATAATTCAACAGTTGCATCATATATTCACAAGCTTGAAATCTAATCAGGGAGGTTTTAATTTTATAAATAACTATAAACGTCTGTCACTGATAAATACTTGTAATTCACACCTTATCTAATCTTACATGTGGTAATCACACGGAGTGACCCCCGCCTCTGCCAGCTGGATGTTTGAAAAACGTGTGTAAAAAGCTCAACCGTGGGGGGAACACCGGGGCTGTCAAAATCCTCTCTGTGCTGGACGGGTCTGCAGGCCTGGAACCGTAATCTTGTGTCAAACTTCCTGCGGCAAAATACCTGTCAGAATGCCTTGTCTCATGAGACATCAGAACCGAAATGCTGCACTTCGTACAACAGAGAAAGGAAAACAGATGTGTAATTCATGTTTTTCAGCAAGTCTTTTTGATCTAGCAGACCTGTTAAAAAACATGAGATCAGTGAGATTATCAAGTCCTTTTCCATGATTAATAGATTTGATAGATTAGTAGGATTAACGGGATTAATGATGTTTGATAATCCAATGAGTTAATATCGACATGTATCGTTATCTTGGAAAAGGAAAACATTTCAACATAAGAAATAAGACTGCTACGAAGGCTGAAATGTCGGTAAATGCGAGATGTGTTGGAGTCGACAGAGGAGCGCCGGGTGTTTGTGGTCACGTGGTCTTGTTTCATCTCCATGTGTTTATTGGTTACTACATGCAATAAATCTCGCTCAACAAAGCACAGAGCGATATTAAGTTTCCCTCTTCTGTGGTCTGCATTCCCTCTGCTGTGGTGTGCATTCCCTCTGCTGTGGTCTGCATTCCCTCTTCTGTGGTCTGTATTCTCTCTGCTGTGGTCTGCATTCCCTCTTCTGTGGTCTGTATTCCCTCTGCTGTGGTCTGCATTCCCTCTTCTGTGGTCTGTATTCCCTCTGCTGTGGTCTGCATTCCCTCTTCTGTGGTCTGCATTCCCTCTGCTGTGGTCTACATCCCCTCTGCTGTGGTCTGCATTCCCTCTGCTGTGGTCTGTATTCCCTGTGCTGTGGTCTACATTCCCTCTTCTGTGGTCTGTATTCTCTCTGCTGTGGTCTGCATTCCCTCTTCTGTGGTCTGTATTCCCTCTGCTGTGGTCTGCATTCCCTCTTCTGTGGTCTGCATTCCCTCTGCTGTGGTCTACATCCCCTCTGCTGTGGTCTGCATTCCCTCTGCTGTGGTCTGTATTCCCTCTGCTGTGGTCTGCATTCCCTCTGCTGTGGTCTGTATTCCCTGTGCTGTGGTCTACATTCCCTCTGCTGTGGTCTGTATTCCCTCTGCTGTGGTCTACATTCCCTCTGCTGTGGTCTGTATTCCCTCTGCTGTGGTCTGCATTCTCTCTGCTGTTGTCTGCATTCTCTCTGCTGTTGTCTGCATTCCCTCTGCTGTGGTCTGTATTCCCTCTGCTGTGGTCTGTATTCCCTCTGCTGTGGTCTACATCCCCTCTGCTGTTGTCTGCATTCCCTCTGCTGTGGTCTGTATTCCCTCTGCTGTGGTCTGCATTCTCTCTGCTGTTGTCTGCATTCTCTCTGCTGTTGTCTGCATTCCCTCTGCTGTGGTCTGCATTCCCTCTGCTGTGGTCTGCATTCTCTCTGCTGTGGTCTACATCCCCTCTGCTGTTGTCTGCATTCCCTCTGCTGTGGTCTGTATTCCCTCTGCTGTGGTCTACATTCCCTCTGCTGTGGTCTGTATTCCCTCTGCTGTGGTCTGCATTCTCTCTGCTGTTGTCTGCATTCTCTCTGCTGTGGTCTGCATTCCCTCTACTATGGTCTGCATTCTCTCTGCTGTGGTCTGTATTCCCTCTGCTGTGGTCTGTATTCCCTCTGCTGTGGTCTGCATTCCCTCTGTTGTGGTCTGTATTCCCTCTGCTGTGGTTTGCATTCCCTCTGCTGTGGTCTGCATTCCCTCTGATGTGGTCTGCATTCCCTCTGCTGTGGTCTGTATTCCCTCTGCTGTGGTCTGTATTCCCTCTACTGTGGTCTGCATTCCCTCTGCTGTGGTTTGCATTCCCTCTGCTGTGGTCTGCATTCCCTCTGATGTGGTCTGCATTCCCTCTGCTGTGGTCTGCATTCCCTCTGATGTGGTCTGCATTCCCTCTGCTGTGGTCTGCATTCTCTCTGCTGTGGTCTACATCCCCTCTGCTGTGGTCTGCATTCCCTCTGCTGTGGTCTGTATTCCCTCTGCTGTGGTCTGCATTCCCTCTGCTGTGGTGTGCATTCTCTCTGCTGTGGTCTGCATTCCCTCTGCTGTGGTCTACATTCTCTCTGCTGTGGTCTGCATCCCCTCTGCTGTGGTTTGTATTCTCTCTGCCGTTGTCTGCATTCTCTTTGCTGTGGTGTGCATTCCCTCTGCTGTGGTCTACATCCCCTCTGCTGTGGTCTGCATTCCCTCTGCTGTGGTCTGTATTCCCTCTGCTGTGGTCTGCATTCCCTCTGCTGTGGTCTACATCCCCTCTGCTGTGGTGTGCATTCTCTCTGCTGTGGTCTACATCCCCTCTGTTGTGGTCTGTATTCCCTCTGCTGTGGTCTGTATTCCCTCTGCTGTGGTCTGCATTCCCTCTGCTGTGGTCTGTATTCCCTCTGCTGTGGTCTGCATTCCCTCTGCTGTGGTCTGTATTCCCTCTGCTGTGGTCTGCATTCCCTCTGCTGTGGTCTGCATTCCCTCTGATGTGGTCTGCATTCCCTCTGATGTGGTCTGCATTCCCTCTGCTGTGGTCTACATCCCCTCTGCTGTGGTCTGTATTCCCTGTGCTGTGGTCTGCATTCCCTCTGCTGTGGTCTGTATTCCCTCTGCTGTGGTCTGCATTCTCTCTGCTGTGGTCTGTATTCCCTCTGCTGTGGTGCATGTATCCTAAATTCTTAATCCCAATGCAAAGGTGATATGTAAATGTTTGGATACTTTGTATTATTAGAAGACCTGAAATGGAGAGAAATTAATATCTATAAAACGAACAATACAAATATTCATTACTATAGGCTTTAATATTTTCTATATATTTTCTATCAACATAACAAAGATTTATCAACAGACAAAGCACCAAAACCCGTAATTAGAAAAAACCAATACATGAAATCTGCTCTCCGATTTCATTTCTGCTTGATATCAATGAGACCTGGGCCCCTTTCTGAATTGAAGCAGATATTGAAGGTATGTGCTTATATATAGCTAATATACGTACATAAAGTGACATATCTACCTGGTGAGGGTAGTCAGGAAGGTTTGATACTTTGCTAATTGCAATACAACGAAGCTTCAGGTACATTGGCAAGCGACACGTATCTCTCCGTCTTCAATGGAAGTTTTCTGCAAGTTGTCTTAGTGGGCTTGTAGGTTAGATGTACTGTGCCTTCTATCTTCCTCGTGTCTGTGAAATCTATTCCTCTCCTGTGTGTGAACGTATCCAATTACAAATCTGCTTTAAGATAAGTTAAAAAGTTCTTTCATAAAAATGAAGTGCATTTAGTTATCCCATCTGCATGGGAAAGGCAGTACAGCCTTTAGTGTTTGGAGAATAGATCACTTGACTCCGAGAGGACATCAGATCACGTGACGATGATAGCAGGACAATGGAGGAGACAATAGCAGGACAATAGCAGGACAATGGAGGAGACAATAGCAGGACAATAGCAGGACAATAGAGGAGACAATAGCAGGACAATAGCAGGACAATGGAGGAGACAATAGCAGGACAATAGCAGGACAATAGAGGAGACATGGTGACCTAAGACGTAGTGTTTGCCACTTCCATACAGGAGAAATAAGGGACAGGTCATAGAGATAGGTGACACGTGCTGCTATCCTGTTCCGGTAAGTGGGAGAGGTTGTGCTGGTGACGATAGGTGGCGTGTGTGGTCTTCCTGTTCCGGTAAGTGTGGGATGAGGGGGTTAAGATGATGACACTCCGGGGAAGCATCAATCTGTCCTGCCCCGATAGCCAGTCTAAGCCCCGTGAAATGATTGCCTCTTTATCGGCTCTCCTTAGAATCAAAGCTTGATTTCCGCTTCACAGTCATTTTGGCTTCTCTTCCATATTAACTCTATATTTCATTAAGAAAAATGAGTTTGAACCGTATATTTTTTATCATAAGTAATTCTTCTCAGACACGAGTCGTTTAAACTTTAAAGTTGTTAATTTTCGCGAGATCGTTCTTTTTTCAGGATACATAAATGAAATATTATTTGATGAAATAAAGTAGAACTACTGGATAGAAAGTATGAAGACATTTTGTGGAATAAACATATTCGGCACCAGGTGGCAGGTATGACAGTTCGAGATGCAAATGATTGTTTTGATGTGACATGGCTATTTTCATATGAAATGAATTTCGACCCTGGTGATGTGTGTTGTGCATTATGGATCAAAAGAATTACCGACACATACCGACTTTATTCTGACCAGTACCAGCTGATCTCTGCTTATTAGCCTCTGATTCATACCACCTGCCTAATACCCCCTGCCTAACACCCTCTTCCTAATACCCTCTGCTTAAAAACCCCTCTGCCTAACACCCTCTGCCTGACAACCCCTGCCTATCACCCACTGCCTAACACCCCCAGCCTAATACCCTCTGCCTAACAATCCCTGCCTATCACCCTCTGCCTAACACCCTCTGCCTAACACCCTCTGCCTAATACCCTCTGCCTAACACCCTCTGCCTAACACCCTCTGCCTAACACCCTCTGCCTACTACCTTCTGCCTAACACCCCCTGCCTAACACCCTCTGCCTACTACCCTCTGTCCCTTTTGGTCAGGTCATTGGCTTAATACTCTGATTCATAACTGATTGGAGCACCTTATTAGTCCAATAATGAGTAATGATGACCAGGCAGAAGCACGGTCATCGCCTCAGAGACGTGCACACATCGACCACTACTTAATTGATGGAACAAAATCTCTGAGGGAGAGTGCAGGTGTGTCTCACGTAGAGTCATATATCCCGGGAAGAGGGCTTAATACACACGCTACATCGCTACACACGCTACATCGCTACACACGCTACATCGCTACACGCTACATCGCTACACGCTACATCGCTACACACGCTACATCGTTACACACGCTACATCGCTACACACGCTACATCGCTACACACGCTACATCGCTACACGCTACATCGCTACACGCTACATCGCTACACACGCTACATCGTTACACACGCTACATCGCTACACACGCTACATCGCTACACACGCTACATCGCTACACACGCTACATCGCTACACACGCTACATCGCTACACACGCTACATCGCTACATCGCTACACACGCTACATCGCTACACACGCTACATCGTTACACACACTACATCGTTACACACGCTACCTCGCTACACACGCTACATCGCTACACACGCTACACACGCTACATAGCTACACACTCTACATCGCTACACACGCTTCATCGCTACACACGCTACATCGCTACACACGCTACATCGCTACACACGCTACATCGTTACACACGCTACATCGCTACACACGCTACATCGCTACACACGCTACACACGCTACATCGTTACACACGCGACATCGTTACACACGCTACATCGTTACACACGCTACATCGTTACACATGCTACATCGTTACACATGCTACATCGTTACACACACTACATCGTTACACACACTACATCGTGAATAAGGCAAGGACGGGAATGATAGGTAATGTGGTATATCACAAGGTGAGGTGTGTTATAGGGGGCGCTGTCACCTTTATGACAAGGTGAGGTGTGTTATAGGGGGCGCTGTCATCTTTATGACAAGGTGAGGTGTCTTATAGGGGGCGCTGTCACCTTTATGACAAGGAGAGGTATGCTATAGGGGGCGCTGTCACCTTTATGACAAGGTGAGGTACGTTATAGGGGGCGCTGTCATCTTTATGACAAGGTGAGGTACGTTATAGGGGGCGCTGTCACCTTTATGACAAGGTGAGGTACATTATAGGGGGCGCTGTCACCTTTATGACAAGGTGAGGTACATTATAGGGGGCGCTGTCACCTTTATGACAAGGTGAGGTACATTATAGGGGGCGCTGTCACCTTTATGACAAGGTGAGGTACATTATAGGGGGCGCTGTCACCTTTATGACAAGGTGAGGTACATTATAGAGGGCGCTGTCATGCCTTATGGAGGTGGACGTAGGAGTGGTTCATACCTTTGTCCTCACACAATGGCTCCAGTCTTCTGTATCGAGCTGGGAGCTTCTTGCAGCTAGGATCGATGCACACACTCAGGCCCGAGAGCCCACAAAGTGAGAGCATACCGAGTAGCCAACGTACAATTGAATCTTGACAAGAAAAAAGTTATTTGGTTGAAAGTAGAAGCAGGAATTTCTATTGATTCAAATATCTTTGTAAATAAGCAATCCTAGAGGACGCTACAGATATAACCGGGCAAACAAAGTCCTTCTGATCAAGTCAGCAGCAATAAATTTCTCCATGTCCACCCCAGTCAGTCCTGGGAAGATATCAAACCTTTGTGCAACAGTTTGTTCCCAGCGATAGTAGGGTGAGTACGCCGATCATATTCCGCTGGTATTATGTGCAGTTTGTACAGCATGACCTATGAATACTAAAGGAGACCAATTTGAATCCCATTCTCTCACCTTGTTTGTGTTCTGTAAAATCCAATAGCAGGACTGTAAGTGTAGAAGGGTTTTGTTTAATGTCTGTGGTGATGAATATGAGGACTTTATTGGGACAGGGGTATGTCCACATTCCAAAGAAAGAGTTGAATGTTAATCAGAAAAAACAATGAGGAGTTATAATAGGTACGTCCTTCACGCATGCGCTAAAATAAAATGTCGTGAAACCCTTCCCATAACCGTAAAAGTAAAATACTTTGCATTCACAGGAAGAAATTTATGACGTTTTTGAAACATAAATGAATATATTTCCGACACTATACAAGGTACACACGTTGCAATGATCGTCTTTGACAATATGCACTTCCCATCCTCCTTTGTAAATAAGATATGAAGGTAAAACCCCGTCGGCAGTGGGCCGGACCTGCCACATCCATTTTGTGGGCTGTAATATGTTAATAGATTGACCTTCTGCTTCATGTGAGGAGTATATTGTTTTAGCACCTTACTAACCGTAGAATATCTACCATTTGTCACATGTCATGAGTCACGTGTCATGAGTCACGTGATGAGATGTCGGGCTACCTATGTTTGGCATCAATATCTATGACATTGATATATAAGAAATTGATATCTATGAAATCAATATCTATATCATTGATATCTATGACATCAATACCTATGACGTCGAAATCTATGGCATCGATATCTATGACATAAACTCTTGTAGTGGGGGTGCAATATCAAACTTCAGCTGACAATGTCTGACTGACACACTGTACAAATGATGTGAGTTATTCTGTCTCCTGAAGCACCATTCAGGGTGGACCTCAAGCTAAATGTGGTTCCCCGGAGTACAGAGTGTATATTTTGCTTGCGTTAAATTCAATTCTAAAAAGTCTACAAAGACAAACAATTGATTACTATATATACTGTGTAAGAACAATTGCAGATGCCGTAAACATTACATGCGAAGGATAGTTATTTTAAAAACACCTTATATGATAAAGACAAACATTTACTGAAATCTGTGGTAAGCTGGGAAATGGACCCGGAAATGGACCCGGAAAGGTGTAATTGATTTGAAATTGATTCATACATTTAACTTTGACAAATATCGTAGAATATTGTGAGTACATCGATATGATGACGTAGTGAGGCATTCCGTGTGAATAAATCAACTGGCAGGCACCATGCTGGGTGATTCACGATGACAATGAGACCATAGTTGGAATGACACTTGTGACACGTACTTCGAGGCATGCGCAGTACAGTTATGCATTCATTTTCATTCCACCATTGAATAAAGTAGCATTTGATCGGTAGGCAACGTCATAACACATCAACTATGCTTACTTTGTATTATTTGCAAAGTGTATTTCAGCGAAGTGCATTTTCACGGAAAAAATGAACATGATATTTATGAATAACATGCTTTTATGAGTGCATGCAAAGGACTTTGTTTGTTGTATATAGTGTTTTATATTGTCTGGCCAAGAGAAAATGAACATAAAATTGCCATTTGTGCCGTGACCTTGTTCATTTGTCATATTCAAACCTAGTGAGGATGCCCTGAGAAAGATGACACGCAATATAGCCATGCTCTTAAGGTTGAAATGTCTCTTAATGTATACAAAGTATACAAAATAACACACATATGTATATATATATATATATATATATATACAGAGACATTCAGAACAATATATAAAATAAACATCTATATTTTTATAGTCTTCAAATGGATGATTATCAAAGATGTGCACATTAGGAAACATTTATACTTTGAGGTATTAATGGACCTTGATTTATGTCTTAGAGTCCAGGTGTACAGGGCGGTGCCTAATGACCTGGGGGTCGTGGTATTAATGCTCAGAATCATCGCTTCCTCATCTCATATATCTGATGCTTGATAAAGTCAGGACAAGGTCGACTCAGAAGCACACGATATACACCACATATTATGATAAATGTTCTGTAAAGGAAGCCCTCCTACTAAGTCCTTACCAAATATCATGATAACTTCATCTGTTCTGTGTCTAGCAGTTCATCCGTATCTGATATATGAGACTAAAGCTCATATGCTAGAAATGACCACAAGGGAATCTGAGACACAATGGCGGCACAGCATTGTACCAATAGGAACACTCCTGTACGGCTTCTTGTAAATATCTCATTTGGCAGCATGTGAAATATGCCAGATTTACAGATATCATTAGATTCTACAAAGATTCCAGTTCCTGTTGTAGTTTGGGAGTTATACCTGAGAACTTCCGGTAGAACTTCCGGTAGAAGATGGCGCTATGTGTTATGCCTAACAGCGTTTCTTTGAGCAGCGGGGTCCAGGGTAATCCTAGTGTGAAATGTGATGCCCTTGTAAAGATATCAGTGTGTGATCTGTGAAAATCTGGATAAAGGGGTATTACTGCGATTCAAAATGAATTTGGATACTAAATTCAGAGACTGAATGGATCGGGAAATTAATTCATTTACACTCATCAATCTGATACGTATTAAAAACAACTCCACATCAGTCATCATAACCAAATGAATTTGTTATATACTTGGGGGAATTATTCATTAGCAATAACATTGGTCCTTAGGTCTAGCACTAGGAATCCACTATAATGAGCGAGGGTTAAGAGAGTGTGGGCAGTGGTTCTAATGTAACATTGCGGTCTAACACTAAGAATCCACTGGTATGAGCTGGGAAGGTTTGAGAGAGTGTGGGCAGTGGTTCTAATGTAACATTGCGGTCTAACACTAAGAATTCGCTGTTATGAGCTGGGAAGGTTTGAGAGAGTGTGGGCAGTGGTTCCAATGTAACATTGCGGTCTAACACTAAAAATCCACTGTTATGAGCTGGGAAGGTTTGAGAGAGTGTGGGCAGTGGTTCTAATGTAACATTGCAGTCTAACACTAAGAATTCGCTGTTGTGAGCTGGGAAGGTTTGAGAGAGTGTGGGCAGTGGTTCTAATGTAACATTGCGGTCTAACACTAAAAATCCACTGTTATGAGCTGGGAAGGTTTGAGAGAGTGTGGGCAGTGGTTCTAATGTAACATTGCGGTCTAACACTAAAAATCCACTGTTATGAGCTGGGAAGGTTTGAGAGAGTGTGGGCAGTGGTTCTAATGTAACATTGCGGTCTAACACTAAGAATCCACTGTTGTGAGCTGGGAAGGTTTGAGAGAGTGTGGGCAGTGGTTCTAATGTAACATTGCGGTCTAACACTAAGAATTCGCTGTTGTGAGCTGGGAAGGTTTGAGAGAGTGTGGGCAGTGGTTCTAATGTAACATTGCGGTCTAACACTAAGAATCCACTGTTATGAGCTGGGAAGGTTTGAGAGAGTGTGGGCAGTGGTTCTAATGTAACATTGCGGTCTAACACTAAGAATTCGCTGTTATGAGCTGGGAAGGTTTGAGAGAGTGTGGGCAGTGGTTCTAATGTAACATTGCGGTCTAACACTAAGAATTCGCTGTTATGAGCTGGGAAGGTTTGAGAGAGTGTGGGCAGTGGTTCTAATGTAACATTGCGGTCTAACACTAAGAATCCACTGTTGTGAGCTGGGAAGGTTTGAGAGAGTGTGGGCAGTGGTTCTAATGTAACATTGCGGTCTAACACTAAAAATCCACTGTTATGAGCTGGGAAGGTTTGAGAGAGTGTGGGCAGTGGTTCTAATGTAACATTGCGGTCTAACACTAAAAATCCACTGTTATGAGCTGGGAAGGTTTGAGAGAGTGTGGGCAGTGGTTCTAATGTAACATTGCGGTCTAACACTAAGAATCCACTGTTGTGAGCTGGGAAGGTTTGAGAGAGTGTGGGCAGTGGTTCTAATGTAACATTGCGGTCTAACACTAAGAATTCGCTGTTATGAGCTGGGAAGGTTTGAGAGAGTGTGGGCAGTGGTTCTAATGTAACATTGCGGTCTAACACTAAGAATTCGCTGTTATGAGCTGGGAAGGTTTGAGAGAGTGTGGGCAGTGGTTCTAATGTAACATTGCGGTCTAACACTAAGAATTCGCTGTTATGAGCTGGGAAGGTTTGAGAGAGTGTGGGCAGTGGTTCTAATGTAACATTGCGGTCTAACACTAAGAATCCACTGTTGTGAGCTGGGAAGGTTTGAGAGAGTGTGGGCAGTGGTTCTAATGTAACATTGCGGTCTAACACTAAGAATTCGCTGTTATGAGCTGGGAAGGTTTGAGAGAGTGTGGGCAGTGGTTCTAATGTAACATTGCGGTCTAACACTAAGAATTCGCTGTTATGAGCTGGGAAAGTTTGAGAGAGTGTGGGCAGTGGTTCTAATGTAACATTGCGGTCTAACACTAAGAATCCACTGTTGTGAGCTGGGACGGTTTGAGAGAGTGTGGGCAGTGGTTCTAATGTAACATTGCGGTCTAACACTAAGAATTCGCTGTTATGAGCTGGGAAGGTTTGAGAGAGTGTGGGCAGTGGTTCTAATGTAACATTGCGGTCTAACACTAAGAATTCGCTGTTGTGAGCTGGGAAGGTTTGAGAGAGTGTGGGCAGTGGTTCTAATGTAACATTGCGGTCTAACACTAAGAATCCACTGTTATGAGCTGGGAAGGTTTGAGAGAGTGTGGGCAGTGGTTCTAATGTAACATTGCAGTCTAACACTAAGAATTCGCTGTTATGAGCTGGGAAGGTTTGAGAGAGTGTGGGCAGTGGTTCTAATGTAACATTGCGGTCTAACACTAAGAATTCGCTGTTATGAGCTGGGAAGGTTTGAGAGAGTGTGGGCAGTGGTTCTAATGTAACATTGCAGTCTAACACTAAGAATTCGCTGTTATGAGCTGGGAAGGTTTGAGAGAGTGTGGGCAGTGGTTCTAATGTAACATTGCGGTCTAACACTAAGAATTCGCTGTTATGAGCTGGGAAGGTTTGAGAGAGTGTGGGCAGTGGTTCTAATGTAACATTGCGGTCTAACACTAAGAATTCGCTGTTGTGAGCTGGGAAGGTTTGAGAGAGTGTGGGCAGTGGTTCTAATGTAACATTGCGGTCTAACACTAAGAATCCACTGCTATGAGCTGGGAAGGTTTGAGAGAGTGTGGGCAGTGGTTCTAATGTAACATTGCAGTCTAACACTAAGAATTCGCTGTTATGAGCTGGGAAGGTTTGAGAGAGTGTGGGCAGTGGTTCTAATGTAACATTGCGGTCTAACACAAAGAATTCGCTGTTATGAGCTGGGAAGGTTTGAGAGAGTGTGGGCAGTGGTTCTAATGTAACATTGCAGTCTAACACTAAGAATCCACTGTTATGAGCGAGTTGTCAGACATTGCCTTATTGACAATGGTATCGCAGTCGCCGGGCGCAGTCGGGTTTATGGATTCTCATTTAACCGGACACAGCAAGTTTCTCTGTCTACATTATAATGACTATTACCTTCACAAGACTTTCCTTGAACGAAGATGGCCGAGTCCGCTTGCTAAAGTGTTTTGCATCATCTAGAATTACCGAAGATATCATTAAGTGTTTGAGGAAAAATTGCATCACTGACTAATTGTGTTTCCTTATCAAAGGGGCTGAGTCAAAGCTGGTTGCATTGTAGTGCTCCCGCAGAGCAACATGTCTAATGAAACCTTTGAGATGCCAACATTTCTCTCCACACTCAGGTCAACAACAAACAACCTGAACGAAGAACCAGGATGCGATCTTTTTGTAGGGAACAAATGTTGAGCGACACCTGATAAATTGAAACTGTCATGATGAATGCTGAATGAATGCTAACAGAATAACACTGCTATCAAGCACAGCGTACCTTTGCTGTCTTACACTGGCAATGCAGGGAAATGTTGAAATAAAACAAGAAAATAATTAGATTAGAGACTCAGATTCCATATAAATTATGCCCCCAAGTATGCAGCATTACGACACAAGCGTTAATCAAATCAGAAGTATGATGGGCTTTTTATTCAGAAGAGTTTGAAAGAGTTTATGTTCAGAGTCATATGGGATTGTTATAAAGAATCTTTCTAACGTTTCTCATGCAATGTGTCTTAGTTTAATCCGATAATTCAACTTATCTGATTACGTTCTTTTTTAAATATATTTTTTTATATTCCATTAGCTCTTTGCACAGTTCTGCTGTTCTTGACAGATAGTTTTGCATGTAGAGCCTGTTTTGTTCATAAAATATAAAGGAAATATGTTTATATTGGATGTCATGGTAATGTGCTGTTCAGGATGTTTATCATTATAGTCATTATGTATCTAATCTATAGATTGATTATCGTCTGGGAAGTGAATGTGTCTTCTGTGTCTAGGTTCTGCAATATAACCATTCATACATGTATTCCTCCATACAATACCTGGCCTTCAAACCATTTGCCAAGTATCTTAAATCGTTGTCAATGAAATAAATTTATATATATATATATATATATATATATATATATATGAATAATCTATTGCAGTGGAAATACAAAACTTCTGAAAGAAAGGCTGTTGCCCAGTCCTTGGTTCAAAGGGCCCATGGCCAATTGAACAAATGTCTGTCTCTCATCCTGTATGTCTGAGTTCTATTCTCGGATGTTATGATCAGGCATGTGGGCCAGGAGTGACCGTGGAGTGTGCCAGCTCCCCCTTGACAGCTGGTCAGGAGTGACCGTGGAGTGTGCCAGCACCCCCTCTACAACTGATCAGGAGTGTCCGTGGAGTGTGCCAGCACCCCCTTGACAGCTGGTCAGGAATGTCGGTGGAGTGTGCCAGCACCCCCTTGACAGCTGGTCAGGAATGTCTGTGGAGTGTGCCAGCACCCCCGCGACAGCTGGTCAGGAATGTCTGTGGAGTGTGCCAGCACCCCCTCGACAGCTGGTCAGGAATGTCTGTGGTGTGTGCCAGCACCCCCTTGACAGCTGGTCAGGAATGTTGGTGGAGTGTGCCAACACTCCCTTGACAGCTGGTCAGGAATGTCTGTGGAGTGTGCCAGCCGCCCCTCGACAGCTGGTCAGGAATGACTGTGGAGTGTGCCAGCACCCCCTCTACAACTGATCAGGAGTGTCCGTGGAGTGTGCTAATGTCATATGAAAGCCCTTGCTGAGAACAGAGAACTGAACATTCCTGAAGTCCCAGCCAATAAGGCCCAGAGCTGATAGAAGTGGAAGTATATTGAGCATGTTGCCCAGTACCAACGCCAGCATTATTACCTCTCCTACCGCAACTTCCTTTCCTTTCTTCCCCTCAAAGCCCGAATTTCACATTATCAAAGTAGGGATCTTTTTTTTTCTCTCCAAGAAGCAGTGCTTTTTGACTTTGAGATTCTGTGTCATGCTGAAATGGTGGCCTCTTCACGTTTCAATGTTAGCCAGTGTGAAAACATCATGTACCTAATCGTATTGGTTTGCCCATAGACATGCAGGCATAGAATGTGTGTGTGTGCATTGATTCTTTTGACATTCATTGGATTCATGAATTCTGTTTTGCAAAACCGCTAAACAATATTGAGTAACTGGCTGCATGGCATGTGTGGGGTTCCCACAGGCTAAGACAAAATACTGGCAGACGCTGGGTCCGGATCAGTTCACTTCCGGTCAACAATCACATCAGGATCAGCCCAGTCTGGGCAACAACAACAAAAATCTGCTAACCAATTAACCAAAATGTTCCAAGAAAACTCAATTAAGAATGTCAATATCAATTACTAGTTCTGAACTATTACACCATATATTTTCTACAAAATACAAAGCTTTAGTGATAATTAAGGCAGCAGCATACGGTAATATGTTCCACTATTCTACAAGTAACTAAGTCATATATATATTATGCAATACAGACTCGAGAGTCATAACAACCGCAACCAGGGGACATCAGCCAGATATATATATATATATATATATATATATATATATATATATATATATATATATATATATATATATATATATATATCTGGCTGATGTCCCCTGGTTGCGGTTGTTATGACTCTCGAGTCTGTATATATATATATATATATATATATATTTAGGATTTAAGACCCTAAAGATACACTGGACAGCGATCGCAGAATATATATATATATATATATATATATATATATATATATATATATATATATATATATATATATATATATATATATATATATATAAATAGACCTGCCTGGATTGAACATAATGAGAGAACTTTGATCTCATAAGAGACCATTAAATAGTTGGCAAATAAGAATGATATAGAATTACCTGGCATACAATATTAATCTACTGACTTAATACAAGAATATAGACTGCTATAATGTACATTGTGTGATTTCAAAGAACATCATAATCCCGTTTACTGCTTCAATGATTTCTGGGCTTATATTTCAAAATCTATTTCAATCTCATGAGAAATGATTATCATTTCCCTAAACCGGAAATAAGTGCTAGTTTTCATTTCCGATTATAATCTACTGGTTCTAAGTCTAATTACTTCTCACCAGAATAAAACACCAGATCATTAAAACTCAGAATTTACAATTCGATTTTATATATATATATATAGACATACATTCTTTTATATATACCCATTCACAGACTAATATTAATTAGAATCTTAATCTTATTTATCAATTGGAATGATATCTACATTTTGAAGCCATTAGGTTTTAGAACAGACATTGTTCCCTTGCAGGAACTTATTATCTTTGCGCAATGCTATTCAATACGTTGGAACAAACATCTATAATCAGCGTGAATAATTAATATCTCTCCTTGGATTCCATATTTTGGTCCAATTTTGATACATCGCAGTTCAAATAAGAGGATTTGAAAAATCTCAATTCAGATGGAAATAAGTAGGTGGTTTTCAGATCCGATCAAAGACGAAACTCTCGCAATAAATTAGAACCACGCAAAATTATCTGCTTTTATTACATTTAATCATCAGGATAGAAACATGTAAATATATTAATCTTGAGAGCAGAAATAAGATAAATTGTTCGGTTTCTCATTGGTTTCATATATTTACGGTCAATCAAGTAATGTGGACTGTGTGAATGATGATAGGGTGATGTCAGAAACATATAATCCATGTACATTTCCAGACATTTACCATGTAACTTCAGAAAAAAAACATCAATAATACCGAGGTCGGGTAACTCACTGTGCTGTGATAGGTCAGGGCAATACCGAGGTCAGGTAACTCACTGTGCTGTGATAGGTCAGGGCAATATCGAGGTTGGGTAACTCACTGTGCTGTGGTAGGTCAGGGCAATATCGAGGTTGGGTAACTCACTGTGCTGTGATAGGTCAGGGCAATATCGAGGCCGGGTAACTCACTTTGCTGAGATAGGTCAGGGCGATATCGAGGTCGGGTAACTCACTGTGCTGTGATTGGTCAGGGCAGTATCAAGGCTGGGTAACTCACTCTGTTGTGATTGGTCAGCACGATATCGAGGCTGGGTAACTCACTCTGCTGTGATAGGTCAGGGCGATATCGAGGTCGGGTAACTCACTCTGTTGTGAGGGCAATGTTAAGGTCAATCACTCCAGATCGGTTATGATTGTCTGGTTATACTGCTATGAAATATTTTGCTTCCTGGACCTTGAGGTTCAGGATGAGGGACAAAGACCATCGTTTTTCCAGGATGTTCTAACTTGTATGCTATAAATTCCTGGAGATTTCTGTCTCACTCCTCAGACAATATAGGTGGGTCAGTCACCTGAGGGATGGCTTAGGTCGTTACCGTCAGGACGTATGCTCCCAACAAGGTTAGAATCCGCCTCGATATGGCCATTTCCTGCAGGAATTCTTGTTGTAATCCGTCATTGTTTGTGACCTTGGACTTGACCTTTGGAATAATACGTGACTCAGCTAACTTCATATTTCTTTCAAACCAGCATGTCTGAAAAGGTCCTAAGATATATATATATATATATATATATATATATATATATACATATATATATATATATATATATATATATATATATATATCTATATATATATATATATCTATATATATATATACATAAAATGTCCATCAGAATATTGTTGGTTAGGGAACATTGCTAGTTGAATTACACTTCTGGTTGAGGAAAATTACTGGTTGTGAAACATTGCTATTTGGGGAACATTACTGGTTAGGGAACATCCCAGATGGAGACGTCGGGGAACACATTACTGGTTGGGGAACATTGCTGGCTGGGCAACATTGCTGGTTGTGAACATTTCCGGTGGAGGAAAGTGTCTGAAACTGTCCACGGAAATGTTAGAGAGATCAACCGACCAGATATGAATGTTGGCTATGTGTGTGGATATGTCTGTGGCAGCTCAGAATGTCTTAAGTCCCTGTGACGTGGTCAGACTGCTTGACTACAATATCCCAAGCTCTCAGACTTCCCTCTAACTAATCTCCCACTTAATATTACCCAGATTAGCCATCTGCACCATTCAGGTCTCAAGCAATTGTTTGGGAATCTGAGAATTTATTAAATATTACCGACAGGTGGCGCAAAATCTCGCACATAACGATATGTGTTATTCATCATTTATTGCCTAAGTTTGTATTATTATGAAAGCCATGATATGATAAGGACCCAGTCCGTTTAAGATTACTATAGATTATATCCGACCTTTAAATCCAAGATCTTCAAAATGTAAAAAAACTTGTTTAAAACTGATATGAAACACTCAGAACGATTTCCATATATATCCAGACTTACATGAAGGGGGCAAATAAACCTTTGCGACTGCTTACTTGGGTCAATTTAACAGAACAAACAGTTTGGAGCATGTTGTTAAGATGCAATATAGCACCCTCTGAACGTCTTAGGTTATTGCGGTATATTCGCTAGACATCGTGCTGGGCAAACATGTCCAGCCTCGTTATGAGGTTCGCAGAAGTGGGACGCCATTCTTCAGACGACATTTGTACATATGGCTTATTCGGTGTCTCATTATCAGATGACCAGAGTTCCAACAAAGGCAATGACCAAATCTCCCCTGATACCAATCTGTCCGCAAGATTCTAAGATATGCGCCATCTTCCCTCTTCTTGCTTACTTATCTTCTTGTCTTTGAAGAGAATTGATAATGTCTCTACAGTCACGATGGACTATTGTAAAGGCATGCGTGCAAATTATCTTGTGTTTTTTTTACTGGTGACATATATAATTAAAGAAACTGAAGCAAGATAGGGTTTCAAATATTTATTTCATTTTGAATTTGTTTTGACATGAATACTATAATAACTTCTCTTCATGATGGACGAATAATAATTACGTTTCAAGAACTTTCAACAAAATTCTTACTTGTAATCTGATCTCCATGTAGATAAGAAATTGAGAAAAGAGAAACCTCCATTTTTTATCATATGCTTAACTTTTCAGTGAATCATAATTTGTGTTTTTATTTTTGTGAACGTTTAAATGGCGTTTATGAGTAATATGTAGTAAATGATTGTCTTATTTCCTATCCTTGCAATACCCGGATGACGCTGTTTTCCATCAGGTTAGAATGGGATCTCATTCGTGGAGTTGTAACCACGTGATATTCCCTGGCGTTCAGGCGTTATGGATTATTACATTACGACTGAGTGCGTTCATTGTGCACAGTACAGCCCCGCTAGAGGGAGCACACATTGTCCGCCAGCGGGAGCACACATTGTCCGCCAGAGGGCACTACGGTGGGTTTTTGTCGTGTTCCCAGAAGGTCGACTAAGTCATAAATGGCCCAACAACAATGCGATGCATTGTGGGATACATCAGACGTGCTATCCCATAATGCAAAGCATGGTGACACGTAATGGCACTTCCGGGTGACCAAAATCGGTGTTGAAAGCGGCGCCGCAGAGCTGTCCTTGTGATTGGCACATTTTTCATATCTTTATAAAAACCAAACCCATCAGTGTTGACAACAATATTACAGTATTTGTGTCAATATCATAATTATATTGAACATATTTTCTTGAAACTTTCATTTACACATAAACGCAGCGAGCAGAATTGTGTGGTATGAGCTACAGATGATCACTAGTGGTGAGTTTGTATGCAGATGTTGAAGAGCAAAGATATATTTCCCCGTGGATAGGACGCAGTGATCCCTGTAAAGTGCCGTCCTCGATCCCAGGCAGATAAACCTAGCACCTGCACCTGCACCTGCACCTGCACCTGCACCTGGCTACCCCGCAATCCCCGCCTCTGCCCATCCTACAAATATCGTGTATCCAATTTCTCTAATATCTTTGATATTCTCTGATATCTCTGATGTTCTCTGATATCGCTGATATTCTACAAGAACAACAAATGGGAAGCCAAATATTCTTCAACGTCAAAGCTCTTTTACAATTGGTGCTGTATAATTTGCAAATGCGTAAAATAGCTATTGTCAAAGATGTCATACTGAGCTGATATTTGAACTGATCAGTTTTCTTCATTGCGCCAGTGTAAAGTTGCAGGCAGGGATCCATCCCAAAGTTAAAGTTCTCACGTGTTGTTAAAGTTGTTTCTTCCCCATTGTTTTCGTTCTGTGTGATGAAAGGCGAAGTAGAGTTCAACATTGCAACGTGTTTAACTCAGCCTTTCACCGTCAGATCAAACTCCCAGAGATCAAACGATAGCAAAGTTTATGGTCTGTTTTATTGTCTCAACATGAGCTTCACTCACACACTATCCATAGTAGAATAACATGCAGGTGAAATGTTTACCTGCATAAATTGCCAGGCATTTTTAAAAAGTGATGTTCAGTTGTTTATGCTGAGCACTACATGTGACATTGTATTGTTTCTCCGTGATTAGATGTTATTATTTAGAGCATTATTTCTGCTGCTGTGTTTAGGTCTGGTTCCGCAAAATCGCGCTCTTATGATCGGTCTTGTGTTAAGCTTAAGGCCCCAGCCAAGGGTTATTCTTTAATACGATTTCTCAAGAGTCTGTGGTGACAGAACTAGTTCCGGTTCCGGTAATTTTGAATATCATTATCATGTGTTGTCCAATCAGAGGAGTGGTGCGACGCCTTTTGTTTGTGGTTTACTTCTCAAACCTTGAAGATATAAACATTATAGACCTTGATATTCAAGCTCCAAACTGAAATGTCATAAATATACATACACATTTGCACAATCTTTTATTGAATGTTATTTACTTTGTCCTTATTCTGGAAATCAGTATAATAGTTCCATTCCTGAGAACATCTTTGGAATTTGTGCCACAATGTTGTCGACTCGACTATATATAAACGAACAATGTGGTGACCCACGTGTACTTTCGCATAAATATTTGCACTTGTACTTCTGTAAATGACTTAGATATATTCACAGTGCACTCTACAAGAAGCGTTCATTGATCATTTCTTTCACCTAAAAGGGTGAGGATCTTAGCAGGATGAACAATTAGTTTCCACTTCACAAAATTCATCCAAAAATATATAAATAAAAAAATAAACTTTGCACTTGTCTATTTCTTATCTTACAAGTACTATCCATTGTCCTGCGGTAAGAAATGTCACCATAAAGTTCTCCTCAAGTTGCCGTGGGATTAGGTGTATCTTTTCAAAACATTGCATATTGTTTATGGACAAAGTGCTTGTTTTCCGACACCAGGATAGATGGAGGTTTGGGGTTAATTGTCAACGTTTTGACATTATGCAATGTCATCGTATAATTGTGTTTCCAAATTGTTGCCACTGCGCATGTCCGTCTCGCTGATATTGCTGCCAAGAAGTGTCTGCAGCTGAATGGACCGAGGCGGATGTCGCAAACATAAAGTACATAAGCCTTGCTGACAGAAGTGGAATTCTCATTGATTGGAATAAGTAAAAAGTACAATACAAACAAATGTTTATCCTAATCGTATGAATGAAGAATAATTAAAGTAACGATACAAATCACGTTCAAAGAATGATTTTATTTTTGCCTTCTTAACGTTCCCCTGATTAATAGCAAGAAATTCATTTAAAAAAAAGTCTTTGCACATTGGTTCATGTTTCATTTCGATTCCCGGACGGTTAATATCAGATTGTGAACACACAGTATTTGGTATCGGCACTAAATAAAAACCTAGTATTATATTCTTATCTGATTTTGCATTCTGAGAATCATATGATGACTCGATTGGGCACAGAGGAATATTTAAAAAAATCTCCACCAGGTGATTCTAAATCTTGCGATAATCCTGTGAGGATATCCGGGCTATATACATTTACAAGCTGATGATCTTTTTTTCATTGAGGTCACAACATGATGACATGTACACAGAAAGTGATGACGTATAAACGTCGTGAATGAACAAGACCGACGCTATAGGTATTGAACATGTTATCTTAGATACTTTATGATAATCAAGGTTCATCATACATGTGTGGCTTAGATTTGAATACAAAACATACAAAAGTGCAGTTTTGTTGGTATATGGAAAAATGGGATGAATATTATGAAATATTTGTATATAGTTTATCATCAACAGATAGGTAGGTCCAACTTTAGCCTTTTCTATTAAGTACCATATTTTGTATATTGCTAAAACAAAGATTCTATTTTCTGGACGATTTCAAATCGAGGACCAAACATTCTCCCAAGCGATAAAAAGACATTTATTTCATAAGAGATTTATCTGAGTATGTCTAGAATCTGGGGCAAAGAAGGTGAGACCAAACACACAAAGATGGCTGAATCCGTAGAAGCTCTAAATAAATCATAACATATTAAGACCTGAACAGAAAAAATATAATTTTTCAACTATTCACTTACACGTGTATTTCAGTATATTAGAATAAATATCCTCTCACAATCTTTGCAAAATGTATTCATTTCACAGCTTTCCGTTTAATTAACGCGTCTAATAAAACAAATGGAATTGGCAGGTGAACGTGGTGAACTTTTATAGACCTCTTCACGCGGGCCGACAAAGATCAATAGTTAATATACGGAGTCTCGTCGCAATATTTGTTGCACAGTTTACTTTAAAGAATAATGGACAAAATGCAAACATAGTAGGAATAATGGTAACATTGTCTCGCCACCTGTCCTGTCTCGGCTGCCGCTCATTTTGTCTTTTACTACTTCAAGTTTTAAAATCACATTTGTACGTGTAATGTTTTCATTGACTGTGCTAGAAGTGTTATACAGGCGCCAGTCGCCATACAAGGCTAGCGTTCTCATGGTCGGGGACCAACCATACAAGGCCCTTGCTCTCATGATCTGGGCCCTGCCATACAAGGCCCGTGTTCTCATGATCTGGGCCCTGCCATACAAGGCCCGTGTTCTCATGATCTGGGCCCTGCCATACAAGGCCCGTGATCTCATGATCGGGGCCCTGCCATACAAGGCCCGTGTTCTCATGATCGGGGACCTGCCATACAAGGTCCATGTTCTCATGATTGGGGACCTGCCATACAAGGCCCGTGTTCTCATGATCGGGGACCTGCCATACAAGGCCCGTGTTCTCATGATCGGGGCCCTGCCATACAAGGCCCGTGTTCTCATGATCTGGGCCCTGCCATACAAGGCCCGTGTTCTCATGATCGGGGACCTGCCATACAAGGTCCATGTTCTCATGATTGGGGACCTGCCATACAAGGCCCGTGTTCTCATGATCGGGGACCTGCCATACAAGGCCCGTGTTCTCATGATCGGGGCCCTGCCATACAAGGCCCGTGTTCTCATGATCTGGGCCCTGCCATACAAGGCCCTTGCTCTCATGATCAGGGCCCTGCCATACAAGGCCCGTGTTCTCATGATCAGGGCCCAGCCATACAAGGCCCGCGTCCCATGATCGGGGCCCTGCCATACAAGGCCCGTGTTCTCATGATCGGGGACCTGCCATACAAGGTCCATGTTCTCATGATTGGGGACCTGCCATACAAGGCCCGTGTTCTCATGATCGGGGACCTGCCATACAAGGCCCGTGTTCTCATGATCGGGGACCTGCCATACAAGGCCCGTGTTCTCATGATCGGGGCCCTGCCATACAAGGCCCGTGTTCTCATGATCTGGGCCCTGCCATACAAGGCCCGTGTTCTCATGATCGGGGACCTGCCATACAAGGCCCGTGTTCTCATGATCGGGGCCCTGCCATACAAGGCCCGTGTTCTCATGATCGGGGACCTGCCATACAAGGCCCGTGCTCCCATGATCGGGGACCAGCCATACAAGGCCCGCGTCCCATGATCTGGGCCCTGCCATACAAGGTCCATGTTCTCATGATTGGGGACCTGCCATACAAGGCCCGTGTTCTCATGATCAGGGCCCTGCCATACAAGGCCCGTGTTCTCATGATCGGGGACCAGCCATACAAGGCCCGTGTTCTCATGATCGGGGACCAGCCATACAAGGCCCGTGTTCTCATGATCAGGGCCCTGCCATACAAGGCCCGTGTTCTCATGGTCGGGGCCCTGCCATACAAGGCCCGTGTTCTCATGATCAGGGCCCTGCCATACAAGGCTTGTGCTCTCATGATCTGGGCCCTGCCATACAAGGCCCGTGTTCTCATGATCGGGGACCTGCCATACAAGGCCCGTGCTCCCATGATCGGGGACCAGCCATACAAGGCCCGCGTCCCATGATCTGGGCCCTGCCATACAAGGTCCATGTTCTCATGATTGGGGACCTGCCATACAAGGCCCGTGTTCTCATGATCAGGGCCCTGCCATACAAGGCCCGTGTTCTCATGATCGGGGACCAGCCATACAAGGCCCGTGTTCTCATGATCAGGGCCCTGCCATACAAGGCCCGTGCTCTCATGATCGGGGACCAGCCATACAAGGCCCGTGCTCTCATGATCTGGGCCCTGCCATACAAGGCCCGTGCTCCCATGATCGGGGCCCTGCCATACAAGGCCCGTGCTCTCATGATCGGGGCCCTGCCATACAAGGCCCGTGTGCTAATGATGGGAGCCCCGCCATACAAGGCTCGTGCTCTCATGATCAGGATAGTCTAACGATTAGCACTGTTTACTCTGTGAGGACATGCAAGAAACACGAAGTTGCTACAATGGCCGTGTTTGATTTATGATATCAACTAACTTTATTCTACCCCAACCTATAATTCACACAGTCTGATTGACGATCTGCATGCTAGTTGTTCCCTCATTGAAAAGGACACAACGCAACTTTACTACTTCAGCAAACGACATAATTAGCACAATTTAGACAAAATCATCTTTATCATCCAGAAGCCTGTCACCGGGATCCAATGCCCCACTCATTTTCCCAATCATGTTGCATGGCCATGGTCTTTTCCCTTGAACTATTCCAAGAACTATTGGCGCAGTTAAGCAAACATACCATTCTATCAAGCATTACTGTTTATTGATTAGCTATATTACTACCTCAATTCATATCAATAAAAACAAATAGAAACCGGTTGATTAAAGACAAATTTCTCGCGAATATAGATATTCATTGCCCATCTTAGGTATTAAGCGCTTATCAACTACTTAACCTTGCATTATTAGAATACAGATTATTTAGTTGGGATATTAAATAAATTAGATATCTGTAATAAACAAAAAAATGCTGAGAAAATGCAAACCTAAACTGAGGCCAGTACGAGAGACCAGAATTACTAAACCATATCCCAGCCCGACTGAACAAGCAAATCTCAATGTTTTGAGACAAATCTCACGACATGCAAGAAGCTTATTTCACAATAAATTGAATAATCGACCAGTTATGGCCCTAATGACTACCTCTGGCCTTGGTACCATCACTATCATAAGTCTCATTTTTTAAATGATCAATAGAAATGTTTGCGATGATTACAACTGAGCAACTTTGAATAGAGGCTTTGAGACTTTGCACTATCTTTGGTATATTCTAATACAAATACATCTTAGTCCAAATCGAAATATATGAATATATTATAAAGTCAATGCTGAAGCGGATCTGTTGGCCTTCACACGATGTCACAAAAAGTTCACATTTCCAATTGTCATATCCTATGTTGATGGTCATCAATGATTGTTGTGCATAATGGCTGTTGTGACATTCACGCAGATGTTTCTATTTCCGGTCCTTATGCATTAACCTTTCCAACTAATCTATGCACTTATACTCGCTGCTCAGGTTATATCTTATGGGAATACGTCAGCTGGGACAATCAAAATCTCACTCAAACAAATCAGTGGGGAATGCAAAAGTTTCAAACGGGTAGACCATTCACTTAATATCGCTCAATGAAATAACAATAGATACAACAACAAATGGAAAATAGTTTAATCTGGGACATCTTCGTATTAAAGCTTTCTGATTGGTCAACACGCTCATAACACCTACACACATACACACACACACACACACACATACACAGACACATATATATATATATATATATATATATATATATATATATATATATATATATATATATATATATATATATATATATATATACACCTATGTAAAATCTGTGTAATATCTTTATAGAAAGCATTGTAACACATACATAACACCAATATAATCCCATGAAACTCCCATATATAACATTATATAGAGCTATATAACTCTATATGACACCTATATAAAACCTTTATACACATATATAATGTTGCTGTGAGTGTATATCGGTTTCTAATTGTGCTTATGGAGTCAGGGAATGAATCATTAGGACTGATATCCTGTAAGTGCGCTCATTCAATGAAATGACAACAGAAACACACTAATATCAAATACAACTAGCATGTCATCGGCGCTCGCATTTCCTTTAATATGATAGTTGAGAAGGTTATAAATTTCAATGATATCCTGTCACAATGAATTCATCATTTATCTGAGCATCAGATATCAAGATTTCTCTTTTCTCCATCTAAGGCAGAGTAATGTCATATGTATGTTAGAAGAGCATCTGGTCTCCTGGAGGTGTTAATCTGGTCTCCTAGAGGTGTTAATCTGGTATCCTAGAGGTGTTAATCTGGTCTCCTGGAGGAGTTAATCTGGTCTCCTGGAGGAGTTAATCTGGTCTCCTGGAGGTGTTAATCTGGTCTCCTAGAGGTGTTAATCTGGTCTCCTGGAGGTGTTAATCTGGTCTCCTAGAGGTGTTAATCTGGTCTCCTAGAGGTGTTAATCTGGTCTCTTGGAGGTGTTAATCTGGTCTCTTGGAAGTGTTAATCTGGTCTCCTAGAGGTGCTAATCTGGTCTCCTGGAGGTGTTAATCTGGTCTCCTAGAGGTGTTAATCTGGTGTCCTGGAGGTGTTAATCTGGTCTCCTAGAGGTGTTAATCTGGTCTCCTAGAGGTGTTAATCTGGTCTCCTGGAGGTGTTATTCTGGTCTCCTGGAGGAGTTAATCTGGTCTCCTGGAAGTGTTAATCTGGTCTCCTGGAGGTGTTAATCTGGTCTACTAGAGGTGTTAATCTGGTCTCCTAGAGGTACTAAGCTGCAAAAAAAGCAGCCCAGTACAGAGACATAAGTCCATATTTTCCATTTACAAAGGGGTTGCAACATCCGTTAACTCCATTATCGCTCATAGACCATTCTTGTTTATCAAATTTTGGTACTTTGCACCGAACTTTGAAGAGGTTTATAAGAACACAGACAGCTAATTACTGACGTTGCTTTAATGTATGTGTGTGTTCCTGGGCAAGCAAAAGTGAGTAACTGCGTTTCAGCGCATTATCATGCAGTGCTCACCACTTTGGGGAGTTACAGGGCAAAATGATTATTGATGGAGAAATTTAAAATCTAATTAAAAGAAATGACAAAGAATTGAAACCATAAAGAAATGAAATGATAAAGAAATGAAATGATACAGAAATGAAATGAGAAAAAATGAAAAACCAAAAGAAAAGCAAGTGATAAGAACTGAAAGACAAAGACATCAAATGAACAGAAATGATATTTAAGACATAAAGATATGATAAAGAAATGACAGAGAAGTGCTATGAAATTTATATAGAAATGGAAGGTATGTGTTGAACTCAGTGGAAAAAAAGACTATTGACATGTCCGGCTCAAGATTCTCATAAAAAGACAAATCGGAAACATATCTCAATGAAAAATGACTTTAAGGGCTTCATCTCATTATTGCAGATGCCCCAGTGCAGGAATTGCTTGTTTTTAAATCTATGGCGGTGATAATTATTCACTTGACGTTGGCGTTGTCATCGTGAATATTCCATCTCATTAAAGGCCCTTTTCTTCCATTGAAATGTATGAAACACATGGCAGAAATTATTGAATCATTGGATTTTCTGCTTGCCTTATTTTACACTAACTTGAAGATAAACCTCATGAATAATGATTGTGATGCTACAGTTTATAAAAGAAATGTTTGGTGATAAATCAGATGGTACAGCTGGATACAGTCTCGCATATAGATAAAGTCTGGCCAAGAATATTGTGAAGATGATCATGACATATACTTTACATTATATAGATATAGTCTGGCCAGGACTATTGTAGAGAGATGATCATGACATACACTTTACATTATATAGTTGTAGCCTGGCCAGAAATATTACAGAGATATTATCATAACATACACTTTATATTATATAGATGTAGTCTGGCCAGGAATATTGGTGAGAGAATATCATGACAAACACTTTACATTATATAGATGTAGTCTGGCCAGGAATATTGGTGAGAGATGATCATGACATACACTTTACATTATATAGATGTAGTCTGGCCAGGAATATTGTAGAGATATTATTATGACTGATCCTTTGATTTGATTCTGTCATTACAGGTGAACGATGCAGCTGGGAGTGGTAGCAACCTGCTTGCTTCTTGCCACGTTATGTCACGTGTCACACTCCATGTATGTCGACCGGAAGTGGACCAGAAGTAAACTGCGAAGGTCCAAATTAGCGGCTCTGAGATCTCTATTTACAGATGACCTAATGCCAATGGGATACCCACCCTTGCCAGAGAATAAAAGATCTAATGCAAACGAGGCAGAAAAAAGAGTTCCAATGCTACCATTTGACAAGCGAGTTCCAATGCTACCATTTGACAAACGAGTTCCAATGCTACCATTTGACAAGAGAGTTCCAATGCTACCATTTGACAAGCGAGTTCCAATGTTACCATTTGACAAGCGAGTTCCAATGTTACCCTTTGACAAGCGAGTTCCAATGTTACCATTTGACAAGCGAGTTCCAATGTTACCCTTTGACAAGCGAGTTCCAATGTTACCCTTTGACAAGCGAGTTCCAATGTTACCCTTTGACAAGCGAGTTCCAATGTTACCATTTGACAAGCGAGTTCCAGCCCTCCCATTTGACAAGAGGTTGCCACTTCTGCCATTCGATAAGAGGGTTCCCCAGCTTCCCCCAGACAGAGATGAGAAGAGATTGCCAATGCTACCACCGGACAAGAAGGACAACACGTTGACTGAGGAAGATAAGAGGGTCCCCATGCTGCCCTGGGACAAGCGAGCACCATTGCTACCACCGGACAAACGTCTCTCTGACGAGGAGATGGAACAACTCGAGAATCTCCTGGCAAACGAGAACGAGACAACAGACGATGTCCGCTCACACGTAGAGGATCTCCTTATGGAACTATTAAAAGAAGAACAGGAAAACAAAGAGTAAACTGGCATCGCTCTGGAGAGCGTTTTGAAATCTTAGCAAAACAAGAGTAGAGATCTTGCTCTGGTGAGATTTTAGAATAAACAAACACTGACGTGATGTAACCCTATTTGGGGAAAATCGTGGCGGATTCAACCACAAATATTTATATTTTGTGACTCACAAAGCTTTAATAAAATGCAGCTCTTGCTTGTTTCTGTTTCAAATACAATACCAATTATCACTTCAGTTAAACGCGATTTTAAGTGCAAAATCGGTCCATGTATTAATGAGGCAAATTTAACACATCAAATTACTAAGCAGCATCAGCTGATAGGAACAAAAAATACTGGATGTTGACGTCATAGATGATATATAGATGTATCTTTAATTGTTGGTGATGATTATGGACTCTGTTATGTGCATATATTGTTAATATTCTTTCTTCCATCTCATAGAGACAATCTTTAATCCACATAGTGTCATCATCGTGTCATAAACTTTCACCTATACTTGTAAAAAGACCTAAGATTGTACAGAAATATATCTATTTCATTTTCCTGTGTTAATTTTATTTGTGTTTGTTATAGAGAGGGAAATAAATATTTTAAATACAGCTGCAATGTTATGATTGTTTTCCCTTTTATTTTGTGCCGAAACAGAGAAGGGGTCTATGTAGTAGAAACATTTTCCTTAAATTCTTGTATTATCACCCATAGCTGATGATTACCCACGATGTATCTCTTGAATTACGTTTGTTATTAAACCAATCCGATTTAGAGTATATCAGGCCCAATAGGAGCCTGTCACTTGTTCCCAATGCCCTACTCTTTTCTAATTGCACATAGTAATGTGAATCTTTGATAATTGTTTTTATTGCTATTTTTGACATCGTTTTACAACCAGATTTTAATAATTCATGGATTATTATATTTTGTTTTATAATGAGGTCTCTGAGATATGGGCTACTTGCTAGATTAGTCTGGTCACTGGTCAGATTAGTTTGGTTAGTGGTCAGATTAGTCTGATTAGTGGTCAGATTAGTCTGGTTAGTGGTCAGATTAGTCTGATTAGTGGTCAGATTAGTCTGGTTAGTGGTCAGATTAGTCTGATTAGTGGTCAGATTAGTCTGGTTACTGGTCAGATTAGTCTGGTTACTGTCAGATTAGTCTGGTTACTGGTCAGATTAGTCTGGTCATTGGTCAGATTAGTCTGGTCACTGGTCAGATTGGTTTGGTTAGTGGTCAGATTAGTCTGGTCACTGGTTAGATTAGTCTGGTTAGTGGTCAGATAAGTCTGGTTACTGGTTAGATTAGTGTGGTTAGTGGCCAGATTAATCTGGTTACTGTCAGATTAGTGTGGTTACTGTCAGATTAGTCTGGTTAGTGGCCAGATTAATCTGGTTACTGTCAGATTAGTGTGGTTGCTGTCAGATTAGTCTGGTTAGTGGCCAGATTAGTCTGGTTAGTGGTCAGATTAGTCTGGTTACTGGTCAGATTAGTCTGGTTACTGGTCAGATTAGTCTGGTTAGTGGTCAGATTAGTCTGGTTGCTGTCAGATTAGTCTGGTTAGGTCTGGTTAGTAGTCAGATAAGTCTGGTCATTGGTCAGATTAGTCTGGTCACTGGTCAGATTAGTCTGGTTAGTGGCCAGATTAATCTGGTTAGTGGTCAGATTAGTCTGGTTAGGTCTGGTCATTGGTCAGATCAGTCTGGTCATTGGTCAGATTAGTCTGGTCAGTGGCCAGATTAGTCTGGTCAGTGGCCAGATTAGTCTGGTTAGTGGCCAGATTAGTCTGGTTAGTGGCCAGATTAGTCTGGTTAGTGGCCAGATTAGTCTGGTTAGTGGCCAGATTAGTCTAGTTAGTGGCCAGATTAGTCTGGTTAGTGGTCAGATTAGTCTGGGTACTGTCAGATTAGTCTGGGTACTGTCAGATTAGTCTGGTCACTGGTCAGATTAGTCTGGTTACTGGTTAGATTAGTCTTGTTACTGGTCAGATTAGTCTGGTTACTGTCAGATTAGTCTGGTTAGTGGTCAGATAAGTCTGGTTAGTGGTCAGATTAGTCTGGTTAGTGGTCAGATTAGTCTGGTTACTGGTCAGATTAGTCTGGGTAGTGGTCAGATTAGTCTGGTTACTGGTCAGATTAGTTTGGTTAGTGGTCAGATTAGTCTGGTTACTGGTCAGATTAGTCTGGTTACTGGTTAGATTAATCTGGTTACTGGTCAGATTAGTTTGGTTAGTGGTCACATTAGTTTGGTTAGTGGTCAGATTAGTCTGGTTTGTGGTCAGATTAGTCTGGTTACTGGTCAGATTGGTTTGGTTAGTGGTCAGATTAGTCTGGTTACTGGTCAGATTAGTCTGGGTAGTGGTCAGATTAGTCTGGTTACTGGTCAGATTAGTTTGGTTAGTGGTCAGATTAGTTTGGTTACTGGTCAGATTAGTCTGGTTAGTGGTCAGATTAGTCTGGTTACCCTCGGATTAGTTTGGGTAGCGGTCAGATTAGTTTGGTTAGCGGTCATATTGGTCTGGTTACTGGTCAGATTAGTCTGGTTAGTGGTCAGATTAGTCTGGTTAGTGGTCAGATTAGTCTGGTTACTGGTCAGATTAGTCTGGTCACTGGTCAGATTAGTCTGGTTAGTGGCCAGATTAGTCTGGTTAGTGGCCAGATTAGTCTGGTTAGTGGCCAGATTAGTCTGGTTAGTGGCCAGATTAGTCTGGTTAGTGGCCAGATTAGTCTGGTTAGTGGCCAGATTAGTCTGGTTAGTGGCCAGATTAGTCTGGTTAGTGGCCAGATTAGTCTGGTTAGTGGCCAGATTAGTCTGGTTAGTGGTCAGATTAGTCTGGTTAGTGGTCAGATTAGTCTGGGTACTGTCAGATTAGTCTGGTCACTGGTCAGATTAGTCTGGTTACTGGTTAGATTAGTCTTGTTACTGGTCAGATTAGTCTGGTTACTGTCAGATTAGTCTGGTTAGTGGTCAGATAAGTCTGGTTAGTGGTCAGATTAGTCTGGTTAGTGGTCAGATTAGTCTGGTTACTGGTCAGATTAGTCTGGGTAGTGGTCAGATTAGTCTGGTTACTGGTCAGATTAGTTTGGTTAGTGGTCAGATTAGTCTGGTTACTGGTCAGATTAGTCTGGTTACTGGTTAGATTAATCTGGTTACTGGTCAGATTAGTTTGGTTAGTGGTCACATTAGTTTGGTTAGTGGTCAGATTAGTCTGGTTTGTGGTCAGATTAGTCTGGTTACTGTTCAGATTGGTTTGGTTAGTGGTCAGATTAGTCTGGTTACTGGTCAGATTAGTCTGGGTAGTGGTCAGATTAGTCTGGTTACTGGTCAGATTAGTTTGGTTAGTGGTCAGATTAGTCTGGTTACTGGTCAGATTAGTCTGGTTAGTGGTCAGATTAGTCTGGTTACCCTCGGATTAATCTGGTTACTGGTCAGATTAGTTTGGTTAGCGGTCATATTGGTCTGGTTACTGGTCAGATTAGTCTGGTTAGTGGTCAGATTAGTCTGGTTAGTGGTCAGATTAGTCTGGTTACTGGTCAGATTAGTCTGGTTAGTGGTCAGATTAGTTTGGTTAGTGGTCAGATTAGTCTGGTTACTGGTCAGATTAGTCTGGTTAGTGGTTAGATTAGTCTGGTTAGTGGTCAGATTAGTCTGGTTACTGGTCAGATTAGTCTGGTTAGTGGTCAGATTAGTCTGGTTACTGGTCAGATTAGTCTGGTTAGTGGTCAGATTAGTCTGGTTACTGTCAGATTAGTCTGGTTAGTGGTCAGATTAGTCTGGTTACCCTCAGAATAATCTGGTTACACTCAGATTAGTCTGGTTACTGTCAGATTAGTTTGGTTAGTGGTCAGATTAGTCTGATTAGTGGTCAGATTAGTTTGGTTACTGTCAGATTAGTTTGGTTTGTGGTCAGATTTATCGGTTGCTGTTCAGATTAGTATGGTTACTTGTTAGATAAATCTAGTTATTGGCTAGATTCGTCTGGTTACTGGTTATGTTAGTCAGAGCACTAGTCAAATAGGTCTGACTTCTAATTAAAAATACATACCTTTTTCTTTTGTTATTTATATTAACCAGTATTCCCCTGCCTTTTTCCATATTATATCTTTCTCTTTCCAACCATTCATGACATGAAAAGAGTAAGGTATCTTGTTTTGGTGTCTGAGTAATAAGACATCTGTATGTCCTGTGCAGGCAGCCACGATTCGAATCCCAAATCTATTACTATATATGATAGTTAATGGTTTCCCCTGAGTGACTCTATCATCTGCCTAACATCTGGTTATATGTGTGATAATGCAAAGGCAAGATCCCTGTGTACTCACCGAAATGAGTAGGGCATTGAGACTCGGCAGAAGGCTTCAACATGACATGATATTTTATTTGAAATAAATATTGATACATACAAGAAGTGTAGTAAATGATATATTAACTTTAAATTGAGGTGATAAAGTTATTTATACCTGTGCTTTGAAATAGGAAATATTTCTTGCCTGGCATTTACTTATCATCAGTGAACGAGTCCTTAATGGAAACACAGGTTGTCATGTAGATTACTTTTGTAAATCTTAAGAAACCAAAATAGAATATATGGCTTGAAATTGCTTTCTTTTGTAATCCTTTAGATGATTGTAAGTGGCGTTCAGACATTCTTCGCTGTTATTTTCCTGAACGCCTTTGTTGTTTTGCACATAAAAAGTAAAGAATCTTCTTTCACTTAACGCGCTTAAATAAACACAAAACTCTCACAGTTTCCCTTTCAGAGAGGACCTTTCATGAGATCAAACCAAATGAAAAAGTTTCTTTATTGAATACCAATGTGGGAGTACTCCACACAAATAAGTATATTGAGGATTAGACACAATTATTATGTTGAGAGTAAGGTGGTAAGTATATTGAGGATTAGACACAATTATTATGTTGAGAGTAAGATGGTAAGTATATTGAGGATAAGACACAATTATTATGTTGATAGTAAGATGGTAAGTATATTGAGGATAAGACACAATTATTATATTGATAGTAAGATGGTAAGTATATTGAGGATTAGACACAATTATTATGTTGATAGTAAGATGGTAAGTATATTGAGGATAAGACACAATTATTATGTTGAGAGTAAGATGGTAAGTATATTGAGGATAAGACACAATTATTATATTGATAGTAAGATGGTAAGTATATTGAGGATTAGACACAATTATTATGTTGATAGTAAGATGGTAAGTATATTGAGGATTAGACACAATTATTATGTTGATAGTAAGATGGTAAGTGTATTGAGGATTAGACACAATTATTATGTTGAGAGTAAGGTGGTAAGTATATTGAGGATTAGACACAATTATTATGTTGATAGTAAGATGGTAAGTATATTGAGGATTAGACACAATTATTATGTTGATAGTAAGATGGTAAGTATATTGAGGATTAGACACAATTATTATGTTGATAGTAAGATGGTAAGTGTATTGAGGATTAGACACAATTATTATGTTGATAGTAAGATAAATTCAGGATTACAAACATTTTTGCCGTGATTTTTTTCTTGATATCAAGGCTAGGAGCTCTGATAAAGCATGAAATGGCCAAATCTCAACTGCTATGTTATCTGTTGCAGAGCATTTTGATAGGTTAATCTTTCACTGAATGTTTCATTCGGTGTTTACCTGGCGGCAGTTTGAGCAGATAGACTACAGCCTCAAGTAGAGTATTCTGAGTCAGCGCATGGCCTGACATATAATATGCAAACAGGTGCGGCTCAATGTCTTAATGCGCTCTCTCACCATTCTCTGATCATCTTACAATGTTTTATTGCCAGCAGAGAGTTGCAATATTTAAAAGACCTTTAGAAAACTGAGGCAAAAAGTGAATAATCATAAAGCCCATATTTAGCACCCAACTGACTGTTTGGAAGAATATCAAAAACGGTATACCAGTAAATTAGACTTGACACGGGATTGATTAAAATCATTTTAATTAGAGCAATGGATCTGTTTCAGATGGTCAGCTAAGTGATAAATGATCTTATCGTGAGTATTGTCTGCCAACTTTATGGCCAGTTGTCTCAGTGCTTACTAATGAACTCATCACCATTAAAATCTATGATGATGAGTTGCTGAGGTAAATATTCATCAATTGATTGGGAAATATACCAAGCGTGTCACCCACTGTAATCAACTATTCAAGCGTGTCACCCACTGTAATCAACTATTCAAGCCAGACACCCACTGTAATCAACTATTCAAGCCAGACACCCACTGTGATCAACTATTCAAGCGTGTCACCCACTGTAATCAACTATTCAAGCCAGACACCCACTGTGATCAACTATTCAAGCGTGTCACCCACTGTAATCAACTATTCAAGCCTGTCACCCACTGTAATCAACTATTCAAGCCAGACACCCACTGTGATCAACTATTCAAACCAGACACCCACTGTAATCAACTATTCAAGCCAGACACCCACTGCAATCAACTATTCAAGCGTGTCATCCACTGTTATCAACTATTCAAGCGTGTCACCCACTGTAATCAACTATTCAAGCGTGTCAACCACTGTAATCAACTCGCCAAGCCTGTCACCCACTGTAATCATCTTTTCAAGCCTGTCACCCACTGTAATCAACTATTCAAGCCTGTCACCCGCTGTAATCAACTATTCAAGCCTGTCACCCGCTGTAATCAACTATTCAAGCGTGTCACCCACTGTAATCAACTATTCAAATTTGTCACCCGCTGTAATCAACTATTCAAGCGTGTCACCCACTGTAATCAACTATTCAAATTTGTCACGCACTGTAATCAACTATCCAAGCCTGTCACCCACTGTAATCAACTATTCAAATTTGTCACGCACTGTAATCAACTATCCAAGCCTGTCACCCACTGTAATCAACTATCCAAGCCTGTCGCCCACTGTAATCAACTATTCACAGACAGATACTAAAAGGAAACACCTCGGTATGACTATTGGCCTCATACATTTACCTTTATATTGAGACATTTTAGAGATTTAATTGATAGTAAATACGTCTCAGATAAATGGGAGCTTCTTGAAAGAATGCTGACTTATATTTTCAATAAGCTATATATATCCTCCTCTCGTAAATTGAATCAGATTTCGATGAATCTTATATCTAAAGTTGGTGTCGTCACAATTTGACATGATTCCCGGGAGACATTTGTATGGCGTCTTTACTCGTGCCGCGCTTTCTGTCTCCTGAGCTGCAAACGAAACGAAATAAAATCCATCAATTGTCACCTGCTCAGATTTCAATACCCACCTCCATTTGAAATAAAAGATGAGGAAAATCGAAGCATCTTGTATGGTTTTTTTGTTACAACTACAACATGTGCGTTTTTTTTCTCATAAAAGAAACCCTTACACCATGAGAAACCTAATCAAGTTATCAGCCAGTCTGCGGGATTAACATTTGCAAGTATATTCCATTGGCGTTCCTATACTTTGCTGAATGTGCCGCTATGATTGAAGGGAGGTTGCAAATGCCGCCGGGATACTCTAAGGGAAATAATGGAACTTCAATAAGACAACAAATACTTCATTTTACAGACTTCATCAGGGAGATATCGCTCCTTGATCTGATCAGCTACTTTTCTACCGAGATTTGGTTAAAGTTTAGATCCGCCTTTAGTATCTTGAGGGTAATTTACATAAAACCACATTATCGCTAAAATGTAAACTTAGTTTGTGAATCATAAAAATCCTATAAAGGAAAGAACTGGGGAACAACTTCACATTGGTCATAATGGATTTGTTATTGTTCTGTATGAACGAACATCTTTTCCAGTGGTAATCAAAACAATTGAAAGAAATATATTTTACAATTCAATTAAAAGTCTTTGATACCTTGATATGCGAACATGCGTAGAAGTTGTCAACCATACCATTAAGATTTCTTTGGTCTAACTGCATGGATAACACCTGAATCCATGTGTGTGTGTGTGTGTGAGGCGTAACTGATAAATATGTAGGGAGAAAGAGGTGTAACTGCCTGCTTTGGTTCCGCAAGAATGACCAACAGCGGTTGCAGAGATATTCAGTGTATATCCTGCCCATAGTCAGCTTTCAGTGCCCCAAATCGGGCCATTTGCACCGATAATCACACACCACCCACGCCATAGCAATTTCAAATAAACTATTATTAGGCATTTATACACATAATATCATTTCCAAATTTGGAACACATAATAAGATGAATCTTTTGATTTTTTTGGCATCCAAAAGCAAACAAAACGACCGTAAACAAAAATGTTCACTTTTGCCTATGGACACCCCACTGGGTAAAATGCAATCCTCACTACTTCTTAATCAAAATTTCTTTTTTTTCTACATAACTTATCATATATGCAACCCACACACACAAATATTAATATAACATAAAACCACCTCTAAACTCACTATGGGTAGGTCCCCCTTTGACAATGCCTGGTTAAATTGTCCCCCAGCAAGGTTATTGCTCGCCCACTCAGATTGGGCGTAAAACGTCGTGCCGTGTATCTGACCCTATCCCGTAGGTCCTATTTGACTATTGGCTGAAGACTTTAATCTTATTTTGAATGTGTTTATTTCGATAAAAAGGCAGTTCACGATAATCCACAGCAAGATATAGGCGATATCTGGTTGGGTAGTTATAACTACTAAATATTACATAATATTAATAAGACGTATTTACTATCAATTAAATCTCTAATTTCCTGTCCTATGTTAATTGGTTATTGATTGTAGATACTCGTTGTCACCTGCTCCAGGTTGCTCCAGGCTAACACAGTAGTCATTACTACGACAAGCCTAATATTGGTAGTAGAATGGTCCTCTAATACATCCCCATGAAAAAGTGCATGTAAAGGTCCTACAAAGATATTCAAAAGGTAGAAAAGGGATCTCTAGAAGGTTGTGTGGAGGAACTGATACATAAGTAGCTGAAATGTTGTAGAATAATCTGCTTAAGGTAGTAGAAATGTGCTGGAAAGATAGTTTAATGGTACATCCTAAAATGGTTGAGAAAAGGTAATTTTACTACATAGTGAAACACTACGTAGTTAATACGTAAACCTGTGTTCACAAATTTATGTAGTAAATACGTAAACAATTTACATAAGTTTAACCAAACCATTACGTCCCAACTACGTAGTTAATACGTAAACTTGTTTGCTGGGATAAACTCTCATTTGGAGATATTATTACTGATAGACATATCCCAACCTTAATTATCAAGTTGTAATCTTGATACTCTATATCCTGACAACTCCCTCTGGAGGCACTCATTACATCACTACTCATTAGCTACTTACCAATTTAACCTTGATAAAATGTCACATGAGTCGCTCCGTGAACATACGCTTCCCGTGTCACGTGCTTTAATCGTTGTATGAAGATGCAGATGCTTTACTCTGGAGTGAGATGCGTGAGGTGCGTTATCAGTGAATGCGTGAGGTGCGTTATCAGTGAATGAGTGAGGTGCGTTATCAGTGAATATGAGAGGTGCGTTGTTATCTCTCAAAATATAGTTTAAACAGAAACTAAGCAATGAAAATCAGATAAAAAATTCTACATAATTAATTTCTTGTCATTTTAGATATCTTTGCAGAGCATTTTGATAGGTTAACTTCACGTCTGGGCCTATCTCCGCACGCTTCATGTCAGCTGATGTCCGGATGTTTCATCGGGTTGACATTCTGATTCAAGTTTCTAATTTATTAATATTGAGTTACTTTCATAATACAGAAATAAATGTGCATCCAAATGGTTTGCCTCAAGATATTGATTTACAAAGATTAAGGTAAAATAATCTAAAAGAAACCCATAAAATCAAGACTCACAACAATATACATGCGTTATTATCTCTCTATGTATAGTTCCCTGTATTCAATATAGAAATTGACACTTTATAGCGGCCATTATCTCAACAGTTAATGCAGCATAAAGTATTTGTTATTCCCCTTGGTCTCCGGGATTGACTGTCATTCTACGCATGTATTTCATTGCTGATTATTATGAAAGGAAATATATTTTGTCTTGGCAGTGGAATATTAAGAAACCCTCAAATAGACGTATTGTTCATTTGCATCAAATACAACAGAACCAAATACCACAGGACCAAATACCACAGGACCAAATACCACAGGAACAAATACAACAGAACCAAATACCACAGAACCAAATACCACAGAACCAAATATAACAGAGCCAAATATAACAGGATCAAATACCATAGGATCAAATACCACAGAACCAAATACAACACAATCAAATACCACAGGATCAAATAAAACACAATCAAATACAACACAATCAAATACAACAGGACCAAAAACCACAAGACCAAATACAACAGGACCAAATACCACAGGACCAAAGACCACAGGACCAAATACCACAGGACCAAATACCACAGAACCAAATACCACAGGACCAAATACAGCAGGACCAAATACCACAGAACCAAATATAACAGAGCCAAATATAACAGAGCCAAATATAACAGGATCAAATACCACAGGATCAAATACCACAGAACCAAATACAACACAATCAAATACCACAGGATCAAATACAACACAATCAAATACAACACAATCAAATACAACAGGACCAAATACCACAAGACCAAATACAGCAGGACCAAATACAACCGAACCAAATACATAACATAATTTACCACAAATTCTTTGCTTTCTGTATCATTGGGGCTGTATCCTTCCTGCACAACCAGAGAACTGGGAATTATGACGTTTTTCTCACACGATAATACACCTTAATTTGAATGTAAAATATTGGAATAAGGAACAGTCATGGAGGATTAAAACGTTTAAAAATGCAACACGTATTGTGTCAATGTCGAGATCATTTGTGACGGTGATAACCAAGCTGTAAAGGCACTGTAGGCATGGTGGCTGTCAGATGGTGAAGGCATGGTGGCTGTCAACTGGTGAAGGCATGGTGGCTGTCAGCTGGGAAAGGCATGGTGGCTGTTACCTGGTGAAGGCATGGGGGCTGTCAGCTGGTGAAGGCATGGTGGCTGTCAGCTGGTGAAGGCATGGTGGCTGTCAGCTGGGAAAGGCATGGTGGCTGTTACCTGGTGAAGGCATGGTGGCTGTCAACTGGTGAAGGCATGATGGCTGTCAGCTGGGAAAGGCATGGTGGCTGTTACCTGGTGTAGGCATGGTGGCTGTTACCTGGTGTAGGCATGGTGGCTGTCAGCTGGTGTAGGCATGGTGGCTGTCAGCTGGTGAAGGCATGGTGGCTGTCAGCTGGTGAAGGCATGGTGGCTGTCAGCTGGTGAAGGCATGGTGGCTGTCAGCTGGTGAAGGCATGGTGGCTGTCAGCTGGTGTAGGCATGGTGGCTGTCAGCTGGTGAAGGCATGGTGGCTGTCAGCTGGTGAAGGCATGGTGGCTGTCAGCTGGTGAAGGCATGGTGGCTGTCAGCTGGTGTAGGCATGGTGGCTGTCAGCTGGTGTAGGCATGATGGCTGTCAGCTGGTGAAGGCATGGTGGCTGTCAGCTGGTGTAGGCATGATGGCTGTCAGCTGGTGAAGGCATAGTGGCTGCCAGCTGGTGAAGGCATGGTGGCTGTCAGCTGGTGAAGGCATGGTGGCTGTCAGCTGGTGAAGGCATGGTGGCTGTCAGCTGGTGAAGGCATGGTGGCTGTCAGCTGGTGAAGGCATGATGTCTGTCAGCTGGTGTAGGCATGATGGCTGTCAGCTGGTGTAGGCATGATGGCTGTCAGCTGGTGAAGGCATGGTGGCTGTCAGCTGGTGTAGGCATGGTGGCTGTCAGCTGGTGAAGGCATGATGGCTGTCATCTGGTGTAGGCATGATGGCTGTCAGCTGGTGAAGGCATGGTGGCTGTCAGCTGGTGAAGGCATGGTGGCTGTCAGCTGGTGAAGGCATGGTGGCTGTCACCTGGTGAAGGCATGGTGGCTGTCACCTGGTGAAGGCATGGTGGCTGTCAGTTGGTGAAGGCATGGTGGCTGTCACCTGGTGAAGGCATGGTGGCTGCCAGCTGGTGAAGGCATGGTGGCTGTCAGCTGGTGTAGGCATGATGGCTGTCAGCTGGTGTAGGCATGTTGGCTGTCAGCTGGTGAAGGCATGGTGGCTGTCAGCTGGTGTAGGCATGGTGGCTGTCAGCTGGTGTAGGCATGATGGCTGTCAGCTGGTGAAGGCATGGTGGCTGTCAGCTGGTGTAGGCATGGTGGCTGTCAGCTGGTGAAGGCATGGTGGCTGTCAGCTGGTGAAGGCATGGTGGCTGCCAGCTGGTGTAGGCATGATGGCTGTCAGCTGGTGAAGGCATGGTGGCTGTCAGCTGGTGAAGGCATGATGGCTGTCAGCTGGTGAAGGCATGGTGGCTGTCAGCTGGTGTAGGCATGATGGCTGTCAGCTGGTGTAGGCATGATGGCTGTCAGCTGGTGAAGGCATGGGGGCTGTTACCTGGTGAAGGCATGGTGGCTGTCAGCTGGGAAAGGCATGGTGGCTGGCAGCTGGTGAAGGCATGGTGGCTGTCAGCTGGTGAAGGCATGGTGGCTGCCAGCTGGTGAAGGCATGGTGGCTGTTACCTGGTGTAGGCATGATGGCTGTCAGCTGGTGAAGGCATGGGGGCTGTTACCTGGTGAAGGCATGGTGGCTGTCAGCTGGTGAAGGCATGGTGGCTGTCAGCTGGTGAAGGCATGGTGGCTGTCAGCTGGTGTAGGCATGGTGGCTGTCAACTGGTGTAGGCATGGTGGCTGTCAGCTGGTGAAGGCATGGTGGCTGCCAGCTGGTGTAGGCATGGTGGCTGTTACCTGGTGTAGGCATGGTGGTTGTTACCTGGTGTAGGCATGGTGGCTGTTACCTGGTGAAGGCATGGTGGCTGTTACCTGGTGAAGGCATGGTGGCTGTCAGCTGGTGTAGGCATGATGGCTGTCAGCTGGGAAAGGCATGGTGGCTGTCAGCTGGTGTAGGCATGATGGCTGTCAGCTGGTGTAGGCATGGTGGCTGTCAGCTGGTGAAGGCATGGTGGCTGTCAGCTGGTGTAGGCATGATGGCTGTCAGCTGGTGTAGGCATGGTGGCTGTCAGCTGGTGAAGGCATGGTGGCTGTCAGCTGGTGAAGGCATAGTGGCTGCCAGCTGGTGAAGGCATGGTGGCTGTCAGCTGGTGAAGGCATGGTGGCTGTTACCTGGTGAAGGCATGGTGGCTGTCAGCTGGTGAAGGCATGATGGCTGTCAGCTGGTGTAGGCATGGTGGCTGCCAGCTGGTGAAGGCATAACGGCTGTCAGCTGGTGAAGGCATGATGGCTGTCAGCTGGTGTAGGCATGATGGCTGTCAGCTGGTGTAGGCATGATGGCTGTCAACCGGTGAAGGCATGGTGGCTGTCAGCTGGTGAAGGCATGGTGGCTGTCAGCTGGTGTAGGCATGATGGCTGTCAGCTGGTGAAGGCATGTTGGCTGTCAACTGGTGAAGGCATGTTGGCTGTCAACTGGTGAAGGCATGGTGGCTGCCAGCTGGTGTAGGCATGATGGCTGTCAGCTGGTGAAGGCATGTTGGCTGTCAACTGGTAAAGGCATGGTGGCTGTCAACTGGTGAAGGCATGGTGGCTGTCAGCTGGTGAAGGCATAGTGGCTGTCAGCTGGTGAAGGCATGGTGGCTGTCAACTGGTGAAGGCATGGTGGCTGCCAGCTGGTGAAGGCATGACGGCTGTCAGCTGGTGAAGGCATGGTGGCTGCCAGCTGGTGAATGCATAGTGGCTGCCAGCTGGTGAAGGCATGGTGGCTGTCAGCTGGTTAGGGCATGGTGGCTGTCAGCTGGTGAAGGCATGGTGGCTGTCAGCTGGTGAAGGCATGGTGGCTGTCAGCTGGTGAAGGCATGGTGGCTGTCAGCTGGTGAAGGCATGGTGGCTGTCAGCTGGTGAAGGCATGGTGGCTGTCAGCTGGTGAGGGCATGGTGGCTGTCAGCTGGTGAAGGCATGTTGGCTGTCAACTGGTGAAGGCATGGTGGCTGTCAACTGGTGAAGGCATGGTGGCTGCCAGCTGGTGAAGGCATAGTGGCTGTCAGCTGGTGAAGGCATGGTGGCTGCCAGCTGGTGAAGGCATAGTGGCTGCCAGCTGGTGAAGGCATGGTGGCTGTCAACCGGTGAAGGCATGGTGGCTGTCAGCTGGTGTAGGCATGGTGGCTGTCAGCTGGTGAAGGCATGGTGGCTGTTACCTGGTGAAGGCATGGCGGCTGTTACCTGGTGAAGGCTAATGGCTGTTACCTGGTGAAGGCATGGTGGCTGCCAGCTGGTGAAGGCATGGTGGCTGTCAGCTGGTGAAGCATGGTGGCTGTCAGCTGGTGAAGGCATGGTGGCTGTCAGCTGTTGAAGGCATGGTAGCTGTCAGCTGGTGAAGGCATGGTGGCTGTCAGCTGGTGAAGACATGTTGGCTGTCAGCTGGTGAAGGCATGGTGGCTGTCAGCTGGTGAAGGCATGGTGGCTGTCAACTGGTGAAGGCATGGTGGCTGTCAGCTGGTGAAGGCATGGTGGCTGTTATCTGGGGAAGGCATGGTGGCTGTCAGCTGGTCCAACACCTAATGTCATTGGTTTTCATACTTGTCGAATCTGGCTTTTTTTGTGAGGCCCCCTCCAAAGTGACTGTGTTTTTGTGAGGCCCCCTCCAAAGTGACTGTGTTTTTGCGAGGCCCCCTCCAAAGGGATGGTGTTTTTGTGAGGTCCCCTCCAAAGTGAAGGTGTTTTTGTGAGGTCCCCTCCAAAGTGAAGGTGATTTTGTGAGCCCCCCTCCAAAGTGACTGTCTTTTTGTGAGGCCCCCTCCAAAGTGACTGTGTTTTGTGAGGCCCAATCACTCCAGCTCCAGTTAATTGAGGTAGAAGATTTAGAGATCTTATCTTACAATCGATTTCATTCAATATCCCATAATTAAACGAAAATAAAAAGGACAAAGTCCATTTCCTGGAAGCTTCCATGATCTTTGATTGAATGTTACATTATTACTTAATTGATTGAAGAGATTTAAATGTTTACTTTACATCATACTTGGTGCCTCCTTTTGCTTTTTGCTTTTGCTTTTTGCTCGATTACTACATCTGGCATTGCGACAGCAACAAAGTCAGTATAATCACATTATAGCCGAGGTTTGTCATCCTTCTGATTACCTAGATAATAGATACACATGTAGGTACCTGAAGTAAATCAATGTATACCTGGATTACCTTACACACGTGGACATAAAGATGCGGAAAACACGTACACTTGATTATCATGTGAGCCTTTTAAATATTAGATCCTGGTGGGATTGATGATTGATTTGGGTTTGATGACTCACAAGAGAGATTAAGAATTGATTACCATGATGTCATCATTAGATCTGAATATATGTTATTTAAGTGCATGACTATTATTTTATTATATATCGTCATTTATTTTTATGGGAACTACTTTATCTTATCAGCAAATATTTTGATATATTTCTAATTCTGCTTCATTTAATATGTAGATGAATGAGCCAATTGTTTTCTCTCTGTTGCCAATAATGTATATAGTGTAGTGATCTGTGGATAAAGATCTCTTATTTTCGCCTATCTTGTCACACAGTAGTTGCCAACTCTATGTCTACCGGTTGTATCTGATTGTAAACTATTCTGCCTCATATGGCGGTTCTCTCAGACATGAGACAAGATTGAGAGAGAGGCCATGTATATCAATATATGCCCCAACACTTGTGATCATAACATGCATGTTGTACCGTTAATATATAGCCAAAACCTTCTTTACAGCACATTTGGATGTGTATTCATCTCCCAGCCGCATTTCCACACAATCAGAATGGCCGATACAACACAAGGCCCGTGGCGCGGCAATAATGCCAAACAAACACCGCCAACTTCCGCTGACAAAGAGGCGGCAATCTATGCCGGATCCGCTCCGGCCTCCATTCTGAAGAAAAAAATGTTAATTAAAAATATATCAGAAACAAATGATATGGCAAGTTTTAGACTTGTTGCAAATAATCAAATTCTGCATTGTTTGAAATTTGAATTTTTAATGCAATGCATGGAGCAAAACCAACATGAACTTGAGTTTGTCGTGTTATTATTCTTTGTCAATAATTTCTATTATTTCCAGTAATTATCCATTATTGTGATAACGAAGTATATCATGAAACATATATACTATATTCCGAGAATATTCAATGCAGAATGACACTTCACGTGACAATATTAGCAGGTATATCGGTAGTTCAGCCCTATTATCCATTCCTTAACACCTTTTATAAAGAGGATACGATATCATTATCGTGAAGGATCTGAGATGAAAAACCTGAGAGACTGATAACAAAACGTTTAAGATATAAGAGTGTTAATAGAAAGTTTCTGTCCCATAAATCTCTCACATTTTTTTTATTTATATGGAAGTTAACACCAAATTGACAATGAACCTTAAATTCAGATTAGATGTAAATTGTGGATCTCCTGGTTAACTATCTTCTGCATGGCTAAACTCCTTCTGCTGCAGGGTTAACTATATATATATATATATATATTGCATACCCCCTGGAAGTTTCATGGTCCATCCTAATACAGATATAATAAATGATTGAATGTTTTCAGTTGATAGCATCTGCTGAGGAGGAAGCGGCTGCTCTAATTAATCTTAGCCATTCTTATCGGGTATTTGTATATGATCTCTGCGTGGTCGGGATCAATGCTATTATGAGTACTCAAGTATTGATTGGGCTTTGTGATTGATGGCGGCCAGTAGTTTCATCTTCGGTGGGGCTATTATCACCCAGTCCTGTCCTGGGGGAGGGATAATACACACCATGTTCTGCCACTTGACCCCACTCTCCCACTTCTACAGCAAGCACTAATATCTATCACCATACAACATGCAGCAGAAACATTCACTCTCATACATCTAGGAAGTATTACCATGACTCATAAAACTCATAAACTGCCTGACATTTACGGCTCTACTTCCATGTACATGTATTCTCAATGCAGAGCTAACATGGCATCCCACATGTGTTCACATGGAAGAGTGGCCCAGGTTTTCTACATTACCTGGTATGACAGGGCCCCAAGCATCAGACTCACCATGATTTAATGACATATATCAGGCTATAGCTCAACATGTTGTGTCTCAATATATAATGAGAATGAAAAATATGGCAGTGAACAAATAGAGATATCTTATAAGGTGTTGAGAAAGTCTCCAGTTTGTCTCTATTGCAAATTGGAGGCAATAAAGAGAAAGACATCAACACCTACTTGCATCCAAAGACAGACTATGAGGAATTAAAGAGAGAACTGAAAGGGAAACAATGTTTGGAGATAAAACACAGCTCAGACCGAGGATCTTGCACCAGCTTGTTTTGCATTCCAGTCAGATATATCAGACTAATAGATTATGCACTGATGCTTCAGGATTACCCTTCCTCTCTGAACTATCCTTGCCTGTGAATCCACCCTCACCTCCATGAATCACCCTCCCCTCCAGGAATCACCCTCACCTCCATGAATCACCCTCCCCTCCATGGATCACCCTCACCTCTATGAATCACCCTCACCTCCATGGATCACCCTCACCTCTATGAATCACCCTCACCTCCCTGAATCACCCTCCCCTCAATGAATCACCCTCTCCTCCCTGAATCACCCTCTCCTCAATGAATCACCCTCACCTCCATGAATCACCCTCACCTCCCTGAATCACCCTCTCCTCCCTGAATCACCCTCCCCTCCATGAATCACCCTCCCCTCCATGAAACACCCTCCCCTCCATGAATCACCCTCCCCTCAATGAATCATCCTCACCTCCATGAATCACCCTCCCCTCAATGAATCACCCTCACCTCCATGAATCACCCTCCCCTCAATGAATCACCCTCCCCTCCATGAAACACCCTCACCTCCATAAATCACCCTCCCCTCCCTGAATCATCCTCCCCTCAATGAATCACCCTCCCCTCCATGAAACACCCTCACCTCCATGAGACACCCTCCCCTCCATGAATCACCCTCTTCTCCCTGAATCACCCTCCCCTCCATGAATCACCCTCCCCTCCATGAAACACCCTCCCCTCCATGAATCACCCTCCCCTCCATGAATCACCCTCCCCTCCATGAATCACCCTCACCTCCATGAATCACCCTCCCCTCCATGAATCACCCTCACCTCCATGAATCACCCTCACCTCCATGAATCACCCTCACCTCCCTGAATCACCCTCCCCTCCATGAATCACCCTCACCTCCATGAATCACCCTCTCCTCCATGAATCACCCTCCCCTCCATGAATCACCCTCCCCTCCATGAATCACCCTCACCTCCATGAATCACCCTCCCCTCCATGAAACACCCTCCCCTCCATGAATCACCCTCACCTCCATGAAACACCCTCACCTCCCTGAATCACCCTCCCCTCCATGAAACACCCTCCCCTCCATGAAACACCCTCTCCTCCCTGAATCACCCTCCCCTCCATGAAACACCCTCCCCTCCATGAAACACCCTCTCCTCCCTGAATCACCCTCCCCTCCATGAAACACCCTCCCCTCCATGAAACACCCTCACCTCCATGAGACACCCTCCCCTCCATGAATCACCCTCTCCTCCATGAAACACCCTCTCCTCCATGAATCACCCTCCCCTCCATGAATCACCCTCCCCTCCATGAAACACCCTCCCCTCCATGAATCACCCTCCCCTCCATGAATCACCCTCCCCTCCATGAATCACCCTCCCCTCCATGAATCACCCTCACCTCCATGAATCACCCTCACCTCCATGAATCACCCTCCCCTCCATGAAACACCCTCCCCTCCATGAATCACCCTCACCTCCATGAAACACCCTCACCTCCCTGAATCACCCTCCCCTCCATGAAACACCCTCCCCTCCATGAAACACCCTCTCCTCCCTGAATCACCCTCCCCTCCATGAAACACCCTCCCCTCCATGAAACACCCTCTCCTCCCTGAATCACCCTCCCCTCCATGAAACACCCTCCCCTCCATGAAACACCCTCACCTCCATGAGACACCCTCCCCTCCATGAATCACCCTCTCCTCCCTGAATCACCCTCACCTCCATGAAACACCCTCCCCTCCATGAATCACCCTCTCCTCCATGAATCACCCTCCCCTCCATGAATCACCCTCCCCTCCATGAAACACCCTCCCCTCCATGAATCACCCTCACCTCCATGAAACACCCTCACCTCCCTGAATCACCCTCCCCTCCATGAAACACCCTCCCCTCCATGAATAACCCTCTCCTCCCTGAATCACCCTCCCCTCCATGAAACACCCTCCCCTCCATGAAACACCCTCTCCTCCCTGAATCACCCTCCCCTCCATGAAACACCCTCACCTCCATGAATCACCCTCACCTCCATGAAACACCCTCCCCTCCATGAATCACCCTCACCACCCTAATCTTTTACATTTATTCCCACCACCCCGAATGGACTCCACATAATTTTCTGTTACCAATATCGACCCAACCAAGAGCTAAATCCCCGCTACAACAAGAGTGATATTTACCCCATATTTCAGTTTTCTGCTGCATGGTTTATGTGAAGTGGCAAATTTGCTTAATCAATGCTACTTTCCAGCTCTGTAAAAGTGGTTTTATCAGAACAGGCAGAGCCATCTGGATGTTTTGTATTTCAACAAGGTGGCACCACTTTACACTTATACGTATAAAAGAATAAATTTTACCATTGACATATCTTGTGACTGGCTTCAGAAATACGCTCAAGATTTCCCTCAATGTTGTAAGCAAACTTATTCAAAGTTTATAAATTATGTTTTCATAATTTACAGTAGAGGAGGCAATCTCAGATAGATGCTTATTTTGGAAATTACTGGTCCCCCAAAATGCATGGTCTAATTTTAGCATATTAAGGAAGAAGACACATTGGGGTCAGTTTTTCATGAAAAAAAATAATATATGTTGTTCGTTTAAAGTTTGAGATATCACTGTTACCATGGTGACCAAATCATTTTTGTAGTATATTAAAAATAAATATACTTTTCCACATAACTTTTATATTTTTATGCATTAAAATGCTTAAACTTTACATACACGTGGAATCTATAACATACTTTTGATCAAAGGTAAAATGAGCCAATCAATATTTTTTTGGTTGCCATGGTAACAGTTATATGGGGATTTTTAGCCATTTTGCAAAATATAATCTTCTGTCTGAGGGTGACACAAATGCATAGATTTTGACAATTTTTTGTCCTGTCACATAATACTATACTCATGGTTTAAACAAATTGAGACCATGACATAAATTATAAATTTGTATATTGCCATGGCAACCATAAAAAACATATCAAGTTAAGTTTCAGAATAATCTTACAATTACATATTTTAGGTCCATGTTCATAGAATATTTGTGAATGAATTTTATGTTTGCCATGAATATATTCTACTTTAACTTAACACCAATAAATTACCATAGTTATTATTTTCAAAGCAACTTGGTTGCCATGGAAACCAATTTAGTCAAATTTCTTCACTTTTTTTTATCAAAGAGACATATTAATTTATCAATTGGTGAGATAAATACATTGATTGTGGTACTTTTTGTCTTTTTGTCTTGATATAAATATTGTCGAAAATCTATGTTTTGGTGAATCTTTACTCAAAGACTGTGCAAGTATTTTAAAAACGCTGTGAAGAGTCAAATTTTTTTTTTGTAGTGAAATAATTACAATATCTATGCAATGTTTGTTATTGTATATTGGCTATTGTTTGTAATAAACTGATTAGTATTCTAATAAAATCTGACGGTCTATATTATGTATAGTTTTGGGAAGATTCCTGGTCATCTTTGCTTTATTAATGAGAGGTTAGATATTATCTAACCGAGGTCAGAGGTGAACAGAATCACGTCCCCATTAATGCCCAGCATGAGGGCTGTTCATGCTCAGGTTTAACTCACCTGTCTAACTCACCTGCCAGATGCCACCACAGGCCACCGGTCAGTGGTGGGTCAGTAGAATTCTGTTCACCTCCAACCCGCCCTACTGCTATGAATTAAATGTATTATGGGTTTTGGGTTTTCATGCCAAGTTTTCACCATTATTCACTATTTGTTACATTGTAACATGTATCTGTTACCATGTCCTGTTACATGCCACGGTTAATCGGCATTTAATTACTGTATTCAGGCTCCTAGCCGTCGAGTAACAAAACCTAGTGGATTAAGAGATGTTTTGTATTAATGATTTATTATGTGTTTGGTGTGTGGTGTGTTTGTGATTTACACCCGTTAATAAAGCATAATTCCACAAATTAGTATATGTGTGTCGTTCTCTCTCTAATCATCTATTTATTTGATTTTTGAGAATGTTATAATCATTGTAATAATCATTGTATCATTGTATCATTTGATTATTATTATTATTACTATTATTATTATTATTATTATTATTATTATTATTATTATTATTATTATTATTATTATTATTATTATTATTATTATTATTATTATTATTATTATTATTATTATTATTATTATTATTATTATTATTATTATTATTATTATTATTATTATTATTATTATCATCATCATCATCATCATCATCATCATCATCATCATCATCATCATCATCATCATCATCATCATCATCATCATCATTATTATTATTATTATTATTACTAGATGGCGCTAAATAAGGTAATAAGATCTTGAAACTAATATGTTATGGGCTTGAAAAAACTTGGAAAACACGATCAAGATTTCAAGTCATAATGAACTAAATCATAGTAGTGGCCATTTTTGTAATGATTATTGTCAAAAGTACAATATACGGCGTTGATGAGACAATAGATATTCATATTTTGACGCTAGGGGGCATTGTTGATTGATGATGAGTTGTGTCGCAGTCGTCTCTGCTTCACTCTCAGAATAGTTTTCAGTTTCGCCGCTAGTCGGCAGTGCTGTTCATGCGAATGCTCTTCAGCATTGAATGTCAATGAGAAAAAAAATCTCTTTGTAAATAGGTAAACGTTTTTCTGAATTTTATTGGTCAATCTAGTCGATCGTTCTTTGGGCAACCCGTTTGCATTCTTCCTCTAGTAAGTTCAGATCTAACATCAAGGGATTTCATATGGCCGAAAAAAACACATGCAAAGCTTTGATAATAGTTTGTATCAAAGATAATACTTTTCTGTTTTTCATTATGTTCGAAGATATGTTATAGGTCTTGACCAATGATCCAATAGTTTAGGAGGAATGCACACATAGAGATGACCTTGTATGTTGAAGGTGGCACTCGAATCTTCTCGAATGTGATATGCTTTATTAGACAAGCACTTGTTAATGTTACAAACATGCCACGCCGCCCTCCTACAACTTACCTTCCTACCAGACACACTCGGTGCTGTGAAAACAGTCAACCACAAAACACAGCCCCTTTCATTTGTTTGATAGGAGGAAGATATACAAAGATGGCAAGAGAGCAAGTGGGTGCTCAGACGCCATACATTTCTTGTCACATGGAGGGGACTAATTGTACACTGGGCACGGATGCCCACTTCAAATAGTTTGCTCTCAACCCCACACAACACATGACCAACATCTGCCGCCATTTGTACAAGAAAATTCACATAATGCGTCAGTGATCAACATGTTCTCTTTATCATTTTGCCGAAATAATCAAATAATATTCATTTAAAGTCATATTTTAAAGTATCATCGAAGTTTAGTACGAAACAGAAGAGATATTGTCAAAATTGGCAGGCCTTCTTGAAGGAAGAATTCGCGCCATCGCAGTGAGAGCAGACGACACTTGGTGAGGTTGACACAGCGTTCTACAGAAAGAGACGCCGTGGCTGCGACGTCTTGTCCAGTGACCTGCGAGGTCAACAAGGTCACATATTTGGGTCAAGTGGCGGCATCATGGCGCTGAGGAAGCACCATCTTAACATAAAGTTTACAGATTTTGAATTTGAATGAGATCCGATCCTAAAATTCTCCTTTGATCAAATTTTGTGGATCACTGAACGTTCAAGCCCTTGTTGTTTGGAAATACGTTGCACTGTCCAGGATACAATTTATTGCACAGTCACATGTTTATTGATGTTTATATCTCCCTGTGAGGTAAAACAACTTTTAAGTTGTAAAATTGAGTGATTTACCCTTTTCGGCCTGGATCCCGTTATAAACGTGATTCTCGGCGTACACCGCAAGTGTAACCCGACCACATCCGATGTGTATGACATACAGGATTAACTCAGAGTTAACAAACAAAATGAATGTCCCCCGTCACAAAATGATGGATGACTGTCTTCTTTATGGAAATTATATCCCCACTAAGTCCCCTAATTTAACATTTCAATTGTGCAGAGATTCTCAAGGCTGTGCCATGTATATACATAGGGCACGACCATTCCATATTAAGTGGGTTGCTACCGTCTAATTCCACCGACACCGCATCGCATTACTCAAAAGATAATTTTTCATTTGTTTTTTTATTCACCATATCAACAAATAAAATGATTTCCATGCGAGGAATGATAAAACACACACAAACGATTCTCCTCGCAACCGGCACGCACTGCAGAATGTAGAAATATAACATTATTGTCGCTTGAATGTCAAACAATCATTCACTTTACAGATACATCCAGTACTAATTTAGGAAACTAATCGCTTTAGAGACAGGCAAGGGTTGGGTATAGAATGGTTGCTCATTTGACAGCGAGGTTTGCCAGGCATTACCAACACACGGAGAACGTGTACTGAATCAATGTGGACATATGTATTATATGGCCAATGTGACCAGCAAAATACAAATGCTTTTTCTGACCATATCCTATTACAGATGTATATTAAAAAGCTTTTATGATGCATTCACGGAAAATATTTGCTTCCACATCAAACGCTGACCTTTGAATGTACAAATGTTTTTGTTTATTTTAACGGGTTTTGAAATTTATCATTACAGGAAATGCTACCATTATTAGAGGGGAGAGTTTTCCTCAGAATAGGCTCTTAGTCGTGTACTTGAAACATACTTGAAGAAAAAAAATGTAGTTTTACCTGTTTGTACTTCGAAATAAATTATGCATGTACATGTTAGTTTGATGAGAAAAACAGACATGAAAATCTGCCAATGTGACCAACGCCCTGTTAAAATTTGGGATCCATCGTTTACATTATAAGACAGGGAAAAACAATAAAATAAGAAACAGAAAATGTGAAAACCTTGCATGAACCACTGAAATGACTCCTAGGGAAAGATTTGTAACGACCCTGACTGATACAGCCCATGATCATAATGTCTAGATGATGATGCAAAACGTACTTTGTAAAGAGTGGGGCATTATGTCCTGGTGGCGGGTAAACTACATCATGTTGTTAAGGTAATAAATACCAAAAATTAACATACGGTATATAAGTGTTTATATGATCATGTGTATTTATTTTAGTGTTCGCTTATTCTTAAATAAAGAAGGAAGATTCTCACTATTTGTTAATATTACAGCAGATAGGAAGTGTACACCACAGAAGGTGCGGTCTTCTCTATTGATACAAGTGCGCGATTTTACACGAAATCTACCACAGGTTACCGCAGATTACCACAGGTTACCTTACTAGCACAGCTTTCTGTAAAAGTTAACGGTCTTTTTTATAATTTAGCATTACATCTATCTGTATTCGGCACAAACAAGTTAAAGATTTATTTGTATCATTTCCATTTTCAAATGAAAATCTCCATTCAGGTTAAGTTCTTTACTGTTCTGATCTTTTGCTTTAACATGTAATGCTCCGAAAAATTGTATGAACCGAAAAATAATATTTCTCTTGTTGTTATTTGGAGAGTTCTTTAACAGATCATATTCATTGGGATGTATCTGTCAAATGTTTATTTATTCTTCATTTTTGATGTAATCTTTTATAGATACAGTCATAAACACACATCTATCATTAATTTTACTTTAAACGAATTTTATGGACTTTGAACTATAATATTATTTGTCTGTTTATATATCTAAATAATTTCTGATGCAAAACGTGTATGAAAAGGGTAGTTTGGGCCGACAATATTGAATGAAGGTTGGTTCATGCTGGTTTATCTGAAATCGTATCTCGACCAAATATCCATTTCTGTGTGTTTTATACAACTAAGATGTTTTTCCCTCACATTGATAAATATGCTTGAATCATTGCATTGGAAAATGTATGAAGTGCATGCACGCCAAATCACTTTGGGGAGACCGATTGGGAGACCGATTGCGGAGACTGATTGGGGAGACTGATTGGGGAGACCAATTGGGGAGACCGATTGGGGAGACCGATTTGGGAGACCGATTGGGGAGACCGATTGGGGAGACCGATTGCAGAGACTGATTGGGGAGACTGATTGGGGGGACCGATTGGGGAGACTGATTGGGGTGACCGATCAATACTTTGTGGCCATTATGGAAGTTAATACATCTTGCCTCCTCACGTCAGACTGCTAATATCTAACAGAATTGTTATGATGATAAATAGATACTTCAACCTTTAAGTTATGATGAGAAGATGTAACAATTGACTTAACACTGGTTTCCAACCGCAAATTAACACAACTGTCATAGAGAAATAACTATTAGAAAGACATTTAAAAAAAAAAAATACTTGATTACAATATACTTCAGCCAAGGTAAAACTTTATTTCTGACAGTCAGTATCGTATGAGGCATCGGCCTGTCAGATAAACTTTCTATCCTTTCAGTCAGCTTGTTTCTCTTTCTAATACAATCACCGTATTAGTGCATGAAGTCAATCCTCAGAAGTCAGTGTGGATAGAGAAGGCGGCAAGTTTTTATCTGTTTCTGTCACTAATGACGCGAGTATTGGCTAACAGATCTCTCACTTTGTTTCGGGTGTTTGAGTCTCGCCCGGCCGAGACAATGCGAGAAGATAACTACCCTTTGCGCATGTCAAATATTAGGACTGAGGCTTAACTGGGCTTTATGTGTGTCCGGGCGACCGCCCAACCGCTACCGACGAAACAAAAACGAATTTCAATCACATCCCATTGCGAGATACGCATAATAAGCTTAACCTGATGGGCAGTAGACTATTTGAAGAATACTTGCAAACTTGTGTGCATTAGAAAACTTGTGTATGCTTTATCTCCCGGATACAGTTTCATAGATTGGATTTTAATGTGAGATTGTGGAGATGTCGCTTTTTAAGGCCCTCGTTTGAAACATGATGACCTACGCTAAATATTTAACCATAGATTACCATGTTAATAGCCGCAAATGTTGAGAGAAATTTGCATTTGTTTGTAAGGAAAGCGAACAAATCTGTTGCACACCGTGTACAGAACTTTAAGTTTGAAAATATCAAAATACAAACAAGGTCGCCCAATGTGCAATCAATACGCAGTCAGATATTTTTTTATAAAAAACTAAGCGGCTGTTTGTTCTATCAGATTATTTGAGTAAAAGGCACACAATGGCTGTACCAGGTAGGTCTTTATTTCAAACGTGTTAAATAAATAGCCATGTGTGGTAGCCGTCGATAACTTCACAACATATGGAAAATGTTTATTACTGACGTGGAAGGTTTTTGTTTCCAGGAAGGATGGCTTTTATTACAAGCAATGTTCAAAAGGAACGCTCAGATTCACAAAGTTCTGTCACAAATATAAAGTGGGTTAAGAAAGCGAAATCCAAAGTTGACAAATCGAAAACTCAAGGAAAAAAAGCTCATTAGATTGCTAAAATTTCAACAGGGACAAATCTGTATTGAATGATATTTCTCGTGGAGATAAGTGACAAAACAATTTGTGGCGCGAATTGTCACAGACAGTTGAGATTTTGTGTTTGAAATTTATGAGGAAAATTGACGATTAAACCATTTACGTTCAAAAGTCCTCTTCACTTCATTAAAATAAATTCAGGAAAAATAAAGAAAACCAAATTATGCGACAAAAGGACTGATAAACCATTTTTAGATCGAACAAATCTGGTTTCGGATCGAGAAACAATGATATTAAATGCAAAGACAACAAAAGTGAATAGTTTGCCAAAAGACACAATCTATATTGATACTGTACCCCCGGATTAAACCAAATCCTTCACATTTCATCCCAGTTCCTCTAACAAGGCAAGATACAAAAGTCAAATAACTTGAAAATGGCAAAGAAAATAACGTTAAATACATTTTTAAGGGCAGATAGAAACTTTTCCATAAGAAGGCGGACTTTGTGTTTGTGTTTTGTTGCAGTTGTTTCCCTGACCTCTCCCAAGTTACAACCATCTGTATAATAAACACACCGTGAAGGAATCATTCTCTGTTCTTGTGTTTGTTTCCCACCTGTTTTTGTTTGTCGCTTGTGCATTTAGCGGGCGCGGCGCATGTCGGCAGCGGTAGAATGCGATCAGGACGCCCGGGCTGATCTGACACCCACCCATCAACCCACGACATCGGATCATTTCTCGGCCCCATCTTTTGCCTCGCATTAATGCACACATATTAACATCACTTTTTTCTTTTGTTCCTGCTGCTCTTTCCGACGTGTCTTCCGATTCAAGTCCAACTATTCGTCGTCCAGGAAGATGAATTTTTAACACTCCTTGAATGCCATGTAGCTTTTAACAAACTTTTAAAAACGAATTTACGATTGTGTTTTATTTAAACGTATGGTTAAATAAAATCATATTTACTGCATAATAACAAAATAAAGATTATATATAAAAAAGTGAGATGAAAGTCTGCTTGAGAGCAATGTATTATAATGATGTAGAACTTGGGGGCGGGAACACAACCAGCGTATCAGAACACAGATCGATAATTTGCTTGTTAATATTTCTGCCTCGTCCAGCTCTCAGTGTCGGGTTAGGAGGCAAAGCTGGTTGTCTTTCTACTTTTGTGATGTATTACCGTCGCAAACATATGCTGCCAGGCAGTTCAATTCCGGAGACGGCCGAGGCCAAAGACACCGACACTGAAATCTACACAAACCCCACCTCCATCACGGTGAAATAGGCACGTTTACGGGGAAACTGGCATGCGATTTTATGTTTATTTCCAGACACAATTTTTATACATTTCCGAATTCATGCTGATAGTGTTATGTTCAGGATTAAAATTATTGAATGATTTCATTTGTCACAGACGCCCTGCTCATTTATATAACAAACAACTTTGTTTAGAAAAGGAAAATAAAAAGAAAGTTGGCATTGGTTTAAATGGGGCGACAAGCATACATTCTGCATGATCTAAGATAATGCATGGCGTGATTTCTAAATCTCTGCATGTGTAACTCAATTCAATAATTACAGAATTTACATTTCGGACTTTCCTAACCGCCAAGATGTAATATTTTTATTTTCTTTTTTGGACTGAACTACAGAGACTTGATTTTCTCAAATTATGTCGCATTGACCTTGAGTTTGACCTTAACTCTTCTTGTAGGGCAGTGAATACGTTCAAATCTTCTTACTATATCCAATATGTTTATAGTTAAGATAAAAACATATAAAAACATATCTCCCTGTACTTAATCTATCGATGTGGCTTTCCTTGCCGATTAACTTCATTCATGTGATCGATCGTATTTTGCAGGACATTTCCCGAAATGTGATCCATTAAAGATGTCACCAGTTTTCCCGGCATTCACCTCTGACATGGAAGGTCAACATTGTCATTTTCATATGTGAATTGAATCAGTTAAACCCTTTGTTTCCTCTATCCACTAATATCTACTCATAGTCAAAATATTTCTAACTAATTTGTTTAGTGTATAACTTGCATTAAACTAACTAAAAGTATATCAACTGGTACAGATTCTGTGTGCATTTATATGTCAGCATATTTTCAACTCATGTACTATGCTAAGCAGAGGCTGGTAGTCGGTCCTCCACTTCTATTTAACAAGGTAGGGCATGGTATAAGGAGTGATTAACGTTTTCTACCCTAAATTTAGATTATCACAACTGATGAACTGATGATTTTCAGATAAATGACCATTTTCATTTTTGACCTTGATTATTGGGGCTAGTAACCATCCCTAAATATTGATTTTGACACAGTTAATACAGGAATGATAATGACTGTAGACAAATCTTTTTCAGTTCAGAATATATGAAGGTATGAAACTTAATTAGTTGGTGATGGCCGAATGTTTGCGCCAGTTCCTATGTGGTGATCCAAAGGTTGTGAGTTCGATTCCCAGCCAGATCGGCATTGAATCCATGACACAATTTTCCATATGAGATAAGGCCTATGCCTGAACGGTTAACCAGTTAATTAACCGAGTGGGTTGTCATGTCGAGGGCCTGCGACATGAGAGTTCATCGAGGCAACACTATGTATATAGGATTACAGGTCCTATACAGACTGGAATAGGTCTAAGAATGGCCTGGATTACAGGTCCTATACAGACTGGATTAGGTCTAAGAATGGCCTGGATTATAGGTCCTATACAGACTAGATTAGGTCTAAGAATGGCCTGGATTACAGGTCCTATACAGACTGGATTAGGTCTAAGAATGGCCTGGATTACAGGTCCTATACAGACTGGATTAGGTCTAAGAATGGCCTGGATTATAGGTCCTATACAGACTGGATTAGGTCTAAGAATGGCCTGGATTACAGGTCCTATACAGACTGGATTAGGTCTAAGAATGGCCTGGATTACAGGTCCTATACAGACTGGATTAGGTCTAAGAATGGCCTGGATTACAGGTCCTATACAGACTGGATTAGGTGTAAGATTGGCCTGGATTACAGGTCCTATACAGACTGGATTAGGTCTAAGAATGGCCTGGATTACAGGCCCTATACAGACTGGATTAGGTCTAAGAATGGCCTGGATTACAGGTCCTATACAGACTGGATTAGGTCTAAGAATGGCCTGGATTATAGGTCCTATACAGACCGGATTAGGTCTAAGAATGGCCTGGATTACAGGTCCTATACAGACTGGATTAGGTCTTAGAATGGCCTGGATTACAGGTCCTATACAGACTGGATTAGGTCTTAGAATGGCCTGGATTACAGGTCCTATACAGACTGGATTAGGTCTAAGAATGGCCTGGATTACAGGCCCTATACAGACTGGATTAGGTCTAAGAATGGCCTGGATTACAGGTCCTATACAGACCGGATTAGGTCTAAGAATGGCCTGGATTACAGGTCCTATACAGACTGGATTAGGTCTTAGAATGGCCTGGATTACAGGTCCTATACAGACTGGATTAGGTCTTAGAATGGCCTGGATTACAGGTCCTATACAGACTGGATTAGGTCTAAGAATGGCCTGGATTACAGGTCCCATACAGACTGGATTAGGTCTAAGAATGGCCTGGATTACAGGTCCTATACAGACTGGATTAGGTCTAAGAATGGCCTGGATTACAGGTCCTATACAGACTGGATTAGGTCTAAGAATGGCCTGGATTACAGGTCCTATACAGACTGGATTAGGTCTAAGAATGGCCTGGATTACAGGTCCTATACAGACTGGATTAGGTCTTAGAATGGCCTGGATTACAGGTCCTATACAGACTGGATTAGGTCTTAGAATGGCCTGGATTACAGGTCCTATACAGACTGGATTAGGTCATAGAATGGCCTGGATTACAGGTCCTATACAGACTGGATTAGGTCTAAGAATGGCCTGGATTATAGGTCCTATACAGACTGCATTAGGTCTAAGAATGGCCTGGATTACAGGTCCTATACAGACTGGATTAGGTCTTAGAATGGCCTGGATTACAGGTCCTATACAGACTGGATTAGGTCTAAGAATGGCCTGGATTATAGGTCCTATACAGACTGGATTAGGTCTTAGAATGGCCTGGATTACAGGTCCTATACAGACTGGATTAGGTCTAAGAATGGCCTGGATTACAGGTCCTATACAGACTGGATTAGGTCTAAGAATGGCCTGGATTACAGGTCCTATACAGACTGGATTAGGTCTAAGAATGGCCTGGATTACAGGTCCTATACAGACTGGATTAGGTCTTAGAATGGCCTGGATTACAGGTCCTATACAGACTGGATTAGGTCTAAGAATGGCCTGGATTACAGGTCCTATACAGACTGGATTAGGTATAAGAATGGCCTGGATTACAGGTCCTATCGAACTGGATTAGGTGTAAGAATGGCCTGGATTATAGGTCCTATACAGACTGGATTAGATCTAAGAATGACCTGGATTACAGGTCCTATACAGACTGGATTAGGTCTTAGAATGGCCTGGATTACAGGTCCTATACAGACCGGATTAGGTCTAAGAATGGCCTGGATTACAAGTCCTATACAGACCGGATTAGGTCTAAGAATGGCCTGGATTACAGGTCCTATACAGACTGGATTAGGTCTAAGAATGGCCTGGATTACAGGTCCTATACAGACTGGATTAGGTCTAAGAATGGCCTGGATTACAGGTCCTATACAGACTGGATTAGGTCTAAGAATGGCCTGGATTACAGGTCCTATACAGACTGGATTAGGTCTTAGAATGGCCTGGATTACAGGTCCTATACAGACTGGATTAGGTCTAAGAATGGCTTAGATTACAGGTCCTATACAGACTGGATTAGGTATAAGAATGGCCTGGATTACAGGTCCTATACAGACTGGATTAGGTCTAAGAATGGCCTGGATTACAGGTCCTATACAGACTGGATTAGGTCTAAGAATGGCCTGGATTATAGGTCCTATACAGACTGGATTAGGTCTAAGAAGGGCCTGGATTACAGGTCCTATACAGACTGGATTAGGTCTTAGAATGGCCTGGATTACAGGTCCTATACAGACTGGATTAGGTCTAAGAATGGCCTGGATTATAGGTCCTATACAGACCGGATTAGGTCTAAGAATGGCCTGGATTACAGGTCCTATACAGACTGGATTAGGTATAAGAATGGCCTGGATTACAGGTCCTATACAGACTGGATTAGGTATTAGAATGGCCTGGATTACAGGTCCTATACAGACTGGATTAGGTCTAAGAATGGCCTGGATTACAGGTCCTATACAGACTGGATTAGGTCTAAGAATGGCCTGGATTACAGGTCCTATACAGACTGGATTAGGTCTAAGAATGGCCTGGATTACAGGTCCTATACAGACTGGATTAGGTCTAAGAATGGCCTGGATTACAGGTCCTATACAGACTGGATTAGGTCTAAGAATGGCCTGGATTACAGGTCCTATACAGACTGGATTAGGTCTAAGAATGGCCTGGATTACAGGTCCTATACAGACTGGATTAGGTCTTAGAATGGCCTGGATTACAGGTCCTATACAGACTGGATTAGGTCTAAGAATGGCCTGGATTATAGGTCCTATACAGACTGGATTAGGTCTTAGAATGGCCTGGATTACAGGTCCTATACAGACTAGATTAGGTCTAAGAATGGCCTGGATTACAAGTCCTATACAGACTGGATTAGGTCTAAGAATGGCCTGGATTACAGGTCCTATACAGACTGGATTAGGTCTAAGAATGGCCTGGATTATAGGTCCTATACAGACTGGATTAGGTCTTAGAATGGCCTGGATTACAGGTCCTATACAGACTGGATTAGGTCTAAGAATGGCCTGGATTACAGGTCCTATACAGACTGGATTAGGTCTAAGAATGGCCTGGATTACAGGTCCTATACAGACTGGATTAGGTCTAAGAATGGCCTGGATTACAGGTCCTATACAGACTGGATTAGGTCTAAGAATGGCCTGGATTACAGGTCCTATACAGACTGGATTAGGTCTTAGAATGGCCTGGATTACAGGTCCTATACAGACTGGATTAGGTATAAGAATGGCCTGGATTACAGGTCCTATACAGACTGGATTAGGTCTTAGAATGGCCTGGATTACAGGTCCTATACAGACTGGATTAGGTCTAAGAATGGCCTGGATTACAGGTCCTATACAGACTGGAATAGGTCTAAGAATGGCCTGGATTACAGGTCCTATACAGACCGGATTAGGTCTAAGAATAGCCTGGATTACAGGTCCTATACAGACTGGATTAGGTCTAAGAATAGCCTGGATTATAGGTCCTATACAGACCGGATTAGGTATAAGAATGGCCTGGATTACAGGTCCTATACAGACCGGATTAGGTATAAGAATGGCCTGGATTATAGGTCCTATACAGACCGGATTAGGTATAAGAATGGCCTGGATTACAGGTCCTATACAGACTGGATTAGGTCTAAGAATGGCCTGGATTACAGGTCCTATACAGACTGGATTAGGTCTAAGAATGGCCTGGATTACAGGTCCTATACAGACTGGATTAGGTCTTAGAATGGCCTGGATTACAGGTCCTATACAGACTGGATTAGGTCTTAGAATGGCCTGGATTATAGGTCCCATACAGACTGGATTAGGTCTACGAATGGCCTGGATTACAGGTCCTATACAGACTGGATTAGGTCTAAGAATGGCCTGGATTACAGGTCCTATACAGACTGGATTAGGTCTAAGAATGGCCTGGATTACAGGTCCTATACAGACTGGATTAGGTCTAAGAATGGCCTGGATTACAGGTCCTATACAGACTGGATTAGGTCTAAGAATGGCCTGGATTACAGGTCCTATACAGACTGGATTAGGTCTAAGAATGGCCTGGATTATAGGTCCTATACAGACTGGATTAGGTCTAAGAATGGCCTGGATTACAGGTCCTATACAGACTGGATTAGGTCTAAGAATGGCCTGGATTATAGGTCCTATACAGACTGGATTAGGTCTAAGAATGGCCTGGATTATAGGTCCTATACAGACTGGATTAGGTATTAGAATGGCCTGGATTACAGGTCCTATACAGACTGGATTAGGTCTAAGAATGGCCTGGATTATAGGTCCTATACAGACTGGATTAGGTATTAGAATGGCCTGGATTACAGGTCCTATACAGACTGGATTAGGTCTAAGAATGGCTTAGATTACAGGTCCTATACAGACTGGATTAGGTCTAAGAATGGCCTGGATTACAGGTCCTATACAGACTGGATTAGGTCTAAGAATGGCCTGGATTACAGGTCCTATACAGACTGGATTAGGTCTAAGAATGGCCTGGATTACAGGTCCTATACAGACTGGATTAGGTCTAAGAATGGCCTGGATTATAGGTCCTATACAGACTGGATTAGGTCTAAGAATGGCCTGGATTACAGGTCCTATACAGACTGGATTAGGTCTAAGAATGGCCTGGATTACAGGTCCCATACAGACTGGATTAGGTCTAAGAATGGCCTGGATTATAGGTCCTATACAGACTGGATTAGGTCTAAGAATGGCCTGGATTACAGGTCCTATACAGACTGGATTAGGTCTAAGAATGATCTGTATTATAGGTCCTATACAGACCGGATTAGGTCTTAGAATGGCCTGGATTGCAGGTCCTATACAGACCGGATTAGGTCTAAGAATGGCCTGGATTATAGGTCCTATACAGACCGGATTAGGTCTAAGAATGGCCTGGATTACAGGTCCTATACAGACTGGATTAGGTCTTAGAATGGCCTGGATTACAGGTCCTATACAGACCGGATTAGGTCTAAGAATGGCCTGGATTACAGGTCCTATACAGACTGGATTAGGTCTAAGAATGGCCTACATTACAGGTCCTATACAGACCGGATTAGGTCTTAGAATGGCCTGGATTACAGGTCCTATACAGACCGGATTAGGTCTAAGAATGGCCTGGATTACAGGTCCTATACAGACTGGATTAGGTCTTAGAATGGCCTGGATTACAGGTCCTATACAGACCGGATTAGGTCTAAGAATGGCCTGGATTACAGGTCCTATACAGACTGGATTAGGTCTTAGAATGGCCTGGATTACAGGTCCTATACAGACTGGATTAGGTCTAAGAATGGCTTAGATTACAGGTCCTATACAGACTGGATTAGGTATAAGAATGGCCTGGATTACAGGTCCTATACAGACTGGATTAGGTCTAAGAATGGCCTGGATTACAGGTCCTATACAGACTGGATTAGGTCTAAGAATGGCCTGGATTACAGGTCCTATACAGACTGGATTAGGTCTTAGAATGGCCTGGATTACAGGTCCTATACAGACCGGATTAGGTCTAAGAATGGCCTGGATTACAGGTCCTATACAGACTGGATTAGGTCTTAGAATGGCCTGGATTACAGGTCCTATACAGACTGGATTAGGTCTAAGAATGGCTAAGATTACAGGTCCTATACAGACTGGATTAGGTATAAGAATGGCCTGGATTACAGGTCCTATACAGACTGGATTAGGTCTAAGAATGGCCTGGATTACAGGTCCTATACAGACTGGATTAGGTCTTAGAATGGCCTGGATTACAAGTCCTATACAGACTGGAATAGGTCTAAGAATGGCCTGGATTACAGGTCCTATACAGACTGGATTAGGTCTAAGAATGGCCTGGATTACAGGTCCTATACAGACTGGATTAGGTCTTAGAATGGCCTGGATTATAGGTCCTATACAGACTGGATTAGGTCTTAGAATGGCCTGGATTACAGGTCCTATACAGACTGGATTAGGTCTAAGAATGGCCTGGATTATAGGTCCTATACAGACTGGATTAGGTCTAAGAATGGCCTGGATTACAGGTCCTATACAGACTGGATTAGGTCTTAGAATGGCCTGGATTATAGGTCCTATACAGACTGGATTAGGTCTAAGAATGGCCTGGATTACAGGTCCTATACAGACTGGATTAGGTCATAGAGTGGCCTGGATTACAAGTCCTATACAGACTGGATTAGGTCTTAGAATGGCCTGGATTACAGGTCCTATACAGACTGGATTAGGTCTTAGAATGGCCTGGATTACAGGTCCTATACAGACTGGATTAGGTCATAGAATGGCCTGGATTACAGGTCCTATACAGACTGGATTAGGTCATAGAGTGGCCTGGATTACAAGTCCTATACAGACTGGATTAGGTCTTAGAGTGGCCTGGATTACAGGTCCTATACAGACTGGATTAGGTCTTAGAATGGCCTGGATTACAAGTCCTATACAGACTGGATTAGGTCTTAGAATGGCCTGGATTACAGGTCCTATACAGACTGGATTAGGTCTTAGAATGGCCTGGATTACAGGTCCTATACAGACTGGATTAGGTCTTAGAATGGCCTGGATTACAGGTCCTATACAGACTGGATTAGGTCTAAGAATGGCCTGGATTACAAGTCCTATACAGACTGGATTAGGTCTTAGAATGGCCTGGATTACAGGTCCTATACAGACTGGATTAGGTCTAAGAATGGCCTGGATTACAGGTCCTATACAGACTGGATTAGGTCTTAGAATGGCCTGGATTACAGGTCCTATACAGACTGGATTAGGTCTAAGAATGGCCTGGATTACAAGTCCTATACAGACTGGATTAGGTCTTAGAATGGCCTGGATTACAGGTCCTATACAGACTGGATTAGGTCTTAGAATGGCCTGGATTACAGGTCCTATACAGACTGGATTAGGTCATAGAGTGGCCTGGATTACAAGTCCTATACAGACTGGATTAGGTCTTAGAGTGGCCTGGATTACAGGTCCTATACAGACTGGATTAGGTCTTAGAATGGCCTGGATTACAAGTCCTATACAGACTGGATTAGGTCTTAGAATGGCCTGGATTACAGGTCCTATACAGACTGGATTAGGTCATAGAGTGGCCTGGATTACAAGTCCTATACAGACTGGATTAGGTCTTAGAATGGCCTGGATTACAGGTCCTATACAGACTGGATTAGGTCTAAGAATGGCCTGGATTACAGGTCCTATACAGACTGGATTAGGTCTAAGAATGGCCTGGATTACAGGTCCTATACAGACTGGATTAGGTCTAAGAATGGCCTGGATTACAGGTCCTATACAGACTGGATTAGGTCTAAGAATGGCCTGGATTACAGGTCCTATACAGACTGGATTAGGTCTAAGAATGGCCTGGATTACAGGTCCTATACAGACCGGATTAGGTCTTAGAATGGCCTGGATTACAGGTCCTATACAGACTGGATTAGGTCTAAGAATGGCCTGGATTACAGGTCCTATACAGACTGGATTAGGTCTAAGAATGGCCTGGATTACAGGTCCTATACAGACTGGATTAGGTCTAAGAATGGCTTAGATTACAGGTCCTATACAGACTGGATTAGGTATAAGAATGGCCTGGATTACAGGTCCTATACAGACTGGATTAGGTCTAAGAATGGCCTGGATTATAGGTCCTATACAGACTAGATTAGGTCTAAGAATGGCCTGGATTACAGGTCCTATACAGACTGGATTAGGTCTAAGAATGGCCTGGATTACAGGTCCTATACAGACTGGATTAGGTCTTAGAATGGCCTGGATTACAGGTCCTATACAGACTGGATTAGGTCTAAGAATGGCCTGGATTATAGGTCCTATACAGACTGGATTAGGTGTAAGAATGGCCTGGATTATAGGTCTTATACAGACTGGATTAGGTCTAAGAATGGCCTGGATTACAGGTCCTATACAGACTGGATTAGGTCTAAGAATGGCCTGGATTACAGGTCCTATACAGACCGGATTAGGTCTAAGAATGGCCTGGATTATAGGTCCTATACAGACGGGATTAGGTCTAAGAATGGCCTGGATTACAGGTCCTATACAGACCGGATTAGGTCTAAGAATGGCCTGGATTATAGGTCCTATACAGACTAGATTAGGTCTAAGAATGGCCTGGATTACAGGTCCTATACAGACTGGATTAGGTCTAAGAATGGCCTGGATTACAGGTCCTATACAGACTGGATTAGGTCTAAGAATGGCCTGGATTACAGGTCCTATACAGACTGGATTAGGTCTAAGAATGGCCTGGATTATAGGTCCTATACAGACTGGATTAGGTATTAGAATGGCCTGGATTACAGACCCTGTGCTGTGTGTTTGTTAGTGTTTAATTTTTCAAAGAGTGGAAATATCGTGATTGCCTGTAAAGAGTACCACATCTTAAATAAGAATCACGGAGAGAAAAAACGGTAACAATCATGAATATTATAATTATCAATAAGTTGTCATCAATGATCAGTGGTACAAACCTGCTTCATAGGAACAATGGCATTTACTTTGTAAACTGACCACGCCGCGTGTTTCCTGTATTACCACCTTGGTACTTATAAACCATTCTACATCAATCTGGTGGCAATTTGTGTGTAATATAGAGGATCGTATTTGGATTTATCCCATTTGCATACTGAGTTTGGGACAATGGTTTGTCTTGCAGGCGATTGTTTGTAAAGCCATATTGCCGACGGGTCTGCGCCCATCCCAAACAATTAATTTGTAACCACCCAGCACACAGGTCTATCAACAATAATTCTATCATTTATTCATACGATCAGCTAGGATTTCTGCCATTATGTAAAATTGACAACATTTAATATTTAATCAAAATTAGCTTTCTTTCCGAGCGTCGGGCACTTGTTCATTTTTGTCAGATCTGCCATTCAGTGGTCCGTGGCGCTTGTTTGGGAAGCGGGTTTCTGTTTTCGGCGGCTATTCTCTCCTGTGTTTTGTCAAACACGCACTTGAAATCTGACACGAGTAAAGTTACATTGACAGTGCAGATGCTGTATGCCAAGCTACACCTGTACACCGACTGAAACAAGCTCACCGCCATCACCATCAACACTCACTCTTAATGCCGCAGTCATTTTCAAAATTAAATTACTTAAAACGGTTGCTTTTCTCTCAGGAATGAACTGAATACTTCCCATAGATTTTACAATTAACATTAACGCTTGTGTACCGCCTCGGTTTGTTATAATCAATATAATATTCATAAACAGTTAGATAATATCTTCAGGTACTTTTATTCCCAGATAATGACCTTTTTCATAATTTCCTTCAGTTATAGTTTTAAAATATCAGAGTATAATACAGTAAATCGTCTCATCAAGATATCTGATGTGAAAACTTTGTCTGCCGCGTGTGTGATGTTTGCATAAGAATTATTGCGATATTCAGTAATCTTAACCAGGTCACATAATCTTAATAAGGTTACATAATCTGAAGGTCATATCTTGTATTATATTCTAATGGAGGCCCGATACAATGTGATAGTCTGGCAGATTTCTCTCTACCTGTCCAATGTTTGAGTTTCATAATATTATTTTTTACCTATTGGTCCCTATTTCTGATATTTCACAATTAGAATGACAAAATGTGATAAGAAAATTCCTTCCCGAGGCTGGATTTTAACAATGATTGAGACATTTACAAGATATATTTGTTAGGGACAGATCCTGTATTAATAGTTTCTCCCTGTCTGAAATGCAATCATAGTAATGTTAAGATGGGCGTCCAATGCTCAAAATATCAGAAAACAATCAAATATCGTCAAGACTATTTTACCACCATGTCGTTGTTTTGTATGGATGTTAATTGACAAAAAGAAATTTAAAATTATAATTTCCCTGGGATATATGGTTTAGATATTGGCATAACTTTGAAGGGTAGATAATTGTTTGGCATATAATTATTCCAAAAGAATTCTTTGAGTATTTGTTAGCAGTCTCAAACATCTGTCATTCCTCGGAATAATCTATGTTTAATTCTATTCAGCTAGATGATATATAAAACAAGCAATTTGGTCACTTCCATTCATTTATTATCTCAACGCAATTCGGGTATTTCTAATTTTTTCTCTCTGGTTTTGGTATTTTCTGGTGGCCAATCAAAATGGCTATAGAATCAACCATAATGAAATCGTATGATCGAGAATTTATACGTATCAGAATATTACAGTTTAACCAGGATCAAAGAAACCAATATAACTTATTTAAATGTCAAACTCTGTTAACTTAAAGCATTGTAACTTTGGAAGAGAAACGATATACAAGAAAATAATATCTATTGTCTATGTAATATCCATTATATAATATATATCTTTATCTGTGTACAGTGCGAGTAAACAATACCTATTAGACATGGAATCTGTTTGCAGGTAGGGTTAAATGGCTTTGGATGTGTCAGGCAAACGGTGAGAGTTATCTGGGAGACGGTGTGGTTCACAAGAATGAAAACAATGCGAGAGTGCCACTAGAACAATACAGGCGGCAGGAAGGCCGGTAAGAGAGGGTCTGGTCCGGTGGCGCCAGGGTAGGCCCCGTCTGGAGAGGTCTCCCCCGCCAGGTATGCCGACTGTCCCGGGGGGAGAGCGGGTCGCTCCCCGGGCACAAGTAGCTGTCCAGTTGCGCCCCCTCGAGTCTGTAAACTCACGTCAGACCAAGTCGAGAGTTGCGCCTGTGTTGTCTTGCTTGCAGATGCTTGACTTATCGGTGATATGTGGGCATAAGCCAACGCTATGACATGCCCTCCTGTACCAAAAGGCAGTTATGGCCAAAATGACATTTTGTTTAAAAGAGAAGGAAACATTTTCCAGGTTGACTGTCAATAACAGCCCTTTTCCAGTGTTTTTCTATGGTTACTGTTGGGAGTTATCTATTGACTACTTTTCGCCAGTGGAACTGCATTTTGCCACTTTATTTCATATTAAGAGTACCCCATAACTGCCTTTTACTGGTGATTTCTCTTATAACATAATGCAATCAGAGAGCAGTTAAGTTGCCAGTAGATAGAACATCGAAATTATGAAATAAAATGAAAACTGCCTTTTGCCATTGGCTGGCTTTTGCCATTGGAGGGCAGATAACATGCCCAGTCTCCAACCCCCTTCCTTTAGATATTCCTCATATTTATCCCAATATCAAAGAATTGTATTAAATCTGTATTCATTTGTCGCCAATAAGCGAGGCTTACTTTGATGTATATTCAGGCAGTTATCTCAGATCAGTCTGGTGTATATTCAAGCAGTTATCTCAGATCAGTCTGGTGTATATTCAAGCAGTTATCTCAGATCAGTCTGGTGTATATTCAAGCATTTATCTCAAATCAGTCTGATGTATATTCAAGCAGTTATCTCAGATCAGTCTGGTGTATATTCAAGCAGTTATTTCAGATCAGTGTGGTGTATATTCAGGCATTTATCTCAAATCAGTCTGATGTATATTCAAGCAGTTATCTCAGATCAGTCTGGTGTATATTCAAGCAGTTATTTCAGATCAGTCTGGTGTATATTCAAGCAGTTATCTCAGATTGGTCTGGTGTATATTTAAGCAGTTATCTCAGATTGGTCTGGTGTATATTTAAGCAGTTATCTCAGATTGGTCTGGTGTATATTTAAGCAGCTATCTCAGATCAGTCTGGTGTATATTCAAGCAGTTATCTCAAATCAGTCTGATGTATATTCAAGCAGTTATCTCAGATTGGTCTGGTGTATATTTAAGCAGTTATCTCAGATTGGTCTGGTGTATATTTAAGCAGTTATCTCAGATTGGTCTGGTGTATATTTCAGCAGCTATCTCAGATCAGTCTGGTGTATATTCAAGCAGTTATCTCAAATCAGTCTGATGTATATTCAAGCAGTTATCTCAGATCAGTCTGGTGTATATTCAAGCAGTTATCTCAGATTGGTCTGGTGTATATTCAAGCAGTTATCTCAGATTGGTCTGGTGTATATTCAAGCAGTTATCTCAGATTGGTCTGGTGTGTATTCAAGCAGTTATCTCAGATTGGTCTGGTGTATATTTAAGCAGTTATCTCAGATTGGTCTGGTGTATATTCAAGCAGTTATCTCAGATTGGTCTGGTGTATATTCAAGCAGTTATCTCAGATTGGTCTGGTGTGTATTCAAGCAGTTATCTCAGATTGGTCTGGTGTATATTTAAGCAGTTATCTCAGATTGGTCTGGTGTATATTTAAGCAGCTATCTCAGATTGGTCTGGTGTATATTCAAGCAGTTATCTCAAATCAGTCTGATGTATATTCAAGCAGTTATCTCAGATCAGTCTGGTGTATATTCAAGCAGTTATTTCAGATCAGTCTGGTGTATATTCAAGCAGTTATCTCAGATCAGTCTGATGTATATTCAAGCAGTTATCTCAGATCAGTCTGGTATATATTCAAGCAGTTATCTCAGATCAGTCTGGTGTATATTCAAGCAGTTATCTCAGATCAGTCTGGTGGATATTCAAGCAGTTATCTCAGATCAGTCTGGTGTATATTCAAGCAGTTATCTCAGATCAGTCTGGTGTATATTCAAGCAGTTATCTCAGATCAGTCTGGTGTATATTCAAGCAGTTATCTCAGATCAGTCTGGTGTATATTTAAGCAGTTATCTCAGATCAGTCTGGTGTATATTCACGCAGTTATCTCAGATCAGTCTGGTGTATATTTAAGCAGTTATCTCAGATCAGTCTGGTGTATATTTAAGCAGTTATCTCAGATCAATCTGGTGTATATTTAAGCAGTTATCTCAGATCAGTCTGGTGTATATTTAAGCAGTTATCTCAGATGCGTCTGGTGTATATTCAAGCAGTTATCTCAGATGAGTCTGGTGTATATTTAAGCAGTTATCTCAGATGAGTCTGGTGTATATTTAAGCAGTTATCTCATATTGGTCTGGTGTATATTCAAGCAGTTATCTCAGATTGGTCTGGTTTATATTCAAGCAGTTATCTCAGATTGGTCTGGTGTATATTCAAGCAGTTATCTCAAATCAGTCTGATGTATATTCAAGCAGTTATCTCAGATGAGTCTGGTGTATATTTAAGCAGTTATCTCATATTGGTCTGGTGTATATTCAAGCAGTTATCTCAGATCAGTCTGGTGTATATTCAAGCAGTTATTTCAGATCAGTCTGGTGTATATTCAAGCAGTTATCTCAGATCAGTCTGATGTATATTCAAGCAGTTATCTCAGATCAGTCTGGTATATATTCAAGCAGTTATCTCAGATCAGTCTGGTGTATATTCAAGCAGTTATCTCAGATTGGTCTGGTGTATATTTAAGCAGTTATCTCAGATCAGTCTGGTGTATATTCAAGCAGTTATCTCAGATCAGTCTGGTGTATATTCAAGCAGTTATCTCAGATCAGTCTGGTGTATATTCAAGCAGTTATCTCAGATCAGTCTGGTGTATATTTAAGCAGTTATCTCAGATCAGTCTGGTGTATATTTAAGCAGTTATCTCAGATCAGTCTGGTGTATATTTAAGCAGTTATCTCAGATCAATCTGGTGTATATTTAAGCAGTTATCTCAGATCAGTCTGGTGTATATTTAAGCAGTTATCTCAGATGAGTCTGGTGTATATTCAAGCAGTTATCTCAGATGAGTCTGGTGTATATTTAAGCAGTTATCTCAGATGAGTCTGGTGTATATTTAAGCAGTTATCTCAGATTGGTCTGGTGTATATTCAAGCAGTTATCTCAGATTGGTCTGGTTTATATTCAAGCAGTTATCTCAGATTGGTCTGGTGTATATTCAAGCAGTTATCTCAAATCAGTCTGATGTATATTCAAGCAGTTATCTCAGATGAGTCTGGTGTATATTTAAGCAGTTATCTCATATTGGTCTGGTGTATATTCAAGCAGTTATCTCAGATCAGTCTGGTGTATATTCAAGCAGTTATTTCAGATCAGTCTGGTGTATATTCAAGCAGTTGTCTCAGATCAGTCTGATGTATATTCAAGCAGTTATCTCAGATCAGTCTGGTATATATTCAAGCAGTTATCTCAGATCAGTCTGGTGTATATTCAAGCAGTTATCTCAGATCAGTCTGGTGTATATTCAAGCAGTTATCTCAGATCAGTCTGGTGTATATTCAAGCAGTTATCTCAGATCAGTCTGGTGTATATTCAAGCAGTTATCTCAGATCAGTCTGGTGTATATTCAAGCAGTTATCTCAGATCAGTCTGGTGTATATTTAAGCAGTTATCTCAGATCAGTCTGGTGTATATTCACGCAGTTTTCTCAGATCAGTCTGGTGTATATTTAAGCAGTTATCTCAGATCAGTCTGGTGTATATTTAAGCAGTTATCTCAGATCAATCTGGTGTATATTTAAGCAGTTATCTCAGATCAGTCTGGTGTATATTTAAGCAGTTATCTCAGATGAGTCTGGTGTATATTCAAGCAGTTATCTCAGATGAGTCTGGTGTATATTTAAGCAGTTATCTCAGATGAGTCTGGTGTATATTTAAGCAGTTATCTCATATTGGTCTGGTGTATATTCAAGCAGTTATCTCAGATTGGTCTGGTTTATATTCAAGCAGTTATCTGAGATTGGTCTGGTGTATATTCAAGCAGTTATCTCAAATCAGTCTGATGTATATTCAAGCAGTTATCTCAGATGAGTCTGGTGTATATTTAAGCAGTTATCTCATATTGGTCTGGTGTATATTCAAGCAGTTATCTCAGATCAGTCATGTGTATATTCAAGCAGTTATCTCAGATCAGTCTGGTGTATATTCAAGCAGTTATCTCAGATGAGTCTGGTGCATATTTAAGCAGTTATCTCAGATCAGTCTGGTGTATATTTAAGCAGTTATCTCAGATGAGTCTGGTGTATATTTAAGCAGTTATCTCATATTGGTCTGGTGTATATTCAAGCAGTTATCTCAGATTGGTCTGGTGTATATTCAAGCAGTTATCTCAGATTGGTCTGGTGTATATTCAAGCAGTTATCTCAAATCAGTCTGATGTATATTCAAGCAGTTATCTCAGATCAGTCTGGTGTATATTTAAGCAGTTATCTCAGATGAGTCTGGTGTATATTTAAGCAGTTATCTCATATTGGTCTGGTGTATATTCAAGCAGTTATCTCAGATCAGTCTGGTGTATATTCAAGCAGTTATCTCAGATCAGTCTGGTGTATATTCAAGCAGTTATCTCAGATCAGTCTGGTGTATATTCAAGCAGTTATCTCAGATCAGTCTGGTGTATATTTAAGCAGTTATCTCAGATCAGTCTGGTGTATATTTAAGCAGTTATCTCAGATCAGTCTGGTGTATATTCAAGCAGTTATCTCAGATGAGTCTGGTGTATATTCAAGCAGTTATCTCAGATTGGCCTGGTGTGGGGTCCTACACTAAGGCACAGGTTCTCAATGCGGCGATGTTTTTTGTCACCAGGTAAGAACCAGGTAGGTACTTATTTGCCATGCGTATATGTGCCCTTTCCCGATCTCTCTTGTGCTTCACCTTTCTGACAGAAAATTGAATATTTGTCTTCCATAAAATCGCATTTAAGATTTTATACTTGCTAGTAATTTATAACCAAACATAAACTGGTTTGATGATAATTCCTCCAAAAGGCAAACAAAAATAAAATAATGATAATATTAATAATAGGATGAATCATATTGCACAAAGAGAATCAATATTTTGTTTATATCACAAATGCACCAGATGTGATTAAAATCAATTCTTAATATATTGACACACAGCATATATGTGCAGTAATTGTTTCCATGTATGAACACCCGGAACTTTACCTGTGCAGAGACTGATCGAGACAATAAAATCAGCTGTCTATCTAAAAAATTATAGAGAGAGAGACAGAGAGACAGAGAGACAGAGAAACAGAGAAACAGAGAGAATATAATCTTATTAAATGTAACATGAATATAATATAGCTTTATTCCAAGCAAGCCCCTCTTTAAGCAGTGCCTTTGTGTGGTTCGCTTGTTGCCCTTGTCTGGGATCATGATCTCTGTGCCTCCATTTACATTCCCCTGGCACGGTTAGAACTATTTGTATGCTGTACATACTATTAGTATATATTTTCAAGTTTACATTTCTCTGGAAAAAAATAATCAAAATAATGCCTAAACTATCACATTTCCCATCCACATCCTTAGCTGACAATACACAGATAACCATGGCACAGTTATTCATGTCATTGTTGCTTTACAATATATTTCTTACCTAAACAACTCTATTTACTATTTCAATAATAATACCATGTTTACCAATATAACAGAAACATTGGTCCAGAAAACCGAAGCTTTTAAATGATTTACAACCGAGAAACCTTCCAAAACCCTCAAAGCCCTCGGGTTCTATATCCAATTTGGGTTTTTTTAAAGCCAATGGCACCAACACTTATATCAGTTCAAACTACAACACTGTTAGATTGTTAGGACGCTTAGAATCTTTATGGATCATAACTAAAGGAGTCTTGGTGGAACGTCATGCTGTCTACATCCCATAAGATGGCATGACACACCTACACATTACCTGGCTTAATGCCTAGGCATTTCCTGCCTTATCAACTAATTTAATAGAAAATAGTCCTACTTCTTTTATAGTAGTAAAATTATAATTTTGTTATTTCATTCTAAACGTTTTCAATTTCAATATCATTAGGCAAAGGTAATCATTTTCCAGTCTTTGTTTTATATCTCTAATGTTACTGATATTTAATAATTACATTCAAATGTATCATTTTGCTCTTCCTGACTTTGATTCCATATTTTCCAGGCTTTAGATTCTGTGTCCTCTTCCATCCCACACACGGTTTGTTAAGAACATATACCTAAAAGCTTGCTTCTCATTTCCCAGAAAAAAGAAAGTTAGAACTTTGCCAAACTGCACAGAAGTGATGGCATGAGAACACGGAGAGATATGTCTGTCTGTCTGTCTGTCCACATGGATTAGCATTCCTAGACACGACTCGGGCCGCGATCATGTTGACTCTGCATGTATCCTTACACAATCTGTGAAAGCCTTGAGATAAAGTTTTGACACATTGTACATGTTGGATTATTTGGTGTCAGTAATTAGCTAAAAGACGTGATGATTGGGTAAAGACAGAAACATCACAAGCTGTCACAGCGCAGAGCATTGCCTCCCATCTCCTCTGTCAATACCACATTAACCCTCAGGGTGCCAGCCACACCACTGTATCACGTGTCTGATAACCACCCAGGTGCCACGTGCCACGTGCATCAAAGTCACAACTCGCCCATAAGATGCAGAACGATATATCTCTTTCAAATATTCCAAACTATAAATTTAATGATGAGAATATCTTAGATTACTTTTTAATGCCATAAAGGCCATTAATAGAATAACAGGATTATCCTCACCTGGACACCAGACATGAATCATTGAGGTATTAGTGGTCAGGGTACGGGACCAGACCACTGGACACCAGACATGAATCATTGAGGTATTAGTGGTCAGGGTATGGGACCAGACCACTGGACACCAGACATGAATCATTGAGGTATTAGTGGTCAGGGTATGGGACCAGACCACTGGACATTATACATGAATCATTGAGGTATTAGTGGTCAGGGTATGGGACCAGACCACTGGACACCAGACATGAATCATTGAGGTATTAGTGGTCAGGGTATGGGACCAGACCACTGGACACCAGACGTGAATCATTGAGGTATTGGTGATCAATGTATGGGACCAGACCACTGGACACCAGACATGAATCATTAAGGTATTGGTGATCAATGTATGGGACCAGACCACTGGACACCAGATATGAATCATTAAGGTATTGGTGATCAATGTATGGGACCAGACCACTGGACACCAGATATGAATCATTGAGGTATTAGTGGTCAGGGTATGGGACCAGACCACTGGACACCAGACATGAATCATTGAGGTATTAGTGGTCAGGGTATGGGACCAGACCACTGGACACCAGACATGAATCATTACGGTATTAGTGGTCAGGGTATGGGACCAGACCACTGGACACCAGACATGAATCATTGAGGTATTAGTGGTCAGGGTATGGGACCAGACCACTGGACACCAGACATGAATCATTAAGGTATTAGTGGTCAGGGTATGGGACCAGACCACTGGACACCAGACATGAATCATTGAGGTATTAGTGGTCAGGGTATGGGACCAGACCACTGGACACCAGACATGAATCATTACGGTATTAGTGGTCAGGGTATGGGACCAGACCACTGGACACCAGACATGAATCATTGAGGTATTAGTGGTCAGGGTATGGGACCAGACCACTGGACACCAGACATGAATCATTGAGGTATTAGTGGTCAGGGTATGGGACCAGACCACTGGACACCAGACATGAATCATTGAGGTATTAGTGGTCAGGGTATGGGACCAGACCACTGGACACCAGACGTGAATCATTGAGGTATTGGTGATCAGGGTATGGGACCAGACCACTGGACACCAGACATGAATCATTGAGGTATTAGTGGTCAGGGTATGGGACCAGACCACTGGACACCAGACATGAATCATTACGGTATTAGTGGTCAGGGTATGGGACCAGACCACTGGACACCAGACGTGAATCATTGAGGTATTAGTGGTCAGGGTATGGGACCAGACGTGAATCATTGAGGTATTAGTGGTCAGGGTATGGAACCAGACCACTGGACATCAAGCAAATATGAAAAGATGACCAAGCCTCAGTCATGGAGCAATGATTAAGGAAAGGTTAGAATTGTTCACATTCTTTGAGAAAATTTGACATTAACAAAGAAATGGAACAATTATTTAACAACAAGAATATCTATCAATTACCATAATCTTCTGATATCATAACAAGAATATCTCTTAGACACCAAACCCCACATCAATGATAACAAGATTACCTCTAAGTTACCATACCCCACAAATATGATAACAAGAATAAGTTACCATACCCGTATCTACATACCTTTAATGTAATGACATAATCTGTCTTTAAGCTATATATACAATTAATATGGTAGGAAAAGTACCTCTAAGTTACCCTATGAGATTGTTGTTATTACAAGTACATCAAAGTTACCATTTCCACAGTTAACTTCATAATTTCATAGACATACTCTTAATACATGGGAGAGGCATAAGTACAAGAGACAACATATCTGCTGGAACCCGGATGTAGACTTCACTGAAAGTAAACATATCTTACCTCAATACATGAATATCAGCTCTGTCAATGCCACATTGAATTTTATTTATCAATTGTTAATAACTGTTTTTCATCAGTTAATCCGTGCAACTCTTCATATTCATGAGTAAAATATTAAATTTGAGTTGTGTCAAATATCAAACATTCTACTTTTTCTAACATATTTATCCTTTGCTTCCATTTCACCACTTGATATGCATAAACTTCAAAGACAGGTTCTTTTTTATTCAGATTGATTCTAATTCATAATTTTTCTTAACATATTCGGAATTGTCTAGATTTAATCTAATAAAATCACAAAAAAAAACAAAAAATCAGATACACCTGACTACCTGTCCAATGGCCTCTTAATAATCACGTGGTCTTAGAGACGGTCCCTTACCCCATCCCATGAAAAATTCATCTGTGGCCCCCAGCGGGAGAGTGCGTCTCCCACCCCGTGTGCTCACATATTAAAATGGGGCGGAAAAGGAAGCTTTGTCATCGCATGGCCAGAATGATCACCGTGTTTGTTCTGCACAGAGTGTAGGGCTGTATTGTAAACAATAAGCAATATTTGATATATTTCAACCCTGGCTGCGGGAGAAGTGGAGCAGATGCCAGTATGGAAGCAGAGACCCAGCACTGACATGGAGAAAACCACCATCTGACTTTAATATCACAAGGTTCTCATTAAAAGGTGGTAGGACTCAGTGTCTCAGGTGAGCTACCCACTCCGGAGTACCTCTCACCCGGACTCTAACCCACAGCAACATGGAGGCAGCGGAGGCTGCAGAGAGATGCCGAGACGTGGAACAACTTAAGGAAGAGGGAACCAAAGGCGGTGCCTTAAAGCCCTGCCCGGAGACCAGTTCTCAGCCAGAATGTGAGCGGGTAAAGACAGTGGGGACAGTGGGGAGCCACATAGAGTGTGCGGAGATAGAAGCTGGTGACTTACACGTAGATATAGAATACGAGGACACAGATCACCAGGTTAAGGGAGATCACCCAGAACTGTCTCAGTCTAATAGTGTATCCTCAGCACACAGCGGTAAGAGCAAGCCTTACCAAAGACATAACAAGCCGCCCTACTCCTATATCACCCTCATAGCCATGGCCATCAGAGACTCGCCCAATCAAAGACTAACTCTCTCAGAAATCAATGACTTTCTCATGAAGAAGTTTGACTTTTTCCGCGGCTCGTACACCGGGTGGCGTAACTCCATCCGGCATAACCTGTCGCTCAACGAGTGCTTTGTAAAAGTGCTGCGAGATCCCGCGCGGCCCTGGGGGAAGGACAATTACTGGATTATCAACCCAAATAGCGAGTACATCTTCACCGACGGCGTCTTCAGGAGGCGGAGGAGAAGGGCAAGCAAGAAAGGGGGTAAGGCGGATGGTGTGGAGGGTTTGCGGGAGGATCTACGGGGCACGTCGGACCTGGGGGTGCCTGCTCACCTGGTGAATGGCGGCAGGGAGGTCCTCAACCAGCCAAAGTTCTCCAGCTCTTTCACCATAGACAATATCCTTAAGGAAAGCGACGAGAAGGCCGCTGATAAGTTGAGCCCTAAAGTAGCCCCGCTGCTGGCCGTGGGATCGCCGTACTCTGTGCTGAGTTCTCACTGCTTCCCTCCCGGCATGCCCTACCTGTCCCCGGGGCCCGGGACCCTGACTCTAAGACCGCAGTGGCCGAGCCCGGCGCTGTGGCTCCCCGGCTCCCCGGCACCCTACCCTGCTGCCCGCGTGGGCTACCTGCTCCGGGGAGATGCTCTCCTCTACGGGGCCAAGAGGGCCTGGATGCCCACACCCTCTCTGCTGGACTCTCCACCCCTGTCCAGGACTTTACACAGTGCTGCCTCACCCTGCAGTGATACCAACTGTGGCTGCAAAAGGTACTGAACCAAATTACTGGTGAAATGTCTGCATATATTGAATGACTTTCCCACATTCTGAATCGTTTACTGTGATGCTTAATGTAAAGTGTTTGAATTAAAAGTAAAATCTTTCTCCCTTTTCTTTAAGAATATGTTGAATTTAAAATTTTATGATAAATTAAAGGTAACACCATTAAGTAAGTGCAAGGTGAAAATGATCTGATGAAAAATGCAGAGAGAAAGAGAAAGAGAGAGAAAGAGAGAGAAAGAGAAAGTGAGAGAAAGAGAGAGAAAGAGAGAGAAAGTGAGAGAAAGAGAGAGAAAGAGAGAGAAAGAGAGAGAAAGTGAGAGAAAGTGAGAGAAAGAGAGAGAAAGTGAGAGAAAGAGAGAGATAGAGAGAAAGAGAGAGAAAGAGAGAGAAAGAGAGAGAGAGTTCACTTAAAAGTATTTGATTCTTGTATATTGTGATTTTTATCAATCCGCCCGTGATACCTACAAAATATGTCCCTTTATTTGAATTTAAGAACTATATGGGTAAAAGCGTATGTATTTACCCAACAAAGTCTGAAAGAAAATGATATACAACATTTCATAATTTGTCACAAAATGCGCCACAAATGCATAATTCTTCTTAATTTGAAATCAGTAAATATTTGAAGGTAACAAATACAATAAAATTTAGATGAAGATTGAAAAAAAAACTTATACTTCAAGTACATATTCGAGGAATGGTGATATCAGAACAGTGATAAAGTTCACATGTAGTTTGTGCCATATTCTATAGCTATAAGACATCCGGGAATCCTACCATTGTTGTCTATGGTCATTTATGTCCTTTAATTTTTGAAATCTCGGCCTGTTTTTACATTGATGTAAGGTGTTCACAAAATGTGCATTGGATACTAAATGTATATTAGTATACTGTTTTGAATATTTAAATTAAAATCTATGAATAAAATATGGCATCTCATTGTTTTTACTTCCCCTTCCTGTGGACATGAACCCTGGTACTTATTACTGGGGACTCCTTGTTATTGAACATCTTGTCAATGTTAGAATGATTTAATACCCTTATCATATATAAAGGCATCCAGCAGCCTCATTCCTTCATTCATTACTATGTACAAAGTCTGGACACCGTCATTCTCGGACATGACCTCCAGTTTGTTATCGTTATTTGAGAACATTTCATCACACAATGAAAACTATTTAATGGACAAAAATGTGTTGCTAGTTATGAGAGAAATAATCAACTGAACCGGGCACGCAGAAACCCTCATTAAGAAATATACAAAAACTACGTTGGGAATAGACACACGTCTTTGACACAGGGGGGTCTTTACCTGACCTTAAATTATAACAGGACAAGTTTTGAAGGGTCACTTAATGGCGTGACACCATATATACATATAGAGAGCACCCATAGTGGCCACCAGGCGGATACGACCAGCTCTCGTCTCATTACTAGGGAATTCTCCCGTATATGTTAAGGACTCCTAGGTCTATATCAATTATTCTCAATTTGATCTCTGAAATTATTCATATCCATTTGATTTCTGAAATGTTGTGGTAGATTTTGATTTTTCAGTTAATACCCAACCTTGCATATATATTTTTCCCCCAAAAGCCTTTAATGCACAACTGTCAGGTTGTTAATGGTAAAAATTAAATATAATGGTGAGCGCAATTAATGTCCGTGAAGTACTTTGAGATGGTCATGCTATGATCATAATATTATACATGATACGGCGATAGAGATAAGGCATGAAACACAACATAACAGGCATGTCATGTAATAGTCACGCATTACAATAAGAGAATCACGTTTTGTTTATAATGTCATGCATACAGTGCTCACTAGTACTAACGTTGGACGCATTGCAACATAACAGCATTGCAAAAGTAACAAACAATGTGTGATGACTTAACGTATGTAATTTATTGAAAATAATTCAGTAAAAACTATAAAATAGGCCAAACGACCTTCCTTCTAGCTCGTAATTTTCAAACATAACACCTCAAGGCAGATACGTGGTAATAATTGCGTGTTACCATCTTATTTAGACTGTTACAATCCCTTATGAACCTTTTAAATGCTGTAGTAGCACCATGGTAGACCCAGGAATTACACTAGACACTAGGTTGGATATGAAAGCACAAGTTAAATAAATGTGTAAGAAATTAAAGGTTATTACCATAGCAGGAAGATTGGATCTATCAGACAAAGCCTAGATGAATAAACGGCAAAAACACTCACTCATGCCTTTGTCACGTCTACACTGGACTATGGAAATGGACTTCTAGCAGGACTTCCCCATTCTCAATTAAAGAAGTTGCAGTATGTACAGAATTCAGCTGGTGGGAAAGATAAGGAGATTTGATCATATATAATATAAATTGAGGGAACTACACTGGCTGCCAGTGCATGCCAGAATTGAGTTTAAAATTTTACTTACTACATGGAAAGCACTAAATGGAAAGGCCCCTCCTTACCTGAGCGCTCTCTTACTGATCAAGCATGGTATTAGGGACCTTAGATCGAATGACGGCACCTACCTGTGCGTTCCTCATACTCGTCTCAAGACGATAGGCGATAGGGCTTTCTCAAACTATGGAATGAACTACCTAGTAAGGTCAGGACTAGTACCTCTCTTATTGGTTTCAAGAGCAGACTGAAGACTCATCTCTTCAAAAAGCATGTTCTGACTGAAGCGCTGTGAACAGACTTGTCTGGTATCAGCGCTATATAAGTTTTATTATTATTATTAACACCAAAATAAATCACAAGAATATGTAACGACGTAACACAACATGACAGTAAAGTAAAGAAAATGTTGGGAAGTTACAATGTAACAGGACTGCATATTGAAGACATTTAAGTTATGTTTCATCTATTCCTCAGTTCATTGTATTAGCTACAAATTAACCTAACCTATCCGTCACAGAAAATGGTAAACGCTAACATTTTCTACCACAGGTTAGACGATTTTTTGCAATTTTTGTTCAAATCTGGATATCCTTTTGACTGAGTTTCTAGCCCCCTCCCCATGTCCTCACAGCATAAAAGGTTCATAAGGGATGGTAACGGTCAAAATATCCTTTTACACCGCCACACATCATCCACTGATCAGGGCAATTGAATTGACCAACCCTTTTACTAAATTTCTATATCTTTCCAATTCTTACTTTTCTTAAATTTGTTTTTTCAGATATAAAGTTTTACCATTGACAGCGTGATTGACATGATTTATAATATTTGAATACATATAAATCAAATGAAAAAAATACACTAAATAATGATTGTTAGGTTTACAGGCGCACTATCGCGTATAATTTCACAGTGAGGCAATTACATTAGTGGATCTTATGATGGTTGTCAGCAGGTAATTGTCATGAGGAGACATATACATCGTGGTCTCGCACCCGGACCTAACTCACGCAGGATATGCCGCGGCTCGGCGTCCACTAATCAGCGCTGTGTGCGCAACTCATTTACGCCGCATTCTGTCCCGCGCCGGAAACCACTGAATCAACTTTAAATCTTCTTGACAGTGATTTATCAAATTATCTGACATGATTTATGAAATTACAAGTTTACAGCAAACAGGCAGCATAAACGTAGTTGATTAGGACATATTGATAAATCCTAGGAATGATAAAAGACAATGGGATGATTGGCGCCGGGGTTGTGTGGACACGATTGTTTCAGCATCTTGAAAGAATAATAAAATTACGCTGTTATTGTTCCGCTGGATGCCCACAACAAAGGATATTAACTAAATGCGTGCGCATATTGCAATAAAATATAAAAAATGCCATTGTTGATAGTCGGGAAAGGGAATTGACTCGGGACTGGATTGTTTAAGCATAACAAAGATAGAATATATAGCAATTCATCATCATTTAACTCTTTTTTTTAAAATTTGTTCATGCCGTATCCTTATATACTGGGGTTTACAGATTGGTTTAAAGTTCAATAAAAAAAACAAGCCCTAATATTTACTGAAGAGAATGAATATACAGAAATAACAGTAAAAACTAAAAGGCTGATAAAGACAAATCGGGGATTGTTTAGAATTTCCATTTCATCTTGATCTAATAGTTAGGTAGCTACATACAATTCCTCTCTGTCCCACAACAGGAGCTGATTATCAACGAAGATTTAAACTCAGCTACCAGATTGCGCGCAAATAAGATTACCATCACATTCAAATATGGCACTTTCACTTTTATCTCATTAAATTACAACTTGACAAGGAGATTTCCTCATTAAAAATGCAAATTAGACGATAAAAATGCAGGAATCTGGTTAAATTCAAACGATCAAGCCTCATTTTCCTTTTAATAAGTTTTCTTTGAGGCCAGTAATGTGTCACTTTATCCAGCGTGAGACTGTCCAGTCTAGGATCACAGGTCCTCCCGGTGTATGTCCGGCACACAACATACTTGAGGGAGGGGTTGGGCGTCCCGTGAAGGGCTTCCCGCACACCGCCCAGGGCCCCGGCTTTGTGTGCCGAGGCGGCTATAGGTGTGCTTGGTATGAACTCCACGTACCTGCCCCATGTAGTTTCACCATAATCCAATAAAGTTTATTCGGCCTCTGTTTGGGGAGCAACGTTTCTTGGTGTTGACGCAGGGATTTCATGTATAAAATCGAATTCATAAAAATTCATTACGGCAGTGTCTGATGTCCCGGGGGTCGGCTCCGGTGTCTCCGAGCGGCGGCCGGAGCCAATTGCCAAACAACAAGGGGTGGCAGACAACACGGGCAGACAACCAACATGACAGTCACCATTTCCTCCTCACAGCAAAACCTCTACACCTAAATGTTTCGCAGGAAAATCATCACACCTTTAAATGCATTGTAGAGTGCATCATTAATAAAGTCTTGTCCATTATATTCTCTGAGAATCGTAAATTTTAATAGGACGCCCCTCTATTTATTGTTTGATTTCCCTCTCTCAGGAGACACGCCGATTAGGATAATGAGTGTGTAACCTATCAGTAATCTGATATAATCAGAGGGAATTGTGAAGTAACCCTCATAGTGAGAAATGTGGAAATCTGCGCACCTTGCCCCAGCCTGATTGATGGCACTGGCTGGGGCGAGAACCCAAACCCTGATACTACCCCTGGCATTCTGACAAGGAGAGGTTGTTCCCTCAGAGATGACAGATATATGCCCCTGATTCCCCCACTGGCATTCTGACAAGGAGAGGTTGTTCCCTTAGAGATGACAGATATATGCCCCTGATTCTACCCCTGGCATTCTGACAAGGAGAGGTTGTTCCCTCAGAGATGACAGATATATACCCCTGATTCTACCCCTGGCATTCTGACAAGGAGAGGTTGTTCCCTCAGAGATAACAGATATATACCCCTGATTCTCCCCCTGGCATTCTGACAAGGAGAGGTTGTTCCCTCAGAGATGACAGATATATACCCCTGATTCTACCCCTGGCATTCTGACAAGGAGAGGTTGTTCCCTCAGAGATGACAGATATATACCCCTGATTCTACCCCTGGCATTCTGACAAGGAGAGGTTGTTCCCTTAGAGATGACAGATATATACCCCTGATATTACCCCTGGCATTCTGACAAGGAGAGGTTGTTCCCTCAGAGATGACAGATATATGCCCCTGATTCTACCCCTGGCATTCTGACAAGGAGAGGTTGTTCCCTTAGAGATGACAGATATATACCCCTGATATTACCCCTGGCATTCTGACAAGGAGAGGTTGTTCCCTCAGAGATGACAGATATATGCCCCTGATTCTACCCGTGGCATTCTGACAAGGAGAGGTTGTTCCCTTAGAGATGACAGATATATACCCCTGATTCTACCCCTGGCATTCTGACAAGGAGAGGTTGTTCCCTCAGAGATGACAGATATATACCCCTGATTCTACCCCTGGCATTCTGACAAGGAGAGGTTGTTCCCTTAGAGATGACAGATATATACCCCTGATATTACCCCTGGCATTCTGACAAGGAGAGGTTGTTCCCTCAGAGATGACAGATATATGCCCCTGATTCTACCCCTGGCATTCTGACAAGGAGAGGTTGTTCCCTTAGAGATGACAGATATATGCCCCTGATTCTACCCCTGGCATTCTGACAAGGAGAGATTGCTCCCTCAGAGATGACAGATACATATATATACATACCACTGATTCTAGCTCCTAGCACTCTGTTTAGGATGCGGCGGTGGTCAACCCGGCAGAGAGAGAGACAGCTCCCTCAGAGATGACAGATATTGTTGACAGAAAAGCTTGCTTGTAATTGTCTAGTGTTGTGTTTACACGTGTGAGGAGGATATGCTTTGAAGCAGGAGCGGATTCCGAGGTGGACAAGGACAACTTTATTTTGATGACACTCATCTATCAGACTGTGGACTACCGCACACTTCTCGGTAAACTGCTTCTCTCCATTCATCATCAACACGCTGACAGCAATCGGTCTCAGGTGCTGCCCTCTGTTGACAGCTATTTATTTTTTCACCCCATTCTCACGAGGCAGAGGGTTTAACATTGCTATGTGGTTTCTATAGCTGTGGCATGCCCCTGTCATCAATACAGCCAGCAATAGAGGGCGCTGCCACAATGGCACCTGTATGGACCAATCCCGTATAAATAAACGAGATAAGCACTTTTGAGGACCTCAGGTCTATCTTACAGATTGTCATCCTTCATTTGTGATTCTGCTTCAAGTAATGGGAGACATCCGGAATGGCAATGACGGAAAGTGTGTAAACCAACGCCACAATAGTGGAAAAAGGCATCCCACAGAAGTCAGCTTCATCGCCACAATAGTGGAAAAAGGCATCCCACAGAAGTCAGCTTCATCGCTACAATACTGGAAAAAGGCATCCCACAGAAGTCAGCTTCATCGCCACAATACTGGAAAAAGGCATACCACAGAAGTCAGCTTCATCGCCACAATACTGGAGAAAGGCATCCCACAGAAGTCAGCTTCATCGCCACAATACTGGAGAAAGGCATCCCACAGAAGTCAGCTTCATCGCCACAATACTGGAAAAAGGCATCCCACAGAAGTCAGCTTCATCGCCACAATACTGGAAAAAAGGCATCCCACAGAAGTCAGCTTCATCGCCACAATACTGGAAAAAAGGCATCCCACAGAAGTCAGCTTCATCGCCACAATACTGGAAAAAAGGCATCCCACAGAAGTCAGCTTCATCGCCACAATACTAGAAAAAGGCATCCCACAGAAGTCAGCTTCATCGCCACAATACTAGAAAAAAGGCATCCCACAGAAGTCAGCTTCATCGCAATAACCCATATTCCTGAAAATATTTATTGGGGAAAAAATAGCACGAATGGAAGGCTTCAAAATGTTCGATGACTCTGAGGCAATGTCGGAAGTGATACGTGAATGCTGTAGCAATTACTTGTCATTCTGTTCTTGATGAATGTCACTTTGGTTTAGGCTGAAACTCCGGGACCACCAAGTAAGGGTGCACCCAGGACAGGACACAGTGGAGTTTCTCCATTAAAGAGATACTTTTTAGCTTTCTACACCAAAATGTCACATGATTTTTCATGTTCTTTCCGGCGCACATATCCAGTGCGTCTATTCAAAAAACCGGAAATCATAACATGGCTATTTCCGCTGCATTCTTCTTTTTTTTACTAATTAGTTGTGTAAGTAGGTAATTGCCCCACGATGACGTCACTCTTTTTCCCCACCACATGCATTTGAAACAGCTACTTTTCTCCCAAAAAACAAGTTTACCTTATACAGTCATACTAACAGAGCCTCCAGAGAACTTCTCTGACTGTTCCAGAGAAGTGAAGGTTCCTTTTAATGAACAATTAAATATGGATGATTGATATGACAGAGTGTGAAACACTTCACATTAAGTGTTCATTCCAACATTCACGTTGTTAGAAAATCACGATGATCACTTTCAATTGAGTTTGATATTTTGACGTCTCACTGATGCTTATCATTTTGTTAATTCGGATTCAAAATCCGCAAATTCACAAATACAATAATGTGTCAAGAAAAGACAAAAAGGAAGAAAATAAAAAATATGTATTCCCAAGTACTTACAGGAATGAGCAGCTATGGGAAGTACACGCACCTCATGAGGTACAGGGATGAGCAGCTATGGGAAGTACACGCACCTCATGAGGTACAGGAATGAGCAGCAATGGGAAGTACACGCACCTCATGAGGTACAGGGATGAGCAGCAATGGGAAGTACACGCACCTCATGAGGTACAGGGATGAGCACCTACGGGAAGTACACGCACCTCATGAGGTACAGGAATGAGCAGCAATGGGAAGTACACGCACCTCATGAGGTACAGGGATGAGCAGATGTGGTATGCGCCATTTGTATTCCACGCACAGCCCATCAATCAACGTAGTATATATCTTTTTCATGATATCTTTTTTTTACATTAAAAAAAGCAAATTCACGTATGTGACATCCGAGTTGAGTCTATAAAAGGTTTAAATAATGTTTTTGCAGACCAACTCCACAGCGGACAAAAAGTGGCTTATAAACGACATACGATACGGTCTTTATCTGCAGGTTTTTGCTGGCACAACTGATGAGGGGTGGTATAGAATGGGGATGTGACATGGGATAAACAGGGGCTTATCTAGGATTACTAAGTGAACTTTCCTGACCAACAAACTCTACACAACAAAAGCTTCAGCACAAAAGTCACGACAGGGCGGACACATGGTTCACACTAAGCAAGCAGACACGGCTCCCGGGGCTCTTTGCACGATATGTTGTCCCTGTCGTGATTTTTTTGTCCAGTGCAGACATTGATAAGTTTTACTGTGTGAGTGACAAATTCACTGAGAAATCCTCTTTCTTAATGGTAATAACAACTATTTAAGGCGAAGTAATTTGATTAGGTAAACCAAACATTGTGATTGTAATAAGATGGTTATTAATCCCCGCGGGTCTGTCTCAATAAGGTTTGTGTCAGTGTTACAGTGTTTAGTCAGCCTGGTAATAGAATCTAAGCGGAGGACAATCTCAAGTCAATATGTAAGTAGCACGCAGGGCCAACAGACGAGTCCGTGCCCGGGGTGAGAAGTGGTGGGGCCGGGCTACTGACCCCGCCCGCCAGCCCCGCCGAGACACCGGCACCGTATGCCCGCCCCGTCCGCCCCGTCCGTCCGCCAGTCCCGTCCGCCCGCCGTGTAACGTTTGGCTCCGTCAGCCCCGTCCGCCCGCCCCGCCTGCCGTGTAACGTTTGGCTCCACGGACACATTGCTCATTCAGGGTACATCGCCACCATTTGACTGGCTGGGAAAGTCCACTTGCCAACCATCATAAGTTTACTAAATGTCTTTGCCTTCTTATCCACTTAGTAGATAGAGCTAAGCCGATTTTCTCAAGCTGCCCTCAGTATGGGGACTGCGTATAAATAATAAATAAACAAATCCAAAACGTTAACAACATGTTTGTCATTCATTTCTAAGGTTTCGCCACTGACATATATTCATTTAGTTTGAAATGTTGATCCGCAAAATACCAATGGAAATCTTATATTCAAAGCTATCAAAGACATCTTGTGTACCATTTTTTAGCAATATATTTGAAAACATATGATTATTTAGTCACAATATATCTACACATTGAAGCCAACCATGGAAAAGTTACTTTCCCTTTAAGGGCATAAAGTTACCTTTAAGGAAGTCAACTTTTAAGCACATTAACATCTAAGTACATCAACTTTCAGTATATCTATTTACCTTTCAGTATATCTATTTACCTTTCAGTATATCAAGTTACCTTTCAGTATATAAAGTTACCTTTCAGCACATCATGTCATCTTTCAGCATTTCAAGTTACCTTTAAGCACATCAAGTTTCCTTTCAGCATATAAAGTTATCTTTCAGCATATAAAGTTATCTTTCAGCATATAAAGTTAGCTTTCAGTATATCAAGTTACCTTTCAGCACATCAAGTTATCTTTCAGCATATAAAGTTATCTTTCAGCATATAAAGTTAGCTTTCAGTATATCAAGTTACCTTTCAGCACATCAAGTTACCTTTCAGCATATAAAGTTAGCTTTCAGTATATCAAGTTAGCTTTTAGCACATCAAGTTAGCTTTCAGCATATAAAGTTAGCTTTCAGCATATAAAGTTAGCTTTCAGTATATAAAGTTAGCTTTCAGCACATCAAGCTACCTTTCAGTTTATCAAGTTATCAATTTAAGTAAATTTAATCAGCCCAAGTTAATTAAAGCACCCCAAGTTAATTAAAGCACCCCAAGTTAATTTAAGCACCCCAAGTTAATTGAAGCACCCCAGCTAAATGAAACACCCCAAGTTAATTTAAACACCCCAAGTTAATTGAAGCACCCCAAGTTAATTAAAGCACCCCAAGTTAATTTAAGCACCCCAAGTTAGCATTAAGCAAGGCAAGGAACCTTCATGCACATCGAGCTATCTGGGCAGTTTACAACTATTGTCACCGGAACCTGCATCCATCAATGAAATACCAACCGCCTGGACTCATATGCCTGAAATTAACATCTGAAATGGATTCATTTGCATTGGGCACATCTAATGGTCAGTGGTTGAGTTTATCCGCCAGATTTACCTGTGGTCAACATGTCTCCTCATGACTTGCAAACAGAGAGTGCCGCTATTTCCGCAGATCGTGTGATGTTTCAACTCAGCCCACTTCACATTCATGATAAGTGTGATATTCCAATATGCAAGGATACAGACCTGTAGACTTAGATCTACGAGGCAGATCACAAGTCCATTATCCAAGATTTGATCTTCTATAAATGCCATTTAAGTGCTCTTTGTTTATATTAACAAGACACGCAATCTAGGCAATCGATAATGAGAATAGGAAATTGGATGACCAATATCGCTGAACCAAACACAAAACACCCATGATTCAAATTAATTCAAACTCTTACACATGATATATTACCATCTCGGACCTAAACAAAGCTATGTCAGATTTAATATTCATGGCAACAGAAAGCCACCAGGCAAAGACGTGATGAAAGTTAACTTGCTGAGTTATGAATGAATGGATTCTGAACAGCATATCACCACAACCAATATTGTGTTCTGAATTCACTACTTAATAGTATAAAATGTAGAGGAATGCTTACCAAAAATGAGAAGACTTCAATATCAATTATATCCATTGTTGTCGATATATTGTAAATTGATTAAAACATTTTAATTGACTATTGCACAATACAATAAGTGCAGTATGGGTTAACAAATGGATAATATACAAAGGATGAACTAACCTAAAATATATAAATATGAATATGCATCACATTCAAGATTTAGAAAATCTGTCACCAGAAAATTTGTCACCAGAAAATCTGTAATCAGAAAATTTGTCACCAGAAAATCTGTCACCAGAAAAACTGTCACCAGAAAATCTGTCACCAGAAAATCTTTCACCAGAAAATCTGTTACTAGAATATCCGTTAACAGAAAATCTGTTACCAGAGGGTACTTACCACACACACACCCATAAAGTACCTTGATTTTGAATCACACTTCAATCTATTTTCAGCCATCTTAAATTCAATGTAATCACAATTGATTTTGTCTAAAATACAAAAATCAGGAATGCACTCTAGACACAATGCTATTCTACTTTTAATCCCCTATATTGGATTTTGATTCGAGTGTTTCATGTCTCAAGTATGAAAAATTCTCTGAAATGAAAACCAGGCATAAATTTGAAAATGATCAATTATATTTGTATTAACCAATCTTCAACATAATTGAGGCTGTATAAGGTTATATTGGAATAGTTTTCGTAGAGTAACTGGGATCATTCATTTATGATATAACTGAGCCATCCAATCTCTATTTACATATACTTGTATGAGCTTGCTCATTATCATGATGTGTAGATCTTAAATAAATCATTATTATTATTATTATTATTATTATTATTATTATTATTATTATTATTATTATTATAATTATTATTATTATTATTATTATTATTATTATTATTATTATTATTATTAACATTTTGGTAACATCTGATAACATTTCGTAACCTCTGATAACAATCTGGTAACATTCTTGTAACAATCTGGTAACATTCTTGTAACAATCTGGTAACATTCTTGTAACAATCTGGTAACATTCTTGTAACAATCTGGTAACATTTTTGTAACAATCTGGTAAACCCTGGTAACATTGTATAATATCTGGTAACATTCCAGTAATCTCTGGTAACATCTGATAACAGGTTCTTTAATAAGGTTGATGTTAATATCCATTAAAAAATTACTGTGGATTAAATGGGGTAGACAAATAAAGTTCAGCTTTAGAAGGAAGAAAGGTAACACTTGTCAAATAAATGTATTAAAACGGGTACATCATTTAAGTATTTCTGCACTAAACCATGTTTAATAAGCCCAAACCTAGACATTGTCAGTCTCAGAACCAATCTGCCTAAATGTTTCAAACTACTCAATGTCCAAACACAAATTGGAAAGAGTTAATACACATAGATTTGAAGTCCTGTTGAGAAAACTGTCTTAACATATGTGAACTGGAAAGAGTCAAGATTCATTAATATTAATATGCTTAATACACAATACAACAATAACTGTTATAGTAACAGTTGATCATCAGGCTAAAACAAATAGAAACAATGAGAACAGTTAATCATGTCTTGCCTTGAGCAAGGATATGTCTTAACAATGCAAATAGACCTCATATAATCTGCATATCACACGTGCATAAAGGATGGCCACAAGTATATAAACCCACGTCTAATTGGAGACCCATCAGTTCTACTGAGATCTAGTTAGATACACACATCTCAAGATGAAGGCTGTACTTGCTTTGGTGCTCTTTGGTCTTCTTGCCCTTGTGGCAGCTGACAACTCCTATGAACGCTATGGAGATTATGGAAGCTATGGAGCTTATAATAACTACCCACATGCATATCATGGGAATTATTATGGACATCAGGGACTCACTAGAGGGTAATCCAACAATATCATATTATGACCATTGCATGTCATAGCTATCTAAAGAGCCATAATTCTCTAAATATATTGACAATAGTTTCATTATATTAACTAAATGTTTTACTGTATAGTTGGAAAACATTTCTCCATTTAGTGAATGAATTTATGCTAAACAATACAATATTCTTCATTTGAAAATTGAAATCAATATTTTAGGTACCATGGAGTATATGCTCCTTACAGAAATGACCTGCGTCAGAAGGCAGTGAACCACAAAGCTGTTGCTAATGGAGCCAGTCAGGGTACTGCTGGGCATGATGGAGTTCCCGGCACTCCTAGCGAACACAGATATGGCCGTTATTACAAAGGCTATGGTGACAGTTATTATGGCTAATGAAAATGATGACTATCATACTCTAAGATATTGATAAAAATAAAATGATCTGCAATATTATTTTCTTTGTTTGATTGCATCAATGAGAATGTATCAATTAAAAGCCTGTTAGGGGGCCAATGCCATACGTCTTCCAAAGAGTCACTTTGGCATTATCAAATAAACATGATGAAACATAGAGCACTGGTTAGAGGTATCTAAGTATCCAACTTTCTTATTAATTGTACAGCATGACTGATGTACTTGTCCCTGCAAGGAATTGAATCCCCTCATGCAATAGACTTTTATAGAATAATCAAATATATATATTTGGTTATTCTATAAAAGAACCTGATTTCTTTGTAATGATTCAAGACGTGCCCAATAAATGTTTTAATATCTGAAAAGAAAAAAAACATTGAAAATTATTCTTTAAAATTCTAGCACAGTTGGTTAATCAAAATATCTGTGCCATATTTGGCTTCATAATTAGTAGGATGTTTGTGGGTTTGAATCAAAATGCCAACAGTTTCTACAATCACACTGGTTAATAATAATAATAAATATCTAAATTTCTATAGCGCCATTTCAGACCCGGTCTGCTCATGGCGCTTAAAGGTAAGGTAATTGAAAGGTAATTGAAAAGTCTAGCTGATTTAAACATTGTTGCTGAAAAGGTCATAAAACACCATTTCACCATGGATCTTCAAAGACTCCCCTCCTCTGGCACTTTCTCCATGCCAGACATGGAAAGCTGCTAAAAGTATCATGATTACTTTTTTTTAAATGGTTGATAAAGATTTTTAAATTTTCAAAATCATTTTATGGTTGATTTTGGGCATCAACTCTCATGTTACATGGATTAGTAGTGATGCAGGTTTTGAGTAAAAATAAAACATAAATGCCAAATCATTTGGTTTCACCATTGAAACTAGAAAATATATTTTGCAAAGATACACTGAAATAGTGTTCAACTGATATCAAACAATTGCCAACACATTTTCAAATAATTTAATTTTGATAATTATGCAATTTATTCAAACTCTTACAAATGATATATTACCATCTTGGACCTAAACAAAGTTATGTCAGATTTAATATTCATGGCAACAGAAAGCCACCAGGCAAAGATGTGATGAAGGATGACTTGCTGAGTTATGAATAAATGGATTCTGAACAGCATATCACCACAACCAATATTGTGTTCTGTATTCACTACTTAATAGTTTAAAACTGAAGATGTAGAGGAATGCTTGCCAACAATCGGAAAAACCTCAATATCAATTATATCCATTATTGTTGATATATTGTAAATTGCTTAAAACATTTTAATTGACTATTGCACAATACAAAAAGTGCAGTATGAGTTAACAAAAGGATAATATACAGAGGATGAACTAACCTAATATATATAAATATGAATATTGGTAAATGCATCACATTCAAGATTTAGAAAATCTGTCACCAGAAAATTTGTCACCAGAAAATCTGTCACCAGAAAATCTGTCACCAGAAAATCTGTCACCAGAAAATCTGTCACCAGAAAATCTGTCACCAGAAAATCTGTCACCAGAAAATCTGTCACCAGAAAATTTGTCACCAGAAATTTGGTAACCAGAAAATCTGTCACCAGAAAATCTGTCACCAGAAAATCTGTCACCAGAAAATCTGTCACCAGAAAATCTGTCACCAGAAAATCTGTCACCAAAAAATCTGTCACCAGAAAATTTGTTACCAGAATATCTGTTACCAGAATATCTGTTACCAGAATATCTGTTACCAGAATATCTGTTACCAGAATATCTGTTACCAGAGGGTACTTACCACACACACACCCATAAACCACCTTGATTTTGAATCAAGCTTCAATCTACTTTCAACCATCTTAAATTCAATGTAATCACAATTGATCTTGTCTCAAACACAATAACCGTGAATGCACTCTAAACACAATGCTATTCTACTTTTAATCCCCTATATTGGATTTTGATTCCAGTGTTGCATGTCTCAAGTATGGAAATTTCTCTGAAATGAACAATCAGGCATTAATCTGAAAATGATCAATTATATTTGTTTGTATTAACCAATCTTCAACATAATTGATTTTGTTTGTTTGTTTGTTTGTTTGGGGTTTTACATCACTTTCAACATTATTTCAGTCATTTCGTGATGAGACCTACTTGTAGCAGATATAGTGCTGCCTCACTGAATTGTCATGTCGCAGGTCCTTGACATGACAACCCGCCCGGTCACAGATTTACAAGGACAACGGGTTAACCCTTTAGGCACGGGCCTCAGCTCATATGGGAAATTGTATCATGAGTTCAATCTTGGCACGGCCAGGGTTCGAACCCACGACCTTTGGATCACCACAGAGGAACTGGTGCTAATAAGCTGGCGCTCTAACCAACTGCGCCACGGCCCGTGGCCTTTCAACATAATTGAAGCTGTATAAGGTCATATAGGAATTCCTGAGTGACTGAGATTGTTTATTTATGATATAACTGAACCATCCAATCACCATTTACATATACTTGTATGAGCTTGCTCATTATCATGATGTGTAGATCTTACCTTTTAAAGATAGGGCATACACATTTGGTATTGTGTAAACATTCTGATAACATATGGCAACATTCTGGTAACATATGGCAACAATCTGGTAACATCTGATTACATCTCATAATCTCTGGTAGCAATCTGGTAACATCTGATAACCTCTAGTAACATTTTGGTAACATCTGTAACAATCCTGTAATGTCTGGTAACATTCCAGTAATCTCTGGTAACATTTGATAACAGGTTCTTTGGTTTTTGTTAATAGCCATTAAACAATTACTGTATATTAAATGGGGTAGATAAATAACGTTCAACTTTTAAGAAAGATAACACTTGTCAAATAAATGTATTAAAACGGGTACATCATTTAAGTATTTCTGCAGTTAACCATGTTTAATAAACCCAAACCTAGACATTATCAGTCTCAGAACCAATCTGTCTAAATATTTCAAACTACTCAATGTCCAAACACAAATTGGAAAGAGTCAATACACACTAGATTTGAAGTCCTGTTGAGAAAACTGTTTGAACATATGTGAACTGGAAAGAGTCAAGATTCATTAATATTAATATGCTTATTACACAATACAACAATAACTGTTATAGTAACAGTTGATCATCAGGCTAAAACAAATAGAAACAATGAGAACAGTTAACTAAGTCTTGCCTTGAGCAAGGGCATGTCTTAACAATGCAAATAGACCTCATATAATCTGCATATCACACGTGCATAAAGGATGGCCACCAGTATATAAACCCACGTCTAATTGGAGACCCATCAGTTCTACTGAGATCTAGTTAGATACACACATCTCAAGATGAAGGCTGTACTTGCTTTGGTGCTCTTTGGTCTTCTTGCCCTTGTGGCAGCTGACAACTCCTACGGACGCTATGGAGATTATGGAAGCTATGGAGCTTATAATAACTACCCACATGCATATGATGGGAATTATTATGGACATCAGGGACTCACTAGAGGGTAATCTAACAATATCATATTATGACCATTGCATGTCATAGTTATCTAAAGTTATCTTAAGTATATTGACAATAGTTTCATTATATTAAATGTATTTCATTATATTAAATGTATTTCATTATGTAAATGTATTTCTGTATAGTTGGAAAACTTTTCTTCATTTAGTAAATGATTTAATGCTAAACATTACAATATTCTTCATTTGAAAATGGAAATCAATATTTTAGGTACCATGGAGTATATGCTCCTTACAGAAATGACCTGCGTCAGAAGGCAGTGAACCACAAAGCTGTTGCTCATGGAGCCAGTCAGGGTACTGCTGGGCATGATGGAGTTCCCGGCACTCCTAGCGAACACAGATACGGCCATTATTACAAAGGCTATGGTGACAATCATTATGGCTATTAAATACTAATAACTATCACATCCTAATATTTTGATAATAAATAAAGAATATCTGCAATATTATTTTCTTTGTTTGATTGCATCACTGAGAATGTATCAATTAGAAGCCTGTTAGAGGCCAATTTCACACGTCTTCCAAAGTCACTCTGGCATTATCATATAAACATGATGGAACATAGAGCACTAGTTAGAAGTATCCAAGTATCCAACTTTCATAATGATTATACAGCATGGCCGATGTACTTGGATCCCCTCCCTCATGCAATAGACTTTATAGAATAATCAATATATATATATATATATATATATATATATATATATATATATAAATATATATATATATTCATATATATATATATATATATATATATATATATATATATATATATATATATATATATATATATATATATATATATATATATATATATATATATATATATATATATATATATATATATATAGATATACAATCAAATATATATATTTGTTTTCACTATAATTAGTGGGAAGTTTTCGGGTTTGAATCAAAATACGAACAGTTACTACAATCACAGTGACTGAGATCGTTTATTTATGATATAACTGAGCCATCCAATCACCATTTACATATACTTGTATGAGCTTGCTCATTTTCATGATGTGTAGATCTTACCTTTTATAGAAAGGGCATGCACATTTGGTAATATGGCCATTATTACAATGGCTATGGTGACAATCATTATGGCTATTGACACTAATGACTATCATACCCTAAAGTATTGATAAAAATAAAATTATCTGCAATATTATTTTCTTTGTTTGATTGCATCAATGAGAATGTATCAATTAGAAGTATGTTAGGGGTCCAATACCACACATCTTCCAAAGAGTCACTATCATCTTCCAGAGGCATTATCAAATAAACATGATGGAACATAGAGCACTGGTTAGAGGTATCCAAGTATCCAACTTTCTTAATAATTGTGCAGTATGACTGATGTATTTGTCCCTGGATGTATTTGTCCCTCAAATATATATATATATATATATATATATATATATATATATATATATATATATATATATATATATATATATATATATATATATATATATATATATATATATATTTTATTGCCAATATTCATATCATGGATATTTAGTGAGTTTATCTGAAAGGGTTAACCATATTGCATGATTCAGCAATATATTGAAAGCCATCATCTGCCATGTATTTTATTTCAAACATAAATTATCATGTCTTGTGATCAGACAATTAAAAAGAACATATGTCATTGTTTGAAAACTTTAGATTTTAAAGTGTATCATTAATCCTAATTTAATCTTCCAATTGAGCATTTATTTGATGAAATGTGTAATTTTTGTTTCCTCTCCATGTAAACCTGAATTCTTTGCATTGATTCAAGAAATGTGCCTGAGTAACAATGTTTTGATATCTGACAAGAATTAAAAACATTTAAACAATTATTCTTCACAATTATAGCACAGTTGGTTAATCAAAAAAAGCTATGTCATATTTGGTTTTATAATTAGTGGGAAGTTTGTGGGTTTGATACAAAATACCAACTGTGGCTACAATCCCATTTGAAAGTCCAGCCAGTTTAGACCTTATTGCTGAAAAAGTCCTAAAATATCATTTCACCATGGATCTTCAAAGACTCCCATTCTCTAGCACATTCTCAATATTAGACATGGAGAGCTAAAAGTATCATTACTCTTTTAAAAAATGGTTGATAAAGATTTGTAGGTTTTAAAAAAAACAACAAATTTTGTTGATTTTGGTCATCAATACTTATGTTACATATAAACTGTTAATTTAGTAGTGTTGCAAGTTTTGAAGAAAAAAAATTAAACAGAAATGCCAAATCATTTCATTTTCCATTGAAATTAGAAAATATATTTTGAAAAATACATTTAAATGATGTTCAACTGATATGAAACAACTGCCATAATATTCTCATACAATCTTATTTTGATAATTATGTAGTTCATTTTTTCATAATGTGAGCATCTTATTGATAAGAAGTATGTGTTTATTATTTCAAGAGCAAGGAAAGATCATAAAGTTATTTCAAAGCCAAAACATTTTATGTAGGTAAGGAAAATTGTGCACATTCGTCTGTGGTATCAACAGAAAATAATTGATAATGAAATAGGTTTCAAAAGGAAATATTCAAGATTGAGTACTTTGTATAACTTTAAATGAACTCAAAGATCACTTCCAACATCTGTGTGGGCAAGAATGCAAAGTAGACCTAAAGCTTTCTGTCATTTCTTTTTTCTAAAGCTCAATTGTGAAATAAAAGATATCTTATTGAAAAATAAGATCAAGAAACATAGTATCTTCAATAGCAGGTATTCAAGTTTGGCTTTGGTAAATATCAGGATCTTGGTGAACCTTTCATTATTTACAAAAGTGCAAATACAGTTTGGATGACAGAAAATTTGTTTTCATCCACCCCGTCTTGAATCCTATTTAAGTGCTGTTTGGGTTGTAGTTTAATAGTATGCATGTTTCCAGACCTGTAGCTTGAAATCAACAACAATGAGCAATCTGCTCTAGGGCTAATATAATAAGTAATATCGTTGTTGTTTTTTTAGAAATATTATAGATAATATACTACCCTGAAATATAAAATACCCATTTCCCGATCATGATCATCAGAAATGAGCAAAGAACTCATACTCTAAAATGTCAATTTCGCAAAGATGAACAAAAAGATGATTTCATATCATTCTTTCATTATTCTATATGATGATTTCATATCATTCTTTCATTATTCTATATTCTACATGGTATCTGGAGCTTTCCCTAAGTCAAAGAATATGCATTCATGGGCTGTTGGACAGTTGGTTAGAGTGCCAGCTTATTAGCACAAATTCCTCTGTGGTGATCCAAAGGTTGTGTGTTCGATCCTAGGCCATGTCGAGATTGAATTCAGGATACAATTTCACTCATGAGCTTAGGCCCATGCCTAAAGGGTTAATCTGTTATCCTTGTAAATCTGTGACCGACTGGATTGTCATGTCAAGGACCTGCAACATGCCAATTCAGTGAGGCAGCACCTGCAACATGACAATTCAGTGAGGCAGCACTATATCTGCTACAAGCAGGTCTCACCTTTAACACAAGCAACAGTGTCCAAAAACATTAAATCATGAATCGTTTGTCTATTGCTTTCGCAAATATAACAAAAGCAGTTGGATGATACTGAGCATAATCATTGTAACAACCACATATTAGGCCATGGGCCGTGGCGCAGTTCGTTAGAGCGCCAGCTTATTAGTACCAGTTCCTCTGTGGTGATCCAAAGGTCATGGGTTTGATCCCCGGCCATGCCGAGATTGAACTCATGATACAATATGGGAAATTGTATCATGAGTTCAATCTCAGCACGGCCAGGGTTTGAACCCATGACCTTTGGATTACCACAGAGGAACTGGTGCTAATAAATTAGCGCTCTAACCATCTGCGCCATGGCCCTGGGCCTCTATTACGATTATTGAAAATTCATAATCCTATCATTGACTTATTGTGAAAAATGGTGAGAATTTATTGATAAAATTATTCAATATAATGTAAAAGGCTATTTGTTTTATACAAAATTTATAGACATTTATAATTTTAATATTGCACTTAATATTCACATCAAATGACCACACATGTAAAGGTTGTTTACATTGTATATCTATCAGTAATATAGCGTGTTGTCTAGCTTGGTCCTGAAGATGGAAATGCCAAAGCTGGATAAGCACCCCCCAAAAATGATTTAATTCAATACCAAATTGTCAAATGAGGAAACCACCAAAAGGGTATTCACTCAAACCTATTTTGAAATTCATTCACGTTGAACGGGCTTTCATGTTTAAATTGGTGTTAATAATAATATACATTTTTAACAAATGCCAGACATATTTAACAAATGATTTGTAGTTTGAATACCTCAGTACAATAAAAGGGCAATCTTTGAAATCAAACAGTTCGAGGTAATTTCATAACAAAGTTTTTTGAGTTACATTTGAGTCATAGAAAATGATAAATAGATAGTATTGCTGGAAACTGGGACACTGATCAAAAGATTATTTAAGTGGAGTACCTTTCAAAACCAATCATTTACTGAAATGTTTAACTATAATATGTCAGTAATATGTTTGGAATACTGCAATTTGGAATACTGCAATGTTTAAAGTCAATATTAAATAAAAACTAGGATGGATGGCTAGGATGGTTAACCAGCTCTTGCCTCCAGCAAGGCCATGTCTTAATAATGCAACAACTACTCTTATAATTAATATATCACACGTGTCAATAACACTCATCAAAGATGGACACGTGCAAGCCGACAGTATAAAAGCTCAAAACATTAACTTGAGACCCATCAGTTCTACTGAGATCTAGTTAGATACACACATCTCAAGATGAAGGCTGTACTTGCTTTGGTGCTCTTTGGTCTCCTTGCCCTTGTGGCAGCTGACAACTCCTACGGACGCTATGGAGATTATGGAAGATATGGAGGCTACAATAACTACCCACAACAATACCATGGACACTATTATGGACACCAAGGTCTCACCAGAGGGTAAGCTGTCTTGATTTACATACAGGTAGAGAGAAGAGACATGGAAATTGTCAGCTCCATGTTCTAAACATGGAAAAATATTATTTTCATATCAAATTTTATTTTTCGGTCAAATATTTAAAAGAATGCTACTTACATGAATTTGTATTTCTGTAATTCACCCTCATTATATTAAAACTGACTTATCATATATTATGACCATTATGTATCATAGCTATTTACATAAATATTATTTCATAAATAAAGGCAATACTCTGTGCCGTTAGAAAATCAGTCATTTAAAAAGCATTGTTTATATCAAATGATACAAGAGTCCTCATTTAAAAATGGAAATCATTATTTCAGGCACCATGGAGTATATGCTCCTTACAGAAATGACCTGCGTCAGAAGGCAGTGAACCACAAAGCTGTTGCTCATGGAGCCAGTCAGGGTACTGCTGGGCATGATGGAGTTCCCGGCACTCCTAGTGAACACAGACATGGCCATTATTACAATGGTTATGGTGGCGATCATTACGGCTATTGAAAATTCATGAACCTATAATTCACTTATTGTGATAAATGGTGAGATTTTATAGAAAAAATCATTCAATTTAATGTAAACGTCTATTCAATCAATATGAATCACTTAAAATATATTACGGTATGTCTAGTTTACAGCTATTTTCTATTTACAGAGTGGTCATATTCAGATGATACCCAACACAGATCCATACAGATTTATATTTTGTCAAATAAAGAAATAATATGTCATAATGTTTTTCATGGAATAAAAATAAACAAAATGTATAATTTGTTTTGTTCATTACAAATAAGGTAAATCTAAGTCAACTGAGTTGAACAATACCACCAATACATGTACATTACTTTGTTTCAGAAAGGTTATTGAAGATGAAAATTGTTCAAAAGCTTCATAGGATAAAACCCTACATTATTTTAATGACAATCCATCAGTTCTGCTGAGATCTAGTAAGATACACTTGTCACAAGATTAAAGGTTTTACTAAATTCATCTTGCCTCAATCTGATCACAAAGAATACCGTGGCAATATTAAACATGCATCCATATCTACAGTAAAATACTTTGAAGTGAACCAGATTAACATGCATATGACTAGTACAAAAATCTAAAGATTAATGTGGCTTGTTGGAAAGAATCATTTTGACGTAATTCATGACAGTCTCTTTTTCTCAAAATAGACATAATGTCCCTCATTATCCTTTTATTTGAAATGAAGGTTGAAAAATAGATCAGTTACTCTGTTTCTGTCTTGACCATATGGTGTTAGACTTCTTTCACGACACATAATTTAACCAAATATTATCTAGACACCAGATGATGTGATAAATAAATGGTTTGCCTAAAAAGCCCTATTAATGAAAAACATATACTCAACATGCCAAACTTATACAAGTGTGACCAACGTTTGTATTCCCAAAAATGACCTAGTGCAAGATAATTATTTTGTTTGAAAATAACTACTAAAATGATTTCAGCTTTTAATGTATACATTGCTTAAGGATGGATTTTTCTACTGATTTTGATACCATCTTTGTTTTCTGTATGAAGACATTTTATTTTTTGTGTGTGTTTTCTCCATTTGCCAAAAATAAAGAAATAAAAACATCAATATTTTGTTTTGACTTTCATTTTGCTCTAAAATGATCCCAACATGAAGATTTCACCTTTGGTCATTGTATAAAGACATCACATGACATGTACTCCCCTTAAGAGAAATCAAGCACTTTCTCAACCAACATTCCGCCATCTTGATTTCTGTTATGAATGAACTCATTGAGTACATATTAACACATTAACTCCCTATGAAATTAATGTCCTACCGGACTACTTTCCATAAGACTTCTCCAGAAAAATGTGCACCACTCCAGTAACTGGTTTTCTTTGGCTAATTTCAATTCTCTGTTTTATGTGTTCGAGTTAAATATATAAAATGTGTATGGACATTATATGACACACCTCATATTCAATATAAATTATTACATGCTAACCTTATATACCTACCTACAGAGAATCAACTAGAAAATGGTTAGATTTAAATGAGAGATGAGTTATAGATACCTGTTTCTTTTTATCGATTTGCATTACTATTGATTTCATCTTAGACAAACATATTTTTGGAAAATTTTACTCTATAAATTTAATTCAGGCTCTTGTGTGAAATAACGGAATATCCCTTTATAAAAATAACTTGATCAAGTGATAAAGATGTTGACTATTTGTGTGATTTACCAGTGAGACGGTCAAATCATACTAATCAACATGGCTCAGTGGGTAAGACATCTGTCTCCCGTGCTAAAGGTCTGGGGTTCAATTCCCACCGGGAACAATATATTTTTTTTTTATTCATGCTGAAACTGAAATCTTCATTTTGAAGTTTTATTTTCGCAACATGCACATCAGAACATATAGAATTGAAACATTTTTTATTTTGATAGAAATTATAAAAAATAATGATGATAGAATAAACAAAGGTGAAATCTTCACAGGTGAAATCTTCATGTAGGAATCTTTTTAGAGCAGAATGAAAGTCAGAACACATAAAATGTGTTTTTTCTTTAGTTTTTTCTTTAGTTTTTTCTTTAGTTTTTTCTTTAGTTTTTTCTTTAGTTTTTTCTTTAGTTTTTTCTTTAGTTTTTTCTTTAGTTTTTTCTTTAGTTTTTTCTTTAGTTTTTTCTTTAGTTTTTTCTTTAGTTTTTTCTTTAGTTTTTTCTTTAGTTTTTTCTTTAGTTTTTTCTTTAGTTTTTTCTTTAGTTTTTTCTTTAGTTTTTTCTTTAGTTTTTTCTTTTGTTTTTTCTTTTGTTTTTTCTTTTGTTTTTTTTGGGTTTTTTTTGGTTTTTTTTTTTGGCAAATGGAGAAAATACAAAAAAATAAAATAAAATGTCTTTATTAGCAAAGAAATGGAACAACTTCAATTTTTATACAATGCTGTGACTCCAAGTTTTCTACTATGAAAAATACTGACTTAAACAAATATAAAATCTTCATACTGGGGTAATATTTGAGCAATATGCATGTCAGAACATATAGAATTGAATATGTTTTTTGCCAACATAGAAAATATAAAAAATAGTAATTATATGCAGAAAAAATATATGAAATCTTCTTATTCCAATTTTATTTCAGTTTAGAAAAAAACAAATTATAGCATGGATCCAATTTCAAGAATTTATCATAAACTTCAAGTAAGGTGATCAAGAGGCCAACCTTGAGCATCTCTGAATAAATCCAGTGCGATGCAATAGTTCCCAATGTTTCAGCATTATTATGGGTCTCACAGGTCTGATGATATGCTTTGACCTTTTCTCATGGCAGGATTGCTCACTCAACATTTCACCTGGATCCACATTTAAAAATAAACATGGACTGTACCTATCTAAGGTGTTGTTACAATTCATCAACACTTAAAACATACCTGCAAACAATGCTCATTCTTAACTACATTCAATCAGATTGATATATTATATATTCCAAAACAATTTTCAAGATCTTCAAAATGTGTAGTTGTCAATATTTGACCATATCTGTCACTGACAGGATGGAAATCAACAGGTCACATGTCACCTGTATGTGCATTTCTCTGTTGTCCAGTGAGATCAGCCAACAATGCATGTACTCATATGTGCAAAGATCACCTCTTGGAAATGGTGTCGATACCTCTAAAATAGTTCTCTAGTTTCACAGTTGTTTAAACACTACTAACAATATAGAATTAGAATTTCTATATTTGAAATAAATTCAAATATTGCAATAATTATTTTAATTGTCAAATAAAACCACAATTTGAATGAGAAACATGTGTAGTAATAATGCTCAGATGTGTGTACAGTGATTTGCCCACTATTTTTGACATGTGAAAGTGACTACACACCCCACTAATCTGAGTACTAATCTCAGTAAGCAAGTGCTCCCAGCAGGATGCCACCTCATATTTTTAATCTCTACCTACTGTACCCTTACCTGAGACTTTCCTCTTTTTGTCAGGTATGTTGGCTTAAGGGAAAAACACGTAATGATTTTTTATAATGAAAAACAAATAAAATACTTGAACCCCAGACCTTTAGCACGAGAGACAGATGTCTACTGAACAGTATGATATGACCTTCTAATTGGTAAATCACACAAATAGTCAACATCGTAATCACTTTATCAAGTTACTATATAAAGGGATATTCAGTAATTACACACAATAGCCTAAGTTAAATTTATAAAATAAAATGTTCCAAAAATATGTTTGTCTAAGGTGATATCAATAGTAATGAAAATAGATCAAAATAAACATAAATCTGTAACTCATCTTTCATTTGAATCTAACCAGTTTATAGTTGATTCTCTGTATGTAGGTATATAAGGTTAGCATGTAGTTATTTATATTGAATATGAGGTGTGTCATATAATGTCCAGACATATTTTATCTATTTAACTTGAACTCATAAAACAGAAAATTGTAATAAGCCAAAGAAAGTCAGTTACTGGAGTGGTGCATATTTTTCTAGAGAAGTCATTTGGAAAGTAGTCCAGTAGGATGTTGGTTTCATGGAGATAATGTGTTAATATATACTCAATGGGTTCATTCATAACAGAGATCAAGATGGCCGAATGCTGGTTAAGAAAGTGCTTGATTTATCTTAAGGGAAGTACACGTCATGCATAGAGCCATGAATGAGAAACTGAGCCATATCCCACCCACAAGCTGGACCAATATATTTGAAATAATAAAATCACGGACGTATGTGTCAAATAAATCATTCATATTGTTGACTTGAACATACTTGGTGAGCTGATTCTTCCCTTTAATGCTTCAAACTCTGCCCGGGTAACTTTGATACTCTTCGCAGAGTGCATTTCATATCTGGGAACATACTGAGGTTTTACATATCAACCCTTTCATGCACTCACTTCCTTTACATATCAAACCATTCATGTACTCACTTCTTTACATATCAAACCATTCATGCATGCACTTGTTTTAAATATCAAGCCTTTCATGCATGCACTTGTTTTACCTATCAAACCATTCATGCACTGACTTGTTTTACATATCAATCCTTTCATGCACTCACTTGTTTTACATATCAAACCATTCGTGCATGCACTTGTTTTACATATTAATCCTTTCATGCACTCACTTCCTTTACATATCAACTCATTCATGCACTCACTTCCTTTACATATCAAACCATTCGTGCAATGCACTTGTTTTACATATCAAACCATTCATGCACTCACTTGTTTTAAATATCAAGCCTTTCATGCACTCACTTGTGAGTAAGCTGATTCTTCCCTGTGATGCTTCTTACTTTAATACTCTTCACAGAGTGCATTTCATATCTGGGAAAATGACAATTTGTAGTATGCTGATGCTTTTAAATATATTAAGCTAATTGAATGGCAATCAGAGATTGCTAGACAAACCATCTTGTGTGGAAACTGATTGTAATATTTTCTCTCAGGTATTGACTGTAACCATTCCTTATGAATCATTTATGCTGTGAGGGTCCAAACAGGGACTGGAATAGCGTTCAAAATTAAACTATTTTTGCACACTTCCCAATCCTAAAAAATCCTAGTTATTTATGTAAGTCCCAACCACTGACTTTCCCATTGAGTAAAACAAGCTTTTTAGTCAAAGGAACCAAGGTGTCACTTGCTGGGACAAACAGGCCAGTGCCTTTTGTTCTTAGCAAACGTGTTACAATTAAGCTATCTGCTGTCCCACCACTTGTCTACATTGTGGCTCTTATCATGCCTAGATCAGGCCTTCCCCAATCACTTTGAAATGGTTGACCAATCAAGGCATAACTGACTGCTCCTCATGAATGATTTATACTGAGATGCCACAGCTCTACAATCCCCTGTCTAGGTCGGCCCCTGACATGAGGAGGGGGCTAGAAACGCAGTCAATCTCAGGTAGAACTCGGGGCACAAAATATGTTGTGTGGCAGTTTATCCCATATGTCAATAATATATAGCTGTCTCACTGAATTGTCATATATGAGAAATAGAAACATGAATTAAATGCCGGTGCAGCCAGGAATTGAACCCATGATATTTGGATAATCACAGAAGAACTGATTCTAATAAGTTTGTACTTTATGAAACTGCATCACAGAAGAGAGTATAATTTCTAATTTCCAAGTGGAACAAATATATAGCATGCAGCAATGCAAACATAGTCTTTTAGAATTTGCCATTTTGAACTTTTCGAATAACTAATTTATTATCAAGATACGAATGGCACAGTACATTGGTTTGGATGTTCTAATTTTGGAACTTCAAAGTATTAAACGTCTTCAATTTGTGTACAACTGGCAATCTATCTTTGGTCCCAAATTTGAATTTCCTGTAAATTAATCATGAAAACATTTAAGAATTGCCACAAACATAAGGAAACAAGGCTAAAGAAATACATCCTAAACTTGTAAAAATCTCCAAAGGTTTAGAAACCTGTGGACAATTCCATTGTATAAAAACATTGTATGTATGTATGTATTCTTTTATTTTACATGGGACAACTAATACAGTTACAACTGATTTTCAATTAGGCCCATACAAATAAAACACACACAATTAGGCAACACATTTACATAAAAAAGAGTTAACATGTACAAGATTAAAATCAGTTCAAGTTCTGCTATTTACAAGATACTGCACAACCCTGCTCTTAAAATGGTTTTGAGAAGTACAATCATTCATGTTAAAATTTAACCTGTTGACAGCTTCTGGACCTCTGAATGTAAAACTACGCTGGCCAGCTGCTAGTTTATGTTTCGTTGGTTTGGGTCTACTGTCGACACTAGCCCTGGTATTGCACCTTTCTCTCTCTGAGTTGTACTGTATGGAATCATAGAGATACCTTGGACACTCATTTGTGTAACATCTATACATCATAATGTTTAAATGAAGCTGAATTCTCTCCTCAACTGATAACCACTTAAGTTCCGAGAGAATGTCTCTTTTATGGGAGAATCTATTCCATCCAAGGGTGACTCGGCCTCCCCTATTTTGGAGCCTTTGGAGCCGTTTTAGGATGGTGTTGCTGCAGTTTCCAACTACAATATTACAGTAGTCGAAAATTGGTAGGACTAGGGCATTAAACATCATGGTAGCTACGTTTCTATCAAGATAACCTCTGACTCTTTTTAGAACACCAATCCTTTTGGAGATTTTGTTACACAAGATCTCAGCATGCTTGTCCCATGTTAGTGAGGGATCCATGATGAGTCCTAAGTATTTGTATGAGTACACCTGCTCTAGCTGATTTTCACCTAGTTCTATACAAACAGTATCTGCATTGTTTGATAACCTTTTCTGAGTTCCAAATAACATAAATTTGGTTTTATTTACATTCAAATGAAGTTTGTTCTTTTCCAGCCATCTGTTTGCATTTATGAGATCCTTTTCAATCTCCTCTTTGATGGAATCTGTTGTTTTTCCTGCATACATCAAAACAGTATCATCTGCATACATTACAATTTTACATTTTTGGATTTTAGTGGGTAGGTCATCAACAAATATCACAAATAGGAGGGGCCCTAAGATCGATCCTTGTGGGACTCCACATGTGACAGGCATTTTATCTGACACTGCCCCTGCAGCTGACACACTCTGTTGTCTTTTTGTCAGGTACGACCTAAACCAATCTAATGGTTTGTCCTTCACTCCAATGAAGTTGAGCTTGTGGAGTAGGCGCTGACTGTCTACGGTATCGAAAGCCTTTTTCAGGTCTAAGAAAACTGCTCCAGTGAGCTCACCCCTGTCCATATTATGGAGTATGTAATAAGGTACATTTATTAGTGTGGTACAGGTTGAATGCATGGGTTGAAAGCCTGACTGAGCATTACTGGGTAAACCTACAGACTTCATATATTCTGAAAGCTGGTTATGAACTGCCCGCTCAAAGATCTTCATTACAGCAGGGATGATGGCTATAGGTCTGTAGTTACCTGGGTCAGTAATACTATTTGCCTTATGTATTGGAGTCACCCTAGCCTGAGTCCATTCTGCAGGTAAGATACCAGTTTGTAGGGATGTGTTCATGATTTTGCATAGGGGTTTGTAAATGATATCACTAGAGTCCTTAAGTAGCCTGCAATGTATGTTGTCTAAACCCGGGCCTTTCCACATTTCATTTCCCTAATCTGTTTACTAACAAAGTCATGCTCTATTTCTGAAAACTTAAATGTGGTTTCTGTATGTGGATACATATCATCATTATCATCACTTCTCTGAAACTGACTAGCAAGCTTGCTACCTATAGTTGAGAAAAATCTGTTAAAACAATTACTGATATCCTTGCCAGTTGTGTACTCCACACCATTTTCTTCCAATATTTGGGTTTGAACAGACATAGATGAGGGGAGGATTTTCTTGATTGCTTTCCAAAGTTTGTCTGATTTTGACAAATTATCTAAAATTAGGTTGACAAAGTAATGATACTCTTAGGTTTTGACCTATTCTATTAGTCTGTAAATAACTTCTTTGTGAAAAAAACACAGGGTTATTTTCCAAAGAAGTCTTTTTTGTTAAATCTGACTGTGAAAATGCCAGTAAACTGAAATATGGCAATTTGATTAGAATTGAATTTTCCTTCTTAAAGTGATCAGTGTACTTTGGGTGAAAACTAGCATTATTAGAAAGCTATTAAGTTACAGCTCTCAGGTCTAAAACCAAAGGTAAAGTGCAAATGAACAATGCACAGGTCAGCTAATGACAATATCAATACAATGGATATGGGTGAAGTACTATATACTAGGTATTTACTTTCATTGGTTATTGTGTTTTATACATTATTTGTAGACATTTCTAATATTTATAATTTAATTATAAATATTAATATTTGAATATTAATTACACTTAATATTCACATTGAATGCCCACTTATATGGAAATATCTATCAGTAATATATCGTGTTGTCTACCTGGGTCCTGAAGATAGAAATGCCAAAGCTGGGTGAGCATCCCCATAAAAATATGTTTAATTCAATAACTAAATGCCAAATATGAGGAAACCACCAAAAGGATATTCACTCAAACCTATTTGAAAATTCATTCACATTGTATGGACTTTTATGATTAAATTTTGAAATTGGTGTTAATAAAAATATACAATTTTAACAACTGCCAGACATATTCAACAAATTATAAAAAACACAATTAAATAGATAGTATTGCCAGAATCTAGGACACAAATCAAAGGATTTATTCAAGTGGAGTATCTTATGAAACCAATCATTTACTGAAATGCAAAATTGTAATATGCCTGTAATATGTTTGCAATACTGCAATTTGTGACCTGTTTGAAGGGTCTATATTAAATAAGAACTAGGATGGTGAACCGCTCTTGCAAATAGATCAGTTTCTCTGTTTCTGTCATGACCATATGGTGTTAGAATTCTTTTCCAACACATGATTTAAACAAATATTATCTGGACACCAGATAATATGATAAATTTGTTTGTTTGGGGTTTTACATCACTTTCAACATTATTTCAGTCATTTCGTGATGAGACCTACTTGTAGCAGATATAGTACTGCAGTACTGCCTCACTGAATTGTCATGTCGCAGGTCCTTGACATGACAATCCTCCTTGTCACAGATTTACAAGGACAACGGGTTGACCCTTTGGCACGAGCCTCAGCTCATGTGTGAAATTGTATCATGAATTCAATCTCGGCATGGCCGGGGATCGAACCCACGACCTTTGGATCACCACAGAGGAACTGGTGCTAATAAGCTGGCGCTCTAACCAACTGCGCTATGGCCTGTGGCCTATAATATGATAAATAAATGGTTTGCCTAGAAAGCCCCATTAATGAGAAACAAATACTCAATATGCCAAACTTATACAAGTGTGACCAATTTTTGAACTCCCAAAAATGAAATAGTGCAAGATAATTATTTTGTTTGAAAATAACTACTAAAATGATTTCAGCTTTTAATGTATTTAGTGCTTAGAAATGGATTTTTCTACTGATTTGGTTTTTAATTTAAGTTTAAAATTTTAACAATTTTAACCATTTTAGATTCAAAGTTGAGGTAAAAATCAGAAAAAGATGTTTTTGTTTAGAAAATATTAAAGAAAGGATAGAGTATACTTGGTAAACATCTTTTGAGAATAACTACACTACGAAAGCTAAGGCATTAATCTTTAGCAAGAACGATGGTATTAAAGATGTCTTAAAACTCAAATAATTTGTTTTTGTAAATAAAATAATTAGAACTTAATTATGTACACTTTTCAATAAGAACTAGGATGGTGAACGACTCTTGCCTCCAGCAGGGACATGTCTAAACAATGCAACAAGTACTCATACAATTAACATATCACACGTGCCAATAACATTCATCAAAGATGGAAATGTGCAAGCTGACAGTATATAAGCTCACAACATCAACTTGAGACCATTCAGTTTTACTGAGCTCTAGATAGATATATCTCAAGATGAAGGCTGTACTTGCATTGGTGCTCTTTGGTCTCCTTGCCCTTGTGGCAGCTGACAACTCCTATGGACGCTATGGAGATTATGGAAGATATGGAGGCTACAATAACTACCCACAAAGATACCATGGACACTATTATGGACACCAAGGTCTCACCAGAGGGTAAGCTGTCTTGATTTACATACAGGTAGAGAGAGGAGACATGGAAATTATCAGCTCCATGTTCTAAATATGGAAAAATATTATTTTCATATCAAATTTTATTTTTCGGTCATATATTTAAAAGAATGTTACTTACATAAATTTGTATTTTTGTAATTCATCCTCAGTATATCAAAACTGACTAATCATATATTATGACCATTATGTATCATATCTATTTACATAAATATTATTACATAAATAAAGGCAATACTCTGTGCCGTTAGAAAATAAGTCATTTAAAAAAACATTCTTTATATCAAATGATACAAGAGTCCTCATTTAAAAATGGAAATCATTATTTCAGGCACCATGGAGTATATGCTCCTTACAGAAATGACCTGCGTCAGAAGGCGGTGAACCACAAAGCTGTTGCTCATGGAGCCAGTCAGGGTACTGCTGGGCATGATGGAGTTCCTGGCACTCCTAGTGAACACAGACATGGCCATTATTACAATGGTTATGGTGGCAATCATTACGGCTATTGAAAATGGATAAAACTTGACTTATTGTGATAAATGGTGAGATTGTATTGATAAAAGTTTTAAATATAATGTAAATGACCTTTCAATCAATTTGAATCACTTTAAGATATTACAGTATGTCGAGATTACAACTATTTTCTATTTGCAGAGTTTTCAGATGATATCCAACACAGATCCATACAGATTTATATTTTGTCAAGTAAACAAATAATACATCATAATGTTTTTCATGGAATAAAAATATACAAATGTATTTCTCATATTTTGTTCATTACAAAAAAGGTAAATCTAAGTCAATTGATTTGAAAAATACAGCCATTACATGTACATTACTTTGTTTTCAAAAGTTGTTGAACATGAAAATATAGTGTTCAAAAGCTTCATAAAATAAATCCCTACATGATAGGTGTGAATGACAACAACCCATCAGTTCTGCTGAGATCTAGTAAGATACACTTGTCACAAGATTACAGGTTTTACTAAATTCATCTTGCCTGATCACAAAGAATGCCATGACAATATTAAACATGCATCCATATCTACAGTAAAATACCAGATTATTGGCCAAAATTTATTGGTTTTATCTGTCACATGACTAGTGCAAAATTATCTAAGGTTTAGTGTGGCTTATTGGAAATAATCATTTTGACATAATTCATGACAGTCTCTCTTTCTCCAAAAAGACATAATGTCCCTTATTAACCTTTTATTTGAAATGAAGGTTGAATAATATAGCCTTGCAAATAGATCAGTTTCTCTGTTTCTGTATTGATCATGTGGTGTTAGAATTTTTTTCCAACACATAATTTAACCAAATATTCTCTGGACACCAGATGATATGATAAATAAATGGTTTGCCTAAAAAGCCCTATTAATAGAAAAACATAGTACTAAACATGCCACACTTATACAAGTGTGACCAATATTTGAACTCCAAAAAATGACATAATTATTTTGTTTGAAAATAACTACAAAAATGATTTCAGCTTTTACTAAATCCAATACTTAGGATGGATTTCTCTACTGATTTGACTTTTAATTTGATTTTGAAATTTTATCAATTTTAATCATTTTAGATTCAAAGTTGATGTAAAAATCAGAAAGAGATGTTTCTGTTTAGTGAATATTAAAGAAAGGATAGAGCTAACTTGGAAAACATTTTTTGGGAATAACTACACTTAATAAAACTAAGGCATTAATCTTTAACAAGAAAGATGTTATTCAGTTTAAATAGACAGAATATTTAAAATTGACTTATAACTCTAATAATCTTAAAACTAATGATTTGTGTTTTAATAAATAAAATAATTGAAGTATATGTACACACAGACAATAAATCAAAATTCTGTCTATTCAAACTGACTAGAACAGTATTCGGAGTAAACCTGTTCTTAGACGTTGACCTATTTAGTTGGCTTTTGTTTGTTATAAAGGTACACTATTTCATGAAGTTCAATGAGCAATGATGCTGGGGTAATGCTGTGGTTATTTATCAATGAAATAGAGACATCTTTTTGGTATCTTAGCAAAAATCAAAGAAATAGGAGACAATAAAAAAAATATTTATTTTTGTATTTTCTGTGTGTGTGCTGATGACCTTCACATTCATGCCAAATATGATATTAATTCTTTAAAAATCAAAGAAATAGGAGACATGAATATCTAATCTTGAGAGCAGTCTACAATTTTTGCATTTTACATCTTTGATTATTGGTTGCCATGGCAACAATTATCATTTTATTTCTGCCATGGTCTCCATTTAAACATAACAATGATCACATCATAAGATGGCAAGACTAAAAGGCCATAATCAATGTATTTATCTCACCAATTGATATATTAAGTATGTCTCTTTGAAAAAAGTGCAGAAATTTGATTAATTGGTTTCCATGGCAACCAATTTCCTTGTAATTTATTGGTATGTGTAAATGACCAACACATTCATGCCAAATATAAAATTCATTCACAAATAATACATGAAGGTGGACACAAAAATATGTAATTTTAAGATAATGCTGAAACTTAACTTGATATGTTATTAATGGTTGCCATGGCAATAAACAACATTAGAATTTATATCACAGTCTGAATTGTTCAAAGCATGAATAAAGTATTATGTGACAGGACAAAAATTGTCAAAATCTATCCGTTTGTGTCACCCTCGGACAACTTCGGAAGGTCATATTTTGAAAAATGGCTAAAAATGCCCATATAACTGTTACCGTGGCAACCAAGAAATATGTTAATTGGCTAATTTTACCTCTGACCAAAAGTATGGTAGGGATTTGATGTGTTTGCAAAGTTTAAGAATTCTAAAACATAAGTTATGTGGAAAAGTATATTTATTTTTAATATGCCTAAAACATCATTTGGTTACCATGGCAACAGTGATATCTCAAAATCTAAACAAACAACATATGATTTTTTCATGAAAAACTGACCACCAATGTGTCTTCTTACTAAATATACTAATCTTAGAGAATGCATTTTGGCGGACCAATAACTCCCAAAATAACCATCTTTCTGAGATTGGCTCCCGTACTATAAGTTACAGCTCTCAGGTCTAAAACCAAAGGAAAAGTGTAAATGAATAACACACAGGTCAGGTCAGAATGCATAGGTCAGCTAGTGAAAATATAAATATAATGGATATGTGTGAAGTACTATATACTAGGTATTTACTCTCCCCTGTGGGTGCGGGGATTAAAGAATAGCCCCACTGCCCCCCAGCATGTCGTAACGGGCGTCCTTTTTGCTGTGGGATGCGACCCGTGTCGGGAGGATATGGAATCCTGACCATAGGGAATCTGAAAAGCTAAGATAGTGTTGAAATTGTGTGATGTGATTAACGCAATGTCAACTCTCTCTTTACTTATATACAACTAAACGGATGAAAGCTTAAATCACAACCATGGATGAGATCATTTTTATTCTATGTATAAAGTTATTCATTTTACTTCATGAACTTGAGGTGTGGATATTTCTGATTTGTGCCATCCAATCCTTAAATTCAGTGTTTAAAAACGTAACCTAGCCTTACCTTAATTAATATTTCTGCCCAAATCTGAAATCACTTGAATGTACAAAAATTCAAAAAGCCTGTGATCCAATTGAGGGAATGATGGAAATCAATAGTGTCCCATACAATACTCGAATCCTGTGCTCAGTGGGGTGTGACAATGCCTTGTTGTTCTTTGCAAATATTATAACCAATTAAACAACAGGGGGCGCAAATTTTGTAATTTTCCTAGGGAATGATATTATTTAGAGGGTGTTCCACCACTGAATCACCGGTCTTTTCTTATTTCTCTTGGAACACAATTTTCAACTTCATTCAAGAAATATTTTTAATAGGCATAAGGTAAAATTTTCACTTTTAAAAAATGCTTTGTTATCTTATCCTTGAATGAATCATATTCTTTAAATTTTAGGATGTACATAAGTATTTTTAATCTGATTTTAAACATCAGGTTGATATAAATGTGGAGCAAGAGCTTTCATGCCCTTAGTTTATATATATAGTAATGCTATATTTAGACACATGGCTGAGATCAAACCTATTTTTATCATTTGGTTTGCAGACAGCTCATGATCCTGATGGGCTGAGCACTGGGCTGGTTTGGCAGTAATACCGGTCCAGTTGCAACACGCCTGTCTTGGATCCAGATGTTCACCAGACGGGCAGATTAGATTAGGCCTGGGTCTGATTTAACCGGCTTGTGGTATATTTCCTTTAATATATTCTGGATATTTGATTTTTATTAATGATAATTTCAATGTTTGAAATTTAGGAATAATTTTAAAATTTTTGATAAATATTTGCTGAAAGAAGATTACTGCTGATTGGGTCAATCGAGGGATATAAATAAAATCTGAAAGGGTGGAGTTTTTATTCTAAGAGTATGTCATGTTGGGTATCCTCATGGCGTCAGGGCTTGGAGTTACCGGCCCAGAAAGGCGTCCCCTTGTTGGGCTCCGTGGTGGGTAGGGGACCTAACTGATGAAATATAAAATAACACACATGGCGCAAAACAAACAAAAACGACCTAGGAATGACATAGACAGTGATGACGATTCGAAGAAAACAGAAAAATGGCCTAGATTTTTAATTGCGGAAAGTTCCGATGCTGAACATACCCTGGCAAAAAAGTCACCCTTTGCAATTGCAAAGGGTATTCAAGGCATTGCCGGGGTGCCGAAAACAGTTAAAAAAAATGGGAACTCGTTTATTAATTGAAGTTGAACGGAAGAGCCATGCGGACAATCTTTTAAGATGCCGAATGTTGGCCACAGTTCCAGTTTTGATAACGGCTCATAAGACCCTCAATAATAAAAAAGGAGTGATAAGATGCCCAGATCTGGCGGGAGTTTCTGAAGAGGAAATAGTGGATGAATTAAAAGATCAAGATGTTGTCCATTGCAAACGAATTTTTATAAAGAAGGATGGAGCCAAAATTCCAATCAATACATTCATTCTGACATTTGAAGCAGCGCAGCTTCCAACATCTATTAAAGTTGGATATTTAAACGTCTGAGTTGATGTTTTCATTCCAAATCCTCTGCGCTGCTTCAAGTGTCAGAGGTATGGACATGGATCTGATCGATGCAAAGGAAACATAACTTGCCCGAAATGTACAGCCCAGCATAGTGGAGAAGAGTGTTCTTCGGAAACCATGAAATGTGTGAATTGTCAAGGCAATCACCCATCGTATTCATGGAATTGTACTTCATTTTTAAAAGAGAAGGAAATTCAGCGAATGCGCCACACCGAAAACATTTCTTTTCCTGAGTCACGTAAACGTGTTGAAAGTTTTAATAATTCCAAAACATCCTATGCTACCACCTTAAAAACCAAAGAGACAAAAACAATAGCAATACAGACAGAAATAACCTGGCCAATCGATGAAAAGAATTATTCCTATTTTTCAATTACCTCCAAATCTTCAGGAACATCCACTCAAACCCAAACACCCACTACCCCAGTAATAAATATACCAACAGTTTTATCCACTAAAACCTCTTCACAGACTCCCTCCACATCATCCAGTAATAAAAATGTAAATAGCAATAGACCAGTTGAGAAATCAGACAAAAAAGAAACCAAAGATCAAAGCAAAACTAAAATAAATAGAACTAAATCCTTAGAAAGGATGGACACAGGTGATCCTTCCGATATACATTTTACACCTGTTCACTCAAAACATAATCATAAACTTAAATGATTATGTTAAATCCTATATTTATCCTCATTATTTTTAATATGGCTATCAGCAGTATCATACAATGGAACTGTAGAGGATTCGAGGCAAACAGGCCAGAACTGGAGTTATTAGCCCAAAAATATAACGCATCGGTAATTTGTTTACAAGAAACTAAATTCAAAGATAATTCCACAACATTTAAGGGGTATGTACCTTATAATAAAGTTGGTTCAATAGATGCAATGGACCGAGCACATGGCAGAGTTTCTGTTTTTGTTAAATCCTGTATACTACAAAGTAAAGTAATATTAAATACTAATTTACAAGCTTCTGCAGTCAGGGTTACCCTGCATAATACATTAACTATATGTTCAATATATTTACCGCCTAGTGAGCCAGTTAATATTACAGATTTAAATAATTTGATAACCCAGCTGCCACAGCCATATATGTTAGTTGGTGACTATAATGCACACAACTATCTTTGGGGTGGCAGAAATAATACTGATGCCAAAGGACGTATAATAGAAGATTTTTTAAATATTAATAGTTTGTGCCTTTGGAATGACGATTCCCCGACATATTTACATCCTGCTACAGGCTCTTTAACATCAATAGATCTCTCCATGTGCACTCCAAATTTATTTTTAGACTATTCCTGGGAAGTAGAGGAAGATCAATGGGGAAATGATCATTATCCCATTATTTTAAATAACCAATTTCCTCCACCAGACGAACGAATCCCCAAGTGGAAATTTCATAAAGCCGATTGGGCAAAATTTCAAACATCCTGTTTTAATAAAATAACTCCAGAACTTTTTAACAATGTAGATGATCCTCTTCAAGTTTTTACAGATACATTGTATGATATTGCTGATGGGTGTATTCCCAAATCAAAGCCAAATTCTAAAATTAAAGAAAAACCCTGGTTTAATGATGAGTGCAAAAAAGCTGTCAAGGAGCGAAAAAAAGCTCTGAAAAAATTTAATCAACAGCCAACTCAATATAATTTGCACCAGTTTCGTATAAAGAGAGCTAAAGCCCGTTACATTATTAAAATAAGTAAAAGAAAAAGCTGGAAAGATTATGTTTCTAAATTAAATACACGTTCGCCAATTAAGAAATGCTGGGATATGGTGCGTAAAATTACTGGGAAGGGAGGTGGAGCAAGGATCAAACATCTAAATCATAATGGCCAATTAATTACAAATCCCACCGAAATAGGCAACGCAATAGGTCAAACCTTTTCCAAAAATTCCTCATCCAATAATTATTCTGCCAAATTTCAACAAATAAAAACTAGAAAAGAAAGAAACCAACTAAATTTTATATCCCATAACTTGGAAGTATATAATAAATCATTTACAATAGAAGATATGAAACTTGCTTTGGATAAATCTCATGATACTGCTCCTGGACCTGATCAAATTCACTACCAAATCCTTAAACATCTCCTCCTTCATGGAGAGAAGCCACTATAATTCCCCTTCCCAAACCTGGCAAAGATTCATCAGATTCAAATAATTATTGTCCCATTGCTTTAACAAGTTGTATTTGTAAGACAATAGGACGAATGATTAACGAGCGTTTAGTTTGGTTTTTGGAAACTGCAGCTTATATTTCTGTTGCACAAAGTGGCTTTAGAAAAACTCGAAGTACCATTGACCACCTGGTACGTTTAGAGACATTTATAAGAGAGGGTTTTATAAAAGGTGAGCATGTGGTGAGCATTTTCTTTGATTTAGAAAAGGCATATGACACCACATGGAAATATGGGATAATGAGCGATTTATATGATATGGGATTAAAGGGTCGTTTACCCCTTTTTATTGAAAATTTTCTATCAAACAGACATTTCAAAGTTCGAGTGGGTGCATCACTTTCTGATGCTTTTGATCAGGAAATGGGTGTTCGACAGGGAAGAATGGGCTGATCAAAATGGATTTAAGTTTTCTTTAAAGAAAACTGTGTGTATGCACTTTTGTAAAAAAAATGGAAGGTTCACCGAGATCCTGATCTTTATTTAGGCCAAACTCGGATACCTGTTGTCAAAGAAACCAAGTTTCTTGGACTTATTTTTGACAGGAAATTATCTTTTATTCCTCACATTAAATATGTTAAAAAGAAATGCCAGAAGGCATTAGATTTATTACGGGTTCTTGCCCATACCGATTGAGGAGGGACCGCAATATTTTATTGCAATTATACAGAGCGCTGGTACGTTCTAAGCTTGATTATGAGTGTATTATATATGGATCAGCACGCCCATCTTATATTAAAATGCTTGATCCTGTTCAAAATCAAGGTTTAAGATTATGCCTTGGTGCATTTCGTACATCACCTGCAGATAGCTTGGCAGTTGAGGCAGATGAACTGCCTCTTGATTTAAGAAGAGAAAAGCTTGCCCTTCAGTATGCTGCAAAAATTGCAGCTTGTCCAGACAATCCTGCACATGATATTATATTCAATCCAAATTATGTTGATCTTTTTGAAAATAAACCAAATACAATACCAACTTTTGGCATTCGTATCAAGGAATCTTTACAATCCTTAAATTTAAATCCGAATCAAATAATTAATTTCAATATCCAGAAACACCTCCATGGACCTATGAAACTTTAAATATTAATGTAGCCATGTCGGAATTAAAGAAATACTCAACCGATCCATCCCTGTATATAAATAGATATAATGAAATAAAATCTATCTTCACTGGATATCAGTGTATATACACTGATGGATCGTTTGATGATGACAAGGCTGCTGCAGCTGCTGTAAAGGGCAATCATATTTATTCAGAACGTCTGCCAAATAAATCATCTATTTATTCTGCAGAACTTCATGCTTTATACCTAGCTTTAGATCATGTGGAGACTTCTCCACATCGGAAATTTTTAATATTTTCTGATTCTTTGTCTTGTTTACAATCATTGAAAGCCAAGGATTGGAAAAATCCTTTTATTTTAAATATTCTTGAACGGTATCATAAACTCTGTACTGAGGAAAATAAAGAGATTGGTTTTTGCTGGATTCCCAGTCATATTGGAATCCTTGGAAATGAGGCTGCTGACCAAGCTGCCAAGGCAGCATTGGATAAGCGGCCAATAAATATGCTTATACCTTATACAGAATTTAAGAAATATATTACTATTTTTTTACGTTCTAAATGGCAATCACACTGGAACGAAGCTATTTTTAATAAACTACATGAAATTAAGCCTGTTCTTGGAAAAACTAAAGGTGCTATTAGAATTTACAGAAGAGAAGAGTCTGTTTTAACTCGTATAAGAATAGGACAAAGTCATTTGACTCACTGCTATCTTCTTAAAGGCGAAGATCAGCCTCAGTGTATTGGATGTCAAAGAGCTATGACTGTTAAACATATCTTAATTGAATGTATCGATTTTGATATAATTAGGACTCAATATTTTAATGTACAGGATTTACATTCGTTATTTGATACTGTAGATACTTCTGTGATAGTATTGTTTTTAAACCAAATAGGGCTTTATAACCAATTTTAAGTGTGGAGCTCTTGTTAACTTAGGTCATTGACCTATTTATCAAGAACCACGAAACATCAAATGGTATTTAAAGTCTTTTAAATTGAATTTATTTATACAAATTTATTATGTCTAAAGCTGATATATTGAAAGGATTTTGTTGATATTTTGTGTTGTTAAGATTATTTACATATAATGATTTTATAAACGTTAATGTTTTACCATTTTTAGGCACTGAATGACCTTGGTGGTTGATGTGCCTCTAAGCAACCATTCATTAATAGGTATTTACTTTCATTGGTTATAGTGCTTTATATAATACTTGTAGACATTAATAATATTTATAATTTTAAAAAATGCAATTGATTGTAGTTTAATGCCACAATTGAATAGATAGTATTGCCAGAAACTAGGACACTAATCAAAAGATTTATTGAAGTGGAGTATCTTATAAAACCAATCATTTACTGAAAATGCGTATTTGTTATTTGCCTGTAATATGTTTGCAATACTGCAATTTGTGACATGTTAAAAGGGCCAATATTAAATAAGAACTGGGATGGTGAACCGGTTCTTGCCTCGAGCAGGAACATGTCTTAACAATGGAACAAGTACTCATACAATTAACATATCACACGTGCCAATGACACTCATCAAAGATGGACACGTGCAAGCTGACAGTATATAAGCTCACAACAACAACTTGAGACCATTCAGTTTTACTGAGATCTAGATAGATATATCTCAAGATGAAGGCTGTACTTGCTTTGGTGCTCTTTGGTCTCCTTGCCCTTGTGGCAGCTGACAACTCCTATGGACGCTATGGAGATTATGGAAGATATGGAGGCTACAATAACTACCCACAACGATACCATGGACACTATTATGGACACCAAGGTCTCACCAGAGGGTAAGCTATCTTGATTTACATACAAGTAGATAGAGGAGACAGGGTAATTGTCAGCTCAATGTTCTAAACATGGAAAGATATTATTTTCATATTATTTTTTATTTTCGGTGAAATATTTCATAAAATGCTACTTACATAAATTTGTATTTGTATTTCAGAATACCATGATGTATTATAGCTATTTACATAAATATTATTTCTTATTTAAAGGCAATACTCTGTGTTATTCGAAAATAAATCATTTATTTCAAATAATACGAGTCCTCATATAAAAATGGAAATCATTATTTCAGGCACCATGGAGTATATGCTCCTTACAGAAACGACCTGCGTCAGAAGGCAGTGAACCACAAAGCTGTTGCTAATGGAGCCAGTCAGGGTACTGCTGGGCATGATGGAGTTCCTGGCACTCCTAGTGAACACAGACATGGGCATTATTACAATGGTTATGGTGGCGATCATTACGGCTATTGAAAATTCATGAACCTATAATTCACTTATTGGGATAAATGGTGAGATTTTATAGATAAAATCATTCAATATAATGTAAACATCTATTCAATCAATATTAATCTGTTAAAATATATTACGGTATGTCTAGTTTACAGCTATTTTCTATTTGTAGAAAGGTCGTATTCAGATGATACCCAACACAGATCCATACAGATTTATATTTTGTCAAATAAAGAAATAATATGTCATAATTTCATGGAATAAAAACATACAAATGTATCATTTATTTTGTTCTTACAAATAAGGTAAATCTAAGTAAATTGAGTTGAACAATACAGCCATTCGATGTACATTACTTTGTTTTACAAAGGTTATTGAACATGAAAATATAAAGTGTTCAAAAGCTTCATAAAATAAAATGAATGAAAACAATCCATCAATTCTGTTGAGATCCAGTAAGATACACTTATCACAAGATAAAAGATTTTACTTAATTCATTTTGCCTCATTCTGATCACAAAGAATACCATGCCAAGATTAAACATGCATCCATATCTACAGTCTCTCTTTCTCAAAAAAGAAATGATGTCCCTCATTATCCTTTTATTTGAAATGACGGTTGAATAATATGGCCTTGCAAATAGATCAGTTTCTCTGTTTCTGTCTTGACCATATGGTGTTAGAATTCTTTTCCAACACATAATTTAACCAAATATTATCTGGACACCAGATGATATGATAAATAAATGGTTTGCCTAAAAAGCCCCATTAATGAAAAACATATACTCAACATGTCAAACCTATACAAGTGTGACAAATGTTTGAACTCCCAAAAATGACATAGTGCAAGATAATTATTTTGTTTGAAAATAACTAAAATGAAATTTTAATGTATTCAGTGCTTAGGAATTGATTTTTCTACTGATTTGGTTTTTAATTTAATTTTAAAATTTTATCAATTTCAATCATTTTAGTCTCAAAGTTGAGGTACAAATCAGAATAAGATGTTTTTGTTTAGAAAATATTTAAGATAGAGCTAACTTGGAAAACATCTTTTGGGAATAACTACACTACGAAAACTAATGCATTAATCAAGAAAGATGTTATTTAGTTTAAATAGAGAGAATTTTTAAAAATGTCTTAAAACTCAAATAATTTGTTTTTGTAAATAAAATAATTTAAATATATGTAAACTTTTTACACCATTTCATTTTTTTACTTGACTTTGAAGAAAATAAGATATTTCAAATTAAAGACCAAAATTCTCTTTATTCAAACTGAATAGAACTATATTTGGAGTAAACCTGTTCTTAGACTTTGACCTATTTAGTTGGCTTTGGTATGTTATAAGGGTACACTATTTCATGTAGTTTCATGAGCAATGATGTCATAATGGTGCTGTGGGTATTTATCAATGAAATATTGATGTCGTCTTGGCATCCTAACGTTAAGAGCAGAAATTGGAAAAATCCATTAACACAAAAAGTGCTAGAAAGACTTGATATATTAATGGTTGAACAGAAAAACTATTATATCTTATTGTATTACAATCTACATTAGTGTTATAGGAAATGAAGCAGCTAATACTTTATCAAAAGCAGCTGTTGGATACCCAGTGCAAGACGTATATTGACACAATTATGAGATATATGAAGCAGTGTTTGTGAGTGGGATGAAGATGTGAATTTTTATATTTTTGGGGCTTTACATCACTTGCGTCATTTCATGATGAGACCTGCTTGTAGCAGTTATAATCCTATCCACTGAATTGTCATATCGCAGGTCCTTGACATGACAACCCGCTGACCCTTGTGTCTCCATGTCAGCCCATATTGCTGCCAGTGCCACAGGTGGAAGTTTCTCAATGTTTAATATCAATAATCAAAATTAATATAATCATTCTCTCTAGTTGAAAATCCTGAACCCCAAAACTTAGTTAATTTGTGTCATTTGTTGAGAAACATAAATGTATCATTCAGTCTACTAAAGTTGCCATTGTAAGCAGTTATATCAAGAATACAAAAGAGAAGTTATGACCAAAGCTGTGTATGTCTTCCTGCTGTTCATTTCTGAGGCCTCCAATGCCCAAGTCACTCTTCTGGAGGCACATGTTACAGAGCTGCAGGCAGAGAAGGAAGCGATGGAGGCGGATAGGCAGATCCTGTCTGATGAGCTTGCAAATGCACTGGTTGCTATTCTGGAGAGAGACAAGGTGCTCCAAACATTTGTGCCCAATCATGAAGACGAGCCATCAATAGTCTGCTTAAGGGACAACTTTGCTTTTGGTCTCGTTGCCTGGAGACGGGAGACAGAATGATATCTGGTGTGCTCTTTAGAGATGAATGAATGAATGGTTGCTAAGAGGCACATCAACCACTAAGGTTATTCAGAGCCTAATTAGAGATGAAGAGCAGGACAAGTCTCTACATCCACCTACATTGTCCTCCTCTGCTGGTCAAAGATTTCCAAATTTTGAGGCAATGACTGCAGAGGTAGTAATTGAATACTATCTGTGTAATGTAGAGTACGAGACCATTAGCATAGTCTAAAGAAGATGTTACCATGCATGAGTTAGTGTCTCCGCAGTTTTCTCGCCAAAGACTCTTGAGACCTGGAGTATTCAAAGCCTGCTCATCACATGCTATATTCCTTTGGACATTTCCACCCCTCCACCACCGAATACGGAGGAGTATGGCAAAGCATACTATTAGTCTAAAGAAGATGTTACCAAGCATGAGTTAGTGTCTCCGCAGTTTTCTCGTCAAGACTCTTGAGACCTAGAGTATTCAAAGCCTGCTCATCACATGCTATATTCCTTTGGTCATTTCCACCCCTCTATCACTGAATCCGGAAGAGTACGGTAAAAGTGAGTTACTGTCTCCGGGTGGTGGGCATTAGTTTTCTCTCAGATCTCCTTCTATTTGATAGGTCTGATTACACAAACAATATACCAATTGATCAATCCAAACATGTCGGTATCAGTTGTCTACACTGGTAGGTCTGATATGTACCAAATGGTTTTCTCTTTGAACTGGTGACATTTGTGAAATCTTTGTCCAAAATTATGAAGTGAGAGACAGTAACTCTCAGAGGAAGAGACAGTAACTTTCATAATAACATGATAAAATTTGCAAATTACACAATTTTTCTCAGGTCATTTCAAATAGAATCTAATACTTTTTAAAAAGACTTAACTGCAGATGTCTAGTAAAACATTTAATTGAGTTGCATTGTAAAATATCATCACTTATATTATTATAAATTTTTGCACCTGAATATCTGAAGGTATTTTTACCGAAATTTGAGTTAACATTAATGAGGTATAGTTTGTTGGAGTATCTAGTATTGATATTATATATTTGATTTCTTAAATAGAAATAGTTATTGAGTATATTTGGTAGCGTGTTGTGCCTTTGTTTATAAACAGTTTTTGCAATTATAGCAATTTTATGAATGTCTTGTACATGTAATAGGTTAAGATCTTTGTGTAAAAAATAAAGTTGGTTTGTACCAAATTGTTCAATTACAAAATTCTAATTGAAGTCTTTCCATATGTTTCTATGCCATAATTTATTATTGAATAAACATGAAAATTAAAGTTGCTTTTTACATTTATTAGGAACATGGTGTTTGAATAATTTGAAAGAACTAGCAATCTTGGCTAATTTTGGTTTAGGTTTTAAGAAGTGAATTATGCCTAAGATTTAATGGTCTTCATATAAGAGTATTGCATTTAAACTTCTATGCACAAGCATGTAGATTCTACCCCCTATTGAGAACAACCAAGTTACCATACTCAATCTGTGGGATTACCATACTCTTTCAGAAAATAGTTTGATAGTTACCTTCTCTCACATCAGAATTTTGTATTCAATTTATACCTTCAGAGCATGATATATACCATTTATCAGGGGATGTGTACTTCACTGTTTTTATTGTGAGAACATTGCAGAATCATGTGTATGTCCTTATAATCAGACACATAAAATAGGAGGAGATCTGAGAGAATTCTGTAATGGCCACTGTTCGGAGATGGTAACTCACATTTACTGTATTCTACCGTTCTCAGTGGTGAAGGGGTGAAGTTAAATTGGATTTCAAAGGGAATACTACATGAAATAGCAGCACGAGCAGGTACAGAATTGTTTACAACACACCATCTCACATGTGTTTTTGCCTGCTCAGGCATTTTTGGCAGATATGGGGGTGTGGTTACCGAAAGTGGTCCGCCAGAAACTGGGACACTGATAAAAAGATTTATTCAAGTAGAGTATATCATAAAACCAATTATTTACTGAAATGTGAAATTATGTCCGTAACATGTTTGCAATGCTGCTTATGACATGTTAAAAGGGCCAATATCAAATAATAACTAGGATGGTGAACAAGCTCTTGCCTCAAGCAAGGACATGTGTTAAAAGCAACAAGTACTCAAACAATTAACATCACACACGTGCCAATAACACTCATCAAAGATGGACATGTGCAAGTTGACAGTATATAAGCTCACAACATCAACTTGAGACCATTCAGTTTTACTGAGATCTAGATAGATACACACATCTCAAGATGAAGGCTGTACTTGCTTTGGTGCTCTTTGGTCTCCTTGCCCTTGTGGCAGCTGACAACTCCTACGGACGCTTTGGAGATTATGGAAGCTATGGAGGCTATAATAACTACCCACATAGATACCATGGACATTATTATGGACAACAAGGTCTCACCAGAGGGTAACCTGTCTTGATTTACATACCAGTAGATAGATAAGACATGGAAATTATCAGATCAATGTTCTAAACATGGAAAGATATTGTTTTCATATCAAATTTTATTTTTCGGTCAAATATTTAATAGAATGCTACTTACATAAATTTGTATTTTTGTGATTCACCCTCAGTATATTAAAACTGACTAATCATATATTATGACCATTATGTGTCATAGCTATTTATATAAATATTATTTCATGAATAAAGTCAATGCTCTGTCATTGAAAAAAACATTCTTTATATCAAATAATAAAAGAGTCCTCATTTAAAAATGGAAATCATTATTTCAGGCACCATGGGGTATATGCTCCTTACAGAAACGACCTGCGTCAGAAGGCAGTGAACCACAAAGCTGTTGCTAATGGAGCCAGTCAGGGTACTGCTGGGTATGATGGAGTTCCTGGCACTCCTAGTGAACACAGACATGGCCATTATTACAATGGTTATGGTGGCGATCATTACGGCTATTGAAAATTCATAAACCTATCATTGACTCATTGTGATAAATGGTGAGATTTTATAGATAAAATCATTCAATTTAATGTAAACATCTATTCAATCAATATGAACCACTTAAAAAATATTACGGTATGTCTAGTTTACAGCTATTTTCTATTTGCAGAAAGGTCGTTTTCAGATGATACCCAACACAGATCCATACAGGTTTATATTTTGTCAAATAAAGAAATAATATGTCATAATGTTTTTCATGGAATAAAAATATACATGTATCATTTTTGTTTGTTTCTTTGTTTGGGGTTTTACATCAATTTCAATATTATTTCAGTCATTTTGTCATGAGACCTACTTGTAGCAGATATAGTGCTGCCTCACTGAATTGTCATGTCGCAGGTCTTTGACATGACAACCCACCTGGACACAGATTTACAAGGACAAAAGGTTAACCCTTTAGGCACGGGCCTCAGCTCATATGGGAAATTGTATCATGAATTCAATCTCGGCATGGCCGAGGTTCAAACTCATGACCTTAAGATTACCACAGAGAAACTGGGTGCAAATAAGCTGGCACTCTAATCAACTGCGCCACAGCCCGTGGCCTACAAATGTATCATTCATTTTATTTTTTACAAATAAGGTAAATTTAAGTCAATTGAGTTGAACAATATAGCCATTACATGTACATTACTTTGTTTCAGAAAGGTTATTGAACATGAAAATTGTTCAAAAGCTTCATAGGATAAAACCCTACATGATAGGTGTCAATGACAACCCATCAGTTCTGCTGAGATCTAGTAAGATACACTTGTCACAAGATTAAAGGTTTTGCCAAACTCATCTTGCCTCAGTCTGATCACAAAAAATGCCATGACAATATTAAACATGTGTCCATATCTACAGTAAAATACTTTGAAGTGAACCAGATTAATAGTCTTAAGTCTATTGCTTTTATCTTTCACATGACTAGTGCAAAATATATCTAAGGATTAGTGTGGCTTATTGGAAATAATCAATTTGACATAATTCATGACAGTCTCTCTTTCTCACAAAAGACATAATGTCCCTCACTATCATTTTATTTCAAATGAAGGTTGAACAGTACAGCCTTGCAAATAGATCAGTTTTTCTGTTTCTGTCTTGACCATATGGTGTTAGAATTCTTTTCCAACACATAATTTAACCAAATAGTATCTGGACACCAGATGATATGATAAATAAATGGTTTGCCTAAAAAGCCCTATTAATGAAAAACATATACTCAACATGCCAAACTTATACAAGTGTGACCAACGTTTGAATTCCCAAAAATGACAAAGTGCAAGATAATTTTTTTGTTTGAAAATAACTAAAATGAATTCAGCTTTTAATGTATTCAGTGGTTAGGAATGGATTTTTCTAATGATTTGGTTTTTTATTTAATTTTGAAATTTTATTAATTTTAATCATTTTAGACTCAAAGGTAAAAATCAGAAAAAGATGTTTTTGATCAGAAAATATTTAAGATATAGCTAACTTGGAAAATATCTTTTGGGAATAACTACACTACGAAAACTAATGCATTAATCAAGAATGAATGAATGAATGAATGGTTTCTTTACGGCACATCGACACAATGAGGTCATTCAGTGCCAAAATAGTAAAAACAAAAACGTTATATTGACTAGAAACAAAATGTAAATATTAATACAATATGTAGATAACACAGAAATTTAACAACAGCATTTATATAACACCAATCAAATATAATAAATATGTATAATTTGTTTAAAAGACTTTATCAGTATGATGTTTTGCAGTTCTTGATAAATAAGTCAATGACATAAATAAACAAAAGCTCTGCCCTTAAAACTGATTATAAAGTCCTATGTGAGTTAAAAACGATACTATCACAGAAGTATCTACAGTATCAAATAACGTATGTAAATCTTGTACATTAAAATATTGAGTTCGTATAATATCAAAATCGATACACTCAATTAAAATATGTTTAATAGTCAAAGCCCTTTGACAACCAATACATTCTGGTTGATCTTCACCTTTAAGCAGATAACAATGCGTCAAATGACTATGTCCTATTCTTATACGGGTTAAAACAGACTCTTCTCTACGGTTAATTCTAATAGCACCTTTAGTTTTGCCTAGAACGGGCTTAATTTCATGTAATTTATTAAAAAATGCTTCGTTCCAGCGCAACTGCCATTTAGAACGTAAAAAAACAGTAATATATTTCTTAAACTCTGTATATGGAATAAGTAAATCTATTGGGCGTTTGTCCAATGCTGCTTTGGCAGCTTGGTCAGCGGCCTCATTTCCAAGGATTCCAATGTGACTGGGGATCCAATAAAAACGTATTTCTTTATTTTCATCTGTACAGAGTCTATGATACCGTTCGAGAATTTTGTAAATAAAGGGATTTTTCCAATCCTTTGCTTTCAATGCTTGTAAACAAGACAAAGAATCAGAAAAAATTAAAAATGTTTGATGTGGAGAAGTCTCCACATGATCCAAAGCAAGGTACAAAGCATGTAGTTCTGCAGAAAAAATCGATGATTTATTTGGCAGACGTTCTGAATAAATATGATTGCCCTTAACAGCAGCTGCAGCAGCCTTCTCATCGTCAAATGATCCATCAGTGTATATACACTGATAGCCAGTGAAAATAGATTTAATTTCTTTATATCTATTTATATAAAGGGATGGATCGGTTGAGTATTTCTTTAATTCTGACATGGCTACATTAATATTTAAAGTTTCATAGGTCCATGGAGGTGTTTCAGGATATTGAAATTTAGCTACGTGATTCGGATTTAAATTTAAAGATTGTAAAGATTCTTTAATGCGTATGCCAAAAGTCGGTATTGTATTTGGTTTATTTTCAAAAAGATCAACATAATTTGGATTGAATATAGCGTCATGTGCAGGATTGTCTGGGCAAGCAGCAATTTTTGCAGCATACTGAAGGGCAAGCTTTTCTCTTCTTAAATCAAGAGGCAGTTCATCTGCCTCAACTGCCAAGCTATCTGCAGGCGAGGTACGAAATGCACCAAGGCATAGTCTTAACCCTTGATTTTGTACAGGATCGAGCATTTTAGTATACGATGGACGTGCTGATCCATATACCATACACCCATAATCAAGTTTGGAACGTACCAGTGCTCTATATAATTGTAATAAAACATTACGGTCCCCTCCCCAATCGGTATGGGCGAGAACCCGTAATAAATCTAATGCCTTCTGGCATTTCTTTCTTACATATTTAATATGAGGGATAAAAGATAGTTTTCTATCAAATATAAGTCCAAGAAACTTGGTTTCTTCGACAACAGGGATTTGAGTTTGGCCAAGGTGTAGATCAGGATCTGGGTGAGCCTTCCACTTTTTACAAAAGTGCATACATACGGTCTTTTTCAAAGAAAACTTAATTCCATTGTTATCAGCCCATTGTTGTAATCTATTTAGGTGTTGTTGGAGCTGCCGTTCTATTGTATGCATGCTTGTTGACCTGTAGCTTAAGTTGAAATCATCAACAAAAAGTGAGCAATCTGCTCCAGGCCTCATACAATCAACAATGCTGTTAATTTTAATAATAAAAAGGGTGACTGATAATATACTACCCTGTGGAACACCCATTTCCTGATCAAAAACATCAGAAAGTGATGCACCCACTCGAACTTTAAAATGTCTGTTTGTTGGAAAATTTGAATAAAAAGGGGTAAACGACCCCTTAATCCCATATCATATAAATCGCTCATTATCCCATATTTCCATGTGGTGTCATATGCCTTTTCTAAATCAAAGAATATACTCACCTTTTATAAAACCCTCTCTTATAAATGTCTCTAAACGTACCAGGTGGTCAATGGTACTTCGAGTTTTTCTAAAGCCACTTTGTGCAACAGAAATATAAGCTGCAGTTTCCAAAAACAAAACTAAACGCTCATTAATCATTCGTTCCATTGATTTACAAATACAACTTGTTAAAGCAATGGGACAATAATTATTTGAATCTGATGAATCTTTGCCAGGTTTGGGAATGGGAATGATAGTGGCTTCCCTCCATGAAGGAGGAAAATCACCGCTTTCCCAAATTGTATTAAAAATATCTAAAAGATGCCCAAGTGATTGGTCAGGGAGATGTTTAAGGATTTGGTAGTGAATTTGATCAGGTCCAGGAGCAGTATCATGAGATTTATCCAAAGCAAGTTTCAAATCTTCTATTGTAAATGATTTATTATATACTTCCAAGTTATGGGATATAAAATTTAGTTGGTTTCTTTCTTTTCTAGTTTTTATTTGTTGAAATTTGGCAGAATAATTATTGGATGAGGAATTTTTGGAAATGGTTTGACCTATTGTGTTACCTATTTCGGTGGGATTTGTAATTAATTGGCCATTATGATTTAGATTTTTGATCCTTGCTCCACCTCCCTTCCCAGTAATTTTACGCACCATATCCCAGCATTTCTTAATTGGTGAACGTGTATTTAATTTAGAAACACAATCTTTCCAGCTTTTTCTTTTGCTTATTTTAATAATGTAACGGGCTTTAGCTCTCTTTATACGAAACTGGTGCAAATTATATTGAGGTGGCTGTCGATTAAATTTTTTCAGAGCTTTTTTGCGCTCCTTGACAGCTTTTTTGCACTCATCATTAAACCAGGGTTTTTCTTTAATTTTGGAATTTGACTTTGATTTGGGAATACACCCATCAGCAATATCATACAATGTGTCTGTAAAAACTTGAAGAGGATCATCTACATTTATAAAAATTTCTGGAGTTATTCTATTAAAACAGGATGTTTGAAATTTTGCCCAATCGGCTTTATGAAACTTCCACTTGGGGATTCGTTCGTCTGGTGGAGGAAAATGGTTATTTAGAACAATGGGGTAATGATCACTACCCCATTGATCTTCCTCTACTTCCCAGGAATAATCTAAAAATAAATTTGGAGTGCACATGGAGAGATCTATTGATGTTAAAGAGCCTGTAGCAGGATGTAAATATGTCGGGGAATCGTCATTCCAAAGACACAAACTATTATTATTTAAAAAATCTTCTATTATACGCCCTTTGGCATCTGTATTATTTCTGCCACCCCAAAGATAGTTGTGAGCATTAAAGTCACCAACTAACATATATGGCTGTGGCAGCTGGGTTATCAAATTATTTAAATCTGTAATATTAACTGGCTCACTAGGTGGTAAATATATTGAACATATAGTTAATGTATTGTGCAGGGTAACCCTAACAGCAGAAGCCTGTAGATGAGTATTTAATGTTACTTTACTTTGGGGGATACAGGATTTAACAAAAATAGAAACTCCGCCATGTGCTCGGTCCATAATATCAATTGAACCGACTTTATTATAAATCACATATCCCTTAAATGTTGTGGAATTATCTTTGAATTTAGTTTCTTGTAAACAAATTACCGATGCATTATATTTTTGGGCTAATAACTCCAGTTCTGGCCTGTTTGCATCAAATCCTCTACAATTCCATTGTATGATATTGCCGATAGCCATTTTAAGAATAATGAGAAAAAATATATGATTCAGCATAATCACTTATTAAGTTTACGATTATGCTTTGAGTGCACAGGAGTAAAATTCACATCTGAAGGATCACCTGTGTCCATCCTTTCCAAGGATTTACTTCTATTTATCTTACTTTTTACTTGATCTTTGCTTTCTTTTTTGTCTGATTTATGTATTGGTCTATTATTATTGATACTTTTATTATTGGATGATGTTGAGGGAGTTTGTGAAGAGGGTTTAGTGGATGTTGCTGTTGGTTGAGGTATTACTGGGATAGTGGATGTCGTGGTCTGAGTAGATGTAGCTGAAGATTTTGAGGTTTTTGTGAAAAAGGAATAATTTTTGTCATCGATTGGCCATGTAATTTCGGTTTGAATTGCTATTGATTTTGTTTCTTTAGTTTTTACAGAGCTGGCATAAGATGCCTTTGATGTGTTATAACTTTCTACTCGCTTCCGTGCCTCTGGAAAAGATATATTTTCAGTGTGTCGTATTCGCTGAATTTCCTTCTCTTTTAAAAAGGAAGGACAATTCCGCGAATACGATGGATGATTGCCTTGGCAATTGACACATTTTATTATATTTGAAGAACAATCGTCTCCACTGTGCTGAGCGGTACATTTTGGACACGTTTCATTACTTTTACATCGATCAGATCCATGTCCATACCTCTGACACTTGAAGCAGCGCAGAGGGTTTGGAATAAATACATCAACTCTAACGTTCAAATATCCAACTTTAATAGATGTTGGAAGCTGCGCTGCTTCAAATGTCAGAATAAACGTATTGATTGGAATTTTGACACCGTCCTTTTTTATAAATATCCGCTTGCATTGAACAACATCCTGGTCTTTGAGCTCATCCACTATCTCCTCCTCAGAAACTCCCACTAAATCTGGGCATCTGATTACTCCTTTTTTATTGTTGAGAGTTTTGTGAGCTGTTATAATAACAGGAACTGTGGCCAACATTCGGCATCGTAGTAGATTGTCCGCATGGCTTTTCCGCTCAACCTCAATCAATAATTTATTTCCCATCTTTTTAACGGTTTTTGGTACCCCGGCAATGCCTTGTATCCCCTTTGCAATTGCAAAGGGGGACATTTTTGCCAGGGTATGTTCAGCATCAGAACTTTCCGCAATTAAAAATCTAGGCCATTTTTCTATTTTGTTTGAATCATCGTCGCTGTCTATGTCATTCCTTGGTCGTTTTTGTTTGTTTTGCGCCATGTGTGTTTTTTTATATTTCATCAGTTAGGTCCCCTACCCACCACGGAGCCCAACAAGGGGACGCCTTTCTGGGCCGGTTACTCCAAGCCCTGACGCCGTGAGGATACCCAACATGACATACTCTAAGAATAAAAACTCCACCCTTTCGGATTTTATTTATATCCCTCAATTGACCCAATCAGCAGTAATCTCCTTTCAGCAAATATTTATCAAAAATTTTAAAATTATTCCTAAATTTCAAACACTGAAATTATCATTAATAAAAATTAAATAGCCAGAATATATTAAAGGAAATATACCACAAGCCGGTTAAATCAGATCCAGGCCTAATCTGATCTGCCTGTCTGGTGAACATTTGGATCCAAGACAGGCGTGTTGCAACTGGACCGGTATTACTGCCAAACCAGCCCAGTGCTCAGCCCGTCAGGATTCCATATCCTCCCCGACACAGGTCGCATCCCACGGCAAACAGGACGCCCCTTTAGTCGCCTTTTACGACATGCTGGGGGGCAGTGGGGCTATTCTTTAATCCCCGCACCCACAGGGGAGTGTAGCCGGGTTGGACACAATCAAGGTCTGAATGTAGATTTGACAGTGTTACAATGCAATGAAATATTTTTTCACCAAACATTCAAGATGCCACTTATGACAACAAGCTGAATGATACCTTTTAAATAAAAAAAAGAAATCACGAATCGGTGCATTACTTCCAACACAGTGAATATTTTAACGTCCGAAATTTATGAAAAATCAACTGTTACGAATGTTCATTATGTGTTGTACCTTTCTGTCAAGGTAAATTTCACAATTAATTTAAAGGTTACATTGCAAAAATAAGTCATATTTTGACTAATTATTTCTCTAGTTTTTTTAGATTGTCTGGTGTATGGTATCACCACAAATTGCATATTCCACGATACCACTGAAAAATATGTGTTTTGTTACGGAATTTCTGGTTTAAAACCCCAATAATAAAACACTGTCTACATTTCTAATATTAATAACACAAATGGATTAATAAATACCTTCATTTGACAGTAGCATATGAAGGAATAAACAAATAAATATTTTAAGTTAGTCAAATCATTGTTATGTGAATATTATGCCATATCATGTTTTGAGGAGAATTTCAACAAAAATGTGTAGAGTACGTACCCCCATATGAATTGGTAGTTCCAGAAAAGATAACTAATTCATATTATACAGTCATATTGAGCTACTGTTGATTATTATTAGTGAGATAATTATTTGTTGAAAGCATGCTCCCAAAACCAGAAAATGAGATGTGAAGTCTGTTTTGTAGTGTACGCACCCCCTTGTAGAGTACGTACCCCCTTGTTCACAGAGGTGTTAGTGTTGGACTTGATTGACTTTAAAATCATTTATATTGTTTGTAAAGTGATGAGATGTCAAGTGGACATCTCTGTTTAACAAAACAACAGTTTTAGAAATTGTTTAATAATTATGTGTTTGCTCTCTACACAAAATTTCTTACAATAATTTTGGTAATATTTGAATTTCTACCAAATTCATTAGCCAGACCAAGTGAAACTTTGAAGTTAATTTTGAATAAGTATATAAAAAGTAAATACAAATGGTTTGATAATTATTTAATTGTAAAATGAGTATCATTAAAGTCTGTATAGTCTACTCCATGAACTTACTAAAATGTAATCGCTTCTGGGGTACGTACATGTACACTACAACATTTGAGTAATATTTACCAAATACTGATCACCTTTGGACTAGGTGGCTCATAACAATTTATGAACTAAACAGAGCAAGGAATCCATCAAGTACAAAAGTTTGTGGACTTCTTACTCAAAGAACATAGCCAAAATGAGTAAATTAAACAAGAATATGGAGGCAACGTCATGTTTCATATCTTTAGAAATTTTGTGTTAAAAGGCAAAACATAATTATCAAACCTGGTTTTTTAACAGAGTTGTCCACTTGACATCTCATCACTTTACAAACAACATAAATGATTTAAAATTCTATCAAGACCAACACTAACATCTCTTTGTACAACGGGGTACATATGCTATGATGGGGGTACGTACACTACAAACAGACAAGACATCTCATTTTCAACCAACAATTATTTCACTTACAATACTCAACATTGGTCAAATATATTTTTGTACCTATATTGTACGTGTATAAACAACTATAAAATATATTCAATCAATCATTATTAGAAATGTAGGTTTTTTTTTTACAGGGGTTAAAACCAGAAATTCCTTTAAAAAAAACACATTTTTTTCTGAGGTATTGTGAAATATCCAGGTTTGCCATGATGTCATACACCAGACAATCCTAAACAAACTAAATGGATAATAATTAGTCAAAATATACCTTGTTTGTGCAATGTATCCTTTATATTAGTTGTTAACTTTAACTTGACAAAAAGGTACAGCACACAATGCACATTCATAACAGTTTATTTTTAATAAGTATAGGACATCAAAATATTTATTGTTTTGGAAATAGTACACTGATTCATGGTTTATTTTTTTATCTAAAAGGTATTATTCAGCTTGTTATCATAAGCAACATCTTAAATGTTTGGTGACATCAAAAAATATTTTATTGCATTGTAATACTGCCGAGTGTACATTCAGACCTTGATGAAGCCCATCCCAATACTGTAACAGAATTATTTGATGCTCAAGAAGATATCTAAGTATTAAAAATTTATGGAATGTCAATTGCAAGTCAATTCAAAATAAAAATCAGTTTTGTAAATATTTCAATTTCATTTTTGTTGTGAAAATCAGTGTTGTTTCTGTGTTAGTTTATTTGTAGAGTACGTACCCCAGGTAATGTATCAATTTTTTCAAAACAATAAGAAGTGAAATACTTAGGCAGTTGCATATTATATCTTTCACAAATATTCTTTCTTTATCTGCAGTTGATAAGCATTATGAGTCGAGATTCATTTGAAGTTAATTTGTTGTCATAATCTTTGCTTGGAGCAGTACTGAAAATATCAAAATGTTATTTCCCCGTCTCAACATTTTTTCTCTATATATTTAAAATTTTGGTTGTCCAAATTTAGTTTTAACTATGTTAGAACATTATATACACTATATTAAATTATTTGCTTTATATTTGTTTCATTAATATAACTAATTTGGATAAGATTTCTTAATTATCCAAAATCAGTGTATACAGTTTGTAGAGTACGTACCCCCTGCAACACACGTATGTTAAGCAGCCATAAAATTTTAATGGTATGTCCTTGTGCAAAAAGATTTTGGAGTTAGGACATGGAGACCTTGCATTTTAATAAAACATAAGTTAGAAATGCAGGTCACAAGTTTGATTTTTCATGTTAAGTGACTGCCTCTAGTGACCTTGATTGTGTCCAACCCGAGCAGATATAGTGCTACCCACTGAATTGTCATATCGCAGGTCCTTGACATGACAACTTGCTGATCCCTGTGCCTCCATGTCAGCCCATATTGCTGCCAGTGCCACAGGTGGAAGTTTCTCAATATTTAATATCAATAATCAAAATTAATATAATTATTCTCTCTGGTTGGAAATCCTGAACCCCAAAACTTAGTTAATTTGTGTCATTTGTTGTGTATATATATTGCTGAGAAACATAAATGTATCATTCAGTCTACTGAAGTTGCCATTGCAAGCAGTTATATCAAGAATACAAAAGACAATTTACTGTACACGATGGCCAGCTGAGATGTTGTGAGTCCCCGTCCGCAGTTCCGCATCTCAGGTCCATGGAACCGCCTTTCCCAAGGTCCATGGACGCGCCTGTTCAAGCTCCAAAGATGGGAGAAGTTATGTCCGAAGCTGTGTATGTCTGCCTGCTGGTCATTTCCGAGGCCTCCAATGCCCAAGTCACTCTTCTGGAGGCATATGTTACAGAGCTGCATGCAGAGAAGAAAGTGATGGAGGCAGATAAGCAGATCCTGTCTGATGAGCTTGCGAATGCACTGGTTGCTATTCTGGAGAGAGACAAGGTGCTCCAAACATTTGTGCCCAATCATGAAGACGAGCCATCAATAGTCTGCTTAAGGGACAACTTTGCTTTTGGTCTCGTTGCCTGGAGACGGGAGACAGGATGATATCTTGTGTGCTCTTTAGAGATGAATGAATGAATGGTTGCTAAGAGGCACATCAACCACTAAGGTTATTCAGAGCCTAATTAGAGATGAAGAGCAGGACAAGTCTCTACATCCACCTACATTGTCCTCCTCTGCTGGTCAAAGATTTCCAAATTTTGAGGCAATGACTGCAGAGGTAGTAATTGAATACTATCTGTGTAATGTAGAGTACGAGACCATTAGCATAGTCTAAAGAAGATGTTACCACGCATGAGTTAGTGTCTCCATAGTTTTCTCGCCAAAGACTCTTGAGACCTCGCGTATTCAAAGCCTGCTCATCACGTGCTATATTCCTTTGGACATTTCCACCCCTCCACCACTAAATACGGAGGAGTATGGCAAAAGTGAGTTACTGTCTCCGGGTGGTGGCCATTAGCTCTTAGATCTCTTTGGATTTTATCGGTCTGATTACACAAACAATATACCAATTGATCAATCCAAATATGTAGGTATCAGTTGTCTACACTGGTAGGTCTGATATGTACCAAATGGTTTTCTCTTTGAACTGGTGAATTTTGTGAAATCTTTGTCCAAAATTTTTAAGTGAGAGACAGTAACTCTCAGAGGAAGAGACGGTAACTTTCATAATAACATAATAAAATTAGCAAATTACACAATTTTTGTCAGGTCTTTTCAAATGGAATATGATACTTTTTAAAAAGACTTAACTTCAGATGTCTAGTAAAACATTTAATTGAGTTGCACTGTAAAATATCATCATTTATATTAATTTAAACATTTGCACCTGAATATCTGAAGGTATTTTTACCGAAATCTGAGTTAACATTAATGAGGTATAGTTTATTGGAGTATCTAGTATTGATATTATATATTTGATTTCTTAAAGAGAAATAGTTTTTGAATATATGTGGTAGCATGTTGTGTCTTTGTTTATAAAAAGTTTTTGCAATAGCAATGTTGTGAATGTCTTGCGCATGTAATAGAATAAGATCTTTGTGTAAAAGTAAAGTTGGTTTGTACCAATCTAAGTTAAAAAAATTTTCAGGACCTTGTTTTGCATTCTTCGTAACATAGCGGAATTTGTAATTGAAGGGTTTCCATATGTTTCTATGCCATAATTTATTATTAAATATACATATGAAGAGTAAAGTTGCTTTTTACATTTATTAGGAACATAGTGTTTAATTTGAAAAAAAACTGGCAATCTTGCCTAAATTTTGGGACAGGTGTTTGAAGAGAATTTTGCCTTAGATCTGATGGTCTTCATTTAAGAGTATTGCATTTAAACATCTATGCACAAGCATGTAGATTCTATCTCATATTGAGAACAATGAAGTTACCCAACCCTTACCAATAACTATTGCTATCATAAACAAATCACTGACTGATTCAGTAGTATTGGATAGTATGAAAATTGCTATCATTGCATCCTTACTGAAAAAAATAGGCTTGGAACTGAGAAGAACTATAGACCAGTATCTAACCTGTCTCTAACCTGACCTATATTTCCAAGTAGTCCAAGACAAATTCCAATCTGCATACAAGGAGTCCCATATCACTGAAACTGCCCTACTCAGAGTGCAAAATGACATTCTAAGAGATCTGGACAGGAAATCTGTTATCCTATTGTTACTTGACCTCTCTGCTGCCTTTGATACCATTGACCATCAAATACTATTTGATAGATTGGAATCAAGATGCAATATCAGAGGTCGGGCCCTGTTGTGGGTGGTAGTACTGTACCTGTCAGTACATATGAGCATCTCAGTTTTTCCATCATTTATCTTCATCTTGTTTGATATGAGGAAGTTTCTGACTTCACTGACACACTCCTCCAGTTTGTGTCTGCTCATATCCACATGATGGGGAGAAGCATGGTCAACAGGGATGTAGATCTGAGTATCATCTGCATAAATGTGATAGCTCAGACCATATTTGGCAAGTATATCAGATAGGGGTGTCATGTAAATGGTGAACAGTATAGGGCCCAGGACTGAGCCTTGGGGTACCCCATATTTTAGGGATTTGAGACGGGATCTATGGATCCCCACCTTAACACATTGCTTTCTGTCCATTAGGTATGACCGAATCCAGGAGAGTGCATGACCTTTGACGTTGCATCTATACCTCAGCCTGTCCAAAAGGATTTGATGGTCAATAGTGTCAAAGGCAGCGGAAAGGTCAAGCAACAGCAAAATAACTGCCTTTCTATTGTCTAGACAACCCAAGATATCATTTTGCACTTTTAACAAAGCGGTTTCAGTGCTGTGATATTCTTTGTAGGCTGATTGAAACTTGTCAGTAAGACCATTCCTTACAAGATGGGGGACTAGTTGGTCTGCAACTGCCCTCTCAGTTAGTTTAGAGACAAATGTTAGGTTGGAAACAGGCCTATAGTTTTTTTCAACCAGTTCTAGACCAAGTTTCTTCAGCAGGGGTGTTATGATGGCTATTTTTATATTTTCCGATACTGCTGATTCCATCAATGATTTATTTATGATAGAAGTAATTATTGGTAGGAGGTCATCTAAGAGGTCAAGTAAGAGCCAGGTTGGAATTGGATCCAGGTCACATGACTTCTTTGCAGACCTTTTGACCAATTTCCGTACGTCGTCAATGGTTAAGGGTGTGAACCTTTCCAGACATGTAGTACTATTGTTCGCAGTGTCACCTGATGGCGAAGTTTGGCAGGATGGAGCATTATCAATGTCCAGGCGGATTCTCTCTATTTTTCAAGAAAGAATGTGTTAAACTTCTCAGCTTGAGTGATCTCACAGTCAGATTGGGGCATGGGTGTGTCCTTTTTCTTGTGCATGACTGTGTCAATGACTCTAAAGAGCTTTTTAGGGTCATGTTTGTTTTCCTCAACCCTGTTGGAAAAATATGCTGATTGAGCAGATTTAAGCATTGAGTTGTATTTGTTCCTCTGAGAGTTATACAGCTCCTTGTCAATTTGAGAGCCAGTCTTGCTCATTTTTCTCTCAAGCCTCCTCTTGAGGGATCTTTCCAGCTTTAATTGGTCACTCATCCAAGGTACAGGTTTGCGTTGGGTGACCTTTGCAACTTTGATAGGTGCATGTTTATCCATGAGTAATGTGAGTTCCCTATCATAATAATTTACCATGTCCTCCAAGGATAAATGTTCCCAAGTTGTGTCTCTATCAGTTAGGGATGTGATGTCCCTTCTTAGGGATTCAAGATCTAATCCCTTGAAATTCCTAAATTGATAGATTTTTTGGGGGGTTTAGGAGGTATAATATCAAGGTAAATCTTAATCATTTTATGATCAGATAAGTATTCATCTACCAGGTGACTCTTCAGGAACTTATTACCCCTAAAGGTAATGATTAGATCAAGGGTGTTCCCTAACCTATGGGTTGGTTCCTGAACCCATTGTGTTAGATCAAAAGTAGATAGGATGTCATTAAACTTAATGACATCAGGCTTTAAGGGTAGGTTGACATGGAAGTTGTAATCACCAAGGAAAATGACCTCATGACTAAAGGAACCATAATGTGCAACCAACTGGGTGAACTCATCATAGAACTCAGAGTAGGTATATCTATTCCGATCAGATGGTTCAGGTCTGTATATCAACACAAATGTTATCTTTTTTCCCTTTAGTGTGATGGATGACTCCATGAGCTCCATGGTGGTGACTACTGGTTGGTTGTGAAAGGGAGTTCAGATTTGTATAAAATCCCTAATCCTCCCCCTGTGCGACCAATCCTAGGAAAAGACTCAAATTCAAGTGACCCTTCTTTAAGTTCACTCTTGACTTTGTCAGATTTTGAGTCATGCATCCAAGTTTCAGTCATGAACAAGGCATCAAGGTCATGCTCAGTAAAATAATCTTTTACTGGCAGGATCTTGCTAGATATGCTCTGTACATTGCAACATCCAATATTTAATGTTTTCTTCCCGTTTCTATTAGGATTTTTAATACGAGAATGCTGTTTATTTACAATCCGTGGCTGACCACGTGGAGCAGAGCGAGCACGTGTAGTCGGAGACCTGAGACGTGATTGGTCAAAACAGAAGACGGATGTGTATTGCCATTGTTTATGTTTACGTTCGGACCACGTGTTTCCACGAGCCGATGTGATTCGGGTGTTTCCAGATCTGATAGACAATGGTAGCGATTTGTGGTCGTTCGTCTGTTCTCGTGGCTCCGGAAGCTGTGGTTCGAGTGTTTCCGTAAAGCGCCACGTTGTACGCTACCACGAGGAAGGGATGCACAACTCGAAGCAGACGGCTCCCAACAATTTGAACAATTTGAAGGATTACCACAAGACATAAGTGAGTTTCTATTAGAAACTGATGGAATAATGTGTGTGGCAGGTTGGAGTTCCTGTAAATTGATATTTTCCATCTTCAAAATGCTAATTTTGGCTGTTATGATGGAGTTTTTTAGATGCTCGCCGGCACCATGAACAGATAGTAGCGTGTCGTAGCTGATAGACTGTAGAGTATCAAGTGTGAGTTTATGTTGGCTTGGAAATAATTCAATATTTCTATCTAAAATTACCTTAGCTGCGTTCTGAAAAGGTGAACTGCAGAGAAGTTTTATTTGAGAAGGGGCGATAAGATAGAAATTTATATTTGCTAACGACACACGTGTTTTTAGACTGTATTCATGCATATTGCAAAGGATAAGATAGTTTGAAGTAAAACCCATAGGGGGCAGTTTAAGCCGTCCTTTAATATTCTTATCATTTTTAACAATATTTTTATAACATGAACATATACAAACAAAGTTATGATTATGGAAAATCTCTTTATTCATATGTACATATTGACAAGGTGCCGGCACGCACCATCATTTAGACGAGTTTATTATTTTAAACACTTCCTTTCGTGCTTTACGAGTGGCCTCAATTCCGCCACTAATATTTACAAAGTTCAATGTCTCTCCCTTTGTAGTTTTCTCCTTGACGATCCCGATGGATGCCCCGGTGGTCGCCTTGAGACGACGGATGGTGGCGCCACCTTTGCCAATGATGGCCCCGGCTGCATCTTTGGAGATGAAGATGCGATTGTCTTTATTTCCCCTTGTTCTCTTCAAGGAAGAGGAAGAAGAGGTGGCAGAGGAGGAGGAGCCAGAAGAGGACGACCTGGACATGGATGCCCTGCTCCTCTCCTCTGCCGCAGAGGAACTGTCGCCATCTTCATCAGACAGTAACTTTGCTGAAGATGGCTTGTCCGTTGCCGGAACTTTCATCGAGATCGTCAGGTCGTTGATGCTTGTGGTAATCGTGGATATCGCCTTATCCAGAAGAGAGCCGTCTGCTTCGCGAGAAGCGTTTAGGGCACCACCGAAGGAAGAAATGGAGTGGTAGCTGTACCCACTCAGGGTGAAATTCCTGAGCCGGCTGCAGAAAATGATCCAGTTTCGCTGACAAGTAGCGTCGATGAGAGGCGGCGGGGAGAGCACTGTGACCGTTGGACCCTTCGATCTGATTATGCCAACGAGATGAATGAAACGGTTGTAGGCAGCCTCCCCATCACCGCCGCCTCTCAGCTCGGACGTGTCCGGCAGGATCACCACGTGGTCAGCGGCCGGGATGCGGTCCGAGCGGTGCGCCAAGAAGTGAAGACCCTCAGCTGATGATTTCACACGGCAGTCTGCTCGTGCGAGCCCGGAGGAGATGTCGTCCTGACGGCCATCCTTCGGGATCACCACTAACATGTAAGGTAACACTGGATCAGATGAAGCCGGCTCAGCAGCGGCTGCAGTCGTCATGGACGAGGGCTGGTCAACAAAGGACTGTATCACCTCATCCCGCTCACGGATCATCTGCAATGCAGTCGCCAGCTCGGTCGCCATCACCTGGTTATCGGCTTGGGCGGTGGCCAGGTCAGCTTGCAGCCCCTCGATCACGGAGTTCAATCTCGTCACCTCGGCATTCGTGGCGTTGGACGTCACTAGCAGCCGATCATACGAGGACTGGAGCACATCGTATGCCGCATCAACAGTCCTCGTAACTGGAACAGGGCGTTCAGCATCAGCAGAAGAGGCACTAACGTCACCAGATCTGCGGCTACGAGTCTGCTTAGCAGGACCATTGGAATCACGTGATGCCATGTTATCAACGTTGAAGCTGGCGTTAGACGTAGGAAAATGACTTCTTCACGATCTAGGTTCAATCAGAGACTGAATGACTATGAACAGTTGTGTGCGCTATTTAAGCGATACACCTGGCAGGGATTATTGGTCAATGCTGGTAGGTAATCCAACACTTTGTGGATTATTTGTATAGTTTTGTTAAGATTATATTCAATTTGTTCAATTTCAAACGCTTAGAGAGCTCTGTGTATATGCGGGTCAGATTAACTTGTTATTCTGCCACGTAGTATATTTAATGAAAATAAATATAACACACTAGCGTGAGAGTTTGATGTTTGTCTTGTTAATTGATGTTTAGTATTATTGAACAAGATTTTGATATTTAATTTCCTCAGTTGTCAGTTTCGAACAAAATAGAGGACATATACAATGATATGTAGCTTTATCTGTTAGGGGGCGCTGAGGCCGGCTAACTTGGAGATTTAACGGTAGAGGCGCTGTGAGCCGCCCGTCTACAAAAGCTATTTATTGCACTAATATTAGAAATTTTAGCAGAGTTTTGGGGTAATTTAGCTAAAAAATTCTTTAGGCAATGAATACCTTGGGGTAAATGAAAGAAAGGGCTATTTGTGTAGCCGCTTGCACTTTAGTTGGTTTGAACAGCGGGCGGAGCAGGTATCGAGTACTCTTTTCTTCCACCGTTGGAACAAGTCCGAAAATCACTGCAAAACAGTTCAATATACCGAATTTGCTTCTAGAAGCGTCTGAAAACGTGTCCAGACACGAATAGCGTGCAAATTAGATTGGTATGTACCTATAAATAGGTATATTGCAAGAAAGAACTACTTACGTAGTTGCTTGCAAGTGTGTATTGGACAGCGGGTGGTGCGTCACAACAAGAAAAAATGGCTGGTAGTAGCCCCTTGTTTGTGTATCAACAACCACCGTCGGAGCAAGTCCGAAGATCACTGTAATTTCAAAATATGTTGCTGATGGGTCTGAAGGTGATTCTAGACACCAGGAGCAACAAGTTTTATGAATACAGAGGTTATAAGGTATCAGACCAAGCACTCGACACTGGCAGCAAAGAGTGGATAATCGTGAGCGCGGTGCCTCGCAAAGACAACACAGTATGATCCCGCCCTCGCGAGCGGTTTTCCAATCAAAACTGCCGTCAGAGCTTGCAATAAGTCTGGTATCAGATAGACCTTTGTATAGACCGGGTTCTCTGCGAGAAAGTGAGGCGATAGACTAGCAATAGACTCCAGAAAATCGACCAAGAAGGACGATTTTATCGGAGCTCAAGTGAAAGCCGCCATTCCACTCTCAACGCATGCGCAGAACTCTTTACTATCCACATGTCCCCATTGGCTGACATTTTGGCCAAATATGGTCACAACTATCATGCACAGACGATGCCCAGATCTACATTCCAGTTCACACCTCCTGTCATCATGTAGACATGAGTAGACGCAGATTGCAGGAATGCCTGATCTCTAATAAAATGAAAATCAATGATGGCAAGACAGAAATGCTAATTTGTACTGACAGGCATGGTACTGCTGCTATCAGTAATGTCCCTAATACTATCAGGGTAGGAGACACAGATATCAAACGATCTGAATCAGTAGTTGACCTGGGCATTACCTTTGATTCCAATATGGACATGAAGACGCAAATTAAAAAAATGTGTAAAAAGGGATACTATCACATTAGGAACTTATCAGCAATTAGACCGTGTCTAGACGAGAAGACTGCCACAACACTAACTCACGCTTTTGTTACTTCTACTCTTGATTATGGAAATGGTCTACTTGCAAAACTCTGCAGCTCGTGTTGTAGGGAGGATCAGGAGAGAATAGATTTCAAGATCCTTCTTTTGACCTGGAAGGCCATGAATGGTAAGGCGCCACCTTAGTTGGGTGACCTACTCCAAATAAAACAGGGGGATCAGTGTCTTAGATCTAATGATGGCACCTACCTTTTAATCCCCACTACTCGTCTTAAAACTGTGGGTGATAGAGCCTTCTCGGCGACTAGTCCTAGACTCTGAAACTCTCTCCCTGCTGATATTAGGACTTGCAACTCGGTCCCCTCCTTTAAGAGTAGACTGAAAACGCATCTCTTCAGGAAACATGTCCTGAACACAGCGCTATGAACAGACTTGTCTAGTATCAGCGCTATATACATTTTATTATTATTATTCTTATTATTATTACCGTACTCAATCAGTGGAATTATCATACTCTTTCAGAAAATATTTTAAAGTTACCGTCTTACACATCAGAACTTTTTAATCAATTTATAACTTCAGAGCATTATATATCATATTTATCAGGTGATGTTTATAAACAGGTTGTTGTGCTTGACTGTTTTCTTTTGTGAGAACATTGCAGAATCATTTGCATGTCCTTGTGTCAGACCCATAAAATCGGAGATCTAAGACACTGTACTGGCCGCTGCTTGGAGATGATAATTCACTTTTACCATACTCTACCCTACTCAGTGGTGAAGGGGTGATTTCTGGCAAAAGGTAATAGGTGAATACTATATTAAATAGCAGCTCAATATGAGGGCATGGTTACAGAAAGTGGTCCGCCAATGAGTGTTTATTTTTGCCAAAACTGGATTTCTTTGATTAAATGCATGAAGTTTCATAAAAAATATTGTTTTGTTCACGTGAATGAGGGGGCAGTACAAATATGTTTTCCCAATTGAGTTGATTTGGGTGAGATATAATTCAATTGATGTTGTATAAGGAAACTATCAAAAGAATATTAAATCAAACCTATTTGGAAATCCATTCAGATTGCATGGACTTTTATATTTAAAATTTTAAAATTGGTTCTAATGAAATGTACAAGTTTAAAGTACAATAAAAGGGCAATTTTTGGATTCAAACAGTTCCATTCATTTCAAAACAAAGTTTATTGAGATACATTTGAGTCATAAATTAAGTGATAATAGTTAGTCTTGCTGGATACTGGGACACTGATCAAAAGATTTATTCAAGTAGAGTATATCATAAAACCCATTATTTACTAAAATGTGAAATTATATTATGTCCATAATATGTTTGCAATACTGCAATTTATGACATGTTAAAAGGGCCAATATCAAATACGAACTAGGATGGTGAACAAGCTCTTGCCTCAAGTAAGGACAAGTGTTAACAATGCAACAAGTACTCATTACAAAAAAAACATCACACATGTCAATAAAATTCATCAAAGATGGACACGTGCAAGCTGACAGTATATAAGCTCACAACATCAACTTGAGACCATTCATTTCTACTGAGATCTAGTTAGATACACACATCTCAAGATGAAGGCTGTACTTGCTTTGGTGCTCTTTGGTCTCCTTGCCTTTGTGGCAGCTGACAACTCCTACGGACGCTATGGAGATTATGGAAGATATGGAGGCTACAATAACTACCCACAAAGATACCATGGACACTATTATGGACAACAAGGTCTCACCAGAGGGTAAGCTGTCTTGATTTACATACAGTTAGAGAGGAGAGACATGGAAATTGTCAGCAGCTCCATGTTCCAAACATGGAAAATATAATTTTCAAATCAAATTTTATTTTTCTGTCAAATATTTAAAAGAATGTTACTTACATAAATTTGTATTTTTATAATTCGCCCTCAGGATATTTAAACTGACTAATCATATATTATGACCATTATGTATCATAGCTATTTACATAAATATTATTTCATGAATAAAGTCAATGCTCTGTGCCATTAGAAAATAAGTCATTTAAAAAAACATTCTTTACATCAAATAATACAAGAGTCCTCATTTAAAAATGGAAATCATTATTTCAGGCACCATGGAGTATATGCTCCTTACAGAAATGACCTGCGTCAGAAGGCAGTGAACCACAAAGCTGTTGCTCATGGAGCCAGTCAGGGTACTGCTGGGCATGATGGAGTTCCTGGCACTCCTAGCGAACACAGACATGGCCATTATTACAATGGTTATGGTGGCGATCATTACGGCTATTGAAAATTCATAAACCTATCATTAACCTATTGTGATAAATGGTGAGATTTTATAGATAAAATCATTCAATATAATGTAAACGTCTATTCAATCAATATGAACCACCTTAAAAATTTTACGGTATGTCTAGTTTACAGCTATTTTCTATTTGCAGAAAGGTCGAATTCAGATGATACCCAACATAGATCCATACAGATTGATATTTTGTCAAATAAAGAAATAATATGTCATAATGTTTTTCATGGAATAAAAATATACAAATGTATCATTTTTGTTTGTTTCTTTGTTTGGGATTTTACATCACTTTCAACATTATTTCAGTCATTTCGTGATGAGACCTACTTGTAGCAGATATAGTGCTGCCTCACTGAATTGTCATGTCGCAGGTCCTTGACATGACAACCCACCTGGTCACAGATTAACAAGGACAATGGGCTAACCCTTTAGTCATGGGCCTCAGCTCATATGGGAAATTGTATCATGAATTCAATCTCGGCTTGACTGGGGTTCGAACTAACAACCTTTGGATCACCACAGGGAAATTGGTTGCTAATAAGCTGGCGGTCTAACCAATTGCGCCACCACCCGTGGCCTACAAATGTATCATTTATTTTGTTTTTTACAAATAAGGTAAATCTAAGTCAATTGAGTTGATCAATACATCAATTACATTTACATTACTTAATTTTACAAAGGTTATTGAACATGAAAATATAAAGTGTTCAAAAGCTTCATAAAATAAAAACCCACACGATATGTGTGAATGAATACAACCCATCAGTTCTGCTGAGATCTATTAAGATATACTTATCACAAGATAAAAGATTTTACTTAATTCATTTTGCCTCATTCCGATCACAAAGAATACCATGCCAAGATTAAACATGCATCCATATCTACAGTCTCACTTTCTCAAAAAAGGAATGGTGTCCCTCATTATCCTTTTATTTGAAATGACGGTTGAATAATATGGCCTTGCAAATAGATCAGTTTCTCTGTTTCTGTCTTGACCATATGGTGTTAGAATTCTTTTCCAACACATAATTTAACCACTAAATAACCTTAGTGGTTGATGTGCCTCTAAGCAACCATTCTTTAACCAAATATTATCTGGACACCAGATGATATGATAAATAAATGGTTTGCCTAAAAAGACCCATTAATGAAAAACATATACTCAACATGTCAAACCTATACAAGTGTGACCAATGTTTGAACTCCCAAAAATGACATAGTGCAAGATAATTATTTTGTTTGAAAATAACTAAAATGGAATTTTAATGTATTCAGTGCTTAGGAATGGATTTTTCTACTGATTTGGTTTTTGATTTAATTTTATAATTTTATCAATTTTAACGATTTAAGTTTCAAAGTTGAGGTAAAAATCAGAAAAAGATGTTTTTGTTTAGAAAATATTTAAGATAGAGCTAACTTGGAAAACATCTTTTGGGAATAACTACACTATGAAAACTAAAGCATTAATCTTTAGCTAGAAAGATGTTATTAAGTTTAAATAGAGAGAATTTAAAGAAATGTCTTAAAACTCAAATTATGTTTCATAAATAAAATAATTTAAATATATGTAAACCTTTCACACCATTTCATTTTTAACTTGACTTTGAAGAAAATTAGATATTTCAAAATATAGACCAAAATTCTCTCTATTCAAACTGAATAGAACTATATTTGGAATCAAAGTCAAAGTCAAAGTCAAAATACTTTTATTTAACCAGAGAGCTCTTACAGTTAAAAACTGATTTACAAAGAGGCTCTGACATAAGACAAACCATATATATACAAGACACACAAGGCATCACAACAAGAATACAATAATTAAAAGATTTAGTACATATTAAAAATACATAACATGATAAATTTAGGAGGAAACTGATCAAAATCATATTACACGGTTCCCAAATATTTCTTTGACTAGAATGGTTTTGAAAGTACTTATGCTTGGTGCACACTTGGCATCATCACTCAGACTGTTCCAAGCCATGGCCCCTTTGTAGCAAAAGGCACGCTGTCCTGTGACTAGATGACATTTAGGTATGACGAGGTTCCTTTTACTACTATATCTAGTATTGTGAGAGTGTGTTGGATATTTGAACTCATCACATAAATATTCTGGAGCAAGACTGTTTAAGCACTTGTAAACTTGTTCTTAGACTTTGACCTAGTTAGTTGGCTTTGGTATGTTATAAGGGTACACTATTACATGTAGTTCCATGAGCAATGATGTCAGAATGGTGCTGTGGGTATTTATCAATGAAATAGTGATGTCTTTTTGGCATCCTAGCAACAGTCAAGAACATATTTCATGCATCTGTGTTTGAAGCGTCCCTGTCCCCCCTAACGTTAAGAGCAGAGATTGGAAAAATCCATTAACACAAAAAGTGCTAGAAAGACTTGATATATTAATGGTTGAACAGAAAAACTATTATATCTTATTGGATTACAATCTACATTAGTGTTATAGGAAATGAAGCAGCTAATACTTTATCAAAAGCAGCCGTTGAAATTAAAACAGATTTAAACATCTCGCATACCCAGTGCAAGAAATATATTGACACAATTATGAGATATATGAAGCAGTGTTTGTGAGTGGGATGAAGATGTGAATTTTTAGTTTTTTTAGGTTCTACATCACTTGCGGAATTATTTCAGTCATTTCATGATGAGACCTGCTTGTAGCAGATATAGTCCTATCCACTGAATTGTCATATCGCAGGTCCTTGACATGACAACCCACTGATCCTTGTGTCTCCATGTCAGCCCATATTGCTGCCAGCTACTCTTGATTATGGAAATGGTCTACTTGCAAAACTCTGCAGCTCGTGTTGTAGGGAGGATCAGGAGAGAATAGATTTCAAGATCCTTCTTTTGACTTGGAAGGCCATGAATGGTAAGGCGCCACCTTAGTTGGGTGACCTACTCCAAATAAAACAGGCCTAGGGGGATCAGTGTCTTAGATCTAATGATGACACCTACCTTTTAATCCCCAGGACTCGTCTTAAAACTGTGGGTGATAGAGCCTTCTTAGCCATTAGTCCTAGACTCTGAAACTCTCTCCCTGCTGATATTAGGACTTGCAACTCGGTCCCCTCCTTTAAGAGTAGACTGAAAACGCATCTCTTCAGGAAACATGTCCTGAACACAGCGCTATGAGCAGACTTGTTTGGTATCAGCGCTATATAAATTTTATTATTATTATTCTTATTATTATTACCTTACTCAATCAGTGGGATTACCATACTCTTTCAGAAAATATTTTAAAGTTACCGTCTCTCACACCAGAACTTTGTAATCAATTTATAACTTCAGAGTATGATATGTCCTTTTTATCAGGTTATGTTTATAAACAGGTTGTTGTGCTTGACTGTTTTTATTGTGAAAACATTGCAGAATCATGTGCATGTCCTTTTAATCAGACCCATAAAATCGGAGATCTGAGAGAAAACTGTAGTGGCCGCTGCTCGGAGATGGTAACTCACTTTTACCATACTCTACCGGTGGAGGGGTGATTTCTGGCAAAAGTTAATAGGCGAATACTATATGAAATAGCAGCTCAATATGGGGGCGTGGTTGCAGAAAATCAGGTGATGTTTATAAATGCCAATGGGTGGTTATTTTTGCCAAAACTGTATTTCTTTGATTAAATGCATGAAGTTTCATCAAAAATATTGTTTTGTTCAAGTGAATAAGGGGGCAGTACAAATATGTTTTGGGTGATTTGGGTGAGATATAATTTAATTGATGTTGTATAAGGAAAATATCAAAAGAATATAAAATCAAACTTATTTGGAAATTCATTCAGATTGCATGGACTTTTATATTCAAAATTGGTTTTAATGAAAATGTACAAGTTTAAAATCATATGAGTACAGATCGAATTCCATTCATTTCAAAACAAAGTTTATTGAGATACATTTGAGTCATAAATTAAGTGATAATAGGTAGTCTTGCTGGAGACTGGGACACTGATCAAAAGATTTATTCAAGTAGAGTATATCACAAAACCAATTATATACTGAAATGTGAAATTATATTATGTCCATAATATGTTTGCAATACTGCAGTTTATGACATGTTAAAAGGGCCAATATCAAATAAGAACTAGGATGGTGAACAAGCTCTTGCCTCAAGTAAGGACAAGTGTTAACAATGCAACAAGTACTCATTACAAAAAAACATCACACATGTCAATAAAATTCATCAAAGATGGACACGTGCAAGCTGACAGTATATAAGCTCACAACATCAACTTGAGACCATTCATTTCTACTGAGATCTAGTTAGATACACACATCTCAAGATGAAGGCTGTACTTGCTTTGGTGCTCTTTGGTCTCCTTGCCCTTGTGGCAGCTGACAACTCCTACGGACGCTATGGAGATTATGGAAGCTATGGCAGCTACAATAACTTCCCACATGGGAACTATTACGGACATCAGGGACTCACCAGGGGGCAAGCTGTCTTGATTTTTATTCTAGTAGAGACAAAATACATGCAGCTATTTGCATAAATATTAAGTCAATACTCTGTTTCATTAGAAAATATAGGTCATTTAAAAATCCTTTTTTAAAACAAGTAATATAGAAGTCCTCACTTAAAAATATATATCATTATTTTAGGTACCATGGAGTATATGCTCCTTACAGAAATGACCTGCGTCAGAAGGCTGTGAACCACAAAGCTGTTGCTCAGGGAGCCAGTCAGGGTACTGCTGGGCATGATGGAGTTCCCGGCACTCCTAGCGAACACAGATATGGCCGTTATTACAAAGGCTATGGTGACAATCATTATGGCTATTGAAAACTAATAACTATCATACCCTAAAGGTTTGATAAAAATAAAATATTTACAATATAAATATGTTTCTTTGAATGTATCGATGAGAATGTATTGTAGGATATAGATTACCTATCTATAGACTCTTATATACAAGTATAGACAATAACGATATCATAGAGGTTACTGAGTGCAACGTGAAGGCCAACATGTGCAGGCTAATGAGATGCATTACTCACCCAGCAGATGACGTGATGCTCCAAGCCGGGACTACGCCAAGGCGCTGCAGAGAAGCCACGCAGGCAGACGCCCACGCAGTTGCACTCAGATTCCCTTAAAAAGGCCCCGAAATCGCTATTCGAGGAGCAGAGAAGCAGAAACCACTTGCCTAGAAGATCCACGACACTCTGTCTCGTGACAGCCACACTTGTATAGACTTGGGTGTTTTATGCATCCTCAGGACTTTGTCAGTATTATCATTTGGATATTTTATATATCATGCTCTTGCCATGCCGACCTAGCCAGACTCTAGTGTATACAGCACCGAATAAAGGAGACTCTTGAGCATTGTATACGCTGTGTCTGCAGTCCTTATTACCTCCCAACTCATATAGGTAGATTAGGTAGCTAGGTTAAGGCCCCGTTCACAGGTAGCCAGCGAGTATACTTCCGATCCCTGTCCACGTTCCCCAAAGGTTCAGGACCTCCAAACCGCACCAAAACATACGTAACAGTATCAATTATTAGCATTACTGATGTATAGATAAATAATGCCTTATATTTGTGAACATTTTCTGAACATTTCCCTGTAAAGCACATTATTTTATTATCATCTAATGGCTGATGTCGGTATTACTTTTCTTCACAGAATTGATGTTGTGACCGATAGCAGTACCATGCCTGTTAGCACAGATCAGCATCGCAGATTGGCCATCATTTATTTTCATCTTACTTGAGATTAGGAATGACCTAACCTCACTAATACATCTTTCCAGGTTATGTCTAGACATGTATACTTGATGTCTAGTAGTGTGATCCACAGGAATGTAGATTTGGGTATCATCAGCATAAATATGATAGCTCAGCCCATATTTAGCAAGGTAGTTTGTTTGTTTGGGGTTTTACATCACTTTCAACATTATTTCAATCATTTCGTGATGAGTCCTACTTGTAGCAGATATAGTGCTGCCTCACTGAATTGTCATGTCGCAGGTCTTTGACATGACAACCCACCCAGTCACAGATTTACAAGGACAACGGGTTAACCCTTTAGGCACGGGCCTCAGCTCATATGGGAAATTGTATCATGAGTTCAATCTCGGCACGGCCGGGGATCGAACCCACCACCTTTGGATCACCACAGAGAAACTGATGCTAATAAGCTGGCGCTCTAACCAACTGCGCTTAACAAGGTAGTCAACAAGTGGGGACATATACATTGTGAAAAGCATGGTCCCAGGACATACTTAATGGATATAAGCGAGGATTTATGGCACCCCACTTTGACATATTGCTTCCTGTCCATTACGTATGACCTAATCCACTCAAAAGCATGACCTCTTACCTTACATCGTGATTCCAGTCTTTTCAGCAATATTTGATGATCAGTTGTATCAAAGGCAGCCGAAATGCCAAACAGCAGTAATATTACTGACTTTATATTGTCAAGGTCATGTAGGATATCATTTTGCACCTTCATCAAAGCAGTCTCAGTTCTATGATATTTTTTGAAGGCTTATTGGAATTTGTCAGTAAGACCAGTCTTCTCAAGATGAGGAAGCAGCTGGTTAGTTACTGCTCTTTCAGTGAGGTTGGAAAGTTAAGCTTGAGACATATCTATAGCTTGTTTCAATCAATTCTAACCAAGCTTCTTCAAGATGTATGTATGTGTGTGTGTATGTATGTATGTATTCCGGGGTTCAAACGCACGACCTTTGGATCACCACAGAGGAACTGGTGCTAATAAGCTGGCGCTCTAACCAACTGCGCCACGGCCCATGGCCCTGGCATTAGGTATGTAAGGGGCAGAGCTGTGTGGGGGTGGGTCATGTATGGGGGGTATCTGGTGGGTCATATATGGGAATATCCTGTGGGTCATGTATTTTGGTTGCTAGGCAACATCTAATAGACATGACAACTGTCAAAAGTGCCCATAACTGCTGAGAGAGCTGACCTATGATTTGCTTTAGTTGCAGGCTCTCTATTATATTATAATGCAATTATGCAATCAATGGAATGGAGAGAAGCCAACTAGAGAATGCCTCGAAATGACTTTCTCTGAAGACTTTCTCTGAGGTTGTGCCGCCCTGCGTGTAACCTCCTGAGGAGTTTATTGGTGATAAGACCCACACATGAAGGTCCAGGGTTTGAGGTGCCGAATGAAAAATCTGTCTCCCTGGTCATGGCAGTAGTTTTCGATGTAGAGGCTAGTGGGAACTCCACTAGAAGATCCAACATGGCCGGAAACCATGCTTAACTTGGCCATGCTGGAGCTAACAGAGCTATCACGCATTCTGAGGAACTTATTTTCCTCATTATTATTAGAATTCGAGGTGGAAAGGCTACCAACGAGTCCCAATTCAGACTCATTGCATCAACTGCCCAAGACCTTTCATCCAGAAACAGACTGACATACAGTGGCAATTGGTTGTTATGGTATGTCACAAACACATTCACTTGGAATATTGGCATTAGAATCAATATTTGCTGGAACACCACCTGAATCAGGACTGCATTGAAATTCAGAAGGCCTAGAAATTATAGAAAACTTCTGGCTGTGAATCTTTGATATATTCTCAGGTATTTGCTCCACAGAGCAATCTTCTTTAGAGAGCAAAATGTGCCAATCTGCCTCCCACGGCCAGACTGACTGTTTGTGGGAGGTGGGGAAAGACTACTTCTTCAGGAAGTCTTAGGAGGAGGTGGGGCTGCAAATCTCACTCCCTTATGGTGCCATTGCCTCTGCCCCTGGGTCAGTTGCTACTCTGACGAGAGCCTTTACTTCTACATAGGTGACCATTGTTTACTTGGGGACCTTTCTGTCCCCTATCAGCTTGAAACTGAGGTGATTGTTTGTCCTTAAAATTGACTCTCCTCTGTTGGTCAGTGTGTTTGTGGAGCTTATTATGCTCTGCAGTAAATTTCTGTAGTTTGGGTACTACATTCCCAAACAAAGAAGGAGCTGTCCCTTTCTGTGGCAGCAAGGCTGATTCAGCAGCGAATAGTGAGCTGCATTAGGTGCCAGATGGTGTGGGATGGCATTAATAAATGTTTTTCTCCTGGCCAGCATAGACTGTGCAATTGCTGTGGAGGCAAACTCAGCTGCATGTTGAACTGACCAGATAAGGCTGGTGGCATACATGGCCTTTTATGTTTGTAAGTCCTCTGCTGAGGATATTCCAGCCTCATCCACTCTATGGATATCCACTAAAAGCACATACATAGTATCAATGGAGAGCAGTGCTTAAGGTCTTCAGCTTTGACCTGCAAAGTGTTTTCCTTTTTGCAGCATATGTTTGTAAGCTTTCACCTACCTCTGGGGGAGGAGGTTGAACTACATCAGACCAATATGAATAATATTTTGGCCTGTAGTGTAAAGCCTAGGTTGGTTTTACCTTTCAGACCTGGTGATAGCGTACTGGGATCAGACAGATCTGCTTCTGCTTTCCCCCACATCACCTCATGCTGAATGTCAAATGCACTCTGCATCAATGTAGAGTGCAGGAATACTACTGACTTCTTATGTCCTGGTAACTTGTCTGAATCTAATTCAGACAAAGTCTTGACCTTTGGCTTCTCAGCTTCTCTCATTGGGAGGTCATCCCCATGATATTATGAATGTTCTGAATGACATTCGCAAATTCAGACTCTAATCTCGGATTAAAATCTTCCATCTCCTCATCCCACTGAGTTCCAGCCCTAGACATAAACTCGAGACTCCCAGCTGTTGATCTGACTGCTGTATCAATCTCAGCCAAACCTTCTTCTGACAGAACTAGTTTTTGTGGTTGTCTTTTTCTGTTGTTTTATAGTTTGTTTTCCAGGGACCTTTATGTGGGTCCTGCTTGGTACTATTGCCTATGTGTTCCACCATATTTTCACCAGAGGCAAAATCAAAAATACAACCACACTGTGCTTATTATCACACACAACCTTGTGTTTGGACAATAAGTCACACAGAGTAAGTTACCAAGCTTTGCAAAAGTAATAATAATAATAATAATAATAATAATAATAATAATAATAATAATAATAATAATAATAATAATAATAATAATAATAATAATGATAATTATAATAATAATAAGATTTATATAGCGTTGATACCAGACAAGTTTGTTCATAACGCTGAAGTATGGGTAACTTCTGTAAGGTCAGTTGATTACCTCTTCATCCCAACCAATGCCTGTGCTTGGATGGGAAAGAGCTGAACTGAAAATCAGTTAAAACAGACTACCCGTGGGTAACCCAATTGATTTCCTGCCAGAAACAACTGACCTGAGCTTGTGAGTGACCTTAAATCGCATATTAAAGTACAAGGCTTGCATTCCTTCTCCAGTTGTTTAAGGTCTTCCACTTTGACTTGCAAAGTGGTTTCCTTTTTTCCAGCATATGTTTGTAAGTTTTCACCTACCTCTAGAGGAGTAGGTTGAACCACACCACACCAATATAAATAATATTTTGGCCTGTAGTGTAAAGCCTAGCTTGGTTTTACCTTTTAGGAATAGTGGTGGCGTGTTGGGATCAGACAGATTTGCATCTGCTTTCCCCCACATCACCTCATGCTGAATGTCAAATGCACTCTGCATCAATGTAGAGTGCGGGAATACTACTGACTTCTTATGTCCTGGTAACTTGTCTGAATCTAATTCAGACAAAGTCTTGACCTTTGGCTTCTCAGCCTCTCTCATGGGGAGGTCATCCTCCATGATATTATGAATGTTCTGAATGACATTCGCAAATTCAGACTCTAATCTCGGATTAAAATCTTCCATCTCCTCATCCCACTGAGTTCCAGCCCTAGACATAAACTCGAGACTCCCAGCTGTTGATCTGACTGCTGTATCAATCTCAGCCAAACCTTCTTCTGACAGACCTGTCTGAGAAGGGGCATATATACTTAAGGCTGGTTGAAAATCTACCTCAGAAATCTGACTGACATGAGGCACAGGTGCCTCTGACAGTGAGGTAATTGTTGCTGAGGGTGTTTGGTGTGCCACCGCCCCCTGAACTTTCTGTACATGGAGGGGAGATACTCCATGAATGATTTCATGAAGTTCGCCATATCTGGCTGTTCCCTCTTTGGTGGAGAGTGGAGTACCGCCTCCTTTTCCTGCCTGTTTCTGCTAGAGGACGAAGAAGAGGACTGATATCGTCTATGACGAACTCTCCTCTGCTGCCTATTTCTAGATACAGATCTGGACCGAGACCTCCTACGAGGTTCTCGGTCAGAATAAGACCTAGACCTAGATCTACTCTTAGATCTAGTCTTAGACCTAGTCGTAGTCCTAGACCTAGACCTAGTCCTAGATCTAGACTTAGATCTAGGCTGCCTCCTTGGAGGAGGCCCATGCTCAGCTTGCAAACTTAGTTGTTCTGAGTCTTTCCCTGCCCTGATCAGGTAAGGGGATACTGTCATTTTTCTAGTTTTTGTGGTTGTCTTTTTCTGTTATTTTTTTAGTTTGGGTCCTGCTTGGTACTATTGCCTATGGATTCTACCATGTTTTCCCAGAGGCAAAATTAAATATACTGTGCTTATTATCACACACAACCTTGTGTTTGGACAATAAGTCACAAAGAGTAAATTACCAAGCGTTGCAAAAGTATGGGCAACTTCTGTAAGGTCAATTGATTACCCCTTCATGCCAACCAATGCCTGTGTGTGGATGGGAAAAGGTTGTATTGATTTCCAGCCAGAAACAACTGACCTGAGCTTGTGAGTGACCTTGAACTACGTACAAGGCCACCTGATAAACTAGACAAACAAGAGTACCTTGAACTACATACCAAAGTACAAGGTCACTCAAAAATAATAAAATCAAGAGTACCAAAACAGTACAGGGAAAGAGGATGCCATGTTGAACTCATGAGCGGAAGTGGGGCTGTGCGCATGCGCGGTCATGGCTTCCGCTCATCTTGTTTTCTTTGGATCTGTGGACGTCACAGGGCAGATTAACCGGAATATGCACGATATTATATTACCTCTGGTATATTATATCAAAGGTAGAGTTTTTTAGCCACAGTGTAAGAAACTGACCTGTTTAAATAAAACATAAACACTGGGATGTTTAACAAATGACTCAAACTTTCAGACTAAATAGTAATAATCATTATTTTGAATCCAAACTCGACATGTTGTATTGTAACTAATTTTATCAGCGTCGCTTCTCACTTCATAAGAAAGAACTATTTACACCATGATAACACTCAGAATGTCTTAATGTATCTAATTCTACATTCAGTGAATATATCATATTACTTGTACAATAAGCTACTTCTGTGTACACATTGTATCTCGAACAAAATAAAACAAACAATATTTGTATTGTATAAAAGAATTTATGGAATGTGATGTAATGAGAATATACAGATGGGTGAGGTAGCACACACACACACACTGAGCTGAGGATATAGCATAGACTGCCCACAGCATGCAGTACACAGCAATATACAGTATCTAGCAATATTACAAATATCTCGGTGGGATAAAGGACTCTAATATTCAGCCTGAGCGGTGTAACTTAAGCAGTTTTCTGGGTATCGTTTCTGACTCTTTATAGCAACTCCTGAAGATTATATCCTATAAATAATGCTTAATTAGAGCAAAGTGCAGACACTGCCGTGGCTTTGATATTTCATAATTCAGACATTTTGTGGGTTGAGATTATAAATCAACATATCCACATGGAGTTGCGGATTACTTGAACATTCCTGAACTATTTATATAACATCTCATCATCTCCCAATTTCTTCATTTTACAATAATTATTCATTCTTGAACTTTTGGGTCATTACCAAAAATCAACATTGGGATGTTACAAACTAAAATTGTGGAATATCTTTGAGAGTTTGTGTGAATCTTTAGATTATCTTCAGTCATCTTCTGGCCCCTCAGGAGGTTATAACTATCAGTCCAACAAATTAAGAACCACAGTTCTGGTACTCCATATATCAGTTGAGTCAAGGTCACTCAACCATCCACTTATGCCCACAATAATTATTTATCTCTTCTTAAATGTTATTTTACATCCCAGTAATACATAGTAGACAATATTTACACAACCAAAATAATATTTAGAGTTCATAAAAATTTGAAATAGTCCATATTTTGAGGTTATCTATATCTTTCGGTGCAGTAGAAACCACCAGAGAATGAGACCTGAAGGACTTTATGTGCTGCAATATATAAAATACAGTGATATATGTGAATATATCGTTCCTCCAAAATTGTGATAAGACTCTTATTTTACTCCGTAGCTCTTTCCTGTCTTGTACAATATCAAGCGAAATAGCCAATGAAAACAAAGATATGTTCCACAGTGCTGTTTGTTAGGTTTTTGTTTGAGTTGTATCTTGAACAGTATCTTCCCATTTATCCATGTATATCTAGAATAGCTGCACTATATAAGGTGATTCCAGAACTTATTCTTAAAGTTGTCATTACATATATTCTCAATGCTGGAGGTGCAGACCGATATATTAACATTTTACTGGGAGATGGCAGTAATGGCACTCACAATGTGAATTACATTGACAGATTTTAAGTGCATCATACTTCTAAAACCAATTATTTCAGTCCAATATGACTTGAGCTGGTTGACCATTTATGATTTTGGGTTTGGTTCCGTTCACCAGGTCAAATTCCCGTCTCAAAAATGCAAATATCAGATCCGTCAGCAGGAAAATCTACAACATATTACATGATTTACATTATTAATTGTTTATCATTTAATATTCTTTGAGGGGCTTTTTAAAGAATTTTATATTTTATACAATACTGTACAGTAAACCATCCTGAAATATCAAAATATCCCAGACTATAAATGCAGGGAATCCACTCTCGACAGAGATCATATTCCACATAGATCAGATCCCACAAAGATCAGATTCCACATAGATCAGATCCCACATAGATCAGATTCCACATCGATCAGATCCCACATAGATCAGATTCCACATAGATCAGATCCCACATAGATCAGATTCCACATAGTCAGGTTCCACATAGTCAGGTTCCACATAGATCAGATTCCACATAGATCAGATTCCACATAGATCAGATTCCACATAGACCAGATTCCACATAGATCAGATCCCACATAGATCAGATTCCACATAGATCAGATTCCACATAGATCAGATTCCACATTGATCAGATTCCACATTGATCAGATTCCACATTGATCAGGTTCTACATACAAATCTCACTACTGACCTAGATACATCAGTCAGATCCTAACCTGGGCAGTAACATGACTATATATGTATAGCTGTTAAGTCGCACTGCATTGTTGGTATACTATTTCAGATGTTGATACTGGGGCATTAAGGGAATGCATTCTTTACTCACCTGAGCTGTGGAGTAGACCAGTGTGATGGCGAAGTAGAAGTTAGCGTTGGCACTGCCGGCGTAGATCCAGAGGTGGAAGAGGATGGGAGCCAGCACACTACACACCACAAACATACACGTCACCACAAAGTTGTTACGCATATCTGCAATGTACATACACCACATGCAGGCATTAATAATAACTCAACCTAATGGTGAAATGATGTTTTTATGACCCTTTCAGCAACAATGGCCATATCAGGTCGAAAGTAACACTGTCAGCAGTGGGAGTCGAATCCACCACCTCCCGGCTTCTATGTATGTAACCAAGTCCATAACGCAAAATATTGGACTCCTGGGGTAAAGAATTATAGATAATTTTACTAACATATTTTCTCTTATTACATATATTTTGGGGAAATTATTTCCTAGGGATATTTTCATTTTTTATATATTTTAAAATCATAACTCAATTTTGCAGGAATATCCTCATAATATTTGGTAATGTTCTCAATGGTAAAGAGTATAGCTCAGTGGTGAAGAGTATAGCTTGACAGTGAAGAGTATAGCTCAACAGTGAAGAGTATAGCTCAACGGTGAAGAATATAGCTTGACAGTGAAGAGTATAGCTCAACGGTGAAGAGTATAGCTTGACAGTGAAGAGTATAGCTTGACAGTGAAGAGTATAGCTTGGCAGTGAAGAGTATAGCTTGGCAGTGAAGAGTATAGCTCGGCAGTGAAGAGTATAGCTTAATGGTGGAGAATATGGCAAGACACCGAAGCGTGTTTGTCTTAAGGTTTTTAGTATCTGATTGCTTGTCTTTTGTCTCTGAGACGTCTATCTATACTAATTCTGACCGAGCTAAGTACGAGTGTACTTACATTCGAAGGTGTGTCTCCATAGTGGCAGGAGTGACAGATAGAGGGCAGCATCAGCATACGACGGGTACGACTTGAAGATAGCCATCAAGGCCACCAAGGTGTACATCAGAAACAATGGATGCTCCCTGCAAACAAAGAAAAAACCTCTACTGCCATCTGGTGGAAAAATGAAACGTCATTCTTTGCTGCAAATCTCAAGTTGCTTTATTCATTTATTATGTGATGACCAGATAATGATGTTTAGAAAGAATATCTTTGTACTATACATGACAGTCAGACAAATATCAAATAAGTCAATTTTCAAAGTGAATTTATAGGCTAATTTATTAATTCATTTTGTATTCATTGGGGACAAAAATGTGTTCAAACTTCAAAAATAGCTGGACAAGAGGATGTTTTACAATATCACAAGTATTCAAACCAAATTCTCATAAAATCTGCCAAAAAATTAATTTATAAAATCCACCTACCTTAACCTAATGGCCAGCGGCACAGTATAGATGAACGCATTAATCTGAAAGACACATATAAAGAAGAGACGGAAATGTTCGAACATCTCGGTAAAGAAATACCAGAAGACGCCCATGTTTGGTGTCAGGTCAGGTACAGACAAGCTGAAATAGAAGCAGACACATTAACAGTTATTCTGCTTTTTGTTGTTTCCAATCAAAATTGAACATGATCTTTATGTGTTGTATCCCTTTGAGTGTTCATTTTTATCTCTTTTAATGCGAAAGTGACAGGAAAGTGATTTCAACAGTGCCCTCTGGTGCATAAATATATCATTTGAGTAGTGCCCTCTGGTGCATAAATGTTTTTAATTCTAAGATCTTTGAGTGTCTTATTTTCTCTTTTTAATGTATTGAAACCACACTGGTAGTGCCCTCTGGTGAGACTTACATGAACCCGTAGGTGGAGTGTAGGAATGCCGCTGATCCCTCCAGCGTATAGGAGAGGTAGAGAAGGCCGGTCAGAACGACCAGTGACGTCACCATGGTCTGAAACACCGACTGCACACAAGCTCTGCTCCTCATATCAATCTCTATCTGCTCTTTCTGCTCATTACAAAGAAAATCAGGTTATGAATCAGAAGTCTTTATCATTGCTAAAAAGGCATTTTATTTGTTTGTGTAAGATTGTTTAAAATCAACCTGAAAGTTTTGAAATTTATTCAAATGCAATGTTGTAACTCTGTTAAGTAAAAGAAAAAAGTAAATATTTTTTATGATGACGAGGAAGACAGGCACAGAAAGATAGATCATATAATTCTAAAGATGTTTTTACCTTTGCAATAAATACAGCAACAGGAACAACCAGCATGATGGGATACATGGAAATATAGGCTGCCAATGCCACAAAGAAACAGGCTTTCCCCCTCTTACCTGCAATATAGGAGGTATATACATGAGTAAAACATCCACGACAAATGTGCCCCGTATCTCAAAGCAAAGTAATAATTATGATATATCTTTATGACAAGAAATGAATTTAATTTTAATAGGGGGCTGTAATCATTCAGATCAGTTTATCATTCATAATTATTGGGCTGATTGTAGTCTACCGTATCCAAGGATTGTTTATATTCTTATATTTCTTGTAATTTTTCAACTGTATTTTATCTTATTGTGACCTGACCTTGACCTTTAAGTCGCTGAGAGCATACAGAGTAATGTCTAGCATTAAATGTTGCTTGCCTTTGTCAGTTTTAATCAATGGAAAAATAGTAGAAAAAGATGAGCTGCTGGTCTTGGCAAAATGCTGTTTGTTATATGCAAAAAGTTGCTGGCTGGGCAAAATTTGCCTGCTGGACAAAAGTTGCACGCTGGGCAAGAAGCAAGCTCAAATTTTGAAAACTATGTCCAACTACTTCTGGTACTGAAATACAGGGAATTTAATGAAAACTTGAAAAGAAATCCTGTGCTAAACGCTTACCTGTAATTGTAAAATAAATGACACAGACGATGGCCAGGTTGTTGAAGATAGCGGTGGACTTTGCCAGGCAGGTGGCGACACTGTATGGATTCATCATATACCTGAAATCAGGGGACAGTCTCATCGCTTTATATTAATCTTCTCAAACCTGACAGCTCAATATTGACATAATATTTCACTTGAATCTAACTATCAGCAAAAGTAAAATAACAATAATAGAAAAGAGAAAATAGACTTTATTTTCATAAAAAATAACTTTATGCATAATAATCACAGTTGGGAACCTTTATGTGTAAAGGAAGATTGAATTTCTTTGGTATTTATCAGCATCTGTGTAAAAGATTCGCAAAATCATATTAAATGATTTAGCATGTAACTTGTTGAAACCCACTCACAATTCAATGACAAAAGAAATTTCCCATGTTGACATATCACAGTGATCGGTAATTTGGGTAAATTTGGGCTCAAGCTTAATGCAATATGTGAATAATATTGTATCTGTTATCAAGACTGAGCCCTGTGTTTTTTCTTTGCTTATATATTCTAGACAAAACCAAGCATTAAACTGAATGGGGATTTTCTCAGTGCACAGAGTTACAAGTATAATTCAATGGAAGATAGGTCTTAACATCCACACAAATAGAGCCTTGATAAGGTATCTTTTATGTAGTAAATAAGTAGGAAATGTTAACTCACGCAGCCACGACGTAGAGCCTGACGAATGAGAGCTGGTTGGATTTGAGTAAAAGCTTCTGAGACTCAACAGAGTAGGACTGGACCTCCCCAGCCTGCTTCAATAACTGGAAATATAAACAAATCAAAATAAGTCATGCTTCAATAACTGAAGATATAAACAAATCAAAATAAGTCATGCTTCAATAACTGGAAATATAAACAATCCAAGGAAAAGGAAATTAAGATATTATAAGCTATTTTTTTCTTGAGTCAGTAATTCGCAAAGCTCCATTTTTATTCCTTGAGAACATGGATTAATCATGTATTTAAATGGGCTGATTGCCGAGTACAGTTTTAGTTCTTTTCACCCTTGGAATCTCCGTATAATGGAATCATTATTTAATTAAAACCAGACTTGTGAATCTCTTAAATCCAATCATTATAAACCAAGATGGCAACCAGTAATTGGTATAAAACAATTAAACAAACAATTTTTTTTTTTTTTATAAACATGCGCTACAAAATCTAAACTTTTGATTTATTTAGATCCAAGGAAAATGTGAATTGGAACAAGAGAAGCTTTCTTGGCCTTACTTCTGCCATGAGAATTTATCCAAGGATTGTTTTAGATCAGAGTTACTTACCATATATTTCCCAAAATGTTTTGCAATCCTCTCCAACAAAAAGGCGATTAACAAATCACATATCTGAAAATAAGAATCTCATGAATAAATTTGTTTATCAGACAAAAAGAGGTGTTATGTCTTCATGCAGACTTTATTATATTCAAAGGATTCAGCTGATGGAGATAATGAAAATGTTGATTCTCAAGCATAAAAACACTGGAACACAAAGTAGCATAGTATTGATAGTGATTGGTGCATTAGTAATTGACTAATCAAAATTTCTCTGTAATTTAATGCATAAAGGTCTCATACACTTCATATATTTATAACAAGATTGTCACTTACAATAAAGACCCAATATATTGATGAGCCTGTCAAGTTGCTAAAATAGTTCAACATTCTCAGCATTATTGGCATCTGCAAGCATATATTCATTCATTAAATCAATATTGTACTTGGAGTTTATAAATTAATAAATTCCAGAAATTTTGTTGATGAATCTCCATAAAGAATCAGAGATTATTAAGTTTATTATGTGTGTGTGTGTGTTTGTGTGTGTGTGTTTGTGTGTGTGCGTGTGTGTGTGTGTGTGTGTACATATTTCCTCATGGGAAGTTTAGAATCATAACCATACCTCATGGAATATATCTCCAGAATAGGGTGAGATCCCAGCCTTGTATAACGCTAAGCCTTCTGTCACTGAAATTAAAGCTTATTCTCATTACAACTTTGCTCTCTGTAAATGAATTACGACATTGATTGTTTTTTTTACATGATGATATATTTAAATAATATTATATAGAGAGAAGAGTAGGCCAATGTGGGCAAAGTAGAGAAAATTATAAATGTTATCTGAAATGTTGCTGTGATATCACAACTGCTGACCAGAACCAACACAGAAAATCTTAATTAGCCCATTTCAGCATGTTTTCTTACATAATGCACACAATTTAGGTTAAATATCAGTAACATGTGATAAATATTCAAAAATTGTATTCAGCGACTTTACAATGATTATTTTGTATTTAAAATCTGTTAAAATATAGTACAGCAGATTTCTATATTTAAAAAAGCTGTGGCTAAAAGCAAACTTGTCCATGTTGAAAATTTAATGAAATCAAATCATTAAAATATGTTAAACAATTAATTTATAAACTCATATTGTGCTTGCTCCTGAAATGGTATTGATAGAGAATATAATAAAATAATATTATCAGTTATCCCAAATCCCTTGAGCTCCTCTGAATGAGAGTCTGGCCATCGGCACTCACATGATGATACAATGTTTAACCAAGGTACAAGATTTAAACATTGCACGATTATTAAGAGTTCAATATGGACCATATCTGGATTGCCAGTCAGAGGAACCCGCATGACACCTACTGGGCCAGTAAGGCCAGTGTCTTGTGTTCTCAATAAAGGTGTGACAATTAACCTGTCTGCTGTCTCCCCCACTCTCTCCTCACTGAGGTGCTTATTTCCTGGGATACAACGTTACATAGTGAGTTATTCATTTCCTGGGATAAAACAAAGTGAGTTACTCATTTCCTGGGATAAAACAAAGTGAGTTACTCATTTCCTGGGATACAACATAGTGAGTTACTCATTTCCTGGGATACAACAAAGTGAGTTACTCATTTCCTGGGATACAGACAAGTGAGTTACTTATTTCCAGGTATAAAGCCAAGTGGGTTACTCATCCCCCTGTTACTCATTCTCTCTAATTTGTGGTCGGAAAAGGTAAAGTCAACTGGACGAACTGACTGGGGAACGTCACTTGTTGATGTTTGACAGTTTAACTTAAACTTTAAGGCCTGAATTTACAAAGAGAAATCCCTGCCGCTCCACCCCGGATCTACCTATTACCTCGATTCCATGATGTCAGAGGCGTCGATACTTCATTTTTTTCAGCAAGCCAGTGCGCTAAACCCGAACCGGCCAGCCAATATCGGATCAAAACGCCAATTGCCAATGTCATAAACACCGGTGAAGCCATTTTGTTTACAAACAGGTCGTTTCGACTGTAGAAGTCACTGGCAAAACACGAACGAGCTAAAGATTCCACCAATGACTAAGGGTCATTAGGAATTTTACTTTGAACATTCCCATAAGGTTTGGCGGTGATTTCTATTCACAGCGTATCTTGATTGAATTTATTCAATGAAAATTTAGAAACGACAAGAAGCTATAGCTAGCATGTACATATCATATTTTAGGCATTTTTACGGGTATCTGACAGATCTAGTCCCTCACAGGTTAATCCAAAGGTCAGGAGACCTTGCCTGTATAAATCATTAATTACCCCAAACAGGGTCAGTGATTATTAAATGATAATCTTATTCCAGGTATGAAGAGGAAAACCACAAATGTTTGCCGAAATGGAAAGGTTGCCATCTTTAACTATATGTGACATTGTTCACTACAAAATATCTGTATTTTTTAAACATGATGAAGTAAACATTCTTCTGGATACATTCCACGTTTAAGTTTAATAATTATAGAGTGGAAGAGAGATGCCGGGGCAACAAAGATACACCTGGGATGAGGTAGGGTGGAGTAAATCCTCATGTACGGTTTTATATACCAGAAGTAACAATCATGTCATGTGTTTAGTAAACTCTTGCAACTCAATAGAATATGTTTAATTTTGAATGAAATCAAATATTCGAATTGTTTATGTCAATTTTAAGAACGGGGATGACAATTATTTTCAATATATAAAGTACATGATATGGCCGTGTAGCTATTATTTTTATTTCGTTTTAACAAAGCTTTACACACTATTTCACATATAAAATTAATTTTTAGCCCATATAAAGTCTGCCAAAATGCAAGCAGTTTCTCAGTACTGATATTTAATCCCCTCATACAATAGTGAATATCATTGATAATATGCTTTAAAATATTTTCAGTACGATTCTTGATTGATTCATAAAATGATTTACAAATTGTAATTTCAGTAAAAATTCAGCATTTTTCTTTAATTCATGTTTAAAAAAAATATTTTCTCTGCTAGAAGTCCTATAATACATATTTGTTGTCTCCAGGATTTTATTTGGTCTGTCTCCACGGAGTTTGCACATGAGTAGCGAGCTCATCATCGGGTAGAATTCACCGTCGGGTATCATCGTCTGAATTACATGTGATGCTTGTTTTTTTATTATAGATAAGCATACATTGTCTCGTGAATATATTCAAATAAGTGTTTACAGAGAAGTCCAGAGAAGCTTTCCCGGAAAGGGACAGTCCCATTTTTTTTCTCGGTGGAGGAAATGTCCTCGTACTTGGTTTGTAAATTAACCTTCATATTTCATCTTCATACAGAGAGGTTGTGGAGACGTAATAGATTAGATATGAAAGCAATGATAAATCTGTGAGCAATATAACTTATATTATTGCTCTCAGGATAAATAGACCAAACATTTTGGCTTTAATTCTCGCTTTATATCCGTGTTTATCCATGCGTATTTGATTTTTCGGTTTTCCTTCACCTGTTTAAATTCAGTTAATATTAATTAATAAAATAAAACAGATTATTAAATAAATCTCATAATTTCAGTGAGCTCCTTCCAGATAAATCTTCTTGAGATAGTTCAATTTTTAGACTGTGACCTATAAGACACGGATGATTGTATAGTTTTATCTATAGGGAACATCACAGTAAAATTCTTGGTAGTCCTTTATTATATGGCGGGAAACAATTTTTGAAGGTAAAATTTTCGCGCGTCACACAGGATGGAAACATGTAGCCAATTAGAAACTGCGTTACATATTGAAACGGAAACTCAAGAAAGGAAAGAAGTTCCTTCATTTTCCAGTGTGATTTTTCTCCAAAAACGTCAAAATGCTTATCAAAGTAAAGGTGAGATTGTTAAAAGGTTGTGTTAAAGATAAACCTATAATGTCGATTCATTGTACGTGCTATATTATGAACACTTTTAACTTGTTTTGTTCTCTCTTTTCATGCGATGCCGGTGACAGACTCTCACGGGAAAAGAGGTGAGTTCAGATCCATGTTTCATCATATTCAATCAGGAATCGAATTAATGAAAAGTCAAAATCACTCCAAGATGCAAAATAAAGTCTCACTATTTTTTCCAATCTAAAAAAAACATGATGTGGAATTGTTCTGGGACAAAGTGTTACCTAATCTGCTAACTGCAACTTAGAGTTAGATCCATGGTGGTGTTACAATAAAAAAAGTGCAATTTCAATATGATGAGTCATTTATCCTTATAGAACTATTTCACAAGTAGGCAATGTTTGTGTATACATATATTGAGCAGTGAATGAGATCTGGGCTTTATACCTGTAATTTAAAGGGATGAATAGAGAAGGTGGAACGTAAACTCAGTCCAGGACCTGACATTAGCACTGGCCCGGTGGCCCTAAAGGGTTTTTTGAGCCTCAGGGCCAGTATGGGCCAGTGGTTTTACAAAAATGTACTGACCAGGATTTATGTAAAATTTTTGTATTTCATATTTTTTTGTAATTGGCCAGTAGTTAACAGAAAAATCAGTCAGTGGATTTTAGGGCAGTCTCACTTTTTGGGCCAGTGACTAAATACCTAAATGTCATAGCCTGCGATCCCTACATGGTAAAATAACTCTGTCATGGCTCAAATCTCACCAAATGTCCCCAGAGAAGAACGTTTGACCATAAAGACTGGTACTAAATAAAGTCTCTCAAAGTTCTTATCAGAGAGTTGGATGATGAAGAAGATGGAGAAGATAAGTGGCTTTAAGTTTCTACAAATTTAAGTTCACATATACAGAGACAGTCACTTTCATGTACAATAGTTGCCAGACTTAACCTTTATGATAAATAGATCAATCAGTATATGATTTGAACAGTCCATTAAATTAACCTAGCAAATCCATAAGCACCCCACCACTGCAAAGGTTTCAAAAAGCCAAAGTTATATTTGTCAATAAGTTGGATTTACAGACATGTGATCTGAACATCAAATCAAATGAAACAAGATGACAACTGATGTTTTTTAATGTAGTTTGAAGATTTGCAGTGAAGAGAACTTATAAAGGAGATAAAAAAAAAGTTCTGTTCAAATTAGATACCAGGTTAAAGGAATGTTTACCTCATACATGAATCAATAGCTGACAGTATTTGTTAAAGGGAGGTATTTCTCCTACATTAATTACAGGTGACCCAAATTGTTCTCCTCATACATTAAAATCTAATAATTCTTTGTTGTATTTCAGATTGAAATTGACATAGAGCCTACAGACAAGGTAAATACTAAATATTTTTACCTAAAATAAGATTCTGGGATATCCTCAGGATTGCTGATGTACATCTCATTATTATTTTTTTCTAAATTGATTATGGGTTACAAAAGTGTACACTGCATTTAGGTTGTTTAAAGATACTGTTCCTAAAAACTCTTGTTGCAATGATCACCATTTGTCAGAAAATATTAACAAAAACATGTGAGAAGGACTAATGCACAGATTCAGAAGTTTGCCATTTTTTTCTAAATATTAGTATTGTGAAATTTATGGTACTTGTTTGTAGTAAATCTATCATATGGCATGATAAAAGGTAGGAATATAATCCTTGTTATAAATTGTTAGTACAACTAATTAATTATTGCTTATTTCAGGTAGAAAGGATCAAGGAACGTGTAGAAGAAAAAGAAGGCATTCCACCTCCCCAGCAGAGGCTTATATTCTCCGGCAAACAAATGTAAGTGGCATTCCACCTCCCCAGCAGAGGCTTATATTCTCCAGCAAACAAATGTAAGTGGCACTCCACCTCCCCAGCAGAGGCTTATATTCTCCGGCAAACAAATGTAAGTGGCACTCCACCTCCCCAGCAGAGGCTTATATTCTCCAGCAAACAAATGTAAGTGGCACTCCACCTCCCCAGCAGAGGCTTATATTCTCCGGCAAACAAATGTAGGTGGCACTCTTACCATCGTTTACTGCTGGGATGTGGAATCTACCGGTGTGAGCTGATGCATACACAATTACACCTACCAATGCTGTGGAATGGGCCAAATCTGAAGAGATCTAACCCACCATGGATCAGGTTCATCTGTCTTCTATGACCATCTGAAACATTTAAAAAAATTGAAACCAAAACACTGCAATGCTTTATTTTCAATTTGCTATAACCAGAAATAGAAGATAGTTTTGCCAGGGAAAATGGACTCGTCTTTTGAGCACCATATTCAGCCAGCACCATTAATGCGTCACATTTGTGTGATTTTTATTTTCAGGAATGATGAGAAGACGGCAGCAGACTACAAAGTGGCAGGAGGCTCGGTGCTCCATCTAGTGTTAGCCCTGAGAGGCGGACAGTAGCATGTTTTTATTTGACACTAGGGGGCACACTGGGCTGGGGAAGAAAGACTGTTATCATCTATCATTATGTAACAAGTAACAGAGGGAATATTTGTGATACTGTGCAACATCATGTGAACTGAACATAACAAATTTATCACTAAATTATTAGAATAATGTCAGATACAGCAACATAAGGAGAAAAACATGACTGAAGAAACCCCAAAATAATATTCTAAATGAGGAAAATAAAAAGTTTTGGCTGAAATTTTGTGAGGAATTTCCTCAAATCTTCCATTGAAACCTTATTTTAGTTAAGCATACTTACTATTCACGCTGCAGAATGTTACTCTCCTGGATTTATTATGAATTCTCTCAACAAGCAACAAAGTACCAGTCGGATTGTTAGGCTACAGAAGGTGGATCGTCTATGTCCATAACATATATGAGACCCAAGACTAAGTGGAGTTTGGAATCAGATGAAGTTGATGTGAGCTGAGACAATCCACTAACTAAACTCAAACTGTCAATGATCAATTCTCAAAGTTTATATAAAGGAGATACTGAAAATGACCTTTTATTCCGAGCAAAGATATTTTTAAGAAAACAGCTAATATTTATATTTAAGTACACGAAACCTTGTCTTTCTTTCTATGTATATAATTTGAATTTTCAGAATTGGGTTTGGTCTCTGCCAAACAATAAAACTGCACTGTTAACGTAGAAATATAAAAATTCCATGTAAACTTAATTTGACTTCTTTCCATCCTGTCCATACATCTCAATATGTTTTGCAAATGTTTTATGATTACTTTTATCTGAAATAAAAAGAAAGATTACACTGTATTTCTATATTTCTTTCTCTTATAATTCTATAATTATTGAGGAACTGGAAGGTGACTTCTTGGACCTCTCAGAAATCACTGTCTGTCCGGAGTCCGTGTGTGTATGTGTTAATGTGTGTGTGTTCATTACCTTTTGCTGGTTTAAGGTATTGAGTTTATATATGAGGCATCCTAGCATCCATGAGATTATGAATTGAAGTTGGCACTATAGAAGTTATTTTAGGCCATATGCATAGGTTTCGACCAACTGCAGTCATTTATTTATTTATTTAGACATTGTACAAAACCTTTTTCTCACCAATCTGAATTTCTGAATGATTTATTTTGACAAAACAGAAGAATGTCATTAAGATTTCACACTTGTATATCTTGGAATGTTCCAGGAATGAAGTTTTTTGAAGATCTTTTGACCTTGTGTTTGCAATTTATATAAGGTTGCATAATATCAGGGACATTAGGAGGGGTAGGGGCTGTTCCTGGTTACATAAGCTTACGTATCATCAATCTGGACATATGGGAATGATCGTTTGGGTTGCTAGGCAACTGACTGGCAGGGAGTGGTCAGATCCCATCCTTGTCACTTGCACAGCACTCTATAGTCTCCATCTTTACTGGACACAGCTGCTCATATGTAAATATACTTTAAGCTACCATGCCATAGCTGGAAGACCTATTGACCTACACTTGAACCATCAATGCTAAAAATAGCCTCTGACTTGGCACTGCATTGTCATGTCGCAGGTCCTTGACACGGCAACCCACACAGTCATAGATTTACAAGGACAACGGATTAACCCTTTGGCACAGGCCTCAGCTCATCTGTGAAATTGTATCATGAATTCTATCATGGCACGGCTGGGGATCAAACCCACAGAGGAACTGGTGCTAATAAGCTGGCACTCTAACCAACTGCGCCACAGCCGGTAGCCACTGCTGCTGGAGTTGTGTGTTGTATACTATTGTGTGTTGATGCCCTATTTGTAACAGAAACATGGCTACATGCTGCTAATAATGAAAGGATAAGAGATGAACTTTCAATGTCGTTCTATCTACCTTTGACATGAACTAATTGGTACATGAACCGACCCATAAGTTGGGTAATACCCTTGATCTCATCATTACTTTCAAGGGGAACAAGTTTCTAAAAGGCCACCTGGTGGACGAATACATATCTGATCACAAAATGATTAAGCTATACCTAGGTATCTCACCCCCCAGACCCCCCAAAAAATCTATCAGGTACAGGAATTTTAAGGGATTGGATTTTCAGTCCCTAACGAAGGACATCAAATCCCTAACTGAAGCATCTGCATCATGGGATCACTTATCCTTGAGTGACATGGTGGATTACTATAAGAAACACATATCTATCATGGATAAAAATGCTCCGATCAAGTATGCCAAGGTCACTCAGCGCAAACATGTACCCTGGATGAGTGACCAACTAAAGCTGGAAAGGTCTCTCAAGAGGAGGCTTGAGAGGAAAACGAACAAAACTGGTACTCACATCGATAAGGAAATGTACAACTCCCAGAGAAATAAATACAACTCCATGCTGAAATCATCTCAATCTGCATATTTTTCAAACCTGGTTGAGAAGAATAAGCATGACCCTAAAAAGCTTTTCAGAGTCATTGACACAGTCATGCACAAGAAAAATGACATACCAATGCCCCAATCTGACTGTGAGGTCACACAAGCTGAGAAGTTCAATACATTCTTTCTTGATAAAATTGAAAGGATTCGCATGGACATTGACAATGTTCCACCCTGCTCAGTTGCGCCACTAGGTGACACTGCGAACAATGAGTATGCAGTAAGTACATCATGGCTTGAGAGGTTCACTCCCCTAACCATTGATGATATACGCAAATTAGTGAAAAGGTCTGCTAATTAGTCATGTGAACTCGATCCTATCCCGACCTGGCTCCTAAATGACCTCTTAGATGACCTCTTACCAATAATTACTGCCATCATAAATAAATCACTACTAGAACCAGCAGTATCTGAAAACATGAAAATAGCCATCATAACACCACTCCTAAAGAAACTTGGCCTTGAATTGATTGAGAAAAACTACAGACCTGTTTTCAACCTGACTTACATCTCTAAACTTACAGAGAGGGCAGTAGCCGATCAATTAGTCCCTCATCTGGTAAGGAATGGTCTTACTGACAAATTTCAATCAGCCTTCAAGGAATATCATAGCACTGAGACTGCTTTACTGAAGGTGCAGAATGATATCCTACGTGACATGGACAAGAGGAGGTCAGTTATTCTGTTGTTACTTGACCTCTCAGCCGCCTTTGACACCATTGACCACCAAATCCTATTTGATCGACTGGAGTCCAGATGTCTTGTCAAAGGTGATGCCCTCTCATGGATTAGGTCATATCTAAGCAACAGGAAACAATGTGTGAAGGTAGGGACTCAAAGGTCATGCCTCAAGCCTATAAAATATGGAGTCCCACAGGGCTCTGTCCTGGGTCCCATACTGTTCACCATCTACATGACACCCCTTTCTGACATTTTAACCAAATATGGTCTGAGCTATCATATTTATGCTGATGATTCCCAGATCTACATCCCTGTGGATCACACTTCTCTCCATCAAGCTGACATATGCAGACACAAACTTGAGGAGTGTGTCAGGGAGGTCAGAAACTTCCTTATATCAAATAAGATGAAGATCAATGATGGGAAGACAGAAATGCTTATATGTACTGACAGGTATAATACTGCTACTGGCAGAAGTAACCCAGACACAATAAGGGTTGGAGGCTTTGACATTGCTCCCAGTCAGTCAGTGGTAGATCTGGGTAAAACCCTAGACTCTAATATGGACATGAAGGCCCAGATCAGAAAAATGTGCAAAAAAGGAATCTGTCTGACATTAGACACTGTCTCGACGAGAAAACAGCTATAACACTTACCCATGCCTTTGTTACCTCTACCCTGGACTATGGCAATGGTCTTCTTGCTGGCCTTCCAAAGGCAGACATCATGAAGCTACAATACCTCCAAAACTCTGCAGCACGTGCCGTAGGAAAAATCAGGAAATTTGACCACATCTCAGGAAAACTGCGGGAACTGCACTGGCTCCCGGTACATGCGAGAATTGACTTTAAAATCCTCCTCCTGACATGGAAGGCCCTAAATGGTAAGGCGCTGCCTTACCTGCGCAACCTTCTCCTAGTCAAACAAGGAGAGCGTGACCTAAGATCAAATGATGGCACTCACCTACTGATTCCTAAGATTCGACTTAGGACAGTAGGTAATAGGGCTTTTTCATCTGTTGGCCCTAGACTATGGAATTCCCTACCTAATGATCTTAGGACTTGTACCTCAGTCACCTCATTTAAGAGTAGATTGAAAACCCATCTCTTCAGGATGCACGTCCTGGATGCAGGGCTATGAACAGACTTATCTGGTATCAGCGCTTTACAAATGTTATTATTATTATTATTATTATTATTATTATTATTATTATTATTATTATTATTATTATTATTATTATTATTATTATTATTATTATTATTATTATTATTACTGTCTAAAGGCATTATAGCAGCAGCTCCTTATAGCAGCAGCTCCTTATAGCAGCAGCTCCTTATAGCAGCAGCTCCTTATAGCAGCAGCTCCTTATAGCAGCAGCTCATTATAGCAGCAGCTCATTATAGCAGCAGCTCATTATAGTAGCAGCTCATTATAGCAGCAGCTCATTATAGCAGCAGCTTTGACACTCTCCCCTTCCATGTAAAAGTAAAAAGTAAAGTTGACATTTATATACCGCTGATACCAGACAATGTCTGCTCATAGCGGTTGATAGTAACTGGCCAGGACTCGAACCTAGAACCCCTGGATCTCAAGGCGAATACTCTACCAATTGAGCTATTTCGGCCAGCTAAATGGAGTATGTGTCTTTAGCATGGATGTTATGGTATAGTATCTAGGCCTAATGTCTATGCATTAATGAATGAGAATGAAAATAGGGTGGTGGAAAATGAGCAAGAATATACATGTAAATTTGGGTTCTGTTGACCTGAAAAAAACTATTGGTAAAGATAAGGTTATATATTTATTGGCAAATACATAGTGAAAATATCAAATATTAAAAGTAAAAGGGCTTCCCAATGTAGATATTTGCACACAAATAATGAAAAATTAAAATAACCATTTTCCTTTGTCTAATGTTTTTTCTGAATGTTTATTGCCTGGGGTTATTCAGATGAAGTGAGATTGCAGTTGACTGGTCCCATCTGTATATTAGGTATTATCTCTACATTAAGCCCGAAGGGCAGCTTCTCTGTGACGACACTTTGACGGGTCACATATGCAGAGCTGCTATCTTGCATTTCATATATCTAGAAAAATGTCACGAAAAGCTTGATCCACGCATCACTTGACAGTAATTTTCTGTGAAAAGTGACAGATTCATATGAGGACAATAGTTCACAAGTGTGAAGTTCATGTGATATTTGAGGTGTTATTACGAGCGTGAAGTTCATGTGGTATTTGAGGTGTTTCTTTCCTTCTAAATTAAATATACCTGGAAGTATATATTCACCTTATAGGATATGGGTCAAAACAGGATATAAATATATATTTACCCCAACAAAAATAAATATATCCTTTTTTGTAATAAATCCAATTTTCTATGACCTTGAGTTATTTGGAATAACATGTCTGGAATGTGTCTGGAGCTTTCATTATGAGAACATAAATCTTGAGATATTGTCCCTTCCCTCTGAGTCCAATATTTAATATACCCACTGCTGTTGAGCACTGGGCAGGTTTGGCAGTAGTACCGGTCCAGTTGGAACACGTGTCTCAAACCCAGATGTTCACCAGACTGGTGTCATGTATGCTAATAGAGCAGCCTCCTAGTAATGAAACTAAACGTGCAGTTGTACTTATATGTAGCAATAAAGAACATACATAATGTAGGTCACAGGCAGACATCTTGTGTTTATTCCTTCACACCTCCATCACATTTAGCATACATTATATGGTGTCAGAACCAAAGAATCATGCCTTTGAAACCACCAAGAAAACTGTCATTTGATGGCAACTTAGATGAGAACTATCGCACATGGATACAGCAGTATGAACTGTATGCCATAGCAGAGGGAATTGACAAGAAAGAAGAGCCCATCCAGTGTGCTACATTTCTACATGTGGTTGGACCAGAGGCCCAACAGGTGTTCAATAGTTTCACTTTCTTGCCAGCTGAAAAGGATAAGATTGCTGATTTGAAAAAGAAGTTCAAGGACAATTGTCAGCCTAAGAAAAATGTGACTTATCTAAGGTATATATTCTTTTCAAGGGCCCAGAAAAGTGGTGAGAAATTTGATGTTTTTCTGACTGATATAAAACTTAAAACACAACAATGTGAATTTGGAACTCTCTGTGATCCTCTCATAAAAGACCGCATTGTGTGTGGGGTATTCGACTCAGAGACAGGAGAGAAGCTTCTTCAGGAAGCAGATTTGACATTGGATAAAGCCACAGACATGGCCATTGAAGTTAGTGCCTCACAGATCAAAGACATTAGCACGCCATCTGGTGGCTCAAGTATTGCTGCTCTAGATTCACACAAGAATATGCCCATAGGTCAGAAAAGCCCATTTAGCAGAAGGAATGTGACAAGTGCCACAAAATAGGCCACTTTGCACCCATGTGTTGCTCGACCGCCAGTAGTCACAGAGGGCGACAGTATGGTCACTCAGGTCAGTCAAAACAGTCACACAAGTCAGTCGCCGAGGTCGAAGCTGATGAGGACTCATATGACCTGTTGTTTCTTGATGCTCTAGAAACACTAGAGATCAATACTGTGAATTCAGACTGGATCCAGAAGATCAAAGTTAACAATGGTTTTGTCAACTTTAAGCTTGACACAGGCGCCCAGGCCAATATAATTCCCATTACTATACTGCACAATTTGGTGCAAAGTCCAGTGAAAGTAAAGAAATCCAATGTGAAGTTATGTAGCTACAGTAAGCATACAATTGTGCCACGTGGAGAGTTGGACCTTCAGTGCAGTGTCGGAGGCAAGACACAGATGCTTACATTTCGCATTGTCGACATAGAAGCTGTCCCCATACTGGGTCAACAGGCATGTGTTGACCTCAATCTGGTGAGCAGATTAATACCAGTTGAAATTGTAGATCTTGGGAAAGAGTACCCCCAGCTGCTCCAAGAGAAACCTGGTTTGTTCCAAGTCTTGTTCAAGGATAGAAGTTTCGCCATAAAGTTAGTTCCAGGCTCAAAAGGAGTTGTACACGGGCCACACAGGGTGCCGCATGCCTTGAAAGACAAGATAAAAGAGGAATTAGATAGAATGGAGAGATTGGGTGTTATTGTACAGCAAAGACAACCCTCAGAATGGGTCAACTCTATGGTAGCAGTCAAAAAAGGTGACAAGGTGAGAATCTGTCTTGACCCAACTGACCTCAATAAAGTAATATCGAGAGAGCATCACCCAACTGTCACAGTTGAAGTAGCAGCAGGTATAGGCAAAGCCAAGAAGTTCAGTGTCCTAGATGGACGTTACGGATACTGGCATGTTCCTTTGGATAAGGCGAGCTCCAGGCTCACAACATTCAATACCCTGTTCGAGAGGTATAGATTTACCCGCCTACCATTTGGGCTATGCTGCTCAGGAGATATCATGCAGAGAGCCATGGAAGATGTGTTACAAGGAATCCCTGGATGTCGAGTCATAGTTGATGACATTCTGGTTTGGGGAAACACAGATGAGGAGCATGATAGTCGCCTAAGAATGACTCTAGAAAGAGCCAAGAGCAGCTCACAGCAAAGAAGCTGAACATAGGTCAGAAAGAAGTCAAATATGTAGGCCACATATTCAGTGCCAGTGGAGTGAAGGCTAACCCGGAGCGAGTCCGAGCAGTGACAGAGATGCCCAGACCCACTGACAGAGATGGCGTAATCCTGTTCATGGGATTAGTGACCTACATAGCCAAATTTATACCAAATCTGGCATAGTTGTCTACTCCATTGAGAAGACTGATGCAGAATGGGGACCTGATGAGCAACAAAGTTATCATGAGTTGTGTCGTACAGTATCTTCAACCCCAGTGTTAAAATTCACTCTGACTGTAGATGCATCTAAGCCTGGACTAGGTGCATGTATTCTATTCGTCAAGGTCCATGACAGATACTCAGATAAATGGCTATGCACAGCTTGAAAAAGAGCTTCTTGCCATTTTGTTCGGATGTGAAAGGTTTCATCAGTATCTGTATGCCAAAACAGTCGACGTGGAAACAGACCACAAGCCATTAGTAGCCATTTTCAAGAAGAACTTGTCATGTCTCACTCCTCGTGTTCAGAAAATGATGCTCAAGTTGCAGCGTTATGACCTGAGAGTCAGATATAAACCAGGTAAAGACATGTACATAGCGGATGCATTGTCAAGAGCTTACTTACCTGAAACACCAGAAGTCCTGTATGATGAGGAGCTTCACTATCCATGTCACAAGATAAACTGTGTGAATTTAAACAGGCTACTGCAGAAAGCCCAACCTTACAGATGGTAATATCTGTTGTGGTGAATGATTGGCCAAAGAAGGCAAATCACTGCCCACCTGAAATCAGACCATATTATGAAGTTAGAAACAGCATTGTGTACATAAATGGATTGCTGTTTAAAGACGACAGGGTCATAGTCCCAGAAACCCTCAGAGCAGAGGTCGTGAAGAAGGTCCATACTTCACATAGTTAAATGCAAACAGCGGGCCAGAGACATAGTGTTTTGGCCTGGTATGGCCAAGGAAGTAGAAACAAAGGTAGAACGGTGCTCGGTGTGTGCTCAACATAGACCAAGTCAGGGGAAAGAACCACTGATGCCTCATCCACCCACCCACAGGCCATGGGAAAAGGCGGGTGTGGACCTAGCTGAGTGTGAAGGCCATGAATACCTGATTGTCGTGGACTATTTCTCTAAGTATCCCGAAATAATCCAGTTAACAAGCACAACCAGTGCAGTCGTCATCAGAAAGTTGAAGAGCATCTTCGCACATCATGGAATACCAGATATAGTCATATCAGACAATGGACCTCAGTTTGCTTCACAGAATTTTAAAGACTTTGCCAGGCAGTGGGAATTTACACATATTACTTCCAGTCCAAAATTCCCCCAGTCTAACGGACAGGTTGAAAGCATGGTAAAAAGTGCTAAAAAATTGTTAAAGAAGTGTGAAGAAATCTAGGTCTTTTGGAGCTCAGAAACACACGTCTGGAAGGTATAGGTGTTTCGCCCAGTCAACTGCTGATGAGCCGTAGACTCAAAACCAAGTTACCAGTTAGCAGCCAGCTGCTACAACCTGCAGTCGTTAACACTCCAACACTGAAGGAAGGTGATAAGGTCATGGTGCAGATGAACGACAAATGGCGCACTGCCACTGTTGCTGAGAAAACAAAGCCCAGATCTTATGTCGTGAAACGCCTGAAGGTACAAAGTATCGGAGAAACAGAAAATTCATCCGGCGTTCCAAAGAACATGATGCCGTGTTCCAACCTAGGAACAGACCAGTCATCTCAAACCTACCTCAAGTTCCACTTGCTCCAGTACCACCTGAGCCACCACCAATGGCCACCACCAGTTCAAATGCAATCACCAGCAAAATCACCAGTCAAACCAACAGTTGTGCCAAATATCAGTGCATCTTCAGTACCAACTACAACCAGATACAAAATTTAATGACTTTGTTACATAATGGTATGCGATATTGCACTAGTCGCAGGCAGGACAGTGCCAACGGCGGGTTAAGTGCTAGAACCTCTGACCCCAATATAAGTCTCAGTCATATATCATGTAATTTGTTCAATTAGTAGTCATATCACCTTTATGTATTCAACATATTATGAACAATATAACTGTATTACATTTATTTCCTAGACTATAAGGATATGATCTGAAAGAAACTTTTAAGTTGCTGTGTGAGCAAAGAGAGACAGTGACAGTAAAAGACTGTACGAGTGTATTATAAGTAGTTGATGTTCGTAATTAACTTTAATAAGAAAATATTGCCATCTTTATATTAGCATAATAGGACTTGTTTAAGTGCCTTAAAAGTAGTGTAATTTAATTTCATTTTAAAAAAGGGGAAGATGTCATGTATGCTAATAGAGCAGCCTCCTAGTAATGAAACTAAACGTGCAGTTGTACTTATATGTAGCAATAAAGAACATATATTATACAGGTCACATGCAGACATCTTGTTGAGTTTATTCCTTCACACCTCCATCACATTTAGCACACATTATAACTGACAGATCAGATAAGGCCTTGGTCTAATTTAAGAACACTCCTTATTTAAATTCTCGTTTTGATCTTTTCGGTCATCAAGATAGAAGGATAAGACCCGGAAGGGTTTGTATTAGAGTATATCATGTTTGTTAGCCTCATGGTGTCTGGGCTTGGAGTTACCATGGTTACCGGCCCAAAAAGGCGCCCACCCCCTTAATTGTTCATTGTTGTTGGGCTCTTTGTTTGACCTTCATGTAAGTTACTACATGTAGGGATGAAAATAAACAAACTTAAGCATTTTTGGAAAGTCCAAATACTGGGCATATCTTGTCAAAATTGCAATTGCAATGGTATTCTAGACATTGACGGAGTATTGAACAGTCAGATAGTGGGAGATAGTTTATTGAATAAAGTGAACCAGAAAAGTCCCGCTGGCAATCTTTATGATGCCGATTGTTGGCCACAGTTCAGTCTTAATAACAGCATACAAAATCATCATTAATTAAAAAGGAGTAATAGGTCCGATGTCCAGATCAAGCGAGATGAATTAAAGGATCAGAACGTTGTCCATCACCAAAGATTTGTCGTTAAAAATGATGGTGCAATCGTTCCAATCAATATATCTATCATGAGATTTGAGGCACTGCAGCTTCCAACATGCTTCTCATGTTAGAGATATGGTTGTGATCCATGTAAAGGGAATTTTGCAAACACAGAAAATATTATTTTTAAATTATAACTTTATAAAAAAACAAAGATGAGATTTTATTAGAAATCAAACACATTTTCAGCGTCTATGCTCTATTTGACCATCTTGATTTCTATTTTGAGTGAAATTGAGTATATGCAAGATATTATCTCCTTATAATATCACTATCCTACCGGACTGCTTTACAATTGGCTTCAACAGAAACATACACAACAAGGACAGAAAACAAAGAGTGGGATGATAACGGTTTCAAGAAAACTGTATGCATTTCTGTAAAAGGATGAACTGTGAATAGTAACAAACTGTGAATAGTAGAAAAGTAACAAAGTTCACGCACATTGTAAAAGGTGGAAGGTTCAGTGTATCCATCATATTTTAGAATGTTAAATTCAATCCAAAATACATTGTAATCACGTTGTAAACTGACATTGTAAGGAAGTAGATCCGTAAACACTGTGACCAGATTAGAGGCACATCAACCATCAAGGTTATTCAGTGCCTAAAAGTGGTAAAAACATAAACGTTTATAAAATCAATATGATATGTAAACAACAACACAAAATATCAACAAAATCCTTTCAATATATCAGTTATAGACATAACAAATTTGTATAAATAAATTCAATTTAAAAGACTTTAAATACCATCTGATGTTTCGCGGTTCTCGATAAATAGGCCAATGACCTAAGTAAACAAGAGCTCCACACTTAAAATTGGTTATAAATTCCTATTTGGTTTAAAAACGATACTATCACAGAAGTATCTACAGTATCAAATAAAGAATGTAAATCTTGCACATTAAAATATTGATTCCTAATTATATCAAAATCAATAAATTTAATTAAAACAACATGTTGCAAATATGTGGTTGTCAGCATGTTACAAGTACGTGGTGCTCAGCATGCTACAAGTATGTGGTGCTCAGCATGTTGCAGGTACGTGGTGTTAAGCACGTTACAAGTATATGGTGCTCTGCATGTTACAAGTACGTGGTGCTCAGCAAGTTGCTCAGCATGTTGCAAGTACCTGGTGCTCAGCAAGTTGCTCAGCATGTTACAAGTACGTGGTGCTCAGCATGTTGCTCAGCATGTTGCAATGTGTGGTGCTCAGCATGTTACAAGTGCGTGGTGCTCAGCATGTTACAAGTATGTGGTGCTCAGCATGTTGCTCAGCACGTTGCAAATATGTGGTGCTCAGCATGTTACAAGTGCGTGGTGCTCAGCATGCTGCTCAGCATGTTGCAAGTACTTGGTGCTCAGCATGTTGCTCAGCATGTTGCAAGTTCGTGGGGCTCAGCATGTTACAAGTACGTGGTGCTCAGCATGCTACAAGTACGTGGTGCTCAGCATGTTGCTCAGCATGTTGCAATGTGTGGTGCTCAGCATGTTATAAATATGTGGTGCTCAGCATGTTACAAGTGCGTGGTGCTCAGCATGCTGCTCAGCATGTTGCAAGTACGTGGTGCTCAGCATATTGCAAGTACTTGGTGCTCAGCATGTTGCTCAGCATGTTGCAAGTTCGTGGGGCTCAGCATGTTACAAGTACGTGGTGCTCAGCATGTTTCAAGTACATGGTGCTCAGCATGTTGCTCAGCATGTTACAAGTGCGTGGTGCTCAGCATGTTGCTCAGCACGTTGCAAATATGTGGTGCTCAGCATGTTACAAGTGCGTGGTGCTCAGCATGCTGCTCAGCATGTTGCAAGTACGTGGTGCTCAGCATATTGCAAGTACTTGGTGCTCAGCATGTTGCTCAGCCTGTTGCAAGTTCATGGGGCTCAGCATGTTACAAGTACGTGGTGCTCAGCATGTTACAAGTACGTGGTGCTCAGCATGTTACAAGTATGTGGTGCTCAGCATGTTCAAGTATGTGGTGCTGAGAATGTTGCAATTGCGTGGTGCTCAGCATGTTGCTCAGCATGTTGCAAGTTCATGGGGCTCAGCATGTTACAAGTACGTGGTGCTCAGCATGTTACAAGTACGTGGTGCTCAGCATGTTACAAGTATGTGGTGCTCAGCATGTTCAAGTATGTGCTGCTGAGAATGTTGCAATTGCGTGGTGCTCAGCATGTTGCTCAGCATGTTGCAAGTGCGTGGTGCTCAGCATGATACAAGTACGTGGTGCTCAGCATATTGCAAGTACTTGGTGCTCAGCATGTTTCAAGTACATGGTGCTCAGCATGTTGCTCAGCATGTTACAAGTGCGTGGTGCTCAGCATGTTGCTCAGCACGTTGCAAGTATGTGGTGCTCAGCATGTGTCTCAGCATGTTGCAAGTACGTGGTGCTCAGCATGTTACAAGTATGTGGTGCTCAGCATGTTGCAAGTATGTGGTGCTCAGCATGTTACAAGTGCGTGGTGCTCAGCATGTTACAAGTATGTGGTGCTCAGCATGTTGCAAGTATGTGGTGCTCAGCATGTTACAAGTGCGTGGTGCTCAGCATGTTGCAAGTACGTGGTGCTCAGCATGGTACAAGTAAGTGGTGCTCAGCATGTTGCTCAGCATGTTGCAAGTGCGTGGTGCTCAGCATGTTGCAAGTACGTGGTGCTCAGCATGGTACAAGTATGTGGTGCTCAGCATGTTGCAAGTACGTGGTGCTCAGCATATTGCAAGTACTTGGTGCTCAGCATGTTGCTCAGCATGTTGCAAGTTCGTGGGGCTCAGCATGTTACAAGTACGTGGTGCTCAGCATGTTACAAGTACGTGGTGCTCAGCATGTTTCAAGTACATGGTGCTCAGCATGTTGCTCAGCATGTTACAAGTGCGTGGTGCTCAGCATGTTGCTCAGCATGTTGCAAGTATGTGGTGCTCAGCATGTTACAAGTGCGTGGTGCTCAGCATGCTGCTCAGCATGTTGCAAGTACGTGGTGCTCAGCATGTTACAAGTGTGAAATGCTCAGCATGTTGCTCAGCATGTTGCAAGTATGTGGTGCTCAGCATGTTACAAGTGCGTGGTGCTCAGCATGCTGCTCAGCATGTTGCAAGTACGTGGTGCTCAGCATATTGCAAGTACTTGGTGCTCAGCATGTTGCTCAGTATGTTGCAAGTTCATGGGGCTCAGCATGTTACAAGTACGTGGTGCTCAGCATGTTACAAGTACGTGGTGCTCAGCATGTTACAAGTATGTGGTGCTCAGCATGTTCAAGTATGTGGTGCTGAGAATGTTGCAATTGCGTGGTGCTCAGCATGTTGCTCAGCATGTTGCAAGTGCGTGGTGCTCAGCATGATACAAGTACGTGGTGCTCAGCATATTGCAAGTACTTGGTGCTCAGCATGTTTCAAGTACATGGTGCTCAGCATGTTGCTCAGCATGTTACAAGTGCGTGGTGCTCAGCATGTTGCTCAGCATGGTACAAGTACGTGGTACATATGCATTCAGCTGTGAACAAATTCGCCTAACTTCTGCCAAATCTAGTCACAAAGTTTTGACTGTCCTTTCTGGAGTCTCATCCAGCATATCAGCATGTTAAGCTGATTTTTTGACATTGTCTCAAATTATATGGATATATATTGCAGTTAATAATAGGAATAAACTTATATCACAACAAAAGACATGATCATTTATTTTTTTGTTTAATTCTGTTCATTCAGAATACTACGTCTTGTCTATTAAATTCACTGTCTACTTTAAATTACCTAACTAAGTTGCTACAGGTCACCATTCTTTGTGGCACTACAGCCACATATTGGCCGATTTAACCACCACAAGGTTTCCTTCTTCGTGCTCACCATGTTGTAAGCATGTTGTTTCAGAAGGTTATAAGACAATGTCTGGACAAAGTTGTGAGCACGTAGGATGACAACGTTGTTATCAGGTCGGACAACTAAACCTTATTTCTACGTGCTCACAACGCTGTTTCCTGGGTGGGGATGTGCAAGAACCAACCAACAGCTCAGTCAGTTATGCTGATGCAGACTAACCGCCACATATGCAAGTCAAGTCATGCAGAGCCAAGTATAAATCCAGGATCTACTATGCAGGAATTCAGAAAGTTATTTCATCTAGACCATGTCACATATTTAATACAACTATTCAAGTGGTCATTCATCTCTCTATAAAGTCCTGTGTGCAGGGAAGTTTTGTTCTATTAGCCATGAGTGTGGTCACATTAGATATTGGCACCCTGAGCACCAACCACATATTGCCTAGACACCATACTTTTTTCCAGACATCGGTTGGTTTACAGACACCTTGGGTTGACAGCCGATTTTGTCAAAAAATCGTTTGCCTCAGCACCTTTGGAGAATTCTTTGGAAACAATGTTTGTCCATTGATGCTTATGTATTGATGCAATACTAAAATACTGAAGGACCACAAAAGTGGTCACATACTTGTGTTCATGTCACCACATAATATTCCACAAAACACAATATTCATGGCAGGTACATTTTGGTTGATATCAGAGAGATAGTTTATTATAGCATTTAACCATACCTCAAAATTGTATGTGACCTCCATGACTTCATAAAAGTTCTCAATAAAAAAGTCAAAGTTCTCAGTATACTATATTTTGCACTATTTATTCAGTCATAGAAAAGATATGTGGTACAACAAACGTTCTCCACAAAGAAATTTGTCTTCATCAGGTTCCAACTTAGAAGGGAGAGCGTCTAAACATGTTGCCACTATAAAATAATAAAGAGGCATGGTCAAAAGATATTTGGATACATCAATAAAAGAAAAGAACTTTCAGATTAAGAATGTTTAGCCTGAATTTTACATCTGATACTTTATCAGTACATTCTTCCAATCATTCTAAGACGTATTATTTTCCAGGTGTTATCATTCAAAATTGCTGACACATACATACCCTGGAGCATAGTTGCACACAAGCCAAGCAACTGAATTAACTCTTGCAACCCCACATCCAATTTGCAGGGTTTTGCCCCATATAATCTGCAATTATATACGAATAGAGTTCATATCCACATGGCTATAATGATCTTGGTGTAACAATTGATACAAAGAAAAAAATATGCAATTGTCATCTTTTAAATGTTACCTGTGTATAATCTCCACACATTGCACCTGTTGTGCAGGAGTTGGAAGAATATCTATAGTCCTTTTTCTCATTTTCCCAACTCTGATATAATTTAGCTATTGAAGCACTCTTATCAAAAAACAAAGAAATGTTTTCTCCAACGTATCCATTACAACTGCAAAGAAATATTAACTTTAAATATCTGAATAAAAGAGCTGATGATTTGAAATGTTTCAACATTGTTTTAATGTATTTTGAATTATTGTTTTTGAATCTGCATCCATTAGGTTTTGCTTTAGGACACAGTCTGTATTTTCAAATTATACTTGCGGTTAAAAATGGCTCACCGTTGTGATCTACCAATATTATGTGCAAATTTATTGTTATTGGCCCATTTTTGAGCCTGTGAAGCAAGACTATCGTCCCATTCCTGAAATATACACTCCATGTGAATAATACTATCACAATGATCATAATGGTGAAATGATAAATTAAACTTTCGATTTTTAATTATTTCTCTGACTTAAATATTTTATCTATTTGGTCAGTGGTATGAATTACCAAGTCAGGAATGCTATGTTTCCCTGCCTCCTGTGTTGCCTCCCTTCGAGCTTTATTGTGAAGGTTCACAATTTCAGTGATCTCAGCAGATGTCAACTGAGATTTTGGTGAAGAGATAGAGCAGTAGCCTGGAACAAATATTAAGCACATAAAATCCTAGTCATCAGATGCATTAATAATTCCTACCAACAGAATATATACTTATCTGAAAAATAATCCAACAAATAAATTAAGCACCTGATCCAGTTACAAAACTACTCAAAATTGTACAGAAATGAATAATACACTTGCCTGCATGGGCACTTGCAACTAATGTTACAAATAAAGCAACAACCAGAGTCTTCATGGTAGGTGGTCAGCAATGACTTTTTGACTTCCACAAAGTATTAATGAACTTGTGTTTGGGAGTTTGGTGCAACTTAGGGGAAATAAATACAGATGTAGTTAATACCAGAGTCTGAAGATACTGCTGTCATTTTAATGTCTTCATGAAAAGGAATAATATTTTCCAGTAATTCTGAAATTTATCCCACAAATAGTTACTTGAAATTTAAATGAATTTCCTTCCTTGAAGTCATATTCTAGACAGGTCGATTTGTAAAAATGCTGGGAGATTTCCTTGGTGATTCACATTTAATGAACTACAATTATCAAAACTGTGACAATGGTATGTTAGATTCCCTTTACATCTTAACCATGTCCATACCTCTGAGATTTGAAACAGCACATGGAATAGTATAAAGTTTGTTAACACAAAACAAAATCGTAATCAACACTCCACAAAGCAATAACAACAAAGAGTTTTAAAGTACTATTAAATATGCCTACCTCGAGCAATACAATGCTTCCCAAAGAGAACCCAAGTGTTTAGTGTCAAATTTACTGTTGTCTGGTTAGGTTTTATACGGATTTTGATTCCCACGGATGCTAGATGACAATCTCAAAAAGATATTTTGAAAAATATTATATGCTTGTCATTTTCTATGCACTGATGTCGTGTTGGACACTTAAATATACGCATGGTATTTGTGAATTCTTTATCCTTTTTTTTCAAATGTTTTCAGAATATTTGGCACAAGATGGCAAAGTTTTTTTCCAAGTCTACAGGTGTTATGTAATTATTGTATGTTTGCTTTAAGGCAAAGTAACAATATAAGGTTATTCAGTGCTTACAAAATTAAATACTTACTAGATAAAGAGCATGTAGGGTGTGAAACTTAACAACACAGTCATTCATTTAAAATACATCCATAAAAGAAGTAATAAATATGTGTATATTTCACATCACTTTCAAGATTATTTTAATGACATCATGATGAGGTAATAAGTAGGTATAACATTTTAGATTAGGATTATTAGACTAGGTTTATAAGACATATATTTTAGTATTATACACTGGGTGTTTAGAGAAGACAGATTAATGCATTGTCCTCTTTTAGCGATATGCAGCAGAGTTCTGCAGTTATGGGGGAGACATTCTCTGACATTTTGTCTAACTTTGAACTTCTCCTCTGAAACTACTTGTTGGAGTTTTTAGCAATTAGTAAGAAAGATGTATTTTCAAGGGATCTATTCTATCAAGCTCAGATTTTTTCCAAGACATATTTTTATTGGTCAAAAATATCATATATAGGATTTAAATGAACATTTATGATGCAATTTCTTGAAAATGTTCATAAACATTACCAAAACAAAACAAAGATCAGAAAGATCTTTTAAAACCAAAAATGAAAATTTAACTGGTGACTGGCCATAGGTGGATACGTTCCTGGTGATTACAATGACAAATGCAGTTGTTTTATGATACGCTTATATACTGTTTACTCCTCAAACTTATTTGGGTATTAACTAGCACATAGGTCACCACATTAAGAATAACCAATTATATTTTTTTGGAATTACATTTCTGATCAAAATAAGTGACCAGGAATGAAAAGAAGATCGAAAATACCTGATTAAATGTGCGAAAGTGATGTGTGCTTGCTCTAGACTTTTTGACAAACACCAAAATGTGTGAAAGTAATTCATGCTTGCTCTAGAATTTTTATGTGTGAAAATGACTAGTTTTGGCATAACATATATTTCCAAGACAGGAAAAAATGAGTTGTTTTTTCTTTCCTTCCATTTTGCTTTGATATTGCAATCCTTTAAGAGTATAAAAAGATCTTGTATTTGCAACTGCTACTGATGAAACATGCAATACATGTCATATATATACATATATATATTTGCAACAAAAAATACACAGTTCACAGAAGCAATGTAATGTTTAATGTATTGTCGGACAAGAGGTCAATCAGTGTGTCTGTTGGGATGACACATTGAAAAATAAAATACTTACAAAAAGGGGCACACATATATGATAATAGAGTATACGATTTGCACCTATCTTACACAATCCAAGGACCATGTCAAAACATGTCATATATGTTGGATTGGATGCACTTTTATAGCTGATTCATGACAGTTAATTGATCCAAGTATTGAACTAATAGAATAATAATAAATTTACAATAATGTTTTAAATACGATATTCACAGTTATTTATCTAAGCCTCTATTTTGATTTCCAACATTTGCTTTTTCCCTCCCTGTACTTTGTTATTATACTTGTGGTGGGAGATTTTGATCCCTGGTGCTGTTTGGTAAACCTTGTTTTGGTGAGTTTGAGCCTGGAGCATATCCACGATATCAGTCTGCGCCCCATTTAAATTGATTGCCCGCAGGTGGCCTAACACCTGATGGAGCATGTCTTGTATATTTGCTTCGTTGTGTCTATCGTCATTCATGGTTACGGGTTCTGTCTCACTAACCTCAGATGGTGATGTATTTAAATCTAATGGGAGGTCAGAAACTTCTGACAGGGTGGGTGAGATAGGCTCCCCTATGTCTTCATTGTGGAAATTAATCTGTACTTCAGAATCTGAGCTTGGCAAATTTAGACTTTCTGGGCATGGTGATTAATTAGAGCTACTGTTACTTGATGTGTGTGACAAAACTATGCTCTCTCCATGAATAGGGGATATTGGCACCCTGAGATATTGGCACCCTGAGCACCAACCACATATTGCCTAGACACCATACTTTTTTCCAGACATCGGTTGGTTTACAGACACTTTGGGTTGACAGCCGATTTTGTCAAAAAATCGTTTGCCTCAGCACCTTTGGAGAATTCTTTGGAAACAATGTTTGTCCATTGATGCTTGTGTATTGATACAATACTAAAATACTGAAGGACCACAAAAGTGGTCACATACTTGTGTTCATGTCACCACATAATATTCCACAAAACACAATATTCATGGCAGGTACATTTTGGTTGATATCAGAGAGATAGTTTATTAATAGCATTTACCATACCTCAAAATTGTATGTGACCTCCATGACTTCATAAAAGTTCTCAATAAAAAAGTCAAAGTTCTCAGTATACTATATTTTGCACTATTTATTCAGTCATAGAAAAGATATGTGGTACAACAAACGTTCTCCACAAAGAAATTTGTCTTCATCAGGTTCCAACTTAGAAGGGAGAGCGTCTAAACATGTTGCCACTATAAAATAATAAATAGGCATGGTCAAAAGATATTTGGATACATCAATAAAAGAAAAGAACTTTCAGATTAAGAATGTTTAGCCTGAATTTTACATCTGATACTTTATCAGTACATTCTTCCAATCATTCTAAGACGTATTATTTTCCAGGTGTTATCATTCAAAATTGCTGACACATACATACCCTGGAGCATAGTTGCACACAAGCCAAGCAACTGAATTAACTCTTGCAACCCCACATCCAATTTGCAGGGTTTTGCCCCATATAATCTGCAATTATATACGAATAGAGTTCATATCCACATGGCTATAATGATCTTGGTGTAACAATTGATACAAAGAAAAAAATATGCAATTGTCATCTTTTAAATGTTACCTGTGTATAATCTCCACACATTGCACCTGTTGTGCAGGAGTTGGAAGAATATCTATAGTCCTTTTTCTCATTTTCCCAACTCTGATATAATTTAGCTATTGAAGCACTCTTATCAAAAAACAAAGAAATGTTTTCTCCAACGTATCCATTACAACTGCAAAGAAATATTAACTTTAAATATCTGAATAAAAGAGCTGATGATTTGAAATGTTTCAACATTGTTTTAATGTATTTTGAATTATTGTTTTTGAATCTGCATCCATTAGGTTTTGCTTTAGGACACAGTCTGTATTTTCAAATTATACTTGCGGTTAAAAATGGCTCACCGTTGTGATCTACCAATATTATGTGCAAATTTATTGTTATTGGCCCATTTTTGAGCCTGTGAAGCAAGACTATCGTCCCATTCCTGAAATATACACTCCATGTGAATAATACTATCACAATGATCATAATGGTGAAATGATAAATTAAACTTTCGATTTTTAATTATTTCTCTGACTTAAATATTTTATCTATTTGGTCAGTGGTATGAATTACCAAGTCAGGAATGCTATGTTTCCCTGCCTCCTGTGTTGCCTCCCTTCGAGCTTTATTGTGAAGGTTCACAATTTCAGTGATCTCAGCAGATGTCAACTGAGATTTTGGTGAAGAGATAGAGCAGTAGCCTGGAACAAATATTAAGCACATAAAATCCTAGTCATCAGATGCATTAATAATTCCTACCAACAGAATATATACTTATCTGAAAAATAATCCAACAAATAAATTAAGCACCTGATCCAGTTACAAAACTACTCAAAATTGTACAGAAATGAATAATACACTTGCCTGCATGGGCACTTGCAACTAATGTTACAAATAAAGCAACAACCAGAGTCTTCATGGTAGGTGGTCAGCAATGACTTTTTGACTTCCACAAAGTATTAATGAACTTGTGTTTGGGAGTTTGGTGCAACTTAGGGGAAATAAATACAGATGTAGTTAATACCAGAGTCTGAAGATACTGCTGTCATTTTAATGTCTTCATGAAAAGGAATAATATTTTCCAGTAATTCTGAAATTTATCCCACAAATAGTTACTTGAAATTTAAATGAATTTCCTTCCTTGAAGTCATATTCTAGACAGGTCGATTTGTAAAAATGCTGGGAGATTTCCTTGGTGATTCACATTTAATGAACTACAATTATCAAAACTGTGACAATGGTATGTTAGATTCCCTTTACATCTTAACCATGTCCATACCTCTGAGATTTGAAACAGCACATGGAATAGTATAAAGTTTGTTAACACAAAACAAAATCGTAATCAACACTCCACAAAGCAATAACAACAAAGAGTTTTAAAGTACTATTAAATATGCCTACCTCGAGCAATACAATGCTTCCCAAAGAGAACCCAAGTGTTTAGTGTCAAATTTACTGTTGTCTGGTTAGGTTTTATACGGATTTTGATTCCCACGGATGCTAGATGACAATCTCAAAAAGATATTTTGAAAAATATTATATGCTTGTCATTTTCTATGCACTGATGTCGTGTTGGACACTTAAATATACGCATGGTATTTGTGAATTCTTTATCCTTTTTTTCAAATGTTTTCAGAATATTTGGCACAAGATGGCAAAGTTTTTTTCCAAGTCTACAGGTGTTATGTAATTATTGTATGTTTGCTTTAAGGCAAAGCAACAATATAAGGTTATTTAGTGCTTACAAAATTAAATACTTACTAGATAAAGAGCATGTAGGGTGTGAAACTTAACAACACAGTCATTTATTTAAAATACATCCATAAAAGAAGTAATAAATATGTGTATATTTCACATCACTTTCAAGATTATTTTAATGACATCATGATGAGGTAATAAGTAGGTATAACATTTTAGATTAGGATTATTAGACTAGGTTTATAAGACATATATTTTAGTATTATACACTGGGTGTTTAGAGAAGACAGATTAATGCATTGTCCTCTTTTAGCGATATGCAGCAGAGTTCTGCAGTTATGGGGGAGACATTCTCTGACATTTTGTCTAACTTTGGACTTCTCCTCTGAAACTACTTGTTGGAGTTTTTAGCAATTAGTAAGAAAGATGTATTTTCAAGGGATCTATTCTATCAAGCTCAGATTTTTTCCAAGACATATTTTTATTGGTCAAAAATATCATATATAGGATTTAAATGAACATTTATGATGCAATTTCTTGAAAATGTTCATAAACATTACCAAAACAAAACAAAGATCAGAAAGATCTTTTAAAACCAAAAATGAAAATTTAACTGGTGACTGGCCATAGGTGGATACGTTCCTGGTGATTACAATGACAAATGCAGTTGTTTTATGATACGCTTATATACTGTTTACTCCTCAAACTTCTCTCAAACAGGCTGATTATTTGGATATTAACTAGCACATAGGTCACCACATTAAGAATAACCGATTATATTTTTTTGGAATTACATTTCTGATCAAAATAAATGACCAGGAATGGAAAGAAGATCGAAAATACCTGATTAAATGTGCGAAAGTGATGTGTGCTTGCTCTAGACTTTTTGACAAACACCAAAATGTGTGAAAGTAATTCATGCTTGCTCTAGAATTTTTATGTGTGAAAATGACTAGTTTTGGCATAACATATATTTCCAAGACAGGAAAAAATGAGTTGTTTTTTCTTTCCTTCCATTTTGCTTTGATATTGCAATCCTTTAAGAGTATAAAAAGATCTTGTATTTGCAACTGCTACTGATGAAACATGCAATACATGTCATATATATATACATATATATATTTGCAACAAAAAATACACAGTTCACAGAAGCAATGTAATGTTGAATGTATTGTCGGACAAGAGGTCAATCAGTGTGTCTGTTGGGATGACACATTGAAAAATAAAATACTTACAAAAAGGGGCACACATATATGATAGTAGAGTATACGATTTGCGCCTATCTTACACAATCCAAGGACCATGTCAAAACATGTCATATATGTTGGATTGTATATTTGTTTTGTTGTGTCTATCGTCATTCATGGTTACGGGTTCTGTCTCACTAACCTCAGATGGTGATGTATTTAAATCTAATGGGAGGTCAGAAACTTCTGACAGGGTGGGTGAGATAGGCTCCCCTATGTCTTCATTGTGGAAATTAATCTGTACTTCAGAATTTGAGCTTGGCAAATTTAGACTTTCTGGGCGTGGTGATTAATTAGAGCTACTGTTACTTGATGTGTGTGACAAAACTATGCTCTCTCCGTGAATAGGGGATAGACTGGGGGAACTTTCCTGGCCTTTCGTGCTCTGACCTACATGCGTGCCAGCAGCCTCCCGGAGAGAGTCCTCCTCAGAGCAACTATCACTATTTTCCTCCTCCATTCCAGGGAGGATAAGCTTGAATAAAGTTGACTTACCTTGGTTTGGTGTATCAGGGGCTTTGCTCACCGGTGAGTCCTGTCCAATCAGGAGTTTCTTGGACAGTGACTGTGAGGATTGAAGCCACATCGAGGAAAAGAGAAGTTAAGAGTAGTTTCATGCAGTATCTCTCTCACTCAATGCCATAGATCGATTTGATTCTCCACCAATTGTCAGCTATGTCCTGGCTATCTATGGGGACTAAAATGGGGATACTCGCTTGCTATGAGGTCGGGCCTAACTAGCTGCCTGACATACCAATCTGTGGACATAAGAATCACTGCAGAGTCAGATGTATGTGGTGTACTGTTACAGTCTCTTCAGAATGAGCAACATGATTTGCAACAAATGTGAAGGGAATAAATCTGTGGACCAGAAGCAATATGACTTTATCATAGATCATTTCAACAAGTGAATGGCAGGTTAATTAACTATTTTAATATTTTTTCTATAAATTCTTTATCCAAAATAATTTCAACAGAATGCATAAATAGTGAATTACACTTTATATCAAAATATCAGAATAAAATATTGCAAAAAACCTTTCTGTATCCCGCAAAGCAGATTTCTTTTGCCAAAGGATATAAGTAACAAATATTTTAAATGATGAATTATTCTAACAAAAAAAGCAACCAGAATGGCTAAAGTACTTCACTTGGTACACCATCCCAATCCTTGGCAAAGGGCAAACAGCTCTCAGACCCAAGATCTATTGGCCTTTACCGTAAAACCGCTAATATATAGAATATGAATAAGCCCTGCATTCACACGCTATATAAGGTCTAAGGTAGGTCCTCGCCAATGTTGAATGTTGTGTATTTGTCCTCGGAGCTGGAACATCTGACCTCACATTCTGCTACATCTGTCTCCTGGCATTTGACATAGTTCAGTTGTTCCTCCATATATATGCTTGCAGGTTGTGATAGGAAATATATCCCACAGTTCATTAGGACCAGTAGCGCTCCTCTTAAGCGTACCACCATCATGTCTGAAATATAGTATAGATAGATAGATAGATAATATTTTATTTAAGTCTCACCTTTTTGTCATTTTAAAACAATACAAATTACATTTATAATATAAAAAGCCACTCTTATGAGTTATGAGAGACTATTAAAACCTTGAAGTTTACGTTATTATCTTTACACAAAAATAGAGATCATGCAAAAAAGTCATAGAAATCTGCTATATAATGGAATTGTAATGATGATAATAAATAACTGATGATAATAAATAATACAAATAATACAGTTTGTTACACATAATTCATTGCCGATGTAAATATTGTGATCGTTTATGAAGGATATCTTGGCAGGCCTTGGCACTGACCTCCACCATGTCCTTGTAACTTAAAATGAAAGAAAGTTTTTCTGAGTCAGATAACATTAAAAATCCATTTTCTATATTAAAAGCAGCAGCATATAGTGATTCCCTTATGTTGGCATAAAAACTACATCTCGTTAAACAGTGCTCTTCACTCTCAGTTTCTCTAATATCACACAAAACACATATTCTCTCCTCCTCTCTTTCTCCCACATATCTGCCAGTCTCTATTCTGAGTGGTGCAACACCACACCTAAACTTACAAATAGCTTGCCTTCTTTTCCTGGATAACAAAGTTTTCACATATTCTTCTGTTTGAAAAGACTGTTTAAAGGTTCGATATGTCCTCAGTTTGTTTCTCCCTTCACCCCTAATGGCACCAACTCTATTTATTTTCTCAAACCACACTTTATCGTAATGCTCCTTCAATGCTGAGTTTATATCACCCTTCATGGCCTTGAAGTCCAAATCACCCCGGATATCGCACAGGTGGTCCATTTGTAACTCAGTGTAGAAATTCATGGTGTGATATATAGCAGTCTTTTTTCTTTGTTGTGCTATCCTGTGAGCCCATGTGAATGCTCTCTTGTTAATTCTTGTATCATCCATCTGGCTCAGCCTACACCACTGCCTCATGACACACAGCCACTGACGTTGCTCCGGAACTGTCCATCCCATGTCTCCTTGTAGAGCTGCTATGGGCGTGCGCTTGCCCACACCAAGGAAATACCTGGATGCTCTATGCTGCACTCCCTGGATGCATGTAAACACCTTGTGCCCCCCCACACTGGCCCCATAGTCTATAATGGGTTGTACAAGGGAGTTATAAAGCTTGGCAAATACATCATGAGGGAATCCACCATGGGCTCTTCCTTTTGCAATGAGCAGACCAAGGGCTCTATCGGCAGCTTGAGAGACATGCTTGGCCATCACACCCAGGTCCAGATGCTCCGTGAGAACCAGCCCCAAATAGCGGTAACGGTCCACAATGTCCAGCTGCTCATCTCCATACATGAAGGGTCCAGTTGCTCTGGGAACGCTTGGGCCACGCCTGAAGTGCACCACCTTAGACTTGTCAATATTGACAGACATAGCCATTGTGTCAGCCCACCGGTGGAGCACATCCAAGAGGCGCTGCAGATCTTGCTCTGTCTCGGCGAGGAGCACTATGTCGTCTGCATACAACAGGATGGCAATCAGTTCTCCACCAACATCAACACCCACTCCTGACTCCTTCACCGCCGCCACCAGGTTGTTGATATATATGTTGAAGAGGGTGGGTGAGATGGTACAGCCCTGTTTAAGCCCAATTGACACTGGGAACCACTCTGTCAGAATCCCATTGATACGGACACTGCACTGGACATTCTGGTACAGGGACTGGACAGCAGTAATGAACTTCTGTGGCAAGCCTATCCTCTTTAAACTGTTCCATAACTTCCCTCTGTTAATCCTATCATAGGCCTTGCTAAAGTCAATGAAGGCAGCGTATGTGTCTTTTCGCAGCTGTTTGCGTGCATCAATGATGGATGTGAGTGTTGACAAGTGATCCTGGCAGCTCCTCCCCCTCCGGAAGCCATTCTGACTATCATCCACTTTATCATTTACATCGGCCCAGAGGGTGAGTCGCCTGTTCAATATTGATGCATACAGCTTGCAAACTACTGAGGCAAGACAGATACCTCTGTAATTTAAGGGGACTCTCCTGTCTTTACTGCTATCCTTGGGTATTGGGTTAATGATGCCTTTATCCCACATATCTGGGGTAATCCCTGCCTCAAAGCACTTGTGAAACAGTTTATGTAAGAAATTCACTGCTGTCTCATTTCTCAGAGCCTCCACTGGTATAGCATCATAGCCACATGCTTTTCCACTCTTGGCCTTGTTTAGGGCAATGCGCACCTCTTGAACAGTAATGGGTAAAGTGATGCCTGTATCAATAATTGTTTGATTCACATTCTCCTGTATCACACCATTATCGTCAGTTTGTGGGTCAGCAGTACCACCATTCAGTAGACCAGAGTAGTCAGAGCGCCATTTTTCCAGCACTTCATCTGGCACCTGGCTAGTGCTGCCATCTGCCTTTACTATCTCCCAGGGTATATGGCTTTTCCTCTCTGCACCAATGCCCACATTACCCACATAATTCCAAAATTCCTTTTGGTTTTCAGTCACCAGGTCCATGATGGTCTGCTGTGTGCTCCGCCAATGCCTCCTTTTTGCCTTCTGCACTTCTCTGTCAAGCTGCTTCCTCATACTATTCCTTTCTCCCTGTAATCTTCTTTTATTCTGACCTCTGGCTTTGGTCCATTCCCTGTCCAGTCTCCTGAAGTCACTGTAAATCTGGCCAAGATATGCATTCCAGTATGGCTTTTTGACATGCTTTCTCCTTTTACTTAAATCATTCCGTATGTGCACATCTCTATGTTCCACTTTTGCCTCCATCTCCTCAGCAACAATCTTACAAAAGTCACTATAGGCATTGCATATATCCTGTTTTGTTGCTTCATCACTTTCTATTCTATTTATAGCATCTTGTACTAACTCCACATTTCTTTCATGCAACAGAAATCTCTCTGGCAAAGTTGTAAGATCAAACTTTTTCATATTCACAGTTGGGGGCTGAGGACCATTGTCTGCATCCATTGACACACACTGCTGCAAACTGAGTGTCCACACTAACAGGTTGTGGTCTGGCAGGGATCGGAGTGGATCATATAACCCCGCACATCCAGCCTCCTCAAATAAATCATGTGCTCTGATTACACAAAAATCACTGTAAAGCTGTAACTGTTCATGTGGGATCAACACGTAATCAACAACAGCAGTATCCTTTGAGGTGAAATCATTGCATATAGAGTTTCTCCCATTCAACATACACATATTTGAGCTCAGCATCAGATCACATAGTAATTCTCCATACTGGTTCACATGTGTGTCCACTACATCACGCATGCCAACCTCATCCACGCCTTCAATAAAATCCTCCATATCACCGCACCTCCCATTAAAATCTCCTGATACACAAATTAATCCATCATTCTGGTATCTATATATCTGACCAAGCAGTGTATCCATAAATTCAGATGCATTCACATATCTACATGAGTCAATGGGTGGCAAATAACATACACATACAAGTAGAACACAATCAAATGCTTTGGCTGTAAGCTTGACCCACATTATTCCTTCATAAGATACATCCTGTATTTTCACATGAAACTCATTCAGTAAGCTGTGTTTCATAAGTAGACCAACACCACCTGATCCACTGCGGGCATTGACATGGTGCAGTTTTCTGTTATGGCCTATCCATTTATATCCAGGTACACATCCATCCAGGGTTTCATTATTCCACAAGTAAGTTTCACATATGCCAACTATATCAAGATCACAATATTGAATCATTTGCTGCCTCATTTTAAAATTGTCACTTTCCTTTTTTAAGCTCCAGCTGTTTACATTCCAGAAGCCCACCTTGAGCCCCTATTGTTGATCAGCTGTGGCACCTGGCTGACCTCGGCCACGACCACGTTGATTTCCTAATCCATTTCGGCCCCCACGTCTGGGTCGTTCATTTCGGTCACCTTGCTGCCCAGGTTGGCCAGGTGTCCTGGCTTGCAATCTACCACCCTTCCAAACAAGCTTGTCCTTTGCCACTGTATTTATCAGAGTGGCCAAATTTGCCTCCATTCTCCTTTCATGAAATGGCTTATCCTTGTGAATAATCACATTGCTATAGCTCTCAGAGTCTTTCAACTTGCTTTTATTGCTGAGAACTGAACTTTTATCCTCTGCACATTTTAATGTAGCAATCACCACACCTGGCTTATCATTGTGAGAGGTCTTCCTTTCTGCCTTTTCAACCTGAATATCAATATTCAGTTCCTGATTAAAAACATTGTTCACCTTTTCTTCCAAATTATCTCCCTCAGTTTCTGGCAGATTTCTTATCACAATTGACTGGCTCACCTCATGTTTACTGGCATGGCTGGCTGCCTGCAAGTCTTTGATCTGTTTTCTGACCTCATTTAACTCCTTGTCAATTTCCCCTCTAAATGACTGTAATTCCTCACGAATCATTGTCCTAAACATTTGTGCCATTGAATCTTCAATCCCTTTAATTCTGGCACCCAGGGTACTATCCAGCTTTGCTGTGGCCTTGTCAAATAAATCCTCCAATGCTTTGTTTTGTTCAGTCATTGTTGTCTGGCCAGCAGCCATATTGCTTGCACTGTCTGACAGGCTGGGCTCACCTTGCTCCTCCAAAGTGGATTTCTCACTTTCTAGCTCTTGTTCAGCTTTCCCATTCCTGGTCTTGCGAGAAGTCATCTTTATATCAATATATATCCACTTTTTGATAGTCACTGATATCCATTCACACAGAAAATGTCAATAATACTAGAGCTCTCTTTCAGTAAACAAACTGGTTTCAGTAAACAAACTGGTTTGTAAGTCATTGAATCATGCCAAATCATATTGTACCTGTATTAATGAAGCCACCATGTACTTCATTACATTCATAAAATCATACACAAGATCATCACGTATGTACGTTGTATACACAAAAATTGGAGTAAATTCTGGAAGAAAAATCAGTGCATTCTTATATACTATGCAATAAAGGTAAAATAACCAAGAGTGTCCTTCCTGGTCACCCAGTGCCCTCAGAACGGTAAAATAACAAAGAATGACCTTCCTGGTAGCAAGGACACATCAATACAAAGCGGTCACTCAGTGCCCAAATCTGGGTAAACACACTAAATATTGACTAATGTTGCTATGGATATTATTTTTTATTGCTATAACAATGCTTATCACCGAAGATTGTGATTTACTTAATATCCATCCTTTATTCTAAAGTATTTTCAATGTTACACTATGATATGAATAGAATCAGTCCAATATGTATAATGTCAGCTCTCTAGCTATTGTATACAGAAAGCTTCCGAGTTACCATTCAGGGAGATGTGGCGATGTTATTCTGGCCGTGGCGTATTCACTTCTCTTAAAGATGTAACATGCTCCTCCTAACTAGATGTCTAATCATGTTGTAGTGGCCCGTGGATGAAGCATGTTTTGTATTGTACTACATGTTTGTCCTCCTTGATATATACTTTGCCATCTATCTGGTAAAACTGTGAATGTGATCAATTAAATACATCACCGAATCGAGAAGGTTATACAGCAGAAGTGAGACATCATCGCTGGATCACAAGACGGGAGGGGGAGTAGGTCAGTGGGTCAACAGACAGCACATCCCAGCATAATAGACAGTGAGACACCATCGCTGGATCACAAGACGGGAGGGGAGTAGGTCAGTGGGCCAACAGATAGAACCTCCCAGCATAATAGACAGTGAGACACCATCGCTGGATCACAAGACGGGAGGGGAAGTAGGTCAGTGGGCCAACAGATAGAACCTCCCAGCATAATAGACAGTGAGACACCATCGCTGGCTCACAAGACGGGAGGGGAAGTAGGTCAGTGGGCCAACAGATAGAACCTCCCAGCATAATAGACAGTGAGACACCATCGCTGGATCACAAGACGGGAGGGGAGTAGGTCAGTGGGCCAACAGATAGAACCTCCCAGCATAATAGACAGTGAGACACCATCGCTGGCTCACAAGACGGGAGGGGAAGTAGGTCAGTGGGCCAACAGATAGAACCTCCCAGCATAATAGACAGTGAGACACCATCGCTGGATCACAAGATGGGAGGGGAAATAGGTCAGTGGGTCAACAGATAGCACCTCCCAACATAATAGACAGTGAGACACCATCGCTGGATCACAAGACAGTAAGGGGAAGTAGGTCAGTGGGTCAACAGATAGAACCTCCCAGCATAATAGACACTGAGACACCATCGCTGGATCACAAGACGGGAGGGGGAGTAGGTCAGTTGGGTCAATAGATAGCACCTCCCAGCATAATAGACTTAGATTAGATAAGATTAGATTTTATTACAATAGACATGTGGTATGTACAATTTACATGTTGAAAGGCATATATACAAAATATTAAAATACTTTTAAATTGTAATTGGCCACCCAGCCAGAATGGCTTATATGTCTTTATTTTCCTCTGAATTAAAATCATTAAAAAGTCTTTTGCATCTTTCATCGTAGCATTTCACAATGAATTTAGCAGTCTCTTTAATTACATTAGGGTTATTCATAATTGTATCAAATTTCCTGGAATCATCCAGCTCTGTGAAATGTGGCACTACATTGTTCATGAACGTATAATACATTTGTCTCTGATGATGATACATATTGCAATTAAATAAGAAATGGAGTTCTGTTTCTGGCTCCGAATTACACAGAAGGCATATGCGCTGCTCAGGTGTCAAAGGCCTAGGTCCATAGGGCCCTGTTTCAATCCTCAGCGGCAAGATACCACACCTTAATTGACTAAACAGAGATCTCTGCTGACGATTGAGCCTCACTTTTAAATAACATTCAGGCTGCCATTCTCTCTTGCAGAGCCTATATGTCCTTAGCTTAGCTGACTGTTGCAAGTCAGCCTTCCAATGATGCTCATCCTGTAATCTGAGTTCATTCAAAGCACCTTTTAAAACATTATTCAATGAGATACTATCTGGGTCCAAAACATCAATCATATCTGGTTTTCCAATTGAAATAAAAACCTTTTTCAAGTCTGTAAACCAATCATTGCGATTCAGTCTTGATTCCCATTTATACAACTGTTTAGGGAGTCTTGAATCTGGCATACACAGTATCCTGTACCACAGTTTGATCATGTCAATTTGTCGACGGATGACAGGAGAGGTCCATGCAACATCGCCTTTTATTGCAGTGTTTGGAGAAAACCTGTGAACACCCAGAAATGCTCTAATTGCTCTGTTCTGTATGGTATTGCATTTGTCATAGACTTTGAATCCCCACACGGCACCACAGTAATCCATAACTGGCACTACACATGTATCAAAAAGCTTTTTATACAACTCATAATACATCCCTCCTGCACATTTATATTTATTTATTACTGCTCCAAGAGATCTTCCTGAGGCCTCAGCTAGCACTTTAGATGTGTGGGTAAAATCAAGAAACTCATTTAGCTCACAGCCCAGATATCTGTAGGATTCTGCCACCTGAATGACATTTTGACCACATGTGAACACAAACTGTGATCTAGGAATATTACGTGGGCGGAAGTGCACAACTTTGGTTTTATCATAATTTATCAACATTCTCCATCTAGACGTCCAATTATGCACCACATCTAGCAGCTTCTGTAGTTCCTCATCATTATTTCCAAAGATCACAATGTCATCTGCATAGAATAGACAGCACAATTTAATACCATCCGCAATAGATATTCCACATCCAGTAGATTTTAGTTCCTCGGCCAGGTCATTAATAAAAAGTGCAAATAAAGTTGTGGACAAATTGTCTCCTTGGCGGACCCCAGCCTTTACATCAAACCAGCCTGTCACATGCTGATTGATTTGAACTGCTGATATGGGTGCTGAGTATAATGATTTAAGGCTCCAATATAACTTTCCTGTAATGCCAGACTGCAGCAATTTATGAAACATACAATCATGGTTAACTGAGTCAAACGCCTTTTTCATATCAATGAAGCAGGCTGGGGTGCTCATTTTCATATTTTTCCTGTTCTGAATAACTGCTGTGAGAGAATATATGTGCTCCATGCATGACCTCTTACTCCTAAATCCATTTTGCTCTTCAGCAAATTTGCCATTATCTTCTAGCCATGGTACCATCCTGTTATTTAGCAATGAAGTATAAAGCTTGTACATGGTTGGTAATAGGCTTATTCCCCTATAATTAAGTGGGATCCGTGGATCATACTGGCTGCCTTTGGATATAGGTTTAATTATCGCCCTTTTCCATACTGATGGTATTAATCCTGTGTCAAACCATTGGTTAAACAAAGTACATAACATTTGAATTGATGAGTCATTTTTATATACCTCATTAGGCAAACCATCACATCCTGCAGCTTTATTATTTTTTGCTGATCTCACAGCTTTGGAGACTTCTTGCTGACTAACGGGAGCATACATTATACTAGGCATATCTAAATCTGGGTTTTCCTGACTGTTCATCCTTGTTTCATATTCTGAGTTCTGTTCTTTAATTTCCTTTAAAAACTCCTCATCAAATGTCTCACTGGGGGTATTTCCAAACAATTTCTCATAATCACATTTCCACTTTTCTAGTACTTTTTCAAGTTCACTTATCACATCACCATCCTCTGAAATTGTCTCTAATGAAATGTCTTTCTTTCTAAAGTTTGGTCCAAGATTGTTTATTTTATTCCAGAATTGTTTTGGATCATTGGTCTCAAAAGTAAGTAATTCCTGTTGTTGCTCATCTTGAAAAATCCTTTTAGATTTCTTATAAAACTTATCAAACTGTCTTTGGGTACTCTTAAATTTCTCCTTTAACCTCCCTAAAATTTGTTTTTGTCCTCTGAAAGATCTGAAGTCATTTTCACATTTCAATAATTTGTCCCATAGATTAGATAGGTCCTTATTCCCAGTGAGACACCATCGCTGGATCACAAGACAGGAGGGGGAGTACAGTAGGTTAGTGGGCCAACAGATAGCACCTCCCAGCATAATAGACAGTGAGACACCATCGCTGGATCACAAGACAGTAAGTGGAAGTAGGTCAGTGGGTCAACAGATAGAACCTCCCAGCATAATAGATAGTGAGACACCATCGCTGGATCACAAGACGGGAGGGGGAGTAGGTCAGTGGGTCAATAGATAGCACCTCCCAGCATAATAGACAGTGAGACACCATCGCTGGATCACAAGACAGGAAGGGGAGTAGGTCAGTGGGCCAACAGACAGCAACTTATAGACAGTGAGACACCATTGCTTGATCACAAGACGGGAGGGAAAGTAACTATTTTCCAATTGCATGGTTTTTATTACTTGAGCATAAGATTTCTTATTAATATTTTAATAATTATGCTTTTAAAACATGGGAAAGAGGATTATTTTCAGTTTTTATAGTTGAGCAAGTTTTTTGTCATTGACTACGGTGACGTAAGGTACATTTATTGATATGATATTGTATGACATTCCACAAACTTTTTTGTTTGTTAAAATTTATTTTAATGCTGTTCCTGATAAAAACATCATCGTGCATCATAAAACCCTTTTGTACTTATTACTTATTGCTTATTACTGAAACATTTATGATCATCACAATATAATAGCTTATCACCGGCTAAAATATCCTGGCAACTTATTTTTAACATTGCTGACATGCTGAATTTTTAACATTGCTGACATACTGAATTCATCTTGTTCCATTCACAATCACAATCAATCTCAGAATGGGCTTCATTCAAAATTGTACATATATTGTTTGATCTTTTAAAAATATTTTTAGATAATATTGGTTTTTCTAATTTATGATAATTGTTAGCATGCTTATTTGAAATACTATTTGTCCCATACCTCACGTTCCCCAAACCCCATCATTTGATAACTTTACGTTTTTTAGCAGTATGCATGAATCTGCAACCATCACCACACCTACACTCCTCATACTTTTTGAAATTTTGAACATATTTATTGTCAGTAGGCTTTTTGATATCATATGGCTGATATATGTCGTAGCCTGCAATCACTGTGTCTACCCCATCTAATGCGTTCAAAAGGTTAGTTGGGGAACCAAAAATCAACAATCCCTGAGATTCCTCCCGACCTTCATGCAAAGATTTCCACAGCATTTTTTGGGTGGTGGTTGAGCTCATATGTTGAATTGCTTTTACTGTAGCCCCCATTTTCCCCATGACCAGCCCCATTTTGTCATTGGGGACCTCTCTCATAATGTGTACATAGTCCTTGGCAAGTGACCATATTAAATCATTCTGGGTTTCACTAGAGGCCGCCATATACATTTTAGAACTTGGTACAGAGGCATATGATGTAGAGGGCGCTGGCTTGGAGACTTCAGGTTGTGATTTTTTAGGTTCTGGAAAATTCTTAAGGTCAATATTTAACGTCAATTTTGCTTATGATCTCATGATAGAATATTTTAGCACCCCTATTGTAAGAGTTAAATTTGTGTGTCTCACCAATTAAATATTCATGTCTCAGATATTTGTCGAAGACATCTCTAGTGTAAACAAAATTTACATTTTTGTTTTTCTTAGTTTTTGGACAATTCATCAAAATTGCTTGAAATCCATGCAGAGAGGCGAAAGGTGGGGGAGTACAAAGAACGATTTTAGTATGTGTATACCTGGACATTGTCTCTGCTATGTTTACAATAGATTGGCATATTACATTAATATCAATATTAAGAATAATATCATATGCCCCCAGCATTAATACGATCATGTGGAAATCACAATCTTGTGAAAGTTCCCCTCATACCAAATGCCTTCTTGAAATCTAATACTGAGTTAGCTTCTAGAGCTGGTACAATATCACAGTCTTCATCTTGGTTAACCTCAGCAATACACTTGCTATTCTCTTACTCCGCCATTATAAGAATTTTCAGCTTGCGTGGAGGAGCAGGAGGAGCAGGAATAATACCAGACTATTTAAGATTTTAAGATTATGTGAAATATTCAATAACTATCCTATATTTGAAAAAATATTAATATGAAATTTAAGAGTTCAGAGGTAACCTGATGCTTGATCGCTTGATCGCCAATATTCCCCGCACGAGAAATATTGTTAGAAACAATCAGTACCAGATCACAGTTTTAAGATTTTTGTGATATTATAATGTGGTATACTATTCAATTTAACTGTACTTACTGTGGTATATGAGTGAAAAAGCAATACTACGCCTGGTTTCCTCAAACGATGCCTCGCTTTAGATTATATGATATATTTAAAATCCTATGATAAAAAGTCCTATGCACGGTCTTCGGCCGGTCTTCAGATCTGTTTTGCAGCTGAGACGTAGTGTAACACTAGAGACACTGTACCTCACTTAAATAGTTTGTGTTAAGCCGTGTCAACTGAACAGTTCAACTCAGATATGTACTTCAGACATAAATTTTGGCCCAGACTAGCTTATTTCTATCCAGCTATGAGCATTGAGGTTCAGGTTGGATATATTTGCCTTATATGTATATATATATATATATATATATATATAAGTGTATATTTGTTTCTTTGTGTATATAGATACAGCTTAAGTCTTGAGAACCTCACACTTTCAGCCACTGGATGAAAGAGTTTATTTTTGTGCAATGGGGCAATTTTTTGTAAATTGCGTGCGACCTGGAACAGATTGTTCATTATTTGTTGATGATTTTAATTTATGTCACAGGTCCACTAGCATGGACTCTATTGAAAGATAGCTCCAACAACATCTTAATAGAATACAAAAATGGACTGATCATAACAGATATTCTTTAAAGAAAACTCTCTGTATGCACTTTTGTAAAAAAATGGAAGGTTCACCCAAATCCTGATCTTTATTCAGGCCAAACTTGTTTTCTTGGACTTATTTTTGACAGAAAATTATCTTTCATTCACCACATTAAATATGTTAAAAAGAAATGCCAGAAGGCATTAGATTTATTGCAAGTTCTTGCCCATGCTGGATGGGGAGTGGACTGTAATATTTTATTGCAATTATACAGAGCACTGGTACGTTCGAAGCTTGATTATGGGTGTATGATATATGGATCAGCACATCCATCTTATATTAAAATGCTCTATCCTGCACAAAATCAAGGTTAAAAACTATGCCTTGGTACATTCTTTACATCGCCTGCAGATAGCATGGCAGTTGAGGCAGATGAACTGCCTCTTGATTTAAGAAGAGAAAAGCTTGCCCCTCAGTATGCTGCAAGAATTGCTGCTTGTCCAGACAATCCTGCAATATTCAATCCAAATTATGTTGATCTTTTTGAAAATAAACCAAATACAATACCAACTTTTGGCATTCGCATCAAAGAATCTTTGCAATCTTTAGATATAAATCCTACTGAAATAGCTAAATTTAAATATCCAGAAACACCTCCATGGACATATGCAACTTTAAATATTGATGATGCCATGTCAGAATTGAACAAATACTCAACCGACCCATCCCTGAGGAAAATAAAGAGATTTATTTTTATTGGATTCCCAGTCATATTGGAATCCTTGGAAATGAGGCTGATGACCAAGCTGCCAAAATAGCATTGGATAAGTACCTAATAAATATGCTTATTCCTTATACAGAGTTATAAGAAATATATTACTGTTTTTTACGTTCTAAATGGCAATTGCGATGGAACACAGCTATTTTTAATAAACTACATGAAATTAAGCCTGTTCTAGATAAAATCAACCGAAGAGAAGAGTCTGTTTTAACACGACATCGTATAAGAACTGGACATAATCATTTGACTCATTACTATCTTCTTAAAGGCAAAGATCAGCCTCAATGTATTAGTTGCCAAAGAACTATGACTGTTAAACATATTTTAATTGAGTGTATCGATTTTCATATAATTAGGACTCAATATTTTAATGTACAGGATTTACAACAAATTTATTCTTGGACAATTCCTGGGAAGTAGAGGAAGATCAATGGGGTAGTGATCATTATCCCATTATTTTAAATAGTCATTTTCCTCCATCTGATGAGCAAATTGGAAACTTCATTAAGCCGATTGGGCAAAATTTCAAATATCCGGTTTTAACCAAATAACTGCAGATGATCCTCTTCAAGGTTCTATGGATGCATTGTATGATATTGCTGATGGGTGTATTCCCAAATCAAAGCCAATTTTTAAAATTAAAGAAAAACCCTAGTTTTATTAATAGTGAAATATAGCTGTCAATGAGCGCAAAAAATTAATCCAACATCTATATTGTAATGGACAATTAATTACAAATCCCACAGAAATAGGTAGCATTGGATTAAGGAAGTTTTTATCAGTTGGTGTGAGATAATTGAATCTCTGTACATGTTGAAGGAACATTTCCATAAATAAGATATTTGGAGGGGGGTTAGGTTTTCTTCTGACCAATAGTCCTCCATAGATATGTAATATGTGCTGATGACACACTCTTTTAGCAAAATCATGAAAATGTCTGTAGTTCATAATTCAAGTTATCCTTACATCTATAGCACAATTAAAAACCCTCAGCACTGAGTACATGATAGATGTGGGGACCTGATATTGATCTGAACTTAGGGACAGGATGATCTGTAGTTACTCTTAGACAAGAATAGAGGAAAACAATATAGTTCATGAAAATTGTGTTATTTGATAGATGGCTGCTGACTAAGGTTATTCCTAGAAATGTGTATGTATTATGCAATATGAATGGAAGTTTCTGAGTACTCCTTTGTCTAAAATTAGAGTCCCGATAATGATCAGATCTGTCAATCTCAACCTTCCAGGTAAGAAGCTTATTCCTTCCTAACTGAATTAAAAGAAATTACCAACAAACAAACCCTCCTTGGGAGTATTTTCTAGCCTTATAATTGATAGTGCTGTACCTTTTTCTTGACAGCTGATTGGGAAATGTTAGGTCATTTGGTCCTTTATACATAGTCAACATCTGTATATTTCTCATATTTTAAGGCCCCAGAGTACAAAGGTCAAGCTCATGCTTTCATAGCAGTTTTAAATGTATAAATGAATGAAAGCTTTTGAGTGCTTATATTGTAAAAGCCAGAAAGGTTATATGAAATGAAAATTAATGGATAATTGATGACAATGTATTTCAAGGAAATGAATACAAGAAATATGATTTATCAATACATGCTTTGCTCTGTTGCATTGTCACTCTTAATGTTTGTATAATGAAACCAAACTTACAGACTTGTCATCAGGGTCTTAGATGACTATAAAATTCAATATATACAGTTATAACAAATATCAATCAACAGACAAAATGTCCCCATTCAGAACAACTTTATCTCCCATTAAATATCTGCTGTCAATGCAAGTTTGAGTACATTAAAACCTCTTCATAATATTATCACAGACTACCTCAGAATTAATTTTTATTCTTCAAATGTTCTTCCTAACTTGATGTTTTAGGTAAATTAACTTGTAAAAACCCCACTATTCCGCTAAAAAAGTGCCTAATCAAGCATATGAGAATACAACTGTCATGCTGCATGGTCGAGTTGTTTTCCATTCCATCTCATGCTCCATGTTTCAATATCAAAGGTCATGGTTTATATGCTGATGTCAATCTCAACGATCCTAGGTCTGATGACAGGCCTCTCTCTCTGATCTGAAATAGCCAAAACTGCTGAAAAGATTGTTGATACAAGCAAATCAAATCATTGAAGTAAAAGCACACACATATATTTGTTATAATATTGTACTGTTATAACAAATGTCAATCCATAAAGCATCCCCATTCAGAACAAACATGTCTCCCATTTAAAATTCTAGTTTGAATATATTAAATCTCTTTGTAATAATACCATAGACTACCTTAGAATGAATTTCTATTCTTAAAATGTTCGTCCTGACTTGCTGTTTAAGGAAGTTTGATTATTAATAAGGCATTTCTACTGACAAAAAGTGCCTAATCAAGCATGTCATTCCATTGGAATATTTCAACATACTTAGATCCAATTGATTTATCAAGAAGGATATACCAATTCTGTTTAATATTTAATCAGAAAACCTGATCTATGTAATAACAATGGAAGATAAATTGAGTACATCAATAAAATGAGGTCACATAGTGCCTAAAATGTAAAAAACAAAATATTAGGTATATATAGTTTCAGCCAGACATTTACCAGAACAACATGTTTCTGTTACAAAAAAACATGTGTTTTTTGACTAATTGTTTGATAATTGCCTGTTTCCTGAAACATACAGCTGCCTTAAATTATAGATATGGTATGTGTATAAATGCCAATACAGAATCAAATGAAATTGCAAATTGTTCAATGAAAAATTATGAAAAAATGCTTGATGCTGATAGTAAAAGGATTAGAATAAGTATAAGAAAATGCATGGATTGTCTTAATTGGAGTTTTCCTCCAATTGGCTTTGACCAATATGAATGCTGGATCTGTCACTCTTCTGGAAGTTCTCAGGAGTCACAATGTAAAGTACGCCAAAATGTGAAAAAAGGTAAGTTAAAAAATATTGTTACACAATACTATAATATAGTTTTGTATTGTAATTTTAGATGTTATACCATAAACAAAAGAAAGTAAAATACTTTGATTTAGCTTTTATTGGTCAAGCTTGCAAATTTCAAAATGTTTGGGATTGACACATAGTATTTATATTGAAGTTGATGGTGAGTGGGGCAGCTGGCAAGCTTGGAGTGCCTGCAGTGTAACCTGTGGAGGTGGCACACATTCCAGGACAAGGAATTGTGATAGCCCACTCCCTGCCTTTGGTGGTAGTGAATGCAGTGGTGATCAAACTGAAGCCCAAAACTGTAACCCCAATACATGCCGTAAGTGTTTCTTTGTTAGTTGAAAAATAATATTAACAATCATTGATAGAGAATGGACACAAAAAAATGGGTTGAATAGATTATGCTCCAGGGCCTGTCACAGTCTTTGCACTGCTGGGATACCAAGTGGATTGAATATACACACCAATTGCTCAGGGCAACGTTTTTCAATAGAAACATGGCTTAAGCTTTAATTTTCTCAATTGGTTCAAGTTCATCAAGTTTAAAGGAAATCCAATGAAAAACTATTTTTTCAACAACAACACCTTTTTAACCATAAGGAGGACACAGAACATCACATTTCCTAGCAAGAAAAATCTCTCTTACATTGGTCATTTAATGATGACTTCCATGTTCTATTTGAACAACTTTATAAAACAGAAATATGTAGTAATACAATACAAATCATTAGTTTGTTCATACAAGTCCAAATGTTTCTAGTCTCTGTCTACCTGTCTGATCATTAAGATATAAACCAAGTGCCATCAACGTGGGTATTGTAGCTCAGTCCATACTTTGCAGTGATATCAGTGAACTGAAGGCCCCGGGTCGTGGCGCAGTTGGTCAGAGCGCCAGCTTAGTAGCGCCAGTTCCTCTGTCGTGTGTTCGATCCCCGGCCGTGCCGAGATTGATCTCGTGATTCAAATTCCCATATGAGCTGAGGCCCGTGCCTAAAGGGTTAACCCGTTGTCCTTGTAAATCTGTGACCGGGTGGGTTGTCATGTCAAGGACCTGCGACATGACAATTCAGTGAGGCAGCACTATATCTGCTACAAGTAGGTCTCATCACGAAATGACTGAAATAATGTTGAAAGTGATGTAAAACACCAATCAAATCAAATCAAATCAAGTCAGTGAACTGACATTCTATTCAGTAAATATGAATATCTATGAGACCCTTACAGGGCCAATAATAACATTGTTTCTGAAGACAAGTTTTGGGGTTGCTGGTTTGAACTAGGATAGGTAGGGAACTCGGAAACAAACTTCTTATTTTTAGGCCCATCTAATGGATTTTATGGAGGGCCTATCTGTTCCTAGTTTAACACTTTTTTCTGGTGACTGGGTTTTGTCCATTCCTATAAAGGGCATGTATATTTACTCTGTGCCTAGTTTCAAGTCTGTATAGCAATTGGTTCAGAGCTCTCCCACCCCTGAACATATAATGTTCAATAGCATCAAATACAATAGAAATGCAAACTAAAAGTACTATAATTAAAATAATTTTCTGTTTGTAAGCTACCCGTGTATAGCATTATGAACCTTTAGTAAGGCTTTTATGCAGAATGCCAGGATTTTCATTTATTATTAAGTTTTGACCAAATGAGAGGCTTTTGCCAAATCTGTCAGTTTTGAGATATAGATCGAATTGTAGACTAGTTTTCCTCAGAAAGCTATAGGTCCATTTTCTTTAGTAATGGAGCTTGTGTGACCTGTTAATATGGTCAGTGATAAGGTCATTTGTAAACAAGGCTGTGAAATATGGCCAAGAGATAGTTTGCACTGTTTGTACTGTTTGAAATCCCTTCTGGTGAGACAGAGGTTATTGACTTACATACCATATACATAACAATCTGAAAAGAAAGTATTAGAAATGCTAATATGCATAGAAAGGACAGTGTGTGAAGGATATACTAGTATACAAGGAATACTTCACACATAGTAGGAATTCTAAAGGAATTCCTACTGAAAATAGTTAACAATGAACTTGTCAAAGCAAGTACAAACTGTAATATTGGGGATGATGGATACCCATGAGACCATATCAATATTCTAGATAATTATAATGCCCTCTGGGATGGTGCTAATGAGCTTGACAAAACCTTGCTAGGCTTAGGAATAGGTTTGCAACAAAGTAGGTCATTTTACAATAAAATCTCTCAGCCCAAAAATAAATGCCTTAAAGTGAAATATCATACTTTTATTTTCAATTCGAAGCTATTGATGAAGAAACAATAATCATGTTTACAGCAACTATTCACCAATCTTCCTTTTATCCTCCCAAAAATATTTGAAAAGGTTATATTTTCAAAAATAAGTTTTCTTTAGTGATCAATATGGGATTCAGACTGAGCACAGTACAGAATTTGCTGCCATTGATAGAATACTTTCGGATGTGGATTAGAATGATACACCAATCAATTGACCGATCAAAAAAATTCAATTCTCATGACCATAATATTCTTATACATGAACTTGAAAAGTGTGGAAAGCAACGGGTAGTGGCGCAGTTGGTTATAACGCCAGCATATTAGCACCAGTTCCTCTGTGGTGATTCAACGGTCATGGGTTCGATCCACAGCCATGCCTAGATTGAACACATGATATAATTTAACACACTAGCTGAGGCCCATGCCTGTAAGGTTAAGCAGTTGTTTTTGTAAATCTGTGACCGGGTAGGTTGCCATATCAAGGACCTGGGACATGACAATTATAGTCGAGGAGCCAGCCCCCAAATTTTGGGAGTTTCATGTGACAGAAAGCAAACCGCAATTTGAAGTGCTACACATGTAGCAGGTGACCTAGGGTTTCTCAAATAAGATTTCAATTATTCAATCTCATTTGACTACCAGTTGCTAGCTGTCAACATCTCACTTGTGAGCCATATTTAGGCAATAATTTATCAAACGTTGTTGTCATGGTAACCAAAAGAAATTTCAACTGAAGGCAAAATCAGGAAAATTAAGTCATTTATTGCATTATATGAATTTTAGATCTTAATAATGGACATTATGATTCACCATTAGCCTCAAATAACTGTCCATGATACCGAGCAATATTTCCAATGCTTTAACCTATATTTGACCTTGACATCTAAATATATGACCTGAAAACGAAACTCCTGAAAATAATGGACTTTTTGCAGGTTGGCTCCTCGACTATTAGGTGAGGCAGCACTATGTCTGGTAAAAGTAGGTCTCCTCATGAAATGACTGAAATAATGTTGAAAGTGATGTAAACCCCAATCAAACAAACAAAAAATGAACAAATTAAATAGTATGGAATACTATCTTTCAAACTGTAAACAATTTGAAATCTGAAACTGTAAACATTCTGAGTCTGAAATAACAATGATGAAAACTGGAGTACCACAAGGGTTTATTTTAGACCCAATACTTTTTATAATATGTATGAATGATATTTCAAATGTGAGTAAATTGTTTGATGTAGATGATACAACTTAACGGACACACTAAATGTTTTCTTTTAGCACTTAAACAATTCTAATATAAATTTGATCATCAACAAAGAGCTCTCAAAGTTAATGACGACTGGTTTGAAAGCAACAAACTCTCTCTCAATATTGAAAAAAACAATGAAAATTCTTAATTTCATATAAAAAAACGAGATTATCTGCAAATTCAAATAGATGGCACTGACACAGAAAGATCTAGACAATTTAACTTCCTTAGTCTTAATCTGAGTACTATAAATTAACAGCTCTTTATAAAAGGCTCTGACTTTGCCATATCAAATTGTACTCTCCTTTATTGTGTGGTTTCAAATATTGGTTTTGAGAAATTGTTTCAATTGTTTGTCCCTTTTATGCCATCCACATATTTGTAATAGGTTGCAAAGAATGTTACAAAGTTGTGATACATACAGAATAACAATTAAGATACAAGTGGTATCGCTGTTATGCAAAGTAGTCAAATTAATGAATACGGTTAATCAAATTTTCATACTATATATTTAATTATAAATTAGGTTGTCCACCAGGATATACTGATGTGGATGAATCATTCTGCTACTTTGCATCAGTGACAAATCAGAAAACATTTCTTGGTGCCCAGAGATACTGTGAAGCTGCCTCTAATGGACACCTTGTAAATGTTGAAAATGTAGAGGAACAAAATGCACTTGCAAAGTTCCAGACTGACACTTTTGGAACATGTAAGTTGAATATTTCTCATTTGCAGTGATATTGTGAAGTTTAAAAAAGAAAACTAATGTAAGGAAAATGTATAAAATAGGATGGGGATAATAATAAAATATCATTTTAATAACAAAAACATACATGCTCCTTAAAATATGTTACTTTTCTGATTTTAGCAAACAGACACTCACTCTATATTGGGTTAAATGTACAAAACATTTTTTACCATGAATACGTTTGGAGTGACACACTTTCATCACCCTCCTTCACAAACAACCTTCCCCTCAATCCTGAGATGCTCAGCCCTCTGCTTGAGAATGGTTATGTTGTTATTCACACTGATGATGGATTATGGCAAGTGATACCCATGATGAACACCTTGCATGGATTTATATGTGAGACTTGATGGATTCCCACAAATACTCCAGGATCCATCAAGCCAGTGTCATAGACATATATGTACCTTTTATTCTTAACATATATCCATAGGCCCAATGTCAAAGCCCAAACTTTCTATTTGAGCACCTTACTTTTCCTTATCTATTACAAGATGGCAAAGACTTAATTGCAAACAAATGTTATTCTTCAGAATAAAACATCTATGACTCATGGCTGAACCGACAATAATATGAAATGCAGAGGTGCAATTTGATATAAACCATAGTTTTGTGAACAATTGACGTTGCAATCAAAGAAAACACAGTTGTGTGAGGCTAAGAGATGCCCATCTCTTTCCACTGAATATCGTATATACAATTCACCACAGTTTCATAAATAATTAGTCTAAGAGTAGAAAGATGATTTAACCTGTTCTAGAACTGTAATGACGTTGCGAGCAAGGTAAATACAGTTGTGTGAGGCTACGAGATGCACATTTCATTCAACTGAATATTACATATACAAAGGACCATACCTTCGTCAATAATTGGAGTACAAAGGTGGTTTTTAGTGCTCTAAATCTGTGTTGACGTTGCAAGCAAGATTAGCATAGTGACGTCATACAGAAATGTGTCATAATGACGTCATACAGAAATGTGTCATAATGACGTCAGACAGGAAGGTGTTGTCATAGTCACGTCATATATAGAAGTGTCAACATAGTGACGTCATGGTAACATCATAAATTATGTTAATATGAATACTGCTGTTACCTTTTTGTAAGCTCCTCCCTCTGTACTGCTTGAAATACTGGTTTTTGGCTATTTTGAATAATAATAAAAGGAATTTATGCTGTGTCCCCTCCACCTTTCTTAATATTTCATCTTTTTCTTTCCAATGAGCCCAACATCAAGGCAATCGGTGCAGCGGATGCTGCGTATGAATTAATTAATGACTATATCATTCCTATTCATATTATTGATAATTATTATTATTGATGATGGCATTTACAACATACACAGCGGTGAAAAACAGTTGCCATCGAGACTGATGGCCAGCAGAACTTCCTCTCACGGAAGCTTTGCTGACAACTGCCCTGTTGCCTGAGGATGAGCATGCCGTTCTTCATAGCACGTATGCAGATCTTGTAAAAATAAATGAAGCGACAATGAATGAATGTCACCAATACAAGGCTTACTGATCAGGCTGAAGACAAATCTACCTTAGCTGAATTGGCATCTGCTATTAGAACTGAAAAGGATTAAGATGAACTTCTCAATGCATTTAATGGGCCATATTATTGGCCACAGGGGTGAAACCATTTGCATCATAAATAACACTCCCTGACTTCTTCTTGAAGCTGGACATAGATTCCAGTAAGTTTTCTGACCCTAGGCAGGTGGTCAGAATATCATTGACATTCTTGGCCTGGGCCATTGTAAACAAAGACATTCTCTGACGGTATCAAACGATTGTATGATTATGCCAATAAAAATGTTTCTTTTCACAATACATATGTTCTCACTAGCTGATATCCTGGCTTAGTATGGGCCCAATTATCATAGATATCTATGCAGATTATAACCATGAGAAAACAACTGAGACATTAGTTCATGCCTTAGTGACATCTACCTTAGACTATGGGAATGTTCTCCTTGCTGATCTCCCAATATTCAGATATTAAGAACTCAACAGCATGTGTAGTTTGCGAGTAAATTGTTTGACTTTGTGACCTATGCAGATGACAGAACTTAACCGACATACGGTGGCCGGACAGTGACTAGGGGGGTGGGGGGCTGACTGGCGGGGAGGCAGGGACAGTGAGAAATGTAGCAAACTGGCTGGGTAGCGCCCTTGTCGGGGAAGCGACAGTGGCATGGGGGCGACAATCGTTTGTTCTGTTTGTTGAAGTATTTTTCGAATTTTGATTTAATTTTCGAATTTTTCCCTGCTATACACTGATTGGTCATTTTGGAAAAACGCACTGAATTTAACACTTTCAGACTTTAAAATAGATTTTGAAGGGATCACTATAGATTTTGTAAGCGTTTATATGTTCTAAAATTAACCCTTACAGTTTTTCATTGAAATGCAATAATGGAAATGTTAAGGCTTTTTAAAAGGTGACTAAATCCCTAGTTTGTTTGCGGTTTTTACATCACTTTCAACATTATTTCCGTTAATTTGGTGATGAGACTCATTGTAATGTCACAGGTCCTCTACATGACAACCCACCTGATCACAGATTTACAAGGACAATGGGTTAACCCTTTGGCACGGGCCTCAGCTCATGTATGAAAATGTATCACAATCTCTGCACTGTCGAGGATCAACCCCATGACCTTTGGATCACCATAGAGGAACTGGTGCTAATAAGCCGGCACTCTGACCAACTGCTCCATGGTCCGTGGCACTACATCCCTGGCATATATTATTATCTATTATTGTTTCATATGTGATCATATCAAAGGTTTGTAACAGGGTGATATATGAAGGCTAAAAGATAATACCTGAATTGTTTGGATAGCATCATCCAGGCTGGCTGTGTTCATGCCTGAAGCATTTTTCTGATACCTGCATAGATGTAGAAAAGAAAAACAAGTATATGAACATATAAACATTTAATTTTATTTCTTGTTTTATGTGAAGTATATTAATGTAGTTGGATTACTTGACATAGGAATATAAATAGAAATGAACTACTCTGTGGCCAATTATCAGACAGAAATTTTTTTTTTAACTTTATAGCTAACAATTTTGATATCCAATCATTCTCCACCTTAGACTCATATTGTACTTCTCCCCCATCCAAACATATATCTCCTTGGGGCTTAGCCCCTTCTGGAAGAGTTCCTTCATCTTGCCATCTCTGCACAGGAAAAGTCAATTTTAAATTATTATATTTAGTAAAAGCTTTGGAAAGACCCCTCAATAATGGATCAGCTTTGCAATTGCCTTTCCAATTTCATATATCGCATGTCGTCACCGGCTTGGTGGTGCCAAACATTTCTTTGAGTCAAATATTACTGTGAAACTCTCAATGATTTCTTAATCACTTTGACTAGAATTCTTTAAATTGAACAAACTTTTTTCATTTGTTTTACAATTTCATTAGGAATCTAAATAAAAAATCATGTTACTGAGTTACAACCCCCTCCATCAATAAATGTAGCTGGATGGTCGTTAGCCCTACCTACCTTCCAAGGAAGGCAGCAGGCGCGCTAATTACCCACTCCTGGCACGGGGAGGTAGTGACGAAAAATAACAATACGGGACTCTTTCGAGGCCCCGTAATTGGAATGAGTACACTTTAAATCCTATAACGAGGATCTATTGGAGGGCAAGTCTGGTGCCAGCAGCCGCGGTAATTCCAGCTCCAATAGCGTATATTAAAGTTGTTGCAGTTAAAAAGCTCGTAGTTGGATCTCGGATCCCGGCTCGCGGTCCACTTCACGGTGGTTACTGCCCGTCCGGATCTACCTCCCGGTTGTCCCTTGGTGCTCTTGACTGAGTGTCTCGGGTGGCCGGAACGTTTACTTTGAAAAAATTAGAGTGTTCAAAGCAGGCGCTTCGCCTGAATAATGGTGCTAGTCCCCCATCTTGTAAGGAATGGTCTTACTGACAAGTTTCAATCAGCCTACAAGGAATATCACAGCACTGAAACTGCTTTGCTCAAAGTGCAAAATGATATCTTAGGCTGAATAACTCTGCAGCACGGGTAGTTGGAAAAATCAGGAAATTTGATCACATTTCAGGAAAATTAAGGGAACTGCATTGGCTTCCCGTTCATGGGAGAATTGATTTTAAAATTCTTCTATTAACCTGGAAAGCCCTTAATGGTAAGGCTCCGCCTTACTTACGGGATCTACTCCTGATTAAAGAAGGTGAACGCTGTCTGAGATCCAATGATGGCACCCACCTACAGGTACCTAATACCAGGCTAAGGACAGTAGGTGACAGGGCCTTCTCATCTGTAGGTCCACGACTATGGAATTCCTTTCCTACTAATATTAGGACAAGCACGTCAGTCTCCTCGTTTAAGAGTAGGCTGAAAACTCATCTCTTCAGGATGCATGTCCTGAACTCAGCGCTATGAACAGACTTGTCTGGTATCAGCGCTATACAAATTTTATTATTATTATTATTAAATGTGACCCTGAATTCCAGGAAATATTTGATGAAATTGTCACAGACTACAACCTGGAGATGCCAAACACTGTTGAAGATGCCTGCCGCATGTTTGGTACCATTATGGACTATATATTTCCTTACATTGTGACTAACTGTGATATTTATAACCTGATATAGACCTGACCAGATGGGTGGATTTTAATCATAATCTTTTGAATAATTTTTGCCCATATTTCCTCCTCCATGGTGAATATGAACTATTTTGATAAGATTGCAAATTATTAGTATCATACAATGGCTTAGATTCTCCTCATATGTATATATCTGTGGATGTATTAATTTTTCTCTGTAGATATTACTCATTACATTAACTTTGTATTGAAAAAAATATGTAATGATATCATGTGGTATGGAGTACAATTCCTCCAATTGTTATGATATTTGCTCTATTAGACTAAGTTAAAATTCTTAGTTTGTGATAATGAAAACAGCCCTCTAAATAGTATTAATATAGGGCTTTATCTTTGTGGCCCTCATTTAGAATGACTAGAATGTCAAACGTTGTTGGGGGAAGACTTATATAATTTTAAAAATATATATATTTTTTTTTGGAAAATCTCAAATTCCAATAATAATCAAATTGTCAGAAAAGATGTAATTGGTTGGACCATTCAGGTGGGCAAACAACAAATGTCTAAGGGAGCAAAGAATTTTTTCTCAAACAAATTCAAAATACATCTTAAGCAATTTTTATTTCGTAAGTATTACAATGTTGGGTGCTACAAGCAAGTGATGCTTGCTGTATGCACTTCATGTTATTGCTATTATCACCCAAAGTCTCTAAATATCCAAAGCCATAGCATGACCCCCACTGCAAATCACATTAGCAGGAGGTGGCTAAGACTTTCTGGTCAGAAACAATGTAAAATCATGTCAAACTACTATCATTGAACAAATATAGATTATCATAAAATGAGAGCTTTCTACCTTACTGTTACCATTATTTATTATAAATACCAAATTAAAATCTGCTCTCGTTATGAGCCTTAGATGGATAAAAAAACCTCAGGAAAGTTAAATCTGTAACTGGAGGCAGGTGAGACAGTAAATATTGACTACTGTCGGGGGTGTGACAGTATGTTCAAATCTTCTGTCCATGGTACTGTCAGTTAGAATCAATGCATTCACAATTTTGTTAATTGCATACATTAGTCACATGAAATGATTCTCACATGTGCCAGAAGCATCTATTTATCAAACAGTATTATCACATTTGCATATCCTAATAATAATAGTATGAGTGCCTCACGCACATCTGGTCTGCTGACCAATCACCAGGCCTTGACGTAAAGAGAAAAATATTGGTTGCCCGGTTGGGCCACCAGAGCATGAGAAGTGGTGGCCCAATGTTTCTTGGGATAAAAAGATGTGTGATACATTTTACATAAGGCTGTACATAAGGCTCTCGTGTTGGGAGACTAGAACCACTCTGACGGCAGCTAACAAATGATTACCATTTGTATCCCAAAGAGTAATGGCCAGCATTGGCGAATACCAAGAGTCCTCTTTTCACGCATCCTTATAATACATAGGCTTCTTTATAATAAATAGGCTTCCTTATAATTAATAGGTTTCCTTGTAATAATTAGTCTTTCTTAGAATGAATAACATAGCAAGATCATTACATCGAGATATAAAAACATCACATTTGTGGCAGTTGCAGATTTGTCTAGTATATTAGATTTCTACAAAACCTTTACATGCTAAAGGATATTTTTGTTACATGCCAGTACTCCACTGTTAACATTGTAAAATGTTTATACAATACAGAGCACCAGATATTTGTAACATTTCTCATATGATATTAAATATTTCTTGATGACAACTTGAATGAATTATGAATTACATGGTGAAATTACCTTATATTTCCAGTTGAAAAATCTTATTAACTTCAAATGTAAAGAATTCCTCTCAGCCTTGGATTAAACACATACAATTCTATTTGATGAAGCAGTACAATGGATTTCACATACACAATTATTTGTGATGCATTATACAAAGCAGTGAGAAATTTAAGCATTCTTAAACAAAAACATGTTAATTCTGCACAAGTTGCATTTTGCCATCAGAATAATATTACACAACGAAGCAAAATACAGTAAGCAAGAGAAATAAAATGATATTTCCATTTAGAATAATGTCTAATAAACAGTTGCACATTCTATCTCATTTGTACCCAGATAATACAATAACTGTAGCCAAATAAACTATTTATAATATCTTTATAATTTGCTGTTCGCTACACTTCGAGGATTTCACCTTTTTTTTTTATTTAGCTCTGTTATGTTTGACAATTCTGAAGAAATACTCGCAAATGTCTCTGGCTAAAGGTCAGCGTTAAGGCTTGTAGCTCAGACAGTCTGATATTATGACATAGTGAGGGTGTTCTGGGTTCAGTTCTTGCAATCTTTAGAGGGCATGAGGAGTTGACTTCTCCAATAGCTCTCGAAGTACATCTACTTCATCCTCTTCATCTGGAATGTCCCAGATGTCAATTTTGGTGTATAACATCATCAAACAGCAAAATGTGGAGGTCTGGGCCCTGAATATACTCAGTCACAATGTAGACAGACTCTGGATGGTGGCACACTCCCACCAACTGAGCAATAGATTCACAATGGAGTAGCAAGTGCAAGTTTACCTCATGATCAATGGCTGCAAGTACCGTCTTTTTCACTCTACTGGTCACTTCCATACACTTGGCTGCCACAGGTCTTGACAGGTATGTTGCTTTATAGACACAGAATGTTCCTCCAGCTTTTATCTTGTCTCCAATGATCAGGTCGTCTGTTCTTATCTGCATAATATTTGCAGCCCGGGCAACGACTGGGTTAATGTCTGAGTCTCCTGAGGATGAGCCTGCTGATGAGAGTGATTTTTTGGTTGGCAGTCTGGGTGGTGCAATCATTTTAACCTGAAGAGTGACCCCGGGGCTTGGGATTGACAGAACTTCCATCTTGCAGTTGGGGTGAATTTTGATCTCTGCAATATGGTTCAGTCCTACCAAACAATAGTAAATGCCTGCCCCCGAAATCTTTGGTCTGATGACTGAGATGGTGGCCGTTTCATTGGATAAAAGGTGACCATCACATTTTCAGTGGATTGGACAACTACTCTCCACTAGTAGAGGACTATTGGAGGGTTCTTCTTTTCCAAATAGAACATCAGGCCAATATATGACAACAGGAAACTCAGACAGTGATATATTATCTATCATGGTTGCATTATATGTTAGATCTGTCCCTTGAGGTGTAGAAGAAAAAAGTGGTTTTCCATTGAACATCACATCTAGAATCTTAAAGCCATTGAAGAGAGGGTCAAATTGGTCCACATTCTCTTCCCTGCAGTCTGGATCCCCAAGGTTGCAATAGTCCAGAGCAGATTGCTCCACTGAGAGGGATGACACCTCACCTGTATATTTACCTAGTGTGAAGGTTATGTACCTGATCTCGAAAAACCTGATGGAAAATAGAAAAGAGAAATATTTAAAGGTGTGCCTTAAAACATGAGATATTGATAATTTTTTAAAGGGTTTGTGAAATTGTAAAGAAAATGAAACTATAGAGTTTGTATGTGGGACAAAGCAGAACTCAACACAGTATTTAATGCATACAAGTGCATTTGCCTGGGAAGGGATGCAATATGTCATTTGTTCTGCTATGTCTCAAACTTGTAGCTATTTCTTACTGTTGTAACTAACTCCAACATATGCACCTAACTTGTGTAGAGAACTCTCACTGATGTAACTTTCTTACTCTTTTAGATATATCTAACCTATGTATAATATATGTATGTATCTGAGGCCACTGCCTAGGTCACTCTGTTGAGCCTTGCAGTGCTGCCACCAATATGTGAGTATGTGAACAACCTAGACCCAACCAGATCCAGGATAAACCAGGTCCAACATGGCAACCACATGCTAGTCTGTCCAGTTATTTCACTATGCAGCTATCTCTGATTATTGTAACTATCTTTCAATTGTGCAGCTGTCTCACACTTGCACAGCTATCTCTCACTTATGCAACTGTCTCTCCCTTGGGCAGCTATTACTGATATAACCATCTCTTGCTTTTGTAACCATCTCGCACTTTAGCATCTATGTCGATTTTGGGCAACTACCCTATCATCAACTACCATACCATTTTGGGCAACTACCATGTCATCAGATTCATGTTTTTCAGATTCATAATAGATGTTTTGTAACTGAATAGTCATATCTTGTTGCACTTGAGGAATAGTTAGATGGTAAAAATAATTGTACAGTATAGTATTATTCAATATATGTTAGATTAACTAATAAGAATGAATATGTCAGTCTAGATACAAAAACTAAGCATGTTGAGTATTGAAAATGACAATCTCTTATAATCAGTGTTGAGCCCTGTAGTTCCCCCACTTGAGCATGTGCCTATAGGGTAATTAATCAATTAAGTTACAAGAGGCTGGGGTGTGCTACCCACATGTGACCCTCACTTCGCATTCAGGTGCCAGATCTTACACATTGATGCAACATGAGGAGTTGTTTAGAGTGTAACATCATGTGAAATTGTGAAATAGTAAACAGCTGATTGTGGCAAGCATTACTAGAGTCTGTGTTTTCTTTGATATGTTTGCATGAATATTGCAAGGGAAGCTGTGAGTACTGTTTAGATATTAATTACTGAGATAGTCAACCCCTGTGGGATTGTAAGTCTGCAGCAAAACAAAGCTGAGCTGAGGGCTAATTTAGTATCAACAAATAACACCAGAGGGCACCCTGGTGGTAAACCAAATGTGAGATTGCACACTATTATCAGTTGCAATTTTTTTTGCATCAAATACCTGAAACAGCAATTTTTTTCTTCAAATCTTGTCACCCTTCCTCTCTGATAATGTTCATGATTTTTTGTGTATGTATGTAACAAGTGCCACCCAACTCACATACGTCAATCACCTTTGTGCTATAAAGATGTCAAAGTAACCTTGGAGTAATTATGAATGGAGGCACAACGGCGCAAGATCAAAAGGGACATCATAGTTGCCGCCATGGTCATTGTTATAATGACGCCATATCGGTGCAAGATATGAAAGTTTTGACGTAATATTTTTTTCGGAACTATTTTAAGTTATCAAAACCACAATTTAGAGCTACACATATCGCGAATGAAATGTTTGTTTATTTATGCAGATCATGGGGGTATAAATTTTATTTCTCTGCTCCAAGTTTTGACGATTTTATGACGAGACTTTCAAATTCATATCATATTTATGAAAATGATTAAAATTTCCGTTTTCCTCTCAGATTATCAGGAAATCATATACTTTTTTGTTATTTTTGTCTTTCCAGTTTATTTTTAATTATTGGCGCATATATTGGCAGATTGGAAAAATATACCATGCTGTTCAGTAAAAGAAATTCTATCAGAAAACGCAATTTATATTCCTGCCAATATATGCGCTGACATAGATACTTTGTCTTATGAAATGTTATGTCATCATTTAAAATAAATGAAATATGAACAATAAAAAAACTGCATCAGAAATTTCTAAATGCTATATCATAAACAATATTTTGTTTTAAAAGTTTCAAAAAAGTAATATGGATAGATAAATATATTTTTAAAATATGTATAAAACATGAAAGGTTTAGAATATTTATTTTTCCCTTTTTTCGAACAATTGTAATTTAAGCAATCCCACCAGAAATTAACAGATCTTATTTCAAGTCATTTTGAGTGGATGGTTTGCAATCCTCAAAAGAACAACAATTCTGACTTTTTCTTTGGAAAAAAATAATCAGAGTGTGTTGTGAAACACCATTATAATATTGGTTAGTCTAATATTTAAAAATATAGATATTAAATTTTCCATCATTCAGAAGTCGGCAACTATGATAGGATCAAAGGATTTTGAATCCATTGTGTGAAACAATGCGTTGCTATGACGCCATAGCTCAAATAACAGCCGTTGCGCCTCCATTCATAATTACTCCAAGAAGTAACCAAGTTATATATTAATCTCCTAAATATGAACATGTATATGATTCATGCAGTGGCAATATTTGTGACATTTGGTGTTAAAAAATGGTATGTATGTGGTTTTGGAAATTTGCTTATGTGATCTTAAAAATATCACTATATGTAAAAATCCTATTCAGCCTTTAACCTTAAGTCGTTTACTCCTCTGAACCAACCCAAGGTCAATCACATATTGCAAGTTACATCAATAATGCTACATTCATTTTCTCAAGAGTGATTGCTAAAGGTATTGATTACCGTCCAGTTCCTCAATAAAAAAACTTTATCCACATACCACACACTTTGAGAATCTCTGTGGTCCCAAGGGTCATTGCCATGTTCTCTTCCGTAGGGGTGGCAGAGCTGGTGGTCCCATCTCCCCACTGTCATATACAGTCTCTGGCCTTCTTGGAGCTGACACAGAGGGAGATTCACTTGTAGATCCAATTACAGATGCAGAACTAACACCCGAGGCAGAGGCAGAGGAAGAGGAAGAGGCATAGTTAGAGGAAGAGGCAGCAAACGGGGACGGACCATGTGCCCATTTAACCCTAGCAGCAAGGCCCTTTGGCTGAAAAAAAAAATTGTAAATGCAGTAAAAAATACCATGAAATCAAATAATGTCTTGTCTTATCACCAAATGATCCTTAAATGAGTGTTATATATAGTGCCACCTGGTGGTGTAATCAGTCACTGGGAAAACCATTACCAAATGTAGTATTCAGCAGATGGCTATAACTTTTAAAGTGGCTACACAACACACATTCATAGCTGAATGATTACTAAAATACTGTAAAATCAAGCAAAAGCATGCAACACCAGCACCATTCTACTTGCTATGAGGAGTAATACACACACATTATTGCTGAGCACACAATAACCCCAAGTCATTCTTAATAATATACAATATTTACCTGTCTGTGTCCAAAAATTCATTAAGAGAGAACAAAAATTAGACAATAATAGAAACAATTAAATATATTACAAGAAAGGTTTCTTGCTCTGCATATTTAGAGATATTATTATGTAGTGAAGAAATCCCTGATATGATTCTGACCACAACTAGATAAATAATTTTAATTCATCACCTTTGTGCGAAGGTACAGCTGCAGTGGTGATGTTCTGCAAACATAATCCCTGTAATTCCCAAATGTAAATGGCATGCCTTTCATGAGTTTTGGTAAATGTGTCTCATCATGCTTGGCTACAAAGCAGTCAAATCCTCAAGTTTCAGCCCCTTAGAAGACACTCCATTTGGAAAATATAAATCTCTAAAGAACTGGTCAATATCAGTCAGGGTGAAACTTCTCTTGAAGGTGGTCCTCCCCTTTTGTTTTCTTCACAACACAGTAATCTTGTAAACCCTCATTCCAAAACTTCCACCCATGTTCCACTGCCCGGTCCTCTTTTAAATAAATCTGGTTAAATACACAAAAAATGCAAAATTCCTTAATGAAGAAATAATGCCTTAAAAACATTTCAAAAATTGACTTAGTCAAACTTATATGTCGCCCACCCCCTCACCCCACTCCAAGATTATTTGAGAACTCACCTTTCTAACAGGACTGCGCTTGACCTTCCCCTTGCCTTTAATTTGGCTGGTCTTCTCTTTTCTCTTGTCCAAGAGGGCAGAGACCACACATGCATACTTCCCGGGATGATGCTGAAAGTGGTCATTGGTGCCAGATGTGTCTTCTTCATCGGACATCTGCAAAAAAAGAGAAAATCTACAGTGATCATGGCCTTTCTGATACTGTTTTGGTTTTTTTGTATTGGGATTCTGTACAGCTAATCACGATCAGATTTTTCTCTTTATTTATGTTCATATTGTGTGATTTACACCATATTTAACTAAATATACCTAGAATGCCATGCCCTATTGATAGGGAGGAATTTCCAAGTAATATGATTTGATAACTTCATGTATTGATGGGTAAAGACGATGTTCTCATCTTGAACATTTTTTTCATCACGCACTTCTTTTTCTGTATTTGTTATAGAAATATTTTAATTGATGTGCACATATGCAAACTGGAATTTATTACATGCACACAGATGAACATTCCACAGTGGTATCAGTTTCTTGAACCATGTTGACCACACAAAAAGCTGAATCACAAACCACAGTAAATGAATAGACATTCCCCATAATCATTTTACCAAATAAGACAGATAGTGTAGGATATAGATTACCTACCTATAGACTCTAAATAAACAAATATAGACAATCACGATCTTTGGCAAGAAACCATATAGGTTACTGAGTGCTACGTGAGGCCAACAAGTGCAGGCCGAGGAGACGCATTACTCCCCCGAACAGAGATGACGTGATCCTCCAAGCCACGTTGGCAGGACATGCGCAGCCCCGAAGCCGGAGAAGACACTACGCAGGCAGCCCTCACACAGATGCTCAGTTTTCCTTAAAAAGGCCCCGAAATCACTACTCAGGGAGCAGAATCCACTTGCCTAGAAGATCCACGACACTCAGCATCGTGCAAGCCACACTTGTATAGACTTGGGTGTTTTATGCATTCTCAGGACTTTGTCAGTATCATGCACTCCGGCATTCCATATGCCTCGCTCTTTGCCATGCTGACCTAGCCAGACTAGTGTATACAGCACCGAATAAAGGAGATCTTTGTGCATTGTATACCCTGTATCTGCAGTCTTTATTACCATCTCCCAACTCACATAGGTAGATAGGGTAGCTGGGTTAAGGCCCCTTTCACAGCCAGCGAGTATCATATGCCTGATCCCTGTCCACGTTCCCCAACGGCGGAGACATTCCCCATATGCTAGTAGGGTTACAAACCATATGTAACAAAGGTCCCTTTCTTATATCCACTGCTGATATTAATAATAACCCCCAAAATATGTGTAAGTGCCTTTTGACTGCCGGTATCCTGACTGCTCCCTCCTATTTGGAGCACTTATTTAGCAGATATATATTCTCTCATCTTATATAAAACCTGAAAACTACTGCCAATCTTTATCTTAATCATCTACTATCCACTGTGTAGATTTCACACCTAGAAAAATCCAACTGTGTATGTAAAATAGAAGTAATACTTACACGAAGCGAATTGTAAATGACACTGTCGCACCCACGCCACTGTTGCTCCCCTGACAATGGTGCTACCCAGTCAGTTTGCTAAATATCTCATTTCCCCGCCAGTCACTGTCCGGCCACCATACCGACACACTAAATGTTCTCTTTAAGCCCTTAAACAATTCTAATATAAATTTGAACACCAACAATGAGCTCTCAAAGGTAGATGACGACTGGTTTAAAAGCAACAAACTCTCTCTCAATTTTGAAAGAAATGCTTTGTCAGATTATCTGCAAATTCAAATAGATGGCACTGACACAGAGAGAGCTAAACAATTTAACTTCCTTTTTCTTACTTATTTAATGCATAAGCATTAGATTCATATTGTAATAACTCATCCAAATTATTATGATTTACTCCATTCATATATTTGTAAACAAAAATATGACATTCATCAAATATCTACATTTTCACCATTACTATATAATGCTATATTTCATGCAATCATTATCAGTAATAGATTTTGTATTATTATTATTATGAAATCTCACATCAGACATATTATTGCAACATATCTTTCATGTGTTGTTACATCCATTTACTAGAAAATTATAGATTTTGAAGTCTGTTTGAATTGTAAGATATGCCAAAATGTGAATTTTAATGTAAAAGTCTCAGGTTGGCCCCAACATCAGTGACATTAAAATGTCATCCTGACCCAAAGTTATTGCTATTATCAAATATTGCAATTGACTATTGTACTTTCATGAAACCTGACTTTCAGACACATTTTCTTCACATAACATGAATGTTTATACCCTAAACAGTGCTTTTATGTAGTAGTACCCAAAATATTCCCTGTTAACAACTTTCTGTGGCACTTGAAAGTTGATCAATTGTTTGCTGAAACCTACACCAGCAATTGAACACTTTGTCAACAAGCTTTGTTTAGCTGGTCTGTGATCTTGTGTAAACACCTAATGAGTTACCAGTTGTGCACCTGTCCAGCTTGGGAAACAGGGTGGAGATGTTTTGTACAATTTTTCAATTTATTGCCAGGAGTATACTTCAGAACAACATAAGATTATTTTAATATCATTTGAATCAATGAAATAACTCATGGTTGTGACAAATATCTTATGGTTGTGACAAATATCTTATGGTTGTGAAAGATATATCATTTATGGGAAAAGTATACTATTTATTTGAAAAGTATCTTATGCATGTGAAAACCTTTCTGTCCAATCTGTTCTAGATGGGTGGGAGTTGGTGATAGGAATTATTTATTTACAGTGTGTTAGTCTTTTTGCATATGTGATCTCATGCATACCTGTATCTCTTATATAGCCTTGGTAGGCACTGGACCTCCAGTTCCCGAGGGCAGCCAGTTCCCAGTCTTGCCAGTTCCCATTACCTGCTTGGGTTGCTGCTCCACTCCTGAGACTGTGGCTTGAGTAACCAGAGGGATCCAGGCCCAGGCAGGAAATCAGGGCTTTGACTTGGATATATAGGGAATGCTTGGATAATGCCTTACCCTTTTCGTCGGCAAATAGGGGGGAGGATGGGTCAATGGCTCCTTTAGTGGATTTACTGACCCTTACCTGTAGGTAGTGCCACATGTAACAGTGGGCACATACCTCATGACCAGAGCATCTTACTCGTTTTAGCTTACCATTTACCTGCGTCTTTGTGCGGGACACTGTGAAGGATAGATACTTACAGTTAGCTAACGTCCCGAAGGCGACCTGGGACACCCTGGGGGGGCAACACCAGCTAGGTTGCCCTGCTCGGCTGAGCTACACCCATGTACTCAGCACCTCTGAGGCAAGCGAAGTATCCTAGGGATAGTGTCGCCCACCAGAGGTAGCCCAGGTAGCCCAAGGGGGTTAACCTACACATGGAACATAACAGCTTAAAATCAATCGGGTGCTTTTTTGTGGTGGGGGGGCGGCAAGGGAAATTGCCGCTATTGGTAATAGTGCCCTGGGGGTGTTGGTGGGTGGGGGGTCAAAACCATGGATGATATGCAAAGATCTGATGGCTGATAAATAGACCAAGATGGTTGTGGGAGTTAATGAGGGCCCATTCCTGCCGGGTTTTTGACTGAGATGGGCTATATATCTGAGTATGGTTTTTTCACTTGCGGGAAGTGCAATAAATTCAAATGACTTGCAAAAACCTATGAATTGCAGCTGGGCCGAGCTGTAGGTCCTCCTGGTGTTAGCCTGAAGACCCTGGGATAATAGGGTGGAAACCTTTTATATACATAATGTAACCCATGTTCCAGAACATTATGATGGAACATACAAAGGAATCATATACAATTAGAAGTCGGCTGTACCGTGTTGGCTATGCTGACTTGACTAATGATAAAAACGACATGTTGCTCAGCATGTTGCAAGTATGTGGTGCTCAGCATTTTACAAGTACATGGTGCTCAGCATGTTACAAGTATGTGGTGCTCAGCAAGTTGCTCAGCATGTTGCAAGTACGTGGTGCTCAGCATGTTACAAGTACTTGGTGCTCTGCATGTTGCTAAGCATGTTACAAGTACGTGGTGCTCAGCATGTTACAAGTTTGTGGTGCTCAGCATGTTGCTCAGCATGTTGCAAGTACGTGGTGCTCAGCATGTTACAAGTTCGTGGTGCTCAGCATGTTGCTCAGCATGTTACAAGTGTGGGTGCTCACCATGTTACTTAGCATGTTGCTCAGCATATTGCAAGAACGTGGTGCTCAGCATGTTACAAGTATGTGGTGCTCAGCATGTTACAAGTGCGTGGTGCTCAGCATGGTGCTCAGCATGTTACAACTATGTGGTGCTCAGCATGTTGCAAGTACGTGGTGCTCAGCATATTGCAGGTGCGTGGTGCTCAGCATGTTGCTCAGCATGTTGCAAGTACGTGCTGCTCAGCATGTTACAAGTACTTGGTGCTCTGCATGTTGCTAAGCATGTTACAAGTACCTGGTGCTCAGCATGTTACAAGTTTGTGGTGCTCAGCATGTTGCTCAGCAAGTAACAAGTGTGGGTGCTCAGCATGTTGCTCAGCATGTTGCTCAGCATATTGCAAGAACGTGGTGCTCAGCATGTTACAAATACGTGGTGCTCAGCATGTTACAAATTCGTGGTGCTCAGCATGTTGCTCAGCATGTTACAAGTGTGGGTGCTCAGCATGTTGCTCAGCATGTTGCTCAGCATATTGCAAGAACGTGATGCTCAGCATGTTACAAATACGTGGTGCTCAGCATGTTACAAATTCGTGGTGCTCAGCATGTTGCTCAGCATGTTACAAGTGTGGGTGCTCAGCATGTTGCTCAGCATGTTGCTCAGCATATTGCAAGAACGTGGTGCTCAGCATGTTACAAATACGTGGTGCTCAGAATGTAGCAAGTACGTGGTGCTCAGCATATTGCAGGTACGTGGTGCTCAGCATGTTGCTCAGCATATTGCAAGAACGTGGTGCTCAGCATGTTACAAGTGTTTGATGCTCAGCATGTTGCTCAGCATGTTGCAATTATGTGGTGCTCAGCATCTTGCAAGTACGTGGTGCTCAGCATGTTGCAGGCACGTGGTGCTCAGCATGTTGCTCAGCATATTGCAAGAATGTGGTGCTCAGCATGTTACAAGTGTGTGATGCTCAGGATGTTGCTCAGCATGTTGCAAGTATGTGGTGCTCAGCATCTTGCAAGTACGTGGTGCTCAGCATATTGCAGGTACGTGGTGCTCAGCATGTTGCTCAGCATATTGCAAGAACGTGGTGCTCAGCATGTTACAAGTGTGTGATGCTCAGGATGTTGCTCAGCATGTTGCAAGTATGTGGTGATCAGCATATTACAAGTACGTGGTGCTCAGCATGTTACAAGTACGTGGTGCTCAGCATGTTGCAAGTACGTGGTGCTCAGCATGTTACAAGTATGTGGTACTCAGTATGTTACAAGTACGTGGTGCTCAGCATGTTACAAGTGTGTAATGCTCAGCATGTTGCAAGTACATGGTGCTCAGCATGTTGCAAGTACGTGGTGCTCAGCATGTTACAAGTACGTGGTGCTCAGCATGTTGCAAGTATGTGGTACTCAGTATGTTACAAGTACGTGGTGCTCAGCATGTTACAAGTGTGTAATGCTCAGCATGTTGCAAGTACATGGTGCTCAGCATGTTGCAAGTATGTGGTGCTCAACATGTTACAAGAACGTGGTGCTCAGCATGTTACAAGTACGTGGTGCTCAGCATGTTGCAAGTACGTGGTGCTCAGCATGTTGCAAGTATGTGGTGCTCAACATGTTACAAGTACGTGCTGCTCAGCATGTTACAAGTACTTGGTGCTCTGCATGTTGCTAAGCATGTTACAAGTACCTGGTGCTCAGCATGTTACAAGTTTGTGGTGCTCAGCATGTTGCTCAGCAAGTAACAAGTGTGGGTGCTCAGCATGTTGCTCAGCATGTTGCTCAGCATATTGCAAGAACATGGTGCTCAGCATGTTACAAATACGTGGTGCTCAGCATGTTACAAGTATGTGGTGCTCTGCATGTTACAAGTACATGGTGCTCAGCATGTTGCTAAGCATGTTACAAGTACCTGGTGCTCAGCATGTTACAAGTTTGTGGTGCTCAGCATGTTGCTCAGCAAGTAACAAGTGTGGGTGCTCAGCATGTTGCTCAGCATGTTGCTCAGCATATTGCAAGAACGTGGTGCTCAGCATGTTACAAGTGTGTGATGCTCAGCAAGTTGCTCAGCATGTTGCAAGTATGTGGTGCTCAGCATGTTACAAGTACGTGGTGCTCAGCATGTTACAAGTGCGTAGTGCTCAGCATGTTGCTCAGCATGTTGCAATGTGTGGTGCTCAGCATGTTACAACTATGTGGTGCTCAGCATGTTACAAGTATTTGGTGCTCAACATGTTACAAGTACGTGGTGCACAGCATATTACAAGTATGTGGTGCTCTACATGTTACAAGTATGGGGTGCTCAGCAAGTTGCTCAGCATGTTGCAAGTATGTGGTACTCAGCATGTTACAAGTACGTGGTGCTCAGCATGTTACAAGTGTGTAATGCTCAGCATGTTACTCAGCATGTTGCAAGTATGTGGTGCTCAACATGTTACAAGTACGTGGTGCTCAGCATGTTACAAGTACGTGGTGCTCAGCAAGTTGCTCAGCATGTTGCAAGTATGTGGTGCTCAGCATGTTACAAGTACGTGGTGCTCAGCATGTTACAAGTGCGTGGTGCTCAGCATGTTACAATGTGTGGTGCTCAGCATGTTACAAGTATGTGGTGCTCAGCATGTTACAAGTACGTGGTGCTCAGCATGTTGCTCAGCATGTTGCAAGTATGTGGTGCTCAGCATGTTACAAGTACGTGGTGCTCAGCATGTTGCAAGTACGTGGTGCTCAGCATGTTACAAGTACGTGGTGCTCAGCATGTTGCTCAGCATGTTGCAATTATGTGGTGCTCAGCATGTTGCAATGTGTGGTGCTCAGCATGCTACAAGTACGTGGTGCTCAGCATGTTGCTCAGCATGTTGCAATGTGTGGTGCTCAGCATGTTACAAGTATGTGGTGCTCAGCATGTTACAAGTACGTGGTGCTCAGCATGTTACAAGTGCGTGGTGCTCAGCATGTTGCTCAGCATGTTGCAATGTGTGGTGCTCAGCATGCTACAAGTACGTGGTGCTCAGCATATTGCAGGTACGTGGTGCTCAGCATGTTGCTCAGCATGTTGCAAGTACGTGGTGCTCAGCATGTTACAAGTACGTGGTGCTCAGCATGTTGCAAGTACGTGGTGCTCAGCATGTTGCAAGTACATGGCGTTCAGCATGTTGCAAGTAAGTGGCGCTCAGCATGTTGCAAGTAAATGGTGCTCAGCATGTTACAAGTACGTGGTGCTCAGCATGTTGCAAGTATGTGGTGCTCAGCATGTTGCAAGTACGTGGTGCTGAGCATTTTGCGAGTGCGGGGTGCTCAGCATGTCGCTCAGCATGTTGCAAGTGCGTGGTACTCAGCATGTTATAAGTTAGTGGTGCTCAGCATGTTGCTCAGCATGCTACAAGTGCGTGGTGCTCAGCATGTTGCTCAGCATGGTACAAGTACGTGGTACATATGCATTCAGCTGTGAACAAATTCGCCTAACTTCTGCCAAATCTAGTCACAAAGTTTTGACTGTCCTTTCTGGAGTCTCATCCAGCATATCAGCATGTTAAGGTGATTTTTGACATTGTCTCAAATTATATGGACATATATTGCAGTTAATAATAGGAATAAACTTATATCACAACAAAAGACATGATCATTTTTTTTTGTTTAATTCTGTTCATTCATAATTCTACGTCTTTTAAATTCACTCTATACTTTGAATTACCTAAGTAAGTTGCTACAGGTCACCATTCTTTATGGTACTGCAGCCACATATTGGCCGATTTAACCACCACAAGGTTTCCTTCTTGGTGCTCACCATGTTGTAAGCAGGTTGTTGCAAAACGTTATAAGACAATGTGTGGACAAAGTTGTGAGCACGTAGAAGGACAACGTTGTTATCAGGTCGGACCACACCATTATCCTTCTACGTGCTCAGCACATTTTAAAAAACGTAGAAGGACAACTAAACCTTATTTCTACATGCTCACAACGCTGTTTCTACGTAGTGTGTTACCTGGGTGGGGATGTGCAAGAACCAACCAACAGCTCAGTTAGTTATACTGATGCAGACTAACCGCCACACATGCAAGTCAAGTCATGCAGAGCCAGGTATAAATCCAGGATCTACTATGCAGGAATTCAGAAAGTTAATTCATCTAGACCATGTCATATAGTTAATACAACTATTTTCAAGTGGTCATTCATCTCTCTATAAAGTCCTGTGTGCGGGGAAGTTTTGTTCTATTAGCCATGAGTGTGGTCACATTAGATATTGGCACCCTGAGCACCAACCACATATTGCCTAGACACCATACTTTTTTCAAGACATCGGTTGGTTTACAGACTCCTTGGGTTGACAGCCGATTTTGTCAAAAAATCGTTTGCCTCAGAACCTTTGGAGAATTCTTTGGAAACAATGTTTGTCCATTGATGCTTGTGTATTGATACAATACTAAAATACTGAAGGACCACAAAAGTGGTCACATACTTGTGTTCATGTCACCACATAATATTCCACAAAACACAATATTCATGGCAGGTACATTTTGGTTGATATCAGAGAGATAGTTTATTAATAGCATTTAACCATACCTCAAAATTGTATGTGACCTGCATGACTTCATAAAAGTTCTCAATAAAAAAGTCAAAGTTCTTAGTATACTATATTTTGCCCTATTTATTCAGTCATAGAAAAGATATGTGGTACCACAAACGTTCTCCACAAAGAAATATGTCTTCATCAGGTTCCAACTTAGAAGGGAGAGCGTCTAAACATGTTGCCACTATAAAATAATAAATAGGCATGGTCAAAAGATATTTGGACACATCAATAAAAGGAAAGAACTTTCAGATTAAGAATGTTTAGCCTGAATTTTACATCTGATACTTTATCAGTACATTCTTCCAATCATTCTAAGACGTATTATTTTCCAGGTGGTATCATTCAAAATTGCTGACACATACATACCCTGGAGCATAGTTGCACACAAACCAAGCTCCTGAATTAACTCTTGCAACCCCACATCCAATTTGCAGGGTTTTGCCCCATATAATCTGTAATTATATAATAATAGAGTTCATATCCACATGGCTATAATGATCTTGGTGTAACAATCAATACATAGAAAAAATATGGAATTGTCATCTTTTAAATGTTACCTGTTTATAATGTCCACACACTGCACCTGTTGTGCATGAGTTGGAAGAATATCTATAATCCCTTTTCTCATTTTCCCAAGGCTGATATAAGTCAGCTATTAAAGGACTCTTATAAGACCGCCAAGAAATGTTTTCTCCAACATGTCCAGAACAACAGCAAAGAAATATATACTTTGAATATCTGAATAAAAGAGCTGATGATTTGAAATATTTCAAAATTGTTTTAATGTATTTTAAATCCATAAGGTTTTAATTTAGAACACAGTCAGTATTTTCAAATCATAATGGAAGTTAAAAATGGCTCACCCTTGTGATCTAACAAAAATATGGGCCATGTTATCAGCCCATTTTTGAGCCCGTATAGCAAGACTATCGTCCCATTCCTGAAACGTACACTTCATGTGAATAATACAATCACAATGATCATAATGGTGAAATGATAAATTAAACTTTCGATTTTTAATTATTTCTCTGACTTAAATATTTTATCTATTTGGTCAGTGGTATGAATTACCAAGTCAGGGATGCTATTTTTTCCTGCCTTCTGTGTTGCTTCCCTTCGAGCTCCATTGTGAAGGTTCACAATTTCAGTGATCTCAGCTGATGTCAACTGAGATTTTGGTGAAAAGATAGAGCAGTAGCCTGGAACAAATATTAAGCACATAAAATCCTAGTCATCAGATGCATTAAAATTTAATAATTCCTACCAACAGAATATATACTTATCTGAAAAATAATCCCACGAATAAATTTAGCACCTGATTCAGTTACAAAACTAATCAAAATTGAACAGAAATGAAAAATACACTTGCCTGCATGGGCACTTGCAACTAATGTTACAAATAAAGCAACAACCAGAATCTTCATGGTGAGTGGTCAGCGATGACCTTTTGACTTCCACAAAGTATTAATGAACTTGTGTTTGGGAGTTTGGTGAGAAGCTACAATAGATTTTGCCTTTTATATAATTTGATTTGCCTACCACATGTGTGTCATTACTCTGTGTGTGTGCTTTTAACTTCCTGTTACGGGACATATAATTGATTTATTTTGTTTGTCAGATGTGATTTTTATTTCCGATTATGTTAGGTACGGAATAAAATGTCATGGCTTCATGCAAATCACCATGCATCATCTGACAAACAGGAACAATCCACCTTTTGGTGGAAATTTGATATATCACATCATAAATTTTAAGATAAAAAAACCCATCATAAATTTTAAGATAAAAAAACCCATTCAATTGAGATTTTTGATGGTGCAACTTAGGGGAAATAAATACAGATGTAGTTAATACCAGAGTCTGAAGATACTGCTGTCATTTTAATGTCTTCATGAAAAGGAATAATATTTTCCAGTAATTCTGAAATTTATCCCACAAATAGTTACTTGAAATTTAAATGAATTTCCTTCTTTTAATCGTATTCGAGACAGGTCGATTTGTAAAAATGCTGGGAGATTTCCTTGGTGATTCACATTTAATGAACTACAATTATCAAAACTGTGACAATGGTATGTTAGATTCCCTTTACATCTTAACCATGTCCATACCTCTGAGATTTGAAACAGTACATGGAATAATATAAAGTTTGTTAACACAAAACAAAATCCTAATCAACACTCCACAAAGAAATAACAACAAAGAGTTTTAAAGTACTATTATATACGCCTACCTCGAGCAATACGATGCTTCCCAAAGAGAACCCAAGTGTTTAGTGTCAAATTTACTGTCGTCTGGTTAGGTTTTATACGAAATTTGATTCCCATGGATGCAAGATGACAATCTCAGAAAGATATTTTGAAAAAAATTATATTCTTGTCTTTTTCTATGCACTGATGTCTATGCACTGATGTCGTGTTGGACACTTTAATATACGCATGGTATTTGTGAATTCTTTATCCTTTTTTTCAAATGTTTTTCAGAATATTTGGCACAAGATGGCAAAGTTTTTTAACCCATGTCTACAGGTGTCATGCAATTATTGTATGTTTGCTTTACACAGCAAAATGTGCTCCATGTGAAAGCCATGTGGAAACCATGTGGTTTTTACATCGTTTCAAACCATGTGCAACCTGGCAAAAAACGAGTCGCATGGAAACCACATGGTTTCAAGCCATGTGGTTTCCATGTGGTTTCCATGTGTTTTTCATGTGGAAATGAGCCTCATGGAAACCACATGGAAATATGACACAAGGTTTTCTGGTGGTTATTGTGTGGTTTTCATATGGTTTATTGAGGATATGGGGTTAGGGTGGTTCATGCTCGCTGGGATTTGGGATCTAGACTATCGGTTAAAATTACTAATTAAAATTACTAAATTACTAGTTTCATGAAAATTAGTATAGTTGCTGATTGATTTTTTTTATCAATGACAAAAACATTTTTATTTCAACAGAGAAGTCTTTATTGGAACAATCTTCATCACAAATATAGTATTCAAATGTTTTAATCTTGATACATCACAATACCAATATTATAACTTAAAGCAATGTACAACTATTTAAATAATTTAATCTATCTTAGTACATATTTAGATAAATACAGGAATTAAAATATTCGAATCATTGTGTCAGAACATAAATTATGCAGTTCTTGATGTTTAAGAAAATTATTATGCAACATGAATGTTTAATTTCATGACATAATAATTTTGTAAGGGAACTCAAAACAGCTATTGGGGCATAATTCTGCTATTGTTAACCTAGAAGTTAACCTTAAAGGGATTAAGCACCAATTTTGAAAAAAAACGTTTAAAATTCACTTATTGGTAGTAAATGTACTTGTCTTTCATGTCTATAAACTTTTTTGAAAAATGAATCCCCGTCATTGTCTGTAAAACCTATTTGAACAAGACCTTAATATATAGGCCCCTAATGAAAGCACACTCCTTTCTTGGCATCATTTTTATGTGGAGTGTCATCATAGAGGCACTGATAGGTAAAATGACGCCATAAAAGTATGGCAATATGTTTATGACGTCATAAAATGTATTGTCCTTTGAATAGTACCAAAATGACGTCAAACAGTGCTACCCTACTTTGAACCTCAATTGAGGTCAAATAAAGTTCACGCTACCCGTGTTTACCCGTCACGTGCAGCTTATGGCTCAGATAGACCTCTGCTGGGAGTGCAACTGCTATGTCTCATAGCAACATTTCTTATTACTCTAATTTCAATCTGTCATTATGTTCATGTGTTGCTAAGCTTTCAAAAACACCAAATTGTAGAATTGATGCTTAATACCTTTAAAGTTGGCATAATAACCAGCCTATTGTGACATCATTCCTTGGTGATGTTGAATAACAATATGAAGCACCTGCTGGTCACAAGTAATGAATCACATTTCAACTTTAAATATCTTAACAGTTCAGGTAGTTCTAGATTTAAAGGTCCATTCATCATATTTGTGACTTATCATCTAACACTTAGTCCATTCTGCAATTTTGTGACATGCCATACTGAACTGTCACTCTTGCATGGAATTTCCTTTTTTTCTTTTCTTTTTTTGAAATTGTACTGTACTTAGTCCCTTATTCCGTACTTTGTCCCTTCTTTGGTAATGTGAATACTCAGACCTCACAGGACCCTTTATTTATGCTCATTCTGCACTGAATCTTTCCTGCTAATATCTTATGTGCGAAAGTGGTACACAGCACAATGGGCTCATGTGAGTCCTTAAGTCCCCCATGGATGGGTGTCTGCCCATTCTGCACTGAATCCTTCCTGCGTGGATGGGTGTCTGCTCATTCTGCACTGAATCATTCCTGCGTGGATGGGTGTCTGCTCATTCTGCACTGAATCCTTCCTGCATGGATGTGTGTCTGCTCATTCTGCACTGAATCCTTCCTGCATAGATGGGTGACAGCACATTCTGCATCTAGTCCTGACTGTATGGATGGGTGTTTGCTTATTCTGCATGGATGGTTGTGACTGCTCGTCCTGTAAAAAAAAAAATGTGACATATAGTATCAAACTTGGTGCTTCAAGAGGATCTGAACCTACTAGATATCTTAAGTATATTTTTTATCAAATTTAGTGAAAAAAGACTAATTTTAACAGTATCATTATCTTCATTCAGAAATAAGACATTACATCCATGAGTAATTTGAAAAAGTGCTCTCCCTCTCTGATTTAACAATTCCCATAAATGATATATGGTCACAAGATACTGACCAAATAACTCATGTGCAACCGCACAAGTAATGTACAACGCCACAAATGAAGGAGTACCCCAAGTAATGGGGGAACCTTATAAGTAATGGGGGAACCTCACAAGTGATGAAGAACCTCACAAGTGATGAAGAACCTCACAAGTGATGGAGAACCTCACAAGTGATGGAAAACCTCACAAGTGATAGGGAACCTCACAAGTGATGAAGAACCTCACAAGTGATGGAGAACCTCACAAGTGATGGAGAACCTCACAAGTGATAGGGAACCTCACAAGTGACAGTGTACCTCACAAGTGATAGGGAACCTCACAAGTGATAGGGAACCTCACAAGTAATAGGGAACCTCACAAGTGATGGGAAACCTCACAAGTGATAGGGAACCTCACAAGTGATGAAGAACCTCACAAGTGAGAGGGAACCTCACAAGTGACAGTGTACCTCACAAGTGATAGGGAACCTCACAAGTGATAGGGAACCTCACAAGTAACAGAGTACCTCACAAGTGATAGGGAACCTCACAAGTGATAGGGAACCTCACAAGTGATAGGGAACCTCACAAGTGATAGGGAACCTCACCAGTAACAGAGTACCTCACAAGTGATAGGGAACCTCACAAGTGATGGGAAACCTCACAAGTAACAGAGTACCTCACAAGTGATTGGAAACCTCACAAGTGATAGGGAACCTCACAAGTGATAGGGAACCTCACAAGTGATGGGAAACCTCACAAGTGATGGAGAACCTCACAAGTGATAGGGAACCTCAAAAGTGATAGGGAACCTCAAAAGTAATAGGGAACCTCACAAGTGATAGGGAACCTCACAAGTGATGAAGAACCTCACAAGTGATAGGGAACCTCACAAGTGACAGTGTACCTCACAAGTGATAGGGAACCTCACAAGTGATAGGGAACCTCACAAGTAACAGAGTACCTCACAAGTGATAGGGAACCTCACAAGTGATAGGGAACCTCACAAGTGATAGGGAACCTCACAAGTAACAGAGTACCTCACAAGTGATAGGGAACCTCACAAGTGATGGGAAACCTCACAAGTGATGGAGAACCTCACAAGTGATGGAGAACCTCACAAATGATAGGGAACCTCACAAGTGACAGAGTATCTCACAAGTGATAGGGAACCTCACAAGTGATAGGGTACCTCACAAGTGATGGAAAACCTCACAAGTGATAGGGAACCTCACAAGTGATGGGAAACCTCACAAGTGATAGGGAACCTCACAAGTAACAGAGTACCTCACAAGTGATAGGGAACCTCACAAGTGACAGAGTACCTCACAAGTGATAGGGAACCTCACAAGTGATAGGGAACCTCACAAGTGATGGGAAACCTCACAAGTGATAGGGAACCTCACAAGTGATGAAGAACCTCATAAGTGATGGAGAACCTCACAAGTGATAGGGAACCTCAAAAGTGATAGGGAACCTCACAAGTGATGAAGAACCTCACAAGTGATGAAGAACCTCACAAGTGATGGAGAACCTCACAAGTGATGGAGAACCTCACAAGTGATAGGGAACCTCAAAAGTGATAGGGAACCTCACAAGTGATGGGAAACCTCACAAGTGATAGGGTACCTCACAAGTGATGGGAAACCTCACAAGTGATAGGGAACCTCACAAGTGATTGGAAACCTCACAAGTGATAGGGAACCTCACAAGTGATGGGAAACCTCACAAGTGATAGGGTACCTCACAACTGATAGGGAACCTCACAAGTAACAGAGTACCTCACAAGTGATAGGGAACCTCACAAGTGATAGGGAACCTCACAAGTGATAGGGAACCTCACAAGTGATAGGGAACCTCACAAGTGATAGGGAACCTCATATAACTTGACTTGATAAGTGATGTACAAACCACATAAGTGGTGTTCAATACATATGGGTCACATGAAAAACACACAAAAGATGTACAATACAAGTGATGCCCAACCACAAACTTTGGGCTACAGTAGTGATTCTCCCATCCATTGCATAATATCCTGTAACCTGTACTCACCATTTGGTCCAACTTTCAAATAGTAGTCTTTCTTCAGCATCTCTGACAAAGTCTGTTCCATTTCCAGTTATAAATCTGTATATGAATTGGCTCAAAACAACAAAGAAGTTTCTCATACAGCAAGACCTGAAAATTGGTGCCTTCTCTTCCATGTCGTCTGCCTAATGTATATACTTGGTAGTGTGACGTCACAGTGCAGCACGTGCCTCACAGGCTTGAAGTGAACACACAACACAAGCTGGAAGATCAACTCTACACAGGGAGACAAAGGATAGATCAACTTTACACAGGGAGACAAAGGAAACATCTCCAAATAATGTTCTGCCAGCACAATAATTTTCCTAAACATGATATTTTCTGAGGGCTATAAAATTTTCCAAGGGCGATAATTTTCCAAGGGTGATATTTTCCAAGGGTGATATTTTCCAAGGGTGATATTTTCCAAGGGTGATATTTTCCAAGGGTGATATTTTCCAAGGGTAATATTTTCCAAGGGTGAAAATTTCTGAGGGCTACAATTTCCTAAGGGCTACAATTTTCCAAGGGCTACAATTTTCCAAGGGCTAAAATTTCCAAGGGCTAAAATTTTCCAAGGGCTGAAATTTTCCAAGGTCTAAAAATTTCCAAGGGCTAAAATTTTCCAAGGGCTAAATTTTCCAAGGGCTAAATTTTCCAAGGGTGATAATTTTCCAAGGGTGATATTTTCCAAGGGTGATATTTTCCGAGGGCTACAATTTTCCAAGGGCTACAATTTTCCAAGGGCTAAAATTTCCAAGGGCTAAAATTTTCCAAGGGCTAAATTTTTCAAGGGCTAAATTTTCCAAAGAAGATATTTTCCCAAGGGCTTAATTTTCCAAGGGTGATATTTTCCCAAGGGCTAAAATTTTCCAAGGGTGATATTTTCCAAGGGCTACACTTTCCTAAGGGTGGTTTTTTCTAAGGATATTTTCAAATAGTGATAATTTTCCAAGGGTTACAATTTTCCAAGGCCTAACATTTTCCAAGGGCGATAATTTTCCAAGGGCGATAATTTTCCAAGGGTGATATTTTCCAAGGGTGAAAATTTCCGAGGGCTACAATTTCCTAAGGGCTACAATTTTCCAAGGGCTACAATTTTCCAAGGGTTACAATTTTCCAAGGGCTACAATTTTCCAAGGGCTACAATTTTCCAAGGGCTACAATTTCCCAGGGGTGGTTTTTTCCAAGGGTGGTTTTTTCCAAAGATATTTTCAAATAGTGATGATATCCCAAGGGCTAAAATTTCCCAGGGGCTAAAATTTTCCAAGGGTGATAATTTTCCAAGGGTGATAAGGGCTAAACTTATTTTCTGAGTCCCAACCTCATGATATTCACACGAAAAGATTCCATATGGAAACCACATGGTATTAATTCACATGAAAACCACACACTTTCCTCATGAAAATCACATGAAAACCACATGATTTCCACATGGTCTGGTTTTCACATGGAAACCACATGATTTACAAACCATGTGAAAATCATGTGGCAAAACACATGGTTTCCACATGAAAATTTTCCATGTGGTTATCACCAGGTGAAGAAACACATGGTTTCCTGGTGAAAACCACATGGTTTACCATGTGAAAACAAGACCATGTGTTTTCCACATGGAGCACATTTTGCCTTATAAGGCAAAGCAACAATATAAGGTTATTCAGTGCTTAAAACATTAAATACTTACTAGATAAAGAGCATGTAGGATGTGAAACTTAACAACACAGTCATTCATTTAAAATACATCCATAAAAGAAGTGATAAATATGTGTATATTTCACATCACTTATTTTAATCATATCATGATGAGGTAATACGTAGGTATAACATTTTAGATTAGGAGTATTAGACTAGGTTTATAAGAAAATAATACCTTCCCAATGTAGATATTTGCACACAAATAATGAAAAATTAAAACAACCATTTTCCTTTGTCTAATGTCTTTTTTCTGAATGTTTATTGCCTGGGGTTATTCAGATGAAGTGAGATTGCAGTTGACTGGTCCCATCTGTATATTAGGTATTATCTCTACATTAAGCCTGAAGGGCAGCTTCTCTGTGACGACACTTTGACGGGTCACATATGCAGAGCTGCTATCTTGCATTTCGTATATCTAGGAAAATGTCATGAAAAGGATGATCCACGCATCACTTGACAGTACTTTTCTGTGAAAAGTGACAGATTCATATGAGGACAATAGTTCACAAGCGTGAAGTTCATGTGATATTTGAGGTGTTATTACGAGCGTGAAGTTCATGTGGTATTTGAGGTGTTTCTTTCTTTCTAAATATACCTGGAAGTATATATTCTTACACCTTATAGGATATGGGTCAAAACAGGATATAAATATATATTTACCCCAACAAAAATAAATATATCCTTTTTTATAATAAATCCATTTTTCTATGATCTTAATGTAACTGGAATAACTAATGGGTGAAAAGACATACTTGGAGGACATGTCTGGAATGTGTCTGGAGCTTTCATTATGAGAACATAAATCTGGATCTTGAGATATTGCCCCTTCCCTCTGAGTCCAATATTTAATATACCCATTGCTGTTGAGCACTGGGCAGGTTTGGCAGTAGTACCGGCCCAGTTGGAACACATGTCTCAAACCCAGATGTTCACCAGGCCGGCAGATCAGATTAGGCCCAGGTCTGATTTAAAAACACTCCTTATTATATTCTCGTTTTGATCTTTTCGGTCATCAAGATATAAAGATAGGACCCGGAAGGGTTTGTATTAGAGTATATCATGTTTGATAGCCTCATGGTGTCCGGGCTTGGAGTTACCGGCCCAAAAAGGCGCCCGCCCCCTTGTTGGGCTCTTTGTATGGCCTAAGTTACTATATGTAGGGATGAAAATAAACAAAGCATTTTTGGAAAGTCCAAATACTGGGCATATCTTGTCAAAATTGCAATTGCAATGGTATTCTAGACATTGACGGAGTATTGAACAGTCAGATAGTGGGAGATCGTTTATTGAATGAAGTGAACCAGAAAAGTCCCGCTGGCAATCTTTATGATGCCGATTGTTGGCCACAGTTCAGTCTTAATAACAGCTTACAAAACCATCATTAATTAAAAAGGAGTAATAGGTCCGATGTCCAGATCAAGCGAGATGAATTAAAGGCTCAGGACATTGTCCATGACCAAAGATTTGTCGTTAAAAATGATGGTGCAATCGTTCCAATCAATATATTTATCATGAGATTTGAAGCACTGCAGCTTCCAAAATCAAATAAAGTTATATATTCAAACCATTTGCTTCTCATGTCAGAGATATGGACATGGTTGTGATCGATGTAAAGGGAATTTTGCAAACACAGAAAATATTTATAAAAAAAAAACAATTATAACTTTATAAAAAAAACAAAGATGGGATTTTATTTGAAGGATTTTATTTGAAGGATTTTATTTGAAGGATTTTATTTGAAGGATTTTATTTGAAGACACGCTTGCAAAGACGTGTACTAGAAATCAAACACATTTTCAGTGTCTATGCTCTATTTGACCATCTTGATTTCTATTTTGAGTGAACTCATTGAGTATATGCATTATCTCCTTATCCTACCAGACTACTTTACATATGGCTTCAACAGAAACATACACAACAAGGTGGCTCTCTGAGTTTCTTTAGACAGAAAACAAAGAGTGTTCTGATCCTTTCCCAGGGAAAACCTGGATGCCTGTTGTCTTCGACATATTTTCGACAATAAATCATCTTTCATTCCAGAGCCTCATATTGAATATATGATGAAGAAATTCCAGATGACTTTAGATTAATTGTGTTCTTGTCCATACCAACTGGGGAGGCAATTGGTTAGTTCTGTAGCAATATAACAGAGCACGTATTCATTCTAAACTTGATTAAGGCTGTATGGTGTCTGGAACAGTTTATCCATCATATTTTAGAATGTTAAATCCAATCCAAAATACATTGTGACCACTTTGTAAACTGACATTGTAAGGAAGTAGATCCGTAAACACTGTGACCAGATAATGTTTTGAACATGTTGTGATAAAACATTGTAAGCATGTGCTCAGCATGTTACAAGTGTAGGATATAGATTACCTACCTATAGACTCTTAAAAACATATAGAGACAATCATAGACAATCACGATCTTTGGCAAGAGACCATATACAGTTACTGAGTGCTACGTGAGGCCAACAAGTGCAGGCTGATGCAACGCCCCACTTGCCGCAAATAGAGATGACATGATCCCCCATGCTACGCAGGCAGGACATGCGCAACCCTGAAGCAGGAGAAGATGCCATGTAGGCAACCACTCACACAGATACTCAGCTTTCCTTTAAAAGGCCCCATAACTGTCAGACGGGAGGTTCCAGCATCTACTTGCCTAGAAGATCCACGACTCTCAGCATCGTGACAGCAACACTTATGTAGACTTGGGTGTTTTATGCATCCTCAGGACTCTATTTGTAACATGCATTTGGGTATTTCATATACCTCGCTCATTGCCATGCCGACCTAGCCAGACTAGAGTGTACAGCACCGAATAAAGGAGATCTTTGTACATTGTATATTCTGTGTCTGCAGTCCTTACTACCTCCCAACTCATACAGGTAGATAGGGTAGCTAGGTTAAGAGCCCCGCTCACAGGTAGCCAGCGAGTTTAGCATCTGATCCCCATCCACTTTCCCCAACGACGGATACTCACAAACCGTATGTAACACAAGTACGTGGTGCTCAGCATGTTGCAAGTACATAGTTCTCAGCATGTTGCTCAGCATGTTGCAAGTACGTGGTTCTCAGCATGTTACAAGTACAAGTTTATAAGACATATATTTCAGTATTATACACTGGGTATTTAGAGAAGACAGATTAATGCATTGTCCTCTTTTAGTGATATGCAGCAGAGTTTTGCAGTTATGGGGGAGACATTCTCTGACATTTTGTCTAACTTTGAACTTCTCCTCTGAAACTACTTGTTGGAGTTTTTAGCAATTAGTAAGAAAGATGTGTTCAAGGGATCTATTCTATCAGGCTCAGATTTTTTCGAAGACATATTTTTATTGGTCAAAAATATCATATATAGGATTTAAATGAACATTTATGATGCAATTTCTTGAAAATGTTCATAAACATTACCAAAACAAAACAAAGATCAGAAAGATCTTTTAAAGCCAAAAAGCACATAGGTCACCACATTAAGAATAACCGATTATATATTTTTTTTAATTACATTTCTGATCAAAATAAATGACCAGGAATGAAAAGAAGATCGAAAATACCTGATTAAATGTGCGAAAGTGATGTGTGCTTGCTCTAGACTTTTTGACAAACACCAAAATGTTTGAAAGTAATTCATGCTTGCTCTAGAATTTTTATGTGTGAAAATGACTAGTGTTTGCATTACATATATTTCCAAGACAGGAAAAAATGAGTTTTTTCTTTCCTTCCATTTTGCTTTGATATTGCAATCCTTTAAGAGTATAAAAAGATCTTGTATTTGCTACTGCTACTGATGAAACATGCAATATATGTCATATATATACATATATTTGCAACAAAAAATACACAGTTAACAGAAGCAATGTAATGTTGAATGTATTGTCAGACAAGAGGTCAATCAATGTGTCTGTTGGGATGACACATTGAAAATAAAATACTTACAAATAGGGGCAAACATATATGATAATAGAGTATACGATTTGCGCCTATCTTACACAATCCAAGGACCATGTCAAAACATGTCATATATGTTGGATTGGATGCACTTTTATAGCTGATTCATGACAGTTAATTGATCCAAGTATTGAACTAATAGAATAATAATAAATGTACAATAATGTTTTAAATACGATATTCACAGTTATTTATCTAAGCCTCTATTTTGATTTCCAACATTTGCTTTTTTCCCTCAATGTACTTTGTTATTATACTTGTGGTGGGAGATTTTGATCCCTGGTGCTGTTGGTAAACTTTGTTTTGGTGAGTTTGGGCTTGGAGCATATCCACGATATCAGTCTGCGCCCCATTTAAATTGATTGCCCGCAGGTGGCCTAACACCTGATGGAGCATGTCTTGTATATTTGCTTCGTTGTGTCTATTGTCATTCATGGTTACGGGTTCTGTCTCACTAACCTCAGATGATGATGTATTTAAATCTAATGGGAGGTCAGAAACTTCTGACAGGGTGGGTGAGATAGGCTCCCCTATGTCTTCATTGTGGAAATTTATCTGTACTTCAGAATTTGAGCTTGGCAAATTTAGACTTTCTGGGCGTGGTGATTGATTAGAGCTACTGTTACTTGATGTGTGTGACAAAACTATGCTCTCTCCGTGAATAGGGGATAGACTGGGGGAACTTTCCTGGCCTTTCGCGCTCTGATCTACGTGCGTGCCAGCAGCCTCCCGGAGAGAGTCCTCCTCAGAGCAACTATCACTATTTTCCTCCTCCATTCCAGGGAGGATAAGCTTAAATAAAGTTGACTTACCTTGATTTAGTGTATCAGGGGCTTTGCTCACCGGTGAGTCCTGTGCAATCAGGCGTTTCTTGGGCAGTGACTGTGAGGATTGAAGCCACATGTACTTGACGTCGACGAAAAGAGAAGTTAAGAGTAGTTTCATGCAGTATCTCTCTCACTCAATGCCATAGATCGATTTGATTCTCCACCAATTGTCAGCTATGTCCTGGCTATCTATGGGGACTAAAATGGGGATACTTGCTTGCTATGAGGTCGGGCCTAACTAGCTGCCTGACATACCAATCTGTGGACATAGGAATCACTGCAGAGTCAGATGTATGCGGTGTACTGTTACAGTCTCTTCAGAATGAGCAACATTATTTGCAACAAATGTGAAGGGAATAAATCTGTGGACCAGAAGCAAAATGACTTTATCATAGATCATTTCAACAAGTGAATGGCAAGTTAATTTAACTATATTGATATTTTTTTTATAAATTCTTTATCCAAAATAATTTCAACAGAATGCATAAATAGTGAATTACACTTTATATCAAAATATCAGAATAAAATATTGCAAAAAACCTTTCTGTACCCCTCAAAGCAGATTTCTTTTGCCAAAGGATATAAGTAACAAATATTTTAAATGATGAATTATTCTAACAAAATAAGCAACCAGAATGGCTAAAGTACTTCACTTGGTACACCATCCCAATCCTTGGCAAAGGGCAAACAGCTCTCAGACCCAAGATCTATTGGCCTTTACCGTAAAACCGCTAAACTATAGAATATGAATAAGCCCTGCATTCACACGCTATATAAGGTCTAAGGTAGGTTCAGACTGTCTCTTAATTCCTGCAAGGGCCTTCTGGGCATGGCATATCTCAACTTGTCCCAGAACCACTTATTGTCTACAGTTAGGTATGTATTGGTCCTGAGATAGAGCTTGAGGTCATCATCTAGGTCGTCCATTCTGACCTTGCCATACAGGACCACTATGAGATAATTACTCCTCTCTTTCATGACCTTGAGATGAGCTGAGCGGAACTCCAAGATGCACCAGTCACTTCTCAAGAAGTTTGCTGATAAAACCATGATCATCCTCCTGCTTCTCTTCACACTGGTCATGATATTTTCCTCTATGGAAGCTCCCACCAAGAAGTCTCTGTCATGAATGCACAGCTTGTAAGCAGGGGAGGTGTTCTCAAGGTTAGTCCGCAGGGTGTGACACACCCACTTATAGTCCCCGGTATTGTAGGACACAAACGCGTCATAATCTTGATTCACAACATCTGTATCATCTGTGATATCAAAGGGATGCCAGTTAAAGTGGGTGTACAAGAAGAGTTTGATTTCTCCTCTGTACTTATGACATACCACAGCCACCACAATTAGGACAGCAAAGATGGCCGCCAGAGTTCCTATGGTAACAGCTGATGTCCTGTCACATAGGAAGTCCTTGACATCACTATCTATTATACTCTGACCTTGGGGTTTCCCTGTAGAACAAATGATCTCATTAACATCATCCACATAACGACTGTACTTGAGAAGCCACCAATACAGCCATTTGTTGTTACAATCACACACAAACCTATTATCGCTCAAGGTCAAGGTCAGCCCTTTCTGCATGTTGTTCACTGCTTCCGGTAATGTCCTCAGTCTGTTAGAGTGAAGGAAAAGAGTGGCATTTTTGGACATCTTTATGAAAATATCTCCATTAATCTCGGAAATGCTGTTATTGCTTAGATCTAGTTTCTGTATAAAGCTTAGATACTGTGGGGCTGTCTTAATGGTTTCAATGTTATTTCCAGCCAATGACACTTGAATAGTGAGTTCGGGTACGGATGACGGGAGGTCTTTTATTAGTCCCTGATCACAAATAACAATCACAGCATTGTCTACTGTTCTTCTGTAGCACCTACAGTCCTCGGGGCATCTCCTCATACTCTCAGCGCACAGCAGATCCCAGGCACTTACATCAACAAGGGCCAAGCCATGAACATGAGGCGGAGTGACACATACCACAGTGGAAAAGAACGATTGTCTTGTCGTGAGTCTCCTATGAGTCAGGTCTGGCGGCTCATCTCGCTCCTCCTGTAGGACCTCATAGAGTCTATGAATGCTACAATCACAGCCTATGTTATTCCCATTTAATACAATATCAAAATAATTCAGAACTAGTTTGAAGACCTGGAGCTGTGCGACGTGTAGCCCGCTGATATTCATGCGCGTTATGTGGTTATAACTGAGGTCCAGGGTTTTGTCCATGGCCGGTTTGAAGGTGACAGACGTTGATGTACCGCTAAGAGTCTCGGAATTCTCAGAGTGAATCCTACTTAAGAAGGTCTGCCCTCCATCAAATACGTGCTCTAAGAAACTCTCAAATGTGACACGATTGTGAGATATATTGATCACACTTAGGTCATGGACTATCAAAGTCCAGCGAGGAACGATGGTTAATTGATTGAAGGACAAATCAACTGCCGTTAAGGTAGAACGAATGGCGTCCACTGCATGATGGGATACGTCTGATATCCGATTATTGGAGAGATCTAAAGCGCTTAAACTGACAAGGTCAGAGAAAGTATAGGGAGCAATACTTGATAGATTATTGTGGTGAAGCTGTAATGTATGCAATGAATACAGGCCATGAAATAATATTCCCTGTATGTGCAGAAGCTGGTTATTATTAAGATGGAGGATTAGTAAATCCGTTAATCCTCTAAACACACCTTTTGGTAATTCCTTTATCAGGTTATAACTAACATCTATGACTTGAGTACCTGTAAGATGTGTGAATGTCTCTTCACCAACAGACGCGATGCGGTTATGTGCTAGATTAACCTTATGTAAATATCCTTTGAATGTAACATTGGTCAAACTACTGAGATGAGAGTGAGTGAATGCGTATACTCTCCGATAGATGTCGCTGGCGATCTGAATGCCCTCGACCCCCGAGTATCTCTCTTGGAACGTCTTGGACCTACTCAGGTTTCTGGGCAGATTCATGCTACTCTGGTACCATGGGAAAGTTGGAAGACTGAAAGTAAACGTCACATCATTGGAAATCACTACTCCCTGTAAATATGGCATGGCAAATTGCAAGAGTGAGAATGTTTTCTGGTCAAATGTGATATTTAACAGGGAGATTTCAGCCATCTTTGGCCAAAATCTGGAGTACGCAGCAGGGCTAAGAAAGGCGTGATTCATTGCGTTAAACGTTCCCACTCTTTCCAGACCCTTCATTGCCACCAACTCATTTCCACTCTTATATGCCAACTCATTGCTTGCTTCCACGCATGCGTGGTACTCAGACTGGTTCACCAGGAACTCATCCCTAGAATTAAACAAGTACAGCACTGTAACATCCATAGCCTGACCAAAGAGCGAGAGATCCTTCCAGAATACATCACAATGGCCAACCTCTAAGTAACCTACTGTATCTTTGTCGGTTAGGTTATGTGTATTGGTGACGGTGATTCTGGTTGTCTGGGTGGGGTGGCATAGTACCTGGACATAGAGTTCCCTGACCTCCCGCCCGTCCTGGGGTAGGACTGGGGGGCGGGGCCCGGCCAGGACGCTGACGTCTAGGGAGCAGACGAGATTTGTACTCGGCATAATGGCACAGATACGCAGCGTCCCATACACCAGGTCCTCGCCGATGTTGAATGTTGTGTATTTGTCCTCGGAGCTGGAACATCTGACCTCACATTCTGCTACATCTGTCTCCTGGCATTTGACATAGTTTGGTTGTTCCTCCATATATATGCTTGTAGGTTGTGATAGGAAATATATCCCACAATTCATTAGGATCAGTAGCGCTCCTCTTAAACGTACCACCATCATGTCTGAAATACAATACATAAGTCAGTGAATCATGCCAAATCATACTGTACCTGTATTAATGAGCCCACCATGTACTTCATTACATTCATATAATCATACACAAGATCATCACGGATGTACGTTGTATCCACAAGCATTGGAGTAAATTCTGGAAGAAAAATAAGTGCATTCTTATATACTATGCAAGAAAGGTATGCATTCTTATATACTATGCAAGAATGTTCGTCCTGGTCACCCAGTGCCCTCAGAGCGGTAAAATAACAAAGAATGACCTTCCTGGTAGCAAGGTCACATCTACACAAAGCGGTCACTCAGTGGCCAAATCTGGGAAAATACATATTGACTAATGTCATAACATTAAATGAAGGGGGGGGGGCTGAAATCTGGATATGCCCCCTGCTACAGCCTCCTAGTTATTATCAGCCCCCTTCCTCCTTTGCAGCCCCAAAGTACTAGTGAAAAAAAATGTTTTTTTTATGTTGTGGGGGGGCTGTAGCCCCCTCAGCCCCCCCTGGCTACGCCACTGTATGATTCAGTACGGAGCTTTCTACACGTTTTCCCTTAAAGAAACAGGTTTAAATCAGAATAAAATCTAAATTGAGCTGTATATCACCATGGCAATGCATGATATCACCATGGAGATCTATAATGTCACCATTGTGATAAGAGACAACGCACAATAAATATTTTTTACACTGAAGATGTACATTATTACCATTGAGATACATATTCTATTACCACGGAAATACATATTGTTGCTATGGATATTATTTTTTTATTGCTATAACAAAGCTTATCACCGAAGATTGTGATTTACTTAATATCCATCCTTTATTCTAAAGTATTTTCAATGTTAAACCATGATATGAATAGAATCACTCCAATATGTATAATGTCAACTCTCTAGCTATTGTATACAGAAAGCGTCCTAGTTACCATTCAGGGAGATGTGGCGATGCTATTCTGGCCGTGGCGTATTCACTTCTCTTAAAGATGTAACATGCTCCTCCTAACTAGATGTCTAACCATGTTGTAGTGGCCCGTGGATGAAGCATGTTTTGTATTGTACTACATGTTTGTTCTCCTATATATATGATTTGCCATCTATCTGGTAAAACTGTGAATGTGATCAATTAAATACATAACAGAATCGAGAAGACTATACAGCAGAAGTGAGACACCATCGCTGGATCACAAGACGGGAGGGGAGTAGGTCAGTGGGCCAACAGATAGAACCTCCCAGCATAGTAGACAGTGAGACACCATCACTGGATCACAAGACGGGAGGGGAAATAGGTCAGTGGGTCAATAGATAGCACCTCCCAGCATAATAGGCAGTGAGACACCATCGCTGGATCACAAGACGGGAGGGGGAGTAGGTCAGTGGGCCAACAGATAAGACCTCCCAGCATAATAGGCAGTGAGACACCATCGCTGGATCACAAGACGGGAGGGGAAGTAGGTCAATGGGCCAACAGATAGAACCTCCCAGCATAATAGACAGTGAGACACCATCGCTGGATCACAAGACGGGAGGGGAAGTAGGTCAGTGGGTCAACAGACATCACCATGTGTACTCCACATACTGGATTAAAACGCTACATCCTCTTAAGAGTGACGTCATTCATAAGAGGATTTCCGGTTTTGTTGCATTCATTTTGGTCGGTCTCTGCGGAGGCAGGCCACTTGGCATGAGATTGATATTTATCTTGACTCTGTCAGACAGCCCCTTTTGATTCCTTCTCATTCACTCCCCAGTGTATAGGAATTGTCTTGACTCTCTAGTCTAGAATCATGTAATATGCTCCCCCCGCACAGCCTCCACAAACTTATGAAGTAGGGAGCTCATTTGCATCATTGCCACCATGTTAATCATCAGGATACTGTAATTCTGTGATGTTAGGACTGTAATAAAACACCTCCATTTTTTAAACAATCTAAGTTATACTTTTTGTGGAATATTCTTCCATCTGACACGTAGCATCTCTCATGATCATCTGACCTAGAGAGGGCCACTCTGACACTTGACACCATCCACTCACTCTCCATGCCACGGTGTCCATGCAGTGGACTAAAGCTCTCTTGAACCTTTTAGTATCATACTTCAAATCTTAAAATACACCAAGAGGTGACAAGTTGCGAAAAGTACCCCACAGAGAGCAGAGAGAAGCGATGACCACATCACAAGGATGATTTGAGATAACTTTGTGTCCAAGCTTGGTTGCTACCTTGGATTACCCCTGCCTCCCAAACTCTGACCTAGATAAAGTTATCGGGTGCAGCTAAACATGTTTAGTCCTCAAGATGGCATTTTACACTCATTTATTTCAATCGGGAAGTATATTGTGTGCTGATCATTCTGGTACTTAATTTATTTCCATTCATCACACAGAAGTGATTTTATTTAGAATAATTTAAATGTCAACAATTCAACCAATTGTCTTGAGAACCCTATTTAAATTAATAATTTAACACTGTTTTCTAACACTTGTACAGCATTTTTAAAGTGAGATAAAAAGTACCGACCATTCAATGTTAATGGGCGTCTTGTTATTTGTTTGTACAAACAAAGTTGTCAGCAGATTAGTGAAAATATCAGGTGAAATAAAACGCCTGCCAACGGACTCAACTCCACTTGAATAGGAGATTAAACATGTATAAACATACAATACATACTCACTAAAATCGCTGATACCAAAGGTTAACATGATTTAAAAGATGACCATTTTGCATCGTGTGTTGTGAAAACGCAATATCGGGGTAGAGGATGTTTATAACATATAAAAGAGAGATTTCAGAAACTGCTTTATTTTCTGTCTTAAAAGGGTCATTCTGAGTAAAAATATATGTATGATTATATGAAAAAAAAGTCGAAAACAATGTCATAACCACTCTAATTGATCAAACATGGGGATTGTTTGATAATGTTTGGACATCATTAAACTGAAATGTAATGTGAAAATTGGAAGATTTGTATGGTATTGACTATGAAGATGACAATACCATTCCGGATTCATAAAGAGCACATTACCAGTTAGGCCCTTGAGAGATTTTGATGTTATATTCGACCGACCTGAGAGCAATATAATA